>OX371224.1:324152180-325352180 GCA_947310385.1 Nephrotoma appendiculata | reverse complement strand
TGGAATCCAGGTTCGATCAAATAATTGAATCGCGGATTTCAAAATGCGAAATTTCCAATAACCACACTCTCCATATGCCGCCAACCGGTTATTTCTGGCTTAACATGCTATTTACATTACCTATAATCAATTTGAGCCGGAATCTCAACAATAAAATACTTTCAATTTTTTTGCAAAAATCCCTGATGGTTAGCCTTACCGATTTTGAACGGATAAAATTTATTGTCACCGATTCGGTATGTTTCGGTTATTATGGATTACTGGTGTAATTTTAAGTGGATCTCCGTTTAAAATGTTACAATATGTCACCTCATTCGCCTGGAATCCAGGTTCGATCAAATAATTGAATCGCGTATTTCAACATGCGAAATTTCCAATAACCACACTCTCCATATGCCGCCAACCGGTTATTTCTGGCTTAACATGCTATTTACATTACCTATAAGCAATTTGAGCCGGAATCTCAACAATAAAATACTTTCAATTTTTTTGCAAAAATCCCTGATGGTTAGCCTTACCGATTTTGAACGGATAAAATTTATTGTCACCGATTCGGTATGTTTCGGTTATTATGGATTACTGGTGTAATTTTAAGTGGATCTGCGTTTAAAATGTTACAATATTCGTCACCTCATTCGCCTGGAATCCAGGTTCGATCAAATAATTGAATCGCGGATTTCAAAATGCGAAATTTCCAATAACCACACTCTCCATATGCCGCCAACCGGTTATTTCTGGCTTAACATGCTATTTACATTACCTATAATCAATTTGAGCCGGAATCTCAACAATAAAATACTTTCAATTTTTTTGCAAAAATCCCTGATGGTTAGCCTTACCGATTTTGAACGGATAAAATTTATTGTCACCGATTCGGTATGTTTCGGTTATTATGGATTACTGGTGTAATTTTAAGTGGATCTGCGTTTAAAATGTTACAATATGTCACCTCATTCGCCTGGAATCCAGGTTCGATCAAATAATTGAATCGCGGATTTCAAAATGCGAAATTTCCAATAACCACACTCTCCATATGCCGCCAACCGGTTATTTCTGGCTTAACATGCTATTTACATTACCTATAATCAATTTGAGCCGGAATCTCAACAATAAAATACTTTCAATTTTTTTGCAAAAATCCCTGATGGTTAGCCTTACCGATTTTGAACGGATAAAATTTATTGTCACCGATTCGGTATGTTTCGGTTATTATGGATTACTGGTGTAATTTTAAGTGGATCTCCGTTTAAAATGTTACAATATGTCACCTCATTCGCCTGGAATCCAGGTTCGATAAAATAATTGAATCGCGTATTTCAACATGCGAAATTTCCAATAACCACACTCTCCATATGCCGCCAACCGGTTATTTCTGGCTTAACATGCTATTTACATTACCTATAATCAATTTGAGCCGGAATCTCAACAATAAAATACTTTCAATTTTTTTGCAAAAATCCCTGATGGTTAGCCTTACCGATTTTGAACGGATAAAATTTATTGTCACCGATTCGGTATGTTTCGGTTATTATGGATTACTGGTGTAATTTTAAGTGGATCTGCGTTTAAAATGTTACAATATGTCACCTCATTCGCCTGGAATCCAGGTTCGATCAAATAATTGAATCGCGGATTTCAAAATGCGAAATTTCCAATAACCACACTCTCCATATGCCGCCAACCGGTTATTTCTGGCTTAACATGCTATTTACATTACCTATAATCAATTTGAGCCGGAATCTCAACCATAAAATACTTTCAATTTTTTTGCAAAAATCCCTGATGGTTAGCCTTACCGATTTTGAACGGATAAAATTTATTGTCACCGATTCGGTATGTTTCGGTTATTATGGATTACTGGTGTAATTTTAAGTGGATCTGCGTTTAAAATGTTACAATATGTCACCTCATTCGCCTGAAATCCAGGTTCGATCAAATAATTGAATCGCGGATTTCAAAATGCGAAATTTCCAATAACCACACTCTCCATATGCCGCCAACCGGTTATTTCTGGCTTAACATGCTATTTACATTACCTATAATCAATTTGAGCCGGAATCTCAACAATAAAATACTTTCAATTTTTTTGCAAAAATCCCTGATGGTTAGCCTTACCGATTTTGAACGGATAAAATTTATTGTCACCGATTCGGTATGTTTCGGTTATTATGGATTACTGGTGTAATTTTAAGTGGATCTGCGTTTAAAATGTTACAATATGTCACCTCATTCGCCTGGAATCCAGGTTCGATCAAATAATTGAATCGCGGATTTAAAAATGCGAAATTTCCAATAACCACACTCTCCATATGCCGCCAACCGGTTATTTCTGGCTTAACATGCTATTTACATTACCTATAATCAATTTGAGCCGGAATCTCAACAATAAAATACTTTCAATTTTTTTTGCAAAAATCCCTGATGGTTAGCCTTACCGATTTTGAACGGATAAAATTTATTGTCACCGATTCGGTATGTTTCGGTTATTATGGATTACTGGTGTAATTTTAAGTGGATCTGCGTTTAAAATGTTACAATATGTCACCTCATTCGCCTGGAATCCAGGTTCGATCAAATAATTGAATCGCGGATTTCAAAATGCGAAATTTCCAATAACCACACTCTCCATATGCCGCCAACCGGTTATTTCTGGCTTAACATGCTATTTACATTACCTATAATCAATTTGAGCCGGAATCTCAACCATAAAATACTTTCAATTTTTTTGCAAAAATCCCTGATGGTTAGCCTTACCGATTTTGAACGGATAAAATTTATTGTCACCGATTCGGTATGTTTCGGTTATTATGGATTACTGGTGTAATTTTAAGTGGATCTGCGTTTAAAATGTTACAATATGTCACCTCATTCGCCTGAAATCCAGGTTCGATCAAATAATTGAATCGCGGATTTCAAAATGCGAAATTTCCAATAACCACACTCTCCATATGCCGCCAACGGTTATTTCTGGCTTAACATGCTATTTACATTACCTATAATCAATTTGAGCCGGAATCTCAACAATAAAATACTTTCAATTTTTTTGCAAAAATCCCTGATGGTTAGCCTTACCGATTTTGAACGGATAAAATTTATTGTCACCGATTCGGTATGTTTCGGTTATTATGGATTACTGGTGTAATTTTAAGTGGATCTGCGTTTAAAATGTTACAATATGTCACCTCATTCGCCTGGAATCCAGGTTCGATCAAATAATTGAATCGCGGATTTAAAATGCGAAATTTCCAATAACCACACTCTCCATATGCCGCCAACCGGTTATTTCTGGCTTAACATGCTATTTACATTACCTATAATCAATTTGAGCCGGAATCTCAACAATAAAATACTTTCAATTTTTTTTGCAAAAATCCCTGATGGTTAGCCTTACCGATTTTGAACGGATAAAATTTATTGTCACCGATTCGGTATGTTTCGGTTATTATGGATTACTGGTGTAATTTTAAGTGGATCTGCGTTTAAAATGTTACAATATGTCACCTCATTCGCCTGAAATCCAGGTTCGATCAAATAATTGAATCGCGGATTTCAAAATGCGAAATTTCCAATAACCACACTCTCCATATGCCGCCAACCGGTTATTTCTGGCTTAACATGCTATTTACATTACCTATAATCAATTTGAGCCGGAATCTCAACAATAAAATACTTTCAATTTTTTTGCAAAAATCCCTGATGGTTAGCCTTACCGATTTTGAACGGATAAAATTTATTGTCACCGATTCGGTATGTTTCGGTTATTATGGATTACTGGTGTAATTTTAAGTGGATCTGCGTTTAAAATGTTACAATATGTCACCTCATTCGCCTGGAATCCAGGTTCGATCAAATAATTGAATCGCGGATTTCAAAATGCGAAATTTCCAATAACCACACTCTCCATATGCCGCCAACCGGTTATTTCTGGCTTAACATGCTATTTACATTACCTATAATCAATTTGAGCCGGAATCTCAACAATAAAATACTTTCAATTTTTTTGCAAAAATCCCTGATTACCGATTTTGAACGGATAAAATTTATTGTCACCGATTCGGTATGTTTCGGTTATTATGGATTACTGGTGTAATTTTAAGTGGATCTGCGTTTAAAATGTTGCAATATGTCACCTCATTCGCCTGGAATCCAGGTTCGATCAAATAATTGAATCGCGGATTTCAAAATGCGAAATTTCCAATAACCACACTCTCCATATGCCGCCAACCGGTTATTTCTGGCTTAACATGCTATTTACATTACCTATAATCAATTTGAGCCGGAATCTCAACAATAAAATACTTTCAATTTTTTTGCAAAAATCCCTGATGGTTAGCCTTACCGATTTTGAACGGATAAAATTTATTGTCACCGATTCGGTATGTTTCGGTTATTATGGATTACTGGTGTAATTTTAAGTGGATCTGCGTTTAAAATGTTATAATATGTCACCTCATTCGCCTGGAATCCAGGTTCGATCAAATAATTGAATCGCGGATTTCAAAATGCGAAATTTCCAATAACCACACTCTCCATATGCCGCCAACCGGTTATTTCTGGCTTAACATGCTATTTACATTACCTATAATCAATTTGAGCCGGAATCTCAACAATAAAATACTTTCAATTTTTTTTGCAAAAATCCCTGATGGTTAGCCTTACCGATTTTGAACGGATAAAATTTATTGTCACCGATTCGGTATGTTTCGGTTATTATGGATTACTGGTGTAATTTTAAGTGGATCTCCGTTTAAAATGTTACAATATGTCACCTCATTCGCCTGGAATCCAGGTTCGATCAAATAATTGAATCGCGTATTTCAACATGCGAAATTTCCAATAACCACACTCTCCATATGCCGCCAACCGGTTATTTCTGGCTTAACATGCTATTTACATTACCTATAATCAATTTGAGCCGGAATCTCAACAATAAAATACTTTCAATTTTTTTTGCAAAAATCCCTGATGGTTAGCCTTACCGATTTTGAACGGATAAAATTTATTGTCACCGATTCGGTATGTTTCGGTTATTATGGATTACTGGAGTAATTTTAAGTGGATCTGCGTTTAAAATGTTACAATATGGCACCTCATTCGCCTGGAATCCAGGTTCGATCAAATAATTGAATCGCGGATTCAAAATGCGAAATTTCCAATAACCACACTCTCCATATGCCGCCAACCGGTTATTTCATGGCTTAACATGCTATTTACATTACCTATAATCAATTTGAGCCGGAATATCAACCATAAAATACTTTCAATTTTTTTGCAAAAATCCCTGATGGGTTAGCCTTACCGATTTTGAACGGATAAAATTTATTGTCACCGATTCGGTATGTTTCGGTTATTATGGATTACTGGTGTAATTTTAAGTGGATCTGCGTTTAAAATGTTACAATATGTCACCTCATTCGCCTGGAATCCAGGTTCGATCAAATAATTGAATCGCGGATTTCAAAATGCGAAATTTCCAATAACCACACTCTCCATATGCCGCCAACCGGTTATTTCTGGCTTAACATGCTATTTACATTACCTATAATCAATTTGAGCCGGAATCTCAACAATAAAATACTTTCAATTTTTTGCAAAAATCCCTGAAGCCTTACCGATTTTGAACGGATAAAATTTATTGTCACCGATTCGGTATGTTTCGGTTATTATGGATTACTGGTGTAATTTTAAGTGGATCTGCGTTTAAAATGTTACAATATGTCACCTCATTCGCCTGGAATCCAGGTTCGATCAAATAATTGAATCGCGGATTTCAAAATGCGAAATTTCGAATAACCACACTCTCCATATGCCGCCAACCGGTTATTTCTGGCTTAACATGCTATTTACATTCCCTATAATCAATTTGAGCCGGAATCTCAACAATAAAATACTTTCAATTTTTTTGCAAAAATCCCTGATGGTTAGCCTTACCGATTTTGAACGGATAAAATTTATTGTCACCGATTCGGTATGTTTCGGTTATTATGGATTACTGGTGTAATTTTAAGTGGATCTGCGTTTAAAATGTTACAATATGTCACCTCATTCGCCTGGAATCCAGGTTCGATCAAATAATTGAATCGCGGATTTCAAAATGCGAAATTTCCAATAACCACACTCTCCATATGCCGCCAACCGGTTATTTCTGGCTTAACATGCTATTTACATTACCTATAATCAATTTGAGCCGGAATCTCAACAATAAAATACTTTCAATTTTTTTTGCAAAAATCCCTGATGGTTAGCCTTACCGATTTTGAACGGATAAAATTTATTGTCACCGATTCGGTATGTTTCGGTTATTATGGATTACTGGTGTAATTTTAAGTGGATCTCCGTTTAAAATGTTACAATATGTCACCTCATTCGCCTGGAATCCAGGTTCGATCAAATAATTGAATCGCGTATTTCAACATGCGAAATTTCCAATAACCACACTCTCCATATGCCGCCAACTGGTTATTTCTGGCTTAACATGCTATTTACATTACCTATAATCAATTTGAGCCGGAATATCAACCATAAAATACTTTCAATTTTTTTGCAAAAATCCCTGATGGGTTAGCCTTACCGATTTTGAACGGATAAAATTTATTGTCACCGATTCGGTATGTTTCGGTTATTATGGATTACTGGTGTAATTTTAAGTGGATCTGCGTTTAAAATGTTACAATATGTCACCTCATTCGCCTGGAATCCAGGTTCGATCAAATAATTGAATCGCGGATTTCAAAATGCGAAATTTCCAATAACCACACTCTCCATATGCCGCCAACCGGTTATTTCTGGCTTAACATGCTATTTACATTACCTATAATCAATTTGAGCCGGAATCTCAACAATAAAATACTTTCAATTTTTTTGCAAAAATCCCTGATGGTTAGCCTTACCGATTTTGAACGGATAAAATTTATTGTCACCGATTCGGTATGTTTCGGTTATTATGGATTACTGGTGTAATTTTAAGTGGATCTGCGTTTAAAATGTTACAATATGTCACCTCATTCGCCTGGAATCCAGGTTCGATCAAATAATTGAATCGCGGATTTCAAAATGCGAAATTTCCAATAACCACACTCTCCATATGCCGCCAACCGGTTATTTCTGGCTTAACATGCTATTTACATTACCTATAATCAATTTGAGCCGGAATCTCAACAATAAAATACTTTCAATTTTTTGCAAAAATCCCTGATGGTTAGCCTTACCGATTTTGAACGGATAAAATTTATTGTCACCGATTCGGTATGTTTCGGTTATTATGGATTACTGGTGTAATTTTAAGTGGATCTGCGTTTAAAATGTTACAATATGTCACCTCATTCGCCTGGAATCCAGGTTCGATCAAATAATTGAATCGCGGATTTCAAAATGCGAAATTTCGAATAACCACACTCTCCATATGCCGCCAACCGGTTATTTCTGGCTTAACATGCTATTTACATTCCCTATAATCAATTTGAGCCGGAATCTCAACAATAAAATACTTTCAATTTTTTTGCAAAAATCCCTGATGGTTAGCCTTACCGATTTTGAACGGATAAAATTTATTGTCACCGATTCGGTATGTTTCGGTTATTATGGATTACTGGTGTAATTTTAAGTGGATCTGCGTTTAAAATGTTACAATATGTCACCTCATTCGCCTGGAATCCAGGTTCGATCAAATAATTGAATCGCGGATTTCAAAATGCGAAATTTCCAATAACCACACTCTCCATATGCCGCCAACCGGTTATTTCTGGCTTAACATGCTATTTACATTACCTATAATCAATTTGAGCCGGAATCTCAACAATAAAATACTTTCAATTTTTTTTGCAAAAATCCCTGATGGTTAGCCTTACCGATTTTGAACGGATAAAATTTATTGTCACCGATTCGGTATGTTTCGGTTATTATGGATTACTGGTGTAATTTTAAGTGGATCTGCGTTTAAAATGTTACAATATGTCACCTCATTCGCCTGGAATCCAGGTTCGATCAAATAATTGAATCGCGTATTTCAACATGCGAAATTTCCAATAACCACACTCTCCATATGCCGCCAACTGGTTATTTCTGGCTTAACGTGCTATTTACATTACCTATAATCAATTTGAGCCGGAATCTCAACAATAAAATACTTTCAATTTTTTTTGCAAAAATCCCTGATGGTTAGCCTTACCGATTTTGAACGGATAAAATTTATTGTCACCGATTCGGTATGTTTCGGTTATTATGGATTACTGGAGTAATTTTAAGTGGATCTGCGTTTAAAATGTTGCAATATGTCACCTCATTCGCCTGGAATCCAGGTTCGATCAAATAATTGAATCGCGGATTCAAAATGCGAAATTTCCAATAACCACACTCTCCATATGCCGCCAACCGGTTATTTCATGGCTTAACATGCTATTTACATTACCTATAATCAATTTGAGCCGGAATCTCAACCATAAAATACTTTCAATTTTTTTGCAAAAATCCCTGATGGTTAGCCTTACCGATTTTGAACGGATAAAATTTATTGTCACCGATTCGGTATGTTTCGGTTATTATGGATTACTGGTGTAATTTTAAGTGGATCTGCGTTTAAAATGTTACAATATGTCACCTCATTCGCCTGGAATCCAGGTTCGATCAAATAATTGAATCGCGGATTTCAAAATGCGAAATTTCCAATAACCACACTCTCCATATGCCGCCAACCGGTTATTTCTGGCTTAACATGCTATTTACATTACCTATAATCAATTTGAGCCGGAATCTCAACAATAAAATACTTTCAATTTTTTTTGCAAAAATCCCTGATGGTTGTTAGCCTTACCGATTTTGAACGGATAAAATTTATTGTCACCGATTCGGTATGTTTCGGTTATTATGGATTACTGGTGTAATTTTAAGTGGATCTGCGTTTAAAATGTTACAATATGTCACCTCATTCGCCTGGAATCCAGGTTCGATCAAATAATTGAATCGCAGATTTCAAAATGCGAAATTTATAATAACCACACTCTCCATATGCCGCCAACCGGTTATTTCTGGCTTAACATGCTATTTACATTACCTATAATCAATTTGAGCCGGAATCTCAACAATAAAATACTTTCATTTTTTTTGCAAAAATCCCTGATGGTTAGCCTTACCGATTTTGAACGGATAAAATTTATTGTCACCGATTCGGTATGTTTCGGTTATTATGGATTACTGGTGTAATTTTAAGTGGATCTGCGTTTAAAATGTTACAATATGTCACCTCATTCGCCTGGAATCCAGGTTCGATCAAATAATTGAATCGCGGATTTCAAAATGCGAAATTTCCAATAACCACACTCTCCATATGCCGCCAACCGGTTATTTCTGGCTTAACATGCTATTTACATTACCTATAATCAATTTGAGCCGGAATCTCAACAATAAAATACTTTCAATTTTTTTGCAAAAATCCCTGATGGTTAGCCTTACCAATTTTGAACGGATAAAATTTATTGTCACCGATTCGGTATGTTTCGGTTATTATGGATTACTGGTGTAATTTTAAGTGGATCTGCGTTTAAAATGTTACAATATGTCACCTCATTCGCCTGGAATCCAGGTTCGATCAAATAATTGAATCGCAGATTTCAAAATGCGAAATTTATAATAACCACACCCTCCATATGCCGCCAACCGGTTATTTCTGGCTTAACATGCTATTTACATTACCTATAATCAATTTGAGCCGGAATCTCAACAATAAAATACTTTCAATTTTTTTGCAAAAATCCCTGATGGTTAGCCTTACCGATTTTGAACGGATAAAATTTATTGTCACCGATTCGGTATGTTTCGGTTATTATGGATTACTGGTGTAATTTTAAGTGGATCTGCGTTTAAAATGTTGCAATATGTCACCTCATTCGCCTGGAATCCAGGTTCGATCAAATAATTGAATCGCGGATTTCAAAATGCGAAATTTCCAATAACCACACTCTCCATATGCCGCCAACCGGTTATTTCTGGCTTAACATGCTATTTACATTACCTATAATCAATTTGAGCCGGAATCTCAACAATAAAATACTTTCAATTTTTTTGCAAAAATCCCTGATGGTTAGCCTTACCGATTTTGAACGGATAAAATTTATTGTCACCGATTCGGTATGTTTCGGTTATTATGGATTACTGGTGTAATTTTAAGTGGATCTGCGTTTAAAATGTTACAATATGTCACCTCATTCGCCTGGAATCCAGGTTCGATCAAATAATTGAATCGCGGATTTCAAAATGCGAAATTTCCAATAACCACACTCTCCATATGCCGCCAACCGGTTATTTCTGGCTTAACATGCTATTTACATTACCTATAATCAATTTGAGCCGGAATCTCAACAATAAAATACTTTCAATTTTTTTGCAAAAATCCCTGATGGCTAGCCTTACCGATTTTGAACGGATAAAATTTATTGTCACCGATTCGGTATGTTTCGGTTATTATGGATTACTGGTGTAATTTTAAGTGGATCTGCGTTTAAAATGTTGCAATATGTCACCTCATTCGCCTGGAATCCAGGTTCGATCAAATAATTGAATCGCGGATTTCAAAATGCGAAATTTCCAATAACCACACTCTCCATATGCCGCCAACCGGTTATTTCTGGCTTAACATGCTATTTACATTACCTATAATCAATTTGAGCCGGAATCTCAACAATAAAATACTTTCAATTTTTTTGCAAAAATCCCTGATGGTTAGCCTTACCGATTTTGAACGGATAAAATTTATTGTCACCGATTCGGTATGTTTCGGTTATTATGGATTACTGGTGTAATTTTAAGTGGATCTGCGTTTAAAATGTTACAATATGTCACCTCATTCGCCTGGAATCCAGGTTCGATCAAATAATTGAATCGCGGATTTCAAAATGCGAAATTTCCAATAACCACACTCTCCATATGCCGCCAACCGGTTATTTCTGGCTTAACGTGCTATTTACATTACCTATAATCAATTTGAGCCGGAATCTCAACAATAAAATACTTTCAATTTTTTTGCAAAAATCCCTGATGGTTAGCCTTACCGATTTTGAACGGATAAAATTTATTGTCACCGATTCGGTATGTTTCGGTTATTATGGATTACTGGTGTAATTTTAAGTGGATCTGCGTTTAAAATGTTACAATATGTCACCTCATTCGCCTGGAATCCAGGTTCGATCAAATAATTGAATCGCGGATTTAAAAATGCGAAATTTCCAATAACCACACTCTCCATATGCCGCCAACCGGTTATTTCTGGCTTAACATGCTATTTACATTACCTATAATCAATTTGAGCCGGAATCTCAACAATAAAATACTTTCAATTTTTTTGCAAAAATCCCTGATGGTTAGCCTTACCGATTTTGAACGGATAAAATTTATTGTCACCGATTCGGTATGTTTCGGTTATTATGGATTACTGGTGTAATTTTTAGTGGATCTGCGTTTAAAATGTTACAATATGTCACCTCATTCGCCTGGAATCCAGGTTCGATCAAATAATTGAATCGCGGATTTCAAAATGCGAAATTTCCAATAACCACACTCTCCATATGCCGCCAACCGGTTATTTCTGGCTTAACGTGCTATTTACATTACCTATAATCAATTTGAGCCGGAATCTCAACAATAAAATACTTTCAATTTTTTTGCAAAAATCCCTGATGGTATGCCTTACCGATTTTGAACGGATAAAATTTATTGTCACCGATTCGGTATGTTTCGGTTATTATGGATTACTGGTGTAATTTTAAGTGGATCTGCGTTTAAAATGTTACAATATGTCACCTCATTCGCCTGGAATCCAGGTTCGATCAAATAATTGAATCGCGGATTTCAAAATGCGAAATTTCCAATAACCACACTCTCCATATGCCGCCAACCGGTTATTTCTGGCTTAACATGCTATTTACATTACCTATAATCAATTTGAGCCGGAATCTCAACAATAAAATACTTTCAATTTTTTTGCAAAAATCCCTGATGGTTAGCCTTACCGATTTTGAACGGATAAAATTTATTGTCACCGATTCGGTATGTTTCGGTTATTATGGATTACTGGTGTAATTTTAAGTGGATCTGCGTTTAAAATGTTACAATATGTCACCTCATTCGCCTGGAATCCAGGTTCGATCAAATAATTGAATCGCGGATTTCAAAATGCGAAATTTCCAATAACCACACTCTCCATATGCCGCCAACCGGTTATTTCTGGCTTAACATGCTATTTACATTACCTATAATCAATTTGAGCCGGAATCTCAACAATAAAATACTTTCAATTTTTTTGCAAAAATCCCTGATGGTTAGCCTTACCGATTTTGAACGGATAAAATTTATTGTCACCGATTCGGTATGTTTCGGTTATTATGGATTACTGGTGTAATTTTAAGTGGATCTGCGTTTAAAATGTTACAATATGTCACCTCATTCGCCTGGAATCCAGGTTCGATCAAATAATTGAATCGCGGATTTCAAAATGCGAAATTTCCAATAACCACACTCTCCATATGCCGCCAACCGGTTATTTCTGGCTTAACATGCTATTTACATTACCTATAATCAATTTGAGCCGGAATCTCAACAATAAAATACTTTCAATTTTTTTGCAAAAATCCCTGATGGTTAGCCTTACCGATTTTGAACGGATAAAATTTATTGTCACCGATTCGGTATGTTTCGGTTATTATGGATTACTGGTGTAATTTTAAGTGGACCTCATTCGCCTGGAATCCAGGTTCGATCAAATAATTGAATCGCGGATTTCAAAATGCGAAATTTCCAATAACCACACTCTCCATATGCCGCCAACCGGTTATTTCTGGCTTAACATGCTATTTACATTACCTATAATCAATTTGAGCCGGAATCTCAACAATAAAATACTTTCAATTTTTTTGCAAAAATCCCTGATGGTTAGCCTTACCGATTTTGAACGGATAAAATTTATTGTCACCGATTCGGTATGTTTCGGTTATTATGGATTACTGGTGTAATTTTAAGTGGATCTGCGTTTAAAATGTTACAATATGTCACCTCATTCGCCTGGAATCCAGGTTCGATCAAATAATTGAATCGCGGATTTCAAAATGCGAAATTTCCAATAACCACACTCTCCATATGCCGCCAACCGGTTATTTCTGGCTTAACGTGCTATTTACATTACCTATAATCAATTTGAGCCGGAATCTCAACAATAAAATACTTTCAATTTTTTTGCAAAAATCCCTGATGGTTAGCCTTACCGATTTTGAACGGATAAAATTTATTGTCACCGATTCGGTATGTTTCGGTTATTATGGATTACTGGTGTAATTTTAAGTGGATCTGCGTTTAAAATGTTACAATATGTCACCTCATTCGCCTGGAATCCAGGTTCGATCAAATAATTGAATCGCGTATTTCAACATGCGAAATTTCCAATAACCACACTCTCCATATGCCGCCAACCGGTTATTTCTGGCTTAACATGCTATTTACATTACCTATAATCAATTTGAGCCGGAATCTCAACAATAAAATACTTTCAATTTTTTTGCAAAAATCCCTGATGGTTAGCCTTACCGATTTTGAACGGATAAAATTTATTGTCACCGATTCGGTATGTTTCGGTTATTATGGATTACTGGTGTAATTTTAAGTGGATCTGCGTTTAAAATGTTACAATATGTCACCTCATTCGCCTGGAATCCAGGTTCGATCAAATAATTGAATCGCGGATTTCAAAATGCGAAATTTCCAATAACCACACTCTCCATATGCCGCCAACCGGTTATTTCTGGCTTAACGTGCTATTTACATTACCTATAATCAATTTGAGCCGGAATCTCAACAATAAAATACTTTCAATTTTTTTTGCAAAAATCCCTGATGGTTAGCCTTACCGATTTTGAACGGATAAAATTTATTGTCACCGATTCGGTATGTTTCGGTTATTATGGATTACTGGTGTAATTTTAAGTGGATCTGCGTTTAAAATGTTACAATATGTCACCTCATTCGCCTGGAATCCAGGTTCGATCAAATAATTGAATCGCGTATTTCAACATGCGAAATTTCCAATAACCACACTCTCCATATGCCGCCAACCGGTTATTTCTGGCTTAACATGCTATTTACATTACCTATAATCAATTTGAGCCGGAATCTCAACAATAAAATACTTTCAATTTTTTTTGCAAAAATCCCTGATGGTTAGCCTTACCGATTTTGAACGGATAAAATTTATTGTCACCGATTCGGTATGTTTCGGTTATTATGGATTACTGGAGTAATTTTAAGTGGATCTGCGTTTAAAATGTTACAATATGTCACCTCATTCGCCTGGAATCCAGGTTCGATCAAATAATTGAATCGCGGATTCAAAATGCGAAATTTCCAATAACCACACTCTCCATATGCCGCCAACCGGTTATTTCATGGCTTAACATGCTATTTACATTACCTATAATCAATTTGAGCCGGAATCTCAACCATAAAATACTTTCAATTTTTTTGCAAAAATCCCTGATGGGTTAGCCTTACCGATTTTGAACGGATAAAATTTATTGTCACCGATTCGGTATGTTTCGGTTATTATGGATTACTGGTGTAATTTTAAGTGGATCTGCGTTTAAAATGTTACAATATGTCACCTCATTCGCCTGGAATCCAGGTTCGATCAAATAATTGAATCGCGGATTTCAAAATGCGAAATTTCCAATAACCACACTCTCCATATGCCGCCAACCGGTTATTTCTGGCTTAACATGCTATTTACATTACCTATAATCAATTTGAGCCGGAATCTCAACAATAAAATACTTTCAATTTTTTTGCAAAAATCCCTGATGGTTAGCCTTACCGATTTTGAACGGATAAAATTTATTGTCACCGATTCGGTATGTTTCGGTTATTATGGATTACTGGTGTAATTTTAAGTGGATCTGCGTTTAAAATGTTACAATATCTCACCTCATTCGCCTGGAATCCAGGTTCGATCAAATAATTGAATCGCGGATTTCAAAATGCGAAATTTACAATAACCACACTCTCCATATGCCGCCAACCGGTTATTTCTGGCTTAACATGCTATTTACATTACCTATAATCAATTTGAGCCGGAATCTCAACAATAAAATACTTTCAATTTTTTTGCAAAAATCCCTGATGGTTAGCCTTACCGATTTTGAACGGATAAAATTTATTGTCACCGATTCGGTATGTTTCGGTTATTATGGATTACTGGTGTAATTTTAAGTGGATCTGCGTTTAAAATGTTACAATATGTCACCTCATTCGCCTGGAATCCAGGTTCGATCAAATAATTGAATCGCGGATTTCAAAATGCGAAATTTCCAATAACCACACTCTCCATATGCCGCCAACCGGTTATTTCTGGCTTAACATGCTATTTACATTACCTATAATCAATTTGAGCCGGAATCTCAACAATAAAATACTTTCAATTTTTTTGCAAAAATCCCTGATGGTTGTTAGCCTTACCGATTTTGAACGGATAAAATTTATTGTCACCGATTCGGTATGTTTCGGTTATTATGGATTACTGGTGTAATTTTAAGTGGATCTGCGTTTAAAATGTTACAATATGTCACCTCATTCGCCTGGAATCCAGGTTCGATCAAATAATTGAATCGCGGATTTCAAAATGCGAAATTTCCAATAACCACACTCTCCATATGCCGCCAACCGGTTATTTCTGGCTTAACATGCTATTTACATTACCTATAATCAATTTGAGCCGGAATCTCAACAATAAAATACTTTCAATTTTTTTTGCAAAAATCCCTGATGGTTAGCCTTACCGATTTTGAACGGATAAAATTTATTGTCACCGATTCGGTATGTTTCGGTTATTATGGATTACTGGAGTAATTTTAAGTGGATCTGCGTTTAAAATGTTGCAATATGTCACCTCATTCGCCTGGAATCCAGGTTCGATCAAATAATTGAATCGCGGATTCAAAATGCGAAATTTCCAATAACCACACTCTCCATATGCCGCCAACCGGTTATTTCATGGCTTAACATGCTATTTACATTACCTATAATCAATTTGAGCCGGAATCTCAACCATAAAATACTTTCAATTTTTTTGCAAAAATCCCTGATGGGTTAGCCTTACCGATTTTGAACGGATAAAATTTATTGTCACCGATTCGGTATGTTTCGGTTATTATGGATTACTGGTGTAATTTTAAGTGGATCTGCGTTTAAAATGTTACAATATGTCACCTCATTCGCCTGGAATCCAGGTTCGATCAAATAATTGAATCGCGGATTTCAAAATGCGAAATTTCCAATAACCACACTCTCCATATGCCGCCAACCGGTTATTTCTGGCTTAACATGCTATTTACATTACCTATAATCAATTTGAGCCGGAATCTCAACAATAAAATACTTTCAATTTTTTTGCAAAAATCCCTGATGGTTAGCCTTACCGATTTTGAACGGATAAAATTTATTGTCACCGATTCGGTATGTTTCGGTTATTATGGATTACTGGTGTAATTTTAAGTGGATCTGCGTTTAAAATGTTACAATATGTCACCTCATTCGCCTGGAATCCAGGTTCGATCAAATAATTGAATCGCGGATTTCAAAATGCAAAATTTCCAATAACCACACTCTCCATATGCCGCCAACCGGTTATTTCTGGCTTAACATGCTATTTACATTACCTATAATCAATTTGAGCCGGAATCTCAACAATAAAATACTTTCAATTTTTTTGCAAAAATCCCTGATGGGTTAGCCTTACCGATTTTGAACGGATAAAATTTATTGTCACCGATTCGGTATGTTTCGGTTATTATGGATTACTGGTGTAATTTTAAGTGGATCTGCGTTTAAAATGTTACAATATGTCACCTCATTCGCCTGGAATCCAGGTTCGATCAAATAATTGAATCGCGGATTTCAAAATGCGAAATTTCCAATAACCACACTCTCCATATGCCGCCAACCGGTTATTTCATGGCTTAACATGCTATTTACATTACCTATAATCAATTTGAGCCGGAATCTCAACCATAAAATACTTTCAATTTTTTTGCAAAAATCCCTGATGGGTTAGCCTTACCGATTTTGAACGGATAAAATTTATTGTCACCGATTCGGTATGTTTCGGTTATTATGGATTACTGGTGTAATTTTAAGTGGATCTGCGTTTAAAATGTTACAATATGTCACCTCATTCGCCTGGAATCCAGGTTCGATCAAATAATTGAATCGCGGATTTCAAAATGCGAAATTTCCAATAACCACACTCTCCATATGCCGCCAACCGGTTATTTCTGGCTTAACATGCTATTTACATTACCTATAATCAATTTGAGCCGGAATCTCAACAATAAAATACTTTCAATTTTTTTGCAAAAATCCCTGATGGTTAGCCTTACCGATTTTGAACGGATAAAATTTATTGTCACCGATTCGGTATGTTTCGGTTATTATGGATTACTGGTGTAATTTTAAGTGGATCTGCGTTTAAAATGTTACAATATGTCACCTCATTCGCCTGGAATCCAGGTTCGATCAAATAATTGAATCGCGGATTTCAAAATGCAAAATTTCCAATAACCACACTCTCCATATGCCGCCAACCGGTTATTTCTGGCTTAACATGCTATTTACATTACCTATAATCAATTTGAGCCGGAATCTCAACAATAAAATACTTTCAATTTTTTTGCAAAAATCCCTGATGGGTTAGCCTTACCGATTTTGAACGGATAAAATTTATTGTCACCGATTCGGTATGTTTCGGTTATTATGGATTACTGGTGTAATTTTAAGTGGATCTGCGTTTAAAATGTTGCAATATGTCACCTCATTCGCCTGGAATCCAGGTTCGATCAAATAATTGAATCGCGGATTTCAAAATGCGAAATTTCCAATAACCACACTCTCCATATGCCGCCAACCGGTTATTTCTGGCTTAACATGCTATTTACATTACCTATAATCAATTTGAGCCGGAATCTCAACAATAAAATACTTTCAATTTTTTTGCAAAAATCCCTGATGGTTAGCCTTACCGATTTTGAACGGATAAAATTTATTGTCACCGATTCGGTATGTTTCGGTTATTATGGATTACTGGTGTAATTTTAAGTGGATCTGCGTTTAAAATGTTACAATATGTCACCTCATTCGCCTGGAATCCAGGTTCGATCAAATGATTGAATCGCGGATTTCAAAATGCGAAATTTCCAATAACCACACTCTCCATATGCCGCCAACCGGTTATTTCTGGCTTAACATGCTATTTACATTACCTATAATCAATTTGAGCCGGAATCTCAACAATAAAATACTTTCAATTTTTTTTGCAAAAATCCCTGATGGTTTGCCTTACCGATTTTGAACGGATAAAATTTATTGTCACCGATTCGGTATGTTTCGGTTATTATGGATTACTGGTGTAATTTTAAGTGGATCTGCGTTTAAAATGTTACAATATGTCACCTCATTCGCCTGGAATCCAGGTTCGATCAAATAATTGAATCGCGGATTTCAAAATGCGAAATTTCCAATAACCACACTCTCCATATGCCGCCAACCGGTTATTTCTGGCTTAACATGCTATTTACATTACCTATAATCAATTTGAGCCGGAATCTCAACAATAAAATACTTTCAATTTTTTTGCAAAAATCCCTGATGGTTAGCCTTACCGATTTTGAACGGATAAAATTTATTGTCACCGATTCGGTATGTTTCGGTTATTATGGATTACTGGTGTAATTTTAAGTGGATCTCCGTTTAAAATGTTACAATATGTCACCTCATTCGCCTGGAATCCAGGTTCGATCAAATAATTGAATCGCGTATTTCAACATGCGAAATTTCCAATAACCACACTCTCCATATGCCGCCAACCGGTTATTTCTGGCTTAACATGCTATTTACATTACCTATAATCAATTTGAGCCGGAATCTCAACAATAAAATACTTTCAATTTTTTTGCAAAAATCCCTGATGGTTAGCCTTACCGATTTTGAACGGATAAAATTTATTGTCACCGATTCGGTATGTTTCGGTTATTATGGATTACTGGTGTAATTTTAAGTGGATCTGCGTTTAAAATGTTACAATATGTCACCTCATTCGCCTGGAATCCAGGTTCGATCAAATAATTGAATCGCGGATTTCAAAATGCGAAATTTCCAATAACCACACTCTCCATATGCCGCCAACCGGTTATTTCTGGCTTAACATGCTATTTACATTACCTATAATCAATTTGAGCCGGAATCTCAACAATAAAATACTTTCAATTTTTTTGCAAAAATCCCTGATGGTTAGCCTTACCGATTTTGAACGGATAAAATTTATTGTCACCGATTCGGTATGTTTCGGTTATTATGGATTACTGGTGTAATTTTAAGTGGATCTGCGTTTAAAATGTTACAATATGTCACCTCATTCGCCTGGAATCCAGGTTCGATCAAATAATTGAATCGCGGATTTCAAAATGCGAAATTTCCAATAACCACACTCTCCATATGCCGCCAACCGGTTATTTCTGGCTTAACATGCTATTTACATTACCTATAATCAATTTGAGCCGGAATCTCAACAATAAAATACTTTCAATTTTTTTGCAAAAATCCCTGATGTTAGTCTTACCGATTTTGAACGGATAAAATTTATTGTCACCGATTCGGTATGTTTCGGTTATTATGGATTACTGGTGTAATTTTTAAGTGGATCTGCGTTTAAAATGTTACAATATGTCACCTCATTCGCCTGGAATCCAGGTTCGATCAAATAATTGAATCGCGGATTTCAAAATGCGAAATTTCCAATAACCACACTCTCCATATGCCGCCAACCGGTTATTTCTGGCTTAACATGCTATTTACATTACCTATAATCAATTTGAGCCGGAATCTCAACAATAAAATACTTTCAATTTTTTTTGCAAAAATCCCTGATGGTTAGCCTTACCGATTTTGAACGGATAAAATTTATTGTCACCGATTCGGTATGTTTCGGTTATTATGGATTACTGGTGTAATTTTAAGTGGATCTGCGTTTAAAATGTTACAATATGTCACCTCATTCGCCTGGAATCCAGGTTCGATCAAATAATTGAATCTCGGATTTCAAAATGCGAAATTTCCAATAACCACACTCTCCATATGCCGCCAACCGGTTATTTCTGGCTTAACGTGCTATTTACATTACCTATAATCAATTTGAGCCGGAATCTCAACAATAAAATACTTTCAATTTTTTTGCAAAAATCCCTGATGGTTAGCCTTACCGATTTTGAACGGATAAAATTTATTGTCACCGATTCGGTATGTTTCGGTTATTATGGATTACTGGTGTAATTTTAAGTGGATCTGCGTTTAAAATGTTACAATATGTCACCTCATTCGCCTGGAATCCAGGTTCGATCAAATGATTGAATCGCGGATTTCAAAATGCGAAATTTCCAATAACCACACTCTCCATATGCCGCCAACCGGTTATTTCTGGCTTAACATGCTATTTACATTACCTATAATCAATTTGAGCCGGAATCTCAACAATAAAATACTTTCAATTTTTTTTGCAAAAATCCCTGATGGTTTGCCTTACCGATTTTGAACGGATAAAATTTATTGTCACCGATTCGGTATGTTTCGGTTATTATGGATTACTGGAGTAATTTTAAGTGGATCTGCGTTTAAAATGTTGCAATATGTCACCTCATTCGCCTGGAATCCAGGTTCGATCAAATAATTGAATCGCGGATTCAAAATGCGAAATTTCCAATAACCACACTCTCCATATGCCGCCAACCGGTTATTTCATGGCTTAACATGCTATTTACATTACCTATAAGCAATTTGAGCCGGAATCTCAACCATAAAATACTTTCAATTTTTTTGCAAAAATCCCTGATGGGTTAGCCTTACCGATTTTGAACGGATAAAATTTATTGTCACCGATTCGGTATGTTTCGGTTATTATGGATTACTGGTGTAATTTTAAGTGGATCTGCGTTTAAAATGTTACAATATGTCACCTCATTCGCCTGGAATCCAGGTTCGATCAAATAATTGAATCGCGGATTTCAAAATGCGAAATTTCCAATAACCACACTCTCCATATGCCGCCAACCGGTTATTTCTGGCTTAACATGCTATTTACATTCCCTATAATCAATTTGAGCCGGAATCTCAACAATAAAATACTTTCAATTTTTTTGCAAAAATCCCTGATGGTTGTTAGCCTTACCGATTTTGAACGGATAAAATTTATTGTCACCGATTCGGTATGTTTCGGTTATTATGGATTACTGGTGTAATTTTAAGTGGATCTGCGTTTAAAATGTTACAATATGTCACCTCATTCGCCTGGAATCCAGGTTCGATCAAATAATTGAATCGCGGATTTCAAAATGCGAAATTTCCAATAACCACACTCTCCATATGCCGCCAACCGGTTATTTCTGGCTTAACATGCTATTTACATTACCTATAATCAATTTGAGCCGGAATCTCAACAATAAAATACTTTCAATTTTTTTGCAAAAATCCCTGATGGTTGGCCTTACCGATTTTGAACGGATAAAATTTATTGTCACCGATTCGGTATGTTTCGGTTATTATGGATTACTGGTGTAATTTTAAGTGGATCTGCGTTTAAAATGTTACAATATGTCACCTCATTCGCCTGGAATCCAGGTTCGATCAAATAATTGAATCGCGGATTTCAAAATGCGAAATTTCCAATAACCACACTCTCCATATGCCGCCAACCGGTTATTTCTGGCTTAACATGCTATTTACATTACCTATAATCAATTTGAGCCGGAATCTCAACAATAAAATACTTTCAATTTTTTTGCAAAAATCCCTGATGGTTAGCCTTACCGATTTTGAACGGATAAAATTTATTGTCACCGATTCGGTATGTTTCGGTTATTATGGATTACTGGTGTAATTTTAAGTGGATCTGCGTTTAAAATGTTACAATATGTCACCTCATTCGCCTGGAATCCAGGTTCGATCAAATAATTGAATCGCGGATTTCAAAATGCGAAATTTCCAATAACCACACTCTCCATATGCCGCCAACCGGTTATTTCTGGCTTAACATGCTATTTACATTACCTATAATCAATTTGAGCCGGAATCTCAACAATAAAATACTTTCAATTTTTTTGCAAAAATCCCTGGTTAGCCTTACCGATTTTGAACGGATAAAATTTATTGTCACCGATTCGGTATGTTTCGGTTATTATGGATTACTGGTGTAATTTTAAGTGGATCTGCGTTTAAAATGTTACAATATGTCACCTCATTCGCCTGGAATCCAGGTTCGATCAAATAATTGAATCGCGGATTTCAAAATGCGAAATTTCCAATAACCACACTCTCCATATGCCGCCAACCGGTTATTTCTGGCTTAACATGCTATTTACATTACCTATAATCAATTTGAGCCGGAATCTCAACAATAAAATACTTTCAATTTTTTTTGCAAAAATCCCTGATGGTTAGCCTTACCGATTTTGAACGGATAAAATTTATTGTCACCGATTCGGTATGTTTCGGTTATTATGGATTACTGGTGTAATTTTAAGTGGGTCTGCGTTTAAAATGTTACAATATGTCACCTCATTCGCCTGGAATCCAGGTTCGATCAAATAATTGAATCTCGGATTTCAAAATGCGAAATTTCCAATAACCACACTCTCCATATGCCGCCAACCGGTTATTTCTGGCTTAACGTGCTATTTACATTACCTATAATCAATTTGAGCCGGAATCTCAACAATAAAATACTTTCAATTTTTTTGCAAAAATCCCTGATGGTTAGCCTTACCGATTTTGAACGGATAAAATTTATTGTCACCGATTCGGTATGTTTCGGTTATTATGGATTACTGGTGTAATTTTAAGTGGATCTGCGTTTAAAATGTTACAATATGTCACCTCATTCGCCTGGAATCCAGGTTCGATCAAATAATTGAATCGCGGATTTCAAAATGCGAAATTTCCAATAACCACACTCTCCATATGCCGCCAACCGGTTATTTCTGGCTTAACATGCTATTTACATTACCTATAATCAATTTGAGCCGGAATCTCAACAATAAAATACTTTCAATTTTTTTGCAAAAATCCCTGATGGTAACGCCTTACCGATTTTGAACGGATAAAATTTATTGTCACCGATTCGGTATGTTTCGGTTATTATGGATTACTGGTGTAATTTTTAGTGGATCTGCGTTTAAAATGTTACAATATGTCACCTCATTCGCCTGGAATCCAGGTTCGATCAAATAATTGAATCGCGGATTTCAAAATGCGAAATTTCCAATAACCACACTCTCCATATGCCGCCAACCGGTTATTTCTGGCTTAACATGCTATTTACATTACCTATAATCAATTTGAGCCGGAATCTCAACAATAAAATACATTCAATTTTTTTTGCAAAAATCCCTGATGGTTAGCCTTACCGATTTTGAACGGATAAAATTTATTGTCACCGATTCGGTATGTTTCGGTTATTATGGATTACTGGTGTAATTTTAAGTGGATCTGCGTTTAAAATGTTACAATATGTCACCTCATTCGCCTGGAATCCAGGTTCGATCAAATAATTGAATCTCGGATTTCAAAATGCGAAATTTCCAATAACCACACTCTCCATATGCCGCCAACCGGTTATTTCTGGCTTAACGTGCTATTTACATTACCTATAATCAATTTGAGCCGGAATCTCAACAATAAAATACTTTCAATTTTTTTGCAAAAATCCCTGATGGTTAGCCTTACCGATTTTGAACGGATAAAATTTATTGTCACCGATTCGGTATGTTTCGGTTATTATGGATTACTGGTGTAATTTTAAGTGGATCTGCGTTTAAAATGTTGCAATATGTCACCTCATTCGCCTGGAATCCAGGTTCGATCAAATAATTGAATCGCGGATTTCAAAATGCGAAATTTCCAATAACCACACTCTCCATATGCCGCCAACCGGTTATTTCTGGCTTAACATGCTATTTACATTACCTATAATCAATTTGAGCCGGAATCTCAACAATAAAATACTTTCAATTTTTTTGCAAAAATCCCTGATGGTTAGCCTTACCGATTTTGAACGGATAAAATTTATTGTCACCGATTCGGTATGTTTCGGTTATTATGGATTACTGGTGTAATTTTAAGTGGATCTGCGTTTAAAATGTTGCAATATGTCACCTCATTCGCCTGGAATCCAGGTTCGATCAAATAATTGAATCGCGGATTTGAAAATGCGAAATTTCCAATAACCACACTCTCCATATGCCGCCAACCGGTTATTTCTGGCTTAACATGCTATTTACATTACCTATAATCAATTTGAGCCGGAATCTCAACAATAAAATACTTTCAATTTTTTTGCAAAAATCCCTGATGGTTAGCCTTACCGATTTTGAACGGATAAAATTTATTGTCACCGATTCGGTATGTTTCGGTTATTATGGATTACTGGTGTAATTTTTAGTGGATCTGCGTTTAAAATGTTACAATATGTCACCTCATTCGCCTGGAATCCAGGTTCGATCAAATAATTGAATCGCGGATTTCAAAATGCGAAATTTCCAATAACCACACTCTCCATATGCCGCCAACCGGTTATTTCTGGCTTAACATGCTATTTACATTACCTATAATCAATTTGAGCCGGAATCTCAACAATAAAATACTTTCAATTTTTTTTGCAAAAATCCCTGATGGTTAGCCTTACCGATTTTGAACGGATAAAATTTATTGTCACCGATTCGGTATGTTTCGGTTATTATGGATTACTGGTGTAATTTTAAGTGGATCTGCGTTTAAAATGTTACAATATGTCACCTCATTCGCCTGGAATCCAGGTTCGATCAAATAATTGAATCTCGGATTTCAAAATGCGAAATTTCCAATAACCACACTCTCCATATGCCGCCAACCGGTTATTTCTGGCTTAACATGCTATTTACATTCCCTACAATCAATTTGAGCCGGAATCTCAACAATAAAATACTTTCAATTTTTTTGCAAAAATCCCTGATGGTTAGCCTTACCGATTTTGAACGGATAAAATTTATTGTCACCGATTCGGTATGTTTCGGTTATTATGGATTACTGGTGTAATTTTAAGTGGATCTGCGTTTAAAATGTTACAATATGTCACCTCATTCGCCTGGAATCCAGGTTCGATCAAATAATTGAATCTCGGATTTCAAAATGCGAAATTTCCAATAACCACACTCTCCATATGCCGCCAACCGGTTATTTCTGGCTTAACGTGCTATTTACATTACCTATAATCAATTTGAGCCGGAATCTCAACAATAAAATACTTTCAATTTTTTTGCAAAAATCCCTGATGGTTAGCCTTACCGATTTTGAACGGATAAAATTTATTGTCACCGATTCGGTATGTTTCGGTTATTATGGATTACTGGTGTAATTTTAAGTGGATCTGCGTTTAAAATGTTACAATATGTCACCTCATTCGCCTGGAATCCAGGTTCGATCAAATAATTGAATCGCGGATTTCAAAATGCGAAATTTCCAATAACCACACTCTCCATATGCCGCCAACTGGTTATTTCTGGCTTAACATGCTATTTACATTCCCTATAATCAATTTGAGCCGGAATCTCAACAATAAAATACTTTCAATTTTTTTGCAAAAATCCCTGATGGTTAGCCTTACCGATTTTGAACGGATAAAATTTATTGTCACCGATTCGGTATGTTTCGGTTATTATGGATTACTGGTGTAATTTTAAGTGGATCTGCGTTTAAAATGTTACAATATGTCACCTCATTCGCCTGGAATCCAGGTTCGATCAAATAATTGAATCGCGGATTTCAAAATGCGAAATTTCCAATAACCACACTCTCCATATGCCGCCAACCGGTTATTTCTGGCTTAACATGCTATTTACATTCCCTATAATCAATTTGAGCCGGAATCTCAACAATAAAATACTTTCAATTTTTTTTGCAAAAATCCCTGATGGTTAGCCTTACCGATTTTGAACGGATAAAATTTATTGTCACCGATTCGGTATGTTTCGGTTATTATGGATTACTGGTGTAATTTTAAGTGGATCTGCGTTTAAAATGTTACAATATGTCACCTCATTCGCCTGGAATCCAGGTTCGATCAAATAATTGAATCGCGGATTTCAAAATGCGAAATTTCCAATAACCACACTCTCCATATGCCGCCAACCGGTTATTTCTGGCTTAACATGCTATTTACATTACCTATAATCAATTTGAGCCGGAATCTCAACAATAAAATACTTTCAATTTTTTTTGCAAAAATCCCTGATGGTTAGCCTTACCGATTTTGAACGGATAAAATTTATTGTCACCGATTCGGTATGTTTCGGTTATTATGGATTACTGGTGTAATTTTAAGTGGATCTGCGTTTAAAATGTTACAATATGTCACCTCATTCGCCTGGAATCCAGGTTCGATCAAATAATTGAATCTCGGATTTCAAAATGCGAAATTTCCAATAACCACACTCTCCATATGCCGCCAACCGGTTATTTCTGGCTTAACGTGCTATTTACATTACCTATAATCAATTTGAGCCGGAATCTCAACAATAAAATACTTTCAATTTTTTTGCAAAAATCCCTGATGGTTAGCCTTACCGATTTTGAACGGATAAAATTTATTGTCACCGATTCGGTATGTTTCGGTTATTATGGATTACTGGTGTAATTTTAAGTGGATCTGCGTTTAAAATGTTACAATATGTCACCTCATTCGCCTGGAATCCAGGTTCGATCAAATAATTGAATCGCGGATTTCAAAATGCGAAATTTCCAATAACCACACTCTCCATATGCCGCCAACCGGTTATTTCTGGCTTAACATGCTATTTACATTCCCTATAATCAATTTGAGCCGGAATCTCAACAATAAAATACTTTCAATTTTTTTTGCAAAAATCCCTGATGGTTAGCCTTACCGATTTTGAACGGATAAAATTTATTGTCACCGATTCGGTATGTTTGTTGTTAACATGCTATTTACATTCCCTATAATCAATTTGAGCCGGAATCTCAACAATAAAATACTTTCAATTTTTTTGCAAAAATCCCTGATGGTTAGCCTTACCGATTTTGAACGGATAAAATTTATTGTCACCGATTCGGTATGTTTCGGTTATTATGGATTACTGGTGTAATTTTAAGTGGATCTGCGTTTAAAATGTTACAATATGTCACCTCATTCGCCTGGAATCCAGGTTCGATCAAATAATTGAATCGCGGATTTCAAAATGCGAAATTTCCAATAACCACACTCTCCATATGCCGCCAACCGGTTATTTCTGGCTTAACATGCTATTTACATTCCCTATAATCAATTTGAGCCGGAATCTCAACAATAAAATACTTTCAATTTTTTTTGCAAAAATCCCTGATGGTTAGCCTTACCGATTTTGAACGGATAAAATTTATTGTCACCGATTCGGTATGTTTCGGTTATTATGGATTACTGGTGTAATTTTAAGTGGATCTGCGTTTAAAATGTTACAATATGTCACCTCATTCGCCTGGAATCCAGGTTCGATCAAATAATTGAATCGCGGATTTCAAAATGCGAAATTTCCAATAACCACACTCTCCATATGCCGCCAACCGGTTATTTCTGGCTTAACATGCTATTTACATTCCCTATAATCAATTTGAGCCGGAATCTCAACAATAAAATACTTTCAATTTTTTTTGCAAAAATCCCTGATGGTTAGCCTTACCGATTTTGAACGGATAAAATTTATTGTCACCGATTCGGTATGTTTCGGTTATTATGGATTACTGGTGTAATTTTAAGTGGATCTGCGTTTAAAATGTTACAATATGTCACCTCATTCGCCTGGAATCCAGGTTCGATCAAATAATTGAATCGCGGATTTCAAAATGCGAAATTTCCAATAACCACACTCTCCATATGCCGCCAACCGGTTATTTCTGGCTTAACATGCTATTTACATTACCTATAATCAATTTGAGCCGGAATCTCAACAATAAAATACTTTCAATTTTTTTTGCAAAAATCCCTGATGGTTAGCCTTACCGATTTTGAACGGATAAAATTTATTGTCACCGATTCGGTATGTTTCGGTTATTATGGATTACTGGTGTAATTTTAAGTGGATCTGCGTTTAAAATGTTACAATATGTCACCTCATTCGCCTGGAATCCAGGTTCGATCAAATAATTGAATCGCGGATTTCAAAATGCGAAATTTCCAATAACCACACTCTCCATATGCCGCCAACCGGTTATTTCTGGCTTAACATGCTATTTACATTCCCTATAATCAATTTGAGCCGGAATCTCAACAATAAAATACTTTCAATTTTTTTTGCAAAAATCCCTGATGGTTAGCCTTACCGATTTTGAACGGATAAAATTTATTGTCACCGATTCGGTATGTTTCGGTTATTATGGATTACTGGTGTAATTTTAAGTGGATCTGCGTTTAAAATGTTACAATATGTCACCTCATTCGCCTGGAATCCAGGTTCGATCAAATAATTGAATCGCGGATTTCAAAATGCGAAATTTCCAATAACCACACTCTCCATATGCCGCCAACCGGTTATTTCTGGCTTAACATGCTATTTACATTACCTATAATCAATTTGAGCCGGAATCTCAACAATAAAATACTTTCAATTTTTTTGCAAAAATCCCTGATGGTTAGCCTTACCGATTTTGAACGGATAAAATTTATTGTCACCGATTCGGTATGTTTCGGTTATTATGGATTACTGGTGTAATTTTAAGTGGATCTGCGTTTAAAATGTTACAATATGTCACCTCATTCGCCTGGAATCCAGGTTCGATCAAATAATTGAATCGCGGATTTCAAAATGCGAAATTTCCAATAACCACACTCTCCATATGCCGCCAACCGGTTATTTCTGGCTTAACATGCTATTTACATTCCCTATAATCAATTTGAGCCGGAATCTCAACAATAAAATACTTTCAATTTTTTTTGCAAAAATCCCTGATGGTTAGCCTTACCGATTTTGAACGGATAAAATTTATTGTCACCGATTCGGTATGTTTCGGTTATTATGGATTACTGGTGTAATTTTAAGTGGATCTGCGTTTAAAATGTTACAATATGTCACCTCATTCGCCTGGAATCCAGGTTCGATCAAATAATTGAATCGCGGATTTCAAAATGCGAAATTTCCAATAACCACACTCTCCATATGCCGCCAACCGGTTATTTCTGGCTTAACATGCTATTTACATTCCCTATAATCAATTTGAGCCGGAATCTCAACAATAAAATACTTTCAATTTTTTTTGCAAAAATCCCTGATGGTTAGCCTTACCGATTTTGAACGGATAAAATTTATTGTCACCGATTCGGTATGTTTCGGTTATTATGGATTACTGGTGTAATTTTAAGTGGATCTGCGTTTAAAATGTTACAATATGTCACCTCATTCGCCTGGAATCCAGGTTCGATCAAATAATTGAATCGCGGATTTCAAAATGCGAAATTTCCAATAACCACACTCTCCATATGCCGCCAACCGGTTATTTCTGGCTTAACATGCTATTTACATTACCTATAATCAATTTGAGCCGGAATCTCAACAATAAAATACTTTCAATTTTTTTTGCAAAAATCCCTGATGGTTAGCCTTACCGATTTTGAACGGATAAAATTTATTGTCACCGATTCGGTATGTTTCGGTTATTATGGATTACTGGTGTAATTTTAAGTGGATCTGCGTTTAAAATGTTACAATATGTCACCTCATTCGCCTGGAATCCAGGTTCGATCAAATAATTGAATCGCGGATTTCAAAATGCGAAATTTCCAATAACCACACTCTCCATATGCCGCCAACCGGTTATTTCTGGCTTAACATGCTATTTACATTCCCTATAATCAATTTGAGCCGGAATCTCAACAATAAAATACTTTCAATTTTTTTTGCAAAAATCCCTGATGGTTAGCCTTACCGATTTTGAACGGATAAAATTTATTGTCACCGATTCGGTATGTTTCGGTTATTATGGATTACTGGTGTAATTTTAAGTGGATCTGCGTTTAAAATGTTACAATATGTCACCTCATTCGCCTGGAATCCAGGTTCGATCAAATAATTGAATCGCGGATTTCAAAATGCGAAATTTCCAATAACCACACTCTCCATATGCCGCCAACCGGTTATTTCTGGCTTAACATGCTATTTACATTACCTATAATCAATTTGAGCCGGAATCTCAACAATAAAATACTTTCAATTTTTTTTGCAAAAATCCCTGATGGTTAGCCTTACCGATTTTGAACGGATAAAATTTATTGTCACCGATTCGGTATGTTTCGGTTATTATGGATTACTGGTGTAATTTTAAGTGGATCTGCGTTTAAAATGTTACAATATGTCACCTCATTCGCCTGGAATCCAGGTTCGATCAAATAATTGAATCGCGGATTTCAAAATGCGAAATTTCCAATAACCACACTCTCCATATGCCGCCAACCGGTTATTTCTGGCTTAACATGCTATTTACATTCCCTATAATCAATTTGAGCCGGAATCTCAACAATAAAATACTTTCAATTTTTTTTGCAAAAATCCCTGATGGTTAGCCTTACCGATTTTGAACGGATAAAATTTATTGTCACCGATTCGGTATGTTTCGGTTATTATGGATTCTGGCTTAACATGCTATTTACATTCCCTATAATCAATTTGAGCCGGAATCTCAACAATAAAATACTTTCAATTTTTTTTGCAAAAATCCCTGATGGTTAGCCTTACCGATTTTGAACGGATAAAATTTATTGTCACCGATTCGGTATGTTTCGGTTATTATGGATTACTGGTGTAATTTTAAGTGGATCTGCGTTTAAAATGTTACAATATGTCACCTCATTCGCCTGGAATCCAGGTTCGATCAAATAATTGAATCTCGGATTTCAAAATGCGAAATTTCCAATAACCACACTCTCCATATGCCGCCAACCGGTTATTTCTGGCTTAACATGCTATTTACATTCCCTACAATCAATTTGAGCCGGAATCTCAACAATAAAATACTTTCAATTTTTTTGCAAAAATCCCTGATGGTTAGCCTTACCGATTTTGAACGGATAAAATTTATTGTCACCGATTCGGTATGTTTCGGTTATTATGGATTACTGGTGTAATTTTAAGTGGATCTGCGTTTAAAATGTTACAATATGTCACCTCATTCGCCTGGAATCCAGGTTCGATCAAATAATTGAATCTCGGATTTCAAAATGCGAAATTTCCAATAACCACACTCTCCATATGCCGCCAACCGGTTATTTCTGGCTTAACGTGCTATTTACATTACCTATAATCAATTTGAGCCGGAATCTCAACAATAAAATACTTTCAATTTTTTTGCAAAAATCCCTGATGGTTAGCCTTACCGATTTTGAACGGATAAAATTTATTGTCACCGATTCGGTATGTTTCGGTTATTATGGATTACTGGTGTAATTTTAAGTGGATCTGCGTTTAAAATGTTACAATATGTCACCTCATTCGCCTGGAATCCAGGTTCGATCAAATAATTGAATCGCGGATTTCAAAATGCGAAATTTCCAATAACCACACTCTCCATATGCCGCCAACCGGTTATTTCTGGCTTAACATGCTATTTACATTCCCTATAATCAATTTGAGCCGGAATCTCAACAATAAAATACTTTCAATTTTTTTTGCAAAAATCCCTGATGGTTAGCCTTACCGATTTTGAACGGATAAAATTTATTGTCACCGATTCGGTATGTTTCGGTTATTATGGATTACTGGTGTAATTTTAAGTGGATCTGCGTTTAAAATGTTACAATATGTCACCTCATTCGCCTGGAATCCAGGTTCGATCAAATAATTGAATCGCGGATTTCAAAATGCGAAATTTCCAATAACCACACTCTCCATATGCCGCCAACCGGTTATTTCTGGCTTAACATGCTATTTACATTACCTATAATCAATTTGAGCCGGAATCTCAACAATAAAATACTTTCAATTTTTTTTGCAAAAATCCCTGATGGTTAGCCTTACCGATTTTGAACGGATAAAATTTATTGTCACCGATTCGGTATGTTTCGGTTATTATGGATTACTGGTGTAATTTTAAGTGGATCTGCGTTTAAAATGTTACAATATGTCACCTCATTCGCCTGGAATCCAGGTTCGATCAAATAATTGAATCGCGGATTTCAAAATGCGAAATTTCCAATAACCACACTCTCCATATGCCGCCAACCGGTTATTTCTGGCTTAACATGCTATTTACATTACCTATAATCAATTTGAGCCGGAATCTCAACAATAAAATACTTTCAATTTTTTTTGCAAAAATCCCTGATGGTTAGCCTTACCGATTTTGAACGGATAAAATTTATTGTCACCGATTCGGTATGTTTCGGTTATTATGGATTACTGGTGTAACTTTAAGTGGATCTGCGTTTAAAATGTTACAATATGTCACCTCATTCGCCTGGAATCCAGGTTCGATCAAATAATTGAATCTCGGATTTCAAAATGCGAAATTTCCAATAACCACACTCTCCATATGCCGCCAACCGGTTATTTCTGGCTTAACGTGCTATTTACATTACCTATAATCAATTTGAGCCGGAATCTCAACAATAAAATACTTTCAATTTTTTTGCAAAAATCCCTGATGGTTAGCCTTACCGATTTTGAACGGATAAAATTTATTGTCACCGATTCGGTATGTTTCGGTTATTATGGATTACTGGTGTAATTTTAAGTGGATCTGCGTTTAAAATGTTACAATATGTCACCTCATTCGCCTGGAATCCAGGTTCGATCAAATAATTGAATCGCGGATTTCAAAATGCGAAATTTCCAATAACCACACTCTCCATATGCCGCCAACCGGTTATTTCTGGCTTAACATGCTATTTACATTCCCTATAATCAATTTGAGCCGGAATCTCAACAATAAAATACTTTCAATTTTTTTTGCAAAAATCCCTGATGGTTAGCCTTACCGATTTTGAACGGATAAAATTTATTGTCACCGATTCGGTATGTTTCGGTTATTATGGATTCTGGCTTAACATGCTATTTACATTCCCTATAATCAATTTGAGCCGGAATCTCAACAATAAAATACTTTCAATTTTTTTTGCAAAAATCCCTGATGGTTAGCCTTACCGATTTTGAACGGATAAAATTTATTGTCACCGATTCGGTATGTTTCGGTTATTATGGATTACTGGTGTAATTTTAAGTGGATCTGCGTTTAAAATGTTACAATATGTCACCTCATTCGCCTGGAATCCAGGTTCGATCAAATAATTGAATCTCGGATTTCAAAATGCGAAATTTCCAATAACCACACTCTCCATATGCCGCCAACCGGTTATTTCTGGCTTAACATGCTATTTACATTCCCTACAATCAATTTGAGCCGGAATCTCAACAATAAAATACTTTCAATTTTTTTGCAAAAATCCCTGATGGTTAGCCTTACCGATTTTGAACGGATAAAATTTATTGTCACCGATTCGGTATGTTTCGGTTATTATGGATTACTGGTGTAATTTTAAGTGGATCTGCGTTTAAAATGTTACAATATGTCACCTCATTCGCCTGGAATCCAGGTTCGATCAAATAATTGAATCTCGGATTTCAAAATGCGAAATTTCCAATAACCACACTCTCCATATGCCGCCAACCGGTTATTTCTGGCTTAACGTGCTATTTACATTACCTATAATCAATTTGAGCCGGAATCTCAACAATAAAATACTTTCAATTTTTTTGCAAAAATCCCTGATGGTTAGCCTTACCGATTTTGAACGGATAAAATTTATTGTCACCGATTCGGTATGTTTCGGTTATTATGGATTACTGGTGTAATTTTAAGTGGATCTGCGTTTAAAATGTTACAATATGTCACCTCATTCGCCTGGAATCCAGGTTCGATCAAATAATTGAATCGCGGATTTCAAAATGCGAAATTTCCAATAACCACACTCTCCATATGCCGCCAACTGGTTATTTCTGGCTTAACATGCTATTTACATTCCCTATAATCAATTTGAGCCGGAATCTCAACAATAAAATACTTTCAATTTTTTTGCAAAAATCCCTGATGGTTAGCCTTACCGATTTTGAACGGATAAAATTTATTGTCACCGATTCGGTATGTTTCGGTTATTATGGATTACTGGTGTAATTTTAAGTGGATCTGCGTTTAAAATGTTACAATATGTCACCTCATTCGCCTGGAATCCAGGTTCGATCAAATAATTGAATCGCGGATTTCAAAATGCGAAATTTCCAATAACCACACTCTCCATATGCCGCCAACCGGTTATTTCTGGCTTAACATGCTATTTACATTACCTATAATCAATTTGAGCCGGAATCTCAACAATAAAATACTTTCAATTTTTTTGCAAAAATCCCTGATGGTTAGCCTTACCGATTTTGAACGGATAAAATTTATTGTCACCGATTCGGTATGTTTCGGTTATTATGGATTACTGGTGTAATTTTAAGTGGATCTGCGTTTAAAATGTTACAATATGTCACCTCATTCGCCTGGAATCCAGGTTCGATCAAATAATTGAATCTCGGATTTCAAAATGCGAAATTTCCAATAACCACACTCTCCATATGCCGCCAACCGGTTATTTCTGGCTTAACGTGCTATTTACATTACCTATAATCAATTTGAGCCGGAATCTCAACAATAAAATACTTTCAATTTTTTTGCAAAAATCCCTGATGGTTAGCCTTACCGATTTTGAACGGATAAAATTTATTGTCACCGATTCGGTATGTTTCGGTTATTATGGATTACTGGTGTAATTTTAAGTGGATCTGCGTTTAAAATGTTACAATATGTCACCTCATTCGCCTGGAATCCAGGTTCGATCAAATAATTGAATCTGGGATTTCAAAATGCGAAATTTCCAATAACCACACTCTCCATATGCCGCCAACCGGTTATTTCTGGCTTAACATGCTATTTACATTCCCTATAATCAATTTGAGCCGGAATCTCAACAATAAAATACTTTCAATTTTTTTTGCAAAAATCCCTGATGGTTAGCCTTACCGATTTTGAACGGATAAAATTTATTGTCACCGATTCGGTATGTTTCGGTTATTATGGATTACTGGTGTAATTTTAAGTGGATCTGCGTTTAAAATGTTACAATATGTCACCTCATTCGCCTGGAATCCAGGTTCGATCAAATAATTGAATCTCGGATTTCAAAATGCGAAATTTCCAATAACCACACTCTCCATATGCCGCCAACCGGTTATTTCTGGCTTAACGTGCTATTTACATTACCTATAATCAATTTGAGCCGGAATCTCAACAATAAAATACTTTCAACTTTTTTGCAAAAATCCCTGATGGTTAGCCTTACCGATTTTGAACGGATAAAATTTATTGTCACCGATTCGGTATGTTTCGGTTATTATGGATTACTGGTGTAATTTTAAGTGGATCTGCGTTTAAAATGTTACAATATGTCACCTCATTCGCCTGGAATCCAGGTTCGATCAAATAATTGAATCTGGGATTTCAAAATGCGAAATTTCCAATAACCACACTCTCCATATGCCGCCAACCGGTTATTTCTGGCTTAACATGCTATTTACATTCCCTATAATCAATTTGAGCCGGAATCTCAACAATAAAATACTTTCAATTTTTTTTGCAAAAATCCCTGATGGTTAGCCTTACCGATTTTGAACGGATAAAATTTATTGTCACCGATTCGGTATGTTTCGGTTATTATGGATTACTGGTGTAATTTTAAGTGGATCTGCGTTTAAAATGTTACAATATGTCACCTCATTCGCCTGGAATCCAGGTTCGATCAAATAATTGAATCTCGGATTTCAAAATGCGAAATTTCCAATAACCACACTCTCCATATGCCGCCAACCGGTTATTTCTGGCTTAACGTGCTATTTACATTCCCTATAATCAATTTGAGCCGGAATCTCAACAATAAAATACTTTCAACTTTTTTGCAAAAATCCCTGATGGTTAGCCTTACCGATTTTGAACGGATAAAATTTATTGTCACCGATTCGGTATGTTTCGGTTATTATGGATTACTGGTGTAATTTTAAGTGGATCTGCGTTTAAAATGTTACAATATGTCACCTCATTCGCCTGGAATCCAGGTTCGATCAAATAATTGAATCTCGGATTTCAAAATGCGAAATTTCCAATAACCACACTCTCCATATGCCGCCAACCGGTTATTTCTGGCTTAACGTGCTATTTACATTACCTATAATCAATTTGAGCCGGAATCTCAACAATAAAATACTTTCAATTTTTTTGCAAAAATCCCTGATGGTTAGCCTTACCGATTTTGAACGGATAAAATTTATTGTCACCGATTCGGTATGTTTCGGTTATTATGGATTACTGGTGTAATTTTAAGTGGATCTGCGTTTAAAATGTTACAATATGTCACCTCATTCGCCTGGAATCCAGGTTCGATCAAATAATTGAATCGCGGATTTCAAAATGCGAAATTTCCAATAACCACACTCTCCATATGCCGCCAACCGGTTATTTCTGGCTTAACATGCTATTTACATTCCCTATAATCAATTTGAGCCGGAATCTCAACAATAAAATACTTTCAATTTTTTTTGCAAAAATCCCTGATGGTTAGCCTTACCGATTTTGAACGGATAAAATTTATTGTCACCGATTCGGTATGTTTCGGTTATTATGGATTACTGGTGTAATTTTAAGTGGATCTGCGTTTAAAATGTTACAATATGTCACCTCATTCGCCTGGAATCCAGGTTCGATCAAATAATTGAATCTCGGATTTCAAAATGCGAAATTTCCAATAACCACACTCTCCATATGCCGCCAACCGGTTATTTCTGGCTTAACGTGCTATTTACATTACCTATAATCAATTTGAGCCGGAATCTCAACAATAAAATACTTTCAATTTTTTTTGCAAAAATCCCTGATGGTTAGCCTTACCGATTTTGAACGGATAAAATTTATTGTCACCGATTCGGTATGTTTCGGTTATTATGGATTACTGGTGTAATTTTAAGTGGATCTGCGTTTAAAATGTTACAATATGTCACCTCATTCGCCTGGAATCCAGGTTCGATCAAATAATTGAATCGCGGATTTCAAAATGCGAAATTTCCAATAACCACACTCTCCATATGCCGCCAACCGGTTATTTCTGGCTTAACATGCTATTTACATTCCCTACAATCAATTTGAGCCGGAATCTCAACAATAAAATACTTTCAATTTTTTTGCAAAAATCCCTGATGGTTAGCCTTACCGATTTTGAACGGATAAAATTTATTGTCACCGATTCGGTATGTTTCGGTTATTATGGATTACTGGTGTAATTTTAAGTGGATCTGCGTTTAAAATGTTACAATATGTCACCTCATTCGCCTGGAATCCAGGTTCGATCAAATAATTGAATCGCGGATTTCAAAATGCGAAATTTCCAATAACCACACTCTCCATATGCCGCCAACCGGTTATTTCTGGCTTAACATGCTATTTACATTACCTATAATCAATTTGAGCCGGAATCTCAACAATAAAATACTTTCAATTTTTTTGCAAAAATCCCTGATGGTTAGCCTTACCGATTTTGAACGGATAAAATTTATTGTCACCGATTCGGTATGTTTCGGTTATTATGGATTACTGGTGTAATTTTAAGTGGATCTGCGTTTAAAATGTTACAATATGTCACCTCATTCGCCTGGAATCCAGGTTCGATCAAATAATTGAATCGCGGATTTCAAAATGCGAAATTTCCAATAACCACACTCTCCATATGCCGCCAACCGGTTATTTCTGGCTTAACATGCTATTTACATTCCCTATAATCAATTTGAGACGGAATCTCAACAATAAAATACTTTCAATTTTTTTGCAAAAATCCCTGATGGTTAGCCTTACCGATTTTGAACGGATAAAATTTATTGTCACCGATTCGGTATGTTTCGGTTATTATGGATTACTGGTGTAATTTTAAGTGGATCTGCGTTTAAAATGTTACAATATGTCACCTCATTCGCCTGGAATCCAGGTTCGATCAAATAATTGAATCTCGGATTTCAAAATGCGAAATTTCCAATAACCACACTCTCCATATGCCGCCAACCGGTTATTTCTGGCTTAACGTGCTATTTACATTCCCTATAATCAATTTGAGCCGGAATCTCAACAATAAAATACTTTCAACTTTTTTGCAAAAATCCCTGATGGTTAGCCTTACCGATTTTGAACGGATAAAATTTATTGTCACCGATTCGGTATGTTTCGGTTATTATGGATTACTGGTGTAATTTTAAGTGGATCTGCGTTTAAAATGTTACAATATGTCACCTCATTCGCCTGGAATCCAGGTTCGATCAAATAATTGAATCTCGGATTTCAAAATGCGAAATTTCCAATAACCACACTCTCCATATGCCGCCAACCGGTTATTTCTGGCTTAACGTGCTATTTACATTACCTATAATCAATTTGAGCCGGAATCTCAACAATAAAATACTTTCAATTTTTTTGCAAAAATCCCTGATGGTTAGCCTTACCGATTTTGAACGGATAAAATTTATTGTCACCGATTCGGTATGTTTCGGTTATTATGGATTACTGGTGTAATTTTAAGTGGATCTGCGTTTAAAATGTTGCAATATGTCACCTCATTCGCCTGGAATCCAGGTTCGATCAAATAATGGAATCGCGGATTTGAAAATGCGAAATTTCCAATAACCACACTCTCCATATGCCGCCAACCGGTTATTTCTGGCTTAACATGCTATTTACATTACCTATAATCAATTTGAGCCGGAATCTCAACAATAAAATACTTTCAATTTTTTTGCAAAAATCCCTGATGGTTAGCCTTACCGATTTTGAACGGATAAAATTTATTGTCACCGATTCGGTATGTTTCGGTTATTATGGATTACTGGTGTAATTTTTAGTGGATCTGCGTTTAAAATGTTACAATATGTCACCTCATTCGCCTGGAATCCAGGTTCGATCAAATAATTGAATCGCGGATTTCAAAATGCGAAATTTCCAATAACCACACTCTCCATATGCCGCCAACCGGTTATTTCTGGCTTAACATGCTATTTACATTACCTATAATCAATTTGAGCCGGAATCTCAACAATAAAATACTTTCAATTTTTTTTGCAAAAATCCCTGATGGTTAGCCTTACCGATTTTGAACGGATAAAATTTATTGTCACCGATTCGGTATGTTTCGGTTATTATGGATTACTGGTGTAATTTTAAGTGGATCTGCGTTTAAAATGTTACAATATGTCACCTCATTCGCCTGGAATCCAGGTTCGATCAAATAATTGAATCTCGGATTTCAAAATGCGAAATTTCCAATAACCACACTCTCCATATGCCGCCAACCGGTTATTTCTGGCTTAACATGCTATTTACATTACCTATAATCAATTTGAGCCGGAATCTCAACAATAAAATACTTTCAATTTTTTTGCAAAAATCCCTGATGGCTAGCCTTACCGATTTTGAACGGATAAAATTTATTGTCACCGATTCGGTATGTTTCGGATATTATGGATTACTGGTGTAATTTTAAGTGGATCTGCGTTTAAAATGTTGCAATATGTCACCTCATTCGCCTGGAATCCAGGTTCGATCAAATAATTGAATCGCGGATTTCAAAATGCGAAATTTCCAATAACCACACTCTCCATATGCCGCCAACCGGTTATTTCTGGCTTAACATGCTATTTACATTACCTATAATCAATTTGAGCCGGAATCTCAACAATAAAATACTTTCAATTTTTTTGCAAAAATCCCTGATGGTTAGCCTTACCGATTTTGAACGGATAAAATTTATTGTCACCGATTCGGTATGTTTCGGTTATTATGGATTACTGGTGTAATTTTTAGTGGATCTGCGTTTAAAATGTTACAATATGTCACCTCATTCGCCTGGAATCCAGGTTCGATCAAATAATTGAATCGCGGATTTCAAAATGCGAAATTTCCAATAACCACACTCTCCATATGCCGCCAACCGGTTATTTCTGGCTTAACATGCTATTTACATTACCTATAATCAATTTGAGCCGGAATCTCAACAATAAAATACTTTCAATTTTTTTTGCAAAAATCCCTGATGGTTAGCCTTACCGATTTTGAACGGATAAAATTTATTGTCACCGATTCGGTATGTTTCGGTTATTATGGATTACTGGTGTAATTTTAAGTGGATCTGCGTTTAAAATGTTACAATATGTCACCTCATTCGCCTGGAATCCAGGTTCGATCAAATAATTGAATCTCGGATTTCAAAATGCGAAATTTCCAATAACCACACTCTCCATATGCCGCCAACCGGTTATTTCTGGCTTAACATGCTATTTACATTACCTATAATCAATTTGAGCCGGAATCTCAACAATAAAATACTTTCAATTTTTTTGCAAAAATCCCTGATGGCTAGCCTTACCGATTTTGAACGGATAAAATTTATTGTCACCGATTCGGTATGTTTCGGATATTATGGATTACTGGTGTAATTTTAAGTGGATCTGCGTTTAAAATGTTGCAATATGTCACCTCATTCGCCTGGAATCCAGGTTCGATCAAATAATTGAATCGCGGATTTCAAAATGCGAAATTTCCAATAACCACACTCTCCATATGCCGCCAACCGGTTATTTCTGGCTTAACATGCTATTTACATTCCCTATAATCAATTTGAGACGGAATCTCAACAATAAAATACTTTCAATTTTTTTGCAAAAATCCCTGATGGTTAGCCTTACCGATTTTGAACGGATAAAATTTATTGTCACCGATTCGGTATGTTTCGGTTATTATGGATTACTGGTGTAATTTTAAGTGTATCTGCGCTTAATATGTTGCAATAAGTCATTTCATTCGCCTGGAATCCAGGTTCGCTCACATAATTGAATAGCGGATTTCAAAATGCAAAATTTCCAATAACCGCGCTCTCCATCGGTTAATCGAGTAATCGGTTTTAAATGATCGAATTTTTTACCAGGATAAATGCACAATTAAACAAACAACTTCCAGTCTTAGCGTAATCGTCGATTGAATAATCGGTTTTTTTCTACCAGGGTAAATGCACAAAAAAACGATACACGTACGATACACGTTTCAACAACGCATTGAAATTATTGTTGACGAAAACCCAGGTTTTTCGATTCCTCGCCGATCTTTGGAATTAGAGATTTTTTTGGAATTGGAAGATATTGATGTAGACGACGTTTATTTTCGGCAAGACGGGGCTACGTGCCACATAAGCAGTGTTTTTCTCGAAGAGGTGATCGGTGATTGGCCACCGAGATCTTGTGATTTAACCTTTAGACTTTTTTCTTTAGGCCTACGTGAAAGATAAGGTCTATGCCAATGCTCATGGACAATTTCATGAAATGGATATGGTGCGGCGATCATAGCTATGTAGGCCATTTGATTTGGCTGATATCGTTTTCTAATGTTAATGGCATACTTTCCTCTTTGCAATGAAATAAACATTCATTGATTTTTCTTAAAAAATACTCGTTTTTTTAATATAAAAATTAAACTTCTTATTGGAAAACTCTTTACACAATAAACAAAATAAAATATCAACGAAAACTCTTTAGTGTGAAACCGTGTAATTCGATCGAAGGTAAACATGTTCTTCGAAATTCGTGTTCTTCAAGTACTGTGATCTTAGAGGGTTCCCTGTATATTGAAAAATAAAGTGAATTTTAGTTTTAAAAAATTATGTTTAGTGTTTCATTCTAAAGACTAATCAATCCACCCCGTCCAACAACAAAGTATCGTACCAATTTCACATAAAAATATTTGGTTCTATATAAATGACGCCCAGTGTTTATCTCAAAATCGATTTTTCACAAATTTGGCAACAATGCTTTAAATTTTTTATAACGCCACCTACATAAAACTGAACATAACTTTTAATATTCATACCCCTCAATGCTTTCTAAAATTTAATAATATTTTTTCTGATTGTACACTAATCTTTATATTTAATACACCTAAATGTTTTCTTTTTAATTGGAATCGAATCTAATAACTTTATAAATGTACCAGTATTTAATCTACCCCTGAATGTTATATATATATATATATGTATAATGTTTACACTAAAAACTTTTTGGTAACGAGCCCTTATAATAAACGAATGTGTAAAATGGCACCCCTTAAAATAAAGATAATATAAAAAACTACCCCATTATTCGATATCGAATGTTAATATATTCACCCCGGTATATTTTATAACCTTAAAGGATAGCATTAAAACTACACAAAGTGTCAAAAAGGATTTTTTTTATACATTTATATATTTTTTATAAATAAAATTAAAAAAATTTTCTTATAAATACTCATAAAATAAAGTTCAAATCTAAGACGTGATTCACCAATAGTACAAATCGACGTACTTCAATAAAACTAAAAGTAATTTATTTTTACAATTCGTTCTGTTAATTACACGGCCTCAAAATTAATTACTCAAAGTATCATAACGCCATGTCCTTATCGGCAATTTCAAAGGTAAGTTTGACATTATCAATGATTATGGTCCAGTTGAGAGATATTTTGAACACCGTTTCAAGTTCTAGTAAAATTAGCATATCAAGAATTAATAATTTATTAATTTTATGTAGCAAAATCTATTTTAATTTTCTTGTTCGCCTTCATCATCTTATCCGCATATATACAAAATTCTTTTGAGAATTTTTTTTATTATCTCAAGAATCGAATACTAAATATTATTTTCATTCAGTTATCAGTTTGACTTCACCTTGTGTGTGTGCGTGTGTTCATTATATACTGTTATATTTCTTACGTGCATAAAATTGTAACAATTGCAAACCTTATCATGTCTAATTCACAGCCGATATTATACTCGTACTGGCGAAGTTCTAGTTCATGGCGGATTCGAATAGCATTAAATTTAAAGGAGGTGCCATATGACATTAAACCGATAAGTCTTATAAAGGCGGGCGGCGAACAACACTGTAATGAATATAGAGAAGTTAATCCAATGGAACAAGTTCCGGCACTGCAAATTGGTAAGTTTGTTTTTTTTACATAAAGTTGTTTTTATTTTTATTACTGGCATACATTAAATTTTTTTTTAGATAAGATATATTTATTTCTTAATACATACAACGTTTATTGTTATTATGACGTGTGCTTGTCCATTAGCGTTTCATTCATTTTATTGTTGTCTTAAAATTAACCAACAAACTGCAATTTAAAATTAGGAATAATTCTACGCTATACAATTACCGTACTCAAGTAAATCCTCCCAAATACAGAGGCGCCACTAATAGTGGCACTAAATAGAACACTAGCAGCCTCATATAAGCAACCACAATGATCGGTAACAAAAATTAAAAAAATTTAAATTTTTTGTGACGTTGATATTTCGCGTTTCGTAAAAATATGAAGCGGAAAAGATTTTGCATTGACAGTCGAGTGGAGTAGGTTTCAATTATCCATAAGAAATTTTAAATCGACAATAGAATTTATACTTATGTGTGAATAATTGAAACAGTAGAAATTTTTTCTTGTCGCTTGATTACTTGTCAATTGATTTCTTATTAGAAATATATCTTAATTTAAAATGTATCAATCAGCAGAGTTCACAACTTGCTTTCTATTAGAAATAATATTCCTCAGTTTCTGAAAAGTCCCTAGAGCACCGAACGACGCTCGGCCAAAGTTGATTGAATTGGATGTTTCTTGTGCCATTAAGTATAAACATTTGAAAAATTGAAAAATGGAACGTTAATTTTTAATTGTAAAGCCGTTTAAAAATTGACAACACCTTTAATTTCTTCAGCAATTCACTACTGTCACTCGTTACCACTGTTTACTAATTCACTTTTACTTTTCACTTTATACTTTACGTTTCGCAGTGTTTACTTTTTATTTCGTAATTTGCACTGTTCACTGCTCGCGCTTATATCCCTTTTTCAACCAAGGAAAAAAAACAAATTGGCTCAATTTTAGTCCAACCCACACAAATGTGTGAGTAAAAAACCATAGTATGTAATGGCGTTGTTGATAAAAAATTTCGCTTGATTTGAAGTAAAACCAACACAATTGTGTGTATAGATATAGTGTTTTTTTCGGACGAAAATAAGCTAAAAAGGAATTCACAAATGTGTAAGTTGGTTCAAAAAACACACAAAACTAAATTTTTGACATGGTACTTTTGCCCTACCCGCACAATTGTGTTAGTAAATCACAAAAGGGATATACTTGTCTATCGCTGTTCAAGATTATTCCTTTTATTGCATCTGGCGATGTCACTGTCGTTCTCATTGTTCTGTGGACGTAATTATTTGTGAGATGGCACCCACGGCGCGCAAACATCCGGTTCCCACTGTGTTCTCGTATATTCTGTATTTTAGGTTCGACTTCGGTCTTCTTGGCCAGGTTAAAATCTGTTTCTGTGACTGCCGCTTGGAGGCGCATGCTCGTCTTGCAAATACTAATTGCATTACTATCCATCCCTTCATTCAACATTATATCGATTGGGATATAAAACAGCAACCCCATCGGATGAGACCGTCTTTTACGCTTCGTTATACCGAAGAGAATTGCTCCTAGTGAGCCCATTAGTGTTCTTCGATGGTGACTGTTTATTCTTGCAACCCGTCTAGCGCAGCCACAAGTCACGGATGCAATCACTAAGCCTGCCTTTATCTTAGCCAAATATATTTCAAACCCCACTTTTATTTGGCTAACCTTTTCAACACAAAGGAAAAGTTTTTACTACTCTCTGCAACTCTTTTGACGTATGAGATGACACCGAGCCTTTCATCATAATCAAATCCTAATCACGTTAATGAAGACGCTGCATCTGAATTCTCTTTCCACCAACAGCCACCAAAGGTAGCCCAACTGTCAAGTGAACCTTTAACTTTGATCAGTACGGTTTTGGAGGAAGATAGCTCCATTTTATTGCTATTGCACAAATTTACCATCCTGTCTATGGCGTTCGGCACTTTCTGAGTATGACCTTGTCGCCCGTGAATATTACTTCTTGGATATCATACTGCCTACTACTGCTGAAAACTATATATTTCAGAGGTGCCGGTCCCAGATTAAGCCTTGTTGACAACCTTTGATTACGCTTCTGGAAAGCGTGCCATGGTTTGATACAACGATACCTGATCTACGAAGTAGATGTTAATGATCGAAATTGTTTCATTGTAGTAGGCCACTACAGATTATAAAAAGCTCCTTGATAACTGCTCCTAACTCCTTTACTCTGTGAACCTATTTTGTCAGAACCCAAACTGTTTATCGCTGTATAGCCTCGCTACCCTGGATATGTTCAACATTTCTCACGTAATGTGTCTAAGATCGTCAGCAGTATGATTGGAATGTATATATGCTTTGGAATTTGTGTGGTCTCTATCACCGTCCTTTTTAATGATTATTACTTTTCCGTTTTTAAAGCATTTTGGAATCCAATTATTGGCCCAAGATTTTTTTATTAGATCGACGTCTTTTGTTGTCTAGGCCTGGCGCGTCTTCTTGTTAAGTTCACCCAATTCGTGTTTGTAGCGGCATATTGTTTGCTCACTTGTATCTGTTTCCTCCCAATCATCAGATGATTCGTTTAATTCATTGGCTATCTCTTGCCATTTTAGGGCCCTTTAATGAGTAGCTTGGAGGCTTATCACTTATCTCGATGAGGAAGACGCCTAAAAATGAACATAATTGTTCTGTGATTATTTGTATTCCAGTTTTCTTTCACTGACCAGTTGGTTACTCTTCTGAGCAGTCTGCCCGTAACTGTTGTAAGACCAATATTCGACTCCCCATTGTGACTACATATATATATTTGGTTGTCAAACTTTATTCACAATGAAGAGGTTACTACGTGCAATAAATTATTTAATGACGGGATCATTGGTGTCATTATTGTGCTGTAATCGTGGCATGACTATGATTGGATGGTTTCTTAGAGTATTCAAAATATTTTGTAATTTTTTAGGTAAATTTTTTGCTCTTTTTGATCTAACTTCAACGCATACGTAATATGAGTCGCAATACTGTGAAATTTTGAGCACCGCCAGATCACCATTGAGGATGTCAATTGCTGGTTGTGTATTATCATCACCTCATTTTGGATGTTTAGTTGTATAATCCTCAACCTACAGATGTTTGATGAGCTAGTTGACATAATCTGTCTTTCCTATTATTAGGTCCATTATAAGTAGTACAAACTTTACTCCTTTATGAGTGGTTAAATACATTTTTAGCATTTATGCAGCAGACCCACTTTGGTGCCTCTGTTTTCTTTGGATAGACATTCCGGTCATGTCCAGAATCAGAGCATCGTCCACATATTTGATCTTTCTCTTTGCAAATTTTTGAAAAGTGTCCAAATGCATGACATTAGAAGCATATTTTGGGGTTATTATTAAAACATTTTCTGCTACTGGTGTCAATTCAATGAAATTTTCAAGAGACGGGAATATTTTATTACATTTTCGCATTCCATTAAAATTAGTAACTATGTGCATAGTATTAACTAATGGCACTAGAAGCACGGTAATAATCAGAGACAAACTGATAATAATCGAAGGTTATCGAGAAAAAAAACATCGGGAGTACGGCCAGGAAACCATAAAACCAAAATTCTGTTCAACCTATCGTAAGTATTCTCATACGCCAACTACGTAGCGCAGCACAGCAACTTAATCATTATTAAGCCAGGCCCTTAAACCGTTAACACTTCTATCCAGTAAAAATACAAAACTCAGTCTCGATGTGCATTTCATATTAACATTAATTTTTAACTTTTGCAAAAGAGTCGTGGATGCTAACAGGTAAAAATTTGATATATCCCTTTTGTGATTTACTAACACAATTGTGCGGGTAGGGCAAAAGTACCATGCCAAAAATTTAGTTTTGTATGTTTTTTTAACCAACTTACACATTTGTGAATTCTTTTTTAACTTATTTTCGTCCGAAAAAAAACACTATATCTATACACACAATTGTGTTGGTTTTACTTCAAATCAAGCGTAATTTTTTATCAACAACATACTAAGTTTTTTTATTCACAGATTTGTGTGGGTTGGACTAAAACTGAGCCAATTTTTTTGTTTTCCTGGTTGAAAAAGGGATATTTGGGATCGGTGGGAATGGAGTAAAATTGATGCTATGTATAAGACAGCGAAGCTTGCCAGCGGAAAATAAGAGATTACGCTACTCGCCACAAGTAGCAACACTATCAGAAAAGAGGATTTATGTTGTTATTAACCTGCGGAAATTGTTTAATCATGCATGTTTAACTTCTTTTTTTTTATATAAAATAAAGCATTCTATCGGAATAAAAGTTTAAAAGTGTTCCTTAAATCGACAAATTGATTGACCTCCGAAGTAAAGAAACTCGGCATATGAAATTGTATAATGTCATCGACATTTCTTAACGAATTATGATGAAATTTGGCTAGTAGTATTGGCTAGGGAACCCAAAGTGAGTTTTGGTCAAAATTTTAGGGTCTGTTCATGTTAGACTAAACTTGGCCATTTCATACCCAGAAGAAGTTCATTCTACACGATTAGCATGGATTATGATCTGTATAGAACTCGACTAATTCTTAATCAATAATTGTGGGATTGACATTGCGGGTATATATTGTAATTGTAATATGTATTTTGATTTTTTGAATAAGGTTGTGGAATGAGTCAATGATGGGCGCTTCCCATCCACTTTTCTTTACAAGTAAATATAAAAATAATTGAGCTTGGTGACATTTGAATTTTGGATTGGAACCTTAATAATCTAAAAAGAAAATTAAAATCGCGTACATGACATAGGAAATAAATAGTTTCATACTCGCTAACCAACTGAAAACCAATCAAATTACGTGAAATGCTTTATACCTCGCCTCTAGTTCTGACTCGAGTTGAAATTGTTTTAATTTTGTTGTTATTTTAATAGATTTTGTATAATACCATGGTATTTTATCCGAACTAACTCACGATGTCATGTACGAGTACGCACCATAAGCGAGAATATTGATAGAAATTTTTAAGTAATGAAAGTTATGGATTATTCTGGATAGTATTTTTACATCAAGATGAGGTTATCAAGACGTTGGAAGTTTGGTTTCGAACTAATGAAACATTGATGTTGCGTACATGACATCGGATATAAATATTTCCATACTCGCTAACGGACTCAAAACCAATTAAATTATTTGAAATGCTTTATACCACTCCTACTAGAACCGACTTCCGAACTCGAGTTGAAATTGTTTTAACTTTGTTGTTGTTTTAATACATTTTGTGTGTTACCTACCATAGTATTTTTCCGAACTAACCCACGATGTCATGAACGCACTATAAATTCTTTGTAATAAAAAATTTCGGTCGTCTCATCAGACTGCAGTGACCAAACTACAAAAATATTGAAAATACTTTGAACTTTCATACAAAGTTTAATCACAATGCCTTAGCGAATTTTTATGATTTGCTACGCAATTGCCAAACCCCTTGGTAACCTCGAATTTTATTGTATTTAACGCATACATGCGATTTCTATATGAAGCGATTTCTATATTTTTAATAATAATAATATTTTGTTTTTTATTGCCAAATAATTAAGATTCAAATTATCACTAATATGTCAAAAACTTCCACAGGTAATCAATATCTATGGTTATTTTGCTGATAGCTTAGGTCCTGCTGAGACTAAATAGGAAATTTAAAGAAAAATTTTCGGTTAGAATTTTCATTATAATTTTTTCTGCGGCCATATAGGTTATATATTGACCAGATATTTGCCAGAAACTGAAAAGAACGTATAGATGACTCAATATGACCTTACCTATCAGAAAAAATACCGAAAGTGTTGGTTAATTATTAATAAAATATTACTTATAGTAATTTAAAAGTTACCCACCCGACTTCTCTTTAGATCTGAATCCATTTTAATCGTGTTGAATGGACAGATACCACAACTCAACTAACTACATATGTTTCAATCCAAAATAATCTAGAACCTTAATTTCTTAAGGATTGGATATAAAATGGCCAAATTTAAACGTCCCTAAAGCTAGCAGAATACAGCCGAACATTACAAGATAGTATGGATAATTATGGGCTAATTAAATGCTCTATTGAAAAATTTTGGGCTCCATCGCTTCCAACTAAAACGATGGGTTCTGCTAGCTCTAGAAAAAGTTAGCAGGACCCGTAGCAAAAAAATGATTTTTAAAACAATTGGAAAATTAAAGACAGATTTTAGGCTAATTAAATGTCCTATTATTTGTTTTTTTATTCTGCTCGATCTAGAAAAGGCCCTAGGCTCACTGCACAGCTAGCAGAACCCAAATCGAAAATTGGACCAAAACGGAAATTATACCTCAAACAAAGATCGATTAACGTACCATTTAGACTTATTATGGGTTATTTAAATTCCCAGGGAAAAAAATTGGGCTCCACTTGTTCCTGAATAAGCTTATAGTCATTTAATTTAAAGCTAGCACGACCCATTATGGCCTAACCAAACGGCTCACTAAAAATTGTTGGGCTCCACTCGCTATTAACAAAACTTCAGAAACTTTAATTTAAAGCTAATCAAAACCAAATCTGCTAGCTTTAAATAAAATAACCTGAAGATTGGTCAAGAATGAGTGGAGCTCAAAGCTTTTTAATGGGTAATTTGTTTAGGCCATAACGAGCCTAAAATTATTTGTAAGTCAATCGATCTAGTTTAGCGTTATAATTTCGGTTTTGGTTCGATATTTGATTTGGGCTCTGCTAACGTTGAAGTGATAAAGCCTAGGACTTTTCTAGATTTAGCTGAATAAAAAAAATAATAGGGCATTTAATTAATGCTGTATAAGATATCGGAAATTTGACAGCGGAAAATAAGAGATTATGTTTCTCGCCGCAAATAGCAGCACTATCACTAAAGAGAATTTATTTTGTTATTTAATTACCTTCGCAAATTTTTTATTCATTATTTTTCACTAAATAAAACATCTCAGCGGAATAAAATATTAAAAGTGATCCTTAAAATGGCAAATTGATTGATCTCCGAAGTAAAGGAACTCGGTAAATGAAATCTTGAAATTTAACAATATTCCGTCTTTCCGCCATTTCTTAAAGAATTACGATGAAATTTCGATAGTAGTATTGATCAGGGATTTTAAAGTAAGTTTTTTCAAAATTCTAGGATCTGTTCGTGCTGTACTAAACTGACCATTTCATAACCAGTCCTTATGAAAAATGGTATGTACCGATTCTAGTGAAAACTCGGATCCATAAATTTTTTCTGAAGTATACAATGCAACTGGTTATGAAATGGCCATTTTAGTCCAGCATGAACAGATCCTAGAATTTTTTTTAAAACTTATTTTAAAATCCCTGATCAATACTACTATCGAATTTTCATCGTAATTCGTTAGGAAATGGAGGAAAGACAGAATATTGTTAAATTTCAAGATTTCATTTACCGAGTTCCTTTACTTCGGAGATCAATCAATTTGCCATTTTAAGGATCATTTTTAATATTTTATTCCGCTGAGATGTTTTATTTAGTGTAAAATAATGAATAAAAAATTTCCGCTGGTAATAAAATAAACAAAATAAATTCTCTTTAGTGATAGTGCTGCCACTTGTGGCGAGTAGCGCAATCACTTATTTTCCAATGGCAATCTCCTCTCGAAAATCGCGACTGGATATTAAACCTAGAGCCAATTAGGGAAAAATGAAGGATGACAGAGCTAACATATACTTTAAGTGATTCTAGCAGCATTATTTCACTTGCTGTGTTTTTTTATTAGCGCCCGATAGTTGTATCCGGAGCAGCCAATTTTCTATGTGAAAACTTATATTTAGCGCGCTATTATTGCATTTAATTAATTTATTTAAATCTAAACTAAGATTTTTCATTCAACTTTTTAATTAAAAATCGATAAAAAAATATCTCGGCTCACTTATTTATCGGGAGCCGCTATCGGGAGCGCTATCCATTTCAATGGGAAATTTGAAAAGGCTTTTAATTTTGTAAACCCCTGAAACCATTAGAAACTAAATCTTACAATAAAAAATTAAAACGCAGCAAAATGAATTTTTGTTTATAACGTCATGTCAAAATAAATGTCAATTAATATATTTCAGGTGATAAATGTTTGTTTTATTGATGAATTTAGTTTTAATTTTTATAGTACAGCGACACCAGTGAATAATAGCTGCAGTTTCAATAGAAAATTGCCATTTGGCTCCGGATAGTGCTCCAATATTAAAACACAGCAACTTTTTATTGTGATGAATAAAAATATTAAATTGTTTTACGAAACGAAATCGAGGCCTTATTTAGTTTTGTTCATCAAATCATAAATTTGTAGATAACAATCAAACATCAAAACAACATGATTGTATACTAGCAAGATATAAACATAATTTTGTTACAAAACATATTACATAAATAACCAATTTAGCATAAAATAAACCCATCATTTTTATTATGATTATATTGCGTGATTTTTATGTAGTTCTACATACCTACCAATCCAACAATAACTGCAAAGAATAGTGGAAAGGTGCGTGGATTGGCACTGTAATATGTGTGGGCCTTTATCTACTTTATAATTATCCAGTGAATTTAATCGATTAACTTACATGTTTTGTGTTTAGCAATATTAGTTTGTTGACGATTAGTTTATTGTTTAATACGATTGTTATCAGAATGTAGGTACTTATGGCTGAACGATTATCTGTACGAACACCGGTAATCCATAAACAATAAAATAAAATATTTAAGTGGAATCTGATAACGCAAATAGTTTGTATTAGAATCTGGATTTCCGTATTAGACGGGGATTAGCTAAATCATCCTATAACCTAAACAATATTGTTGAATCTTATACGATATTTTTTAACTTTATGTATAATTGCATGTTGAACATAACCTGAAATGGTTCGTTATTTAACCTTTGCTTCAGTTTTACAACTTCTGATAAAACAATATTTCTATTATCAATGTTGTTGAATTTATACTATGGTAATTTCATAATTACTGTACAATTAGAAAAATTATACTAATCTAATCGTATCAAAAGCCAAATACTCAATTACTTGTAATAAAATTTGTTAAATTGTAAAGATAATGTTTAAGAACTTAAACCTTTACTTGTGGTAAAATAATTTTTCAATACGGCACAGTATTTCATTGATCGCCAGCCAAGATGAAAGTGCTACTAAGTTTAAGTATCATTTTAGCAATTTCGGGAGGATTTGTAAGTATTTTAGCTAATTTGGCTAAATTAACATATTGTATATAACTTATTGAATTACCTGTAGGTATCCAATGCCGAATTTACGTCACAAATTCAAGACCTCCGGGTTCGTTTCCAAGGAATTCACTTAGAAATGGATCTCTACTTACGGAACAGCCGTTGGAACGTAAGCGATTTACTTCAGAAATGGAATCGAGAAATTTTATCTCACCACGCCATTTTAACTACCAACATTCAAGATCTCCGTTATGAAGTGTATGATGAAATCCTCGATCGTGTCGACGAACTAGGAAATCAAAATCAATGTCTTATCAATTTGGATAGTAGATTGGTCGCTGCCGGTATAGCGTCTTCAGAAGATGCCAAACAATGTGCCCAAGCAGCCTATGATTTGATTTCGGAGACCATTCGTGACAATTACTTTGATTTAATTAATTTAATTCAAAGAGAATCTTCAACAGGACAACATGTTCAATTTTACGGTATGGGAGCCAACAACGTGATTACAAATCAAGAGGGTGTTGTGAGCTTCCTCGAAGGTGTTTGGGAAGAGGTTGAAAGTGGTTGGCCAAATATATGGTCTGTATGGGTCGATGAGGAAGAAGCTAAATTAAATGCGTACCACTCTATTGGCATTTCTAATTCGAATGCTTGTATTGCGTCAGTTTTCAGTGGATACTCGACCGTTGTAAATGTAATTCGAGGAGAAATTGCTGATTGCTCATAAAATACTTGTATTATTATGTGAATTGTAAATAAAAATTAATTAAACAATCCACCTTTGGATCTTAATCTTTGAATTTTATATATGTTACGGTAATAACCATAAAACTACAATGACCGTAAATTTATATGGCATTTAACACAATGTTAGATTAAAGTTACGCAAGGACATATTTTATAATTGAACAGTTAAACTGATTAAAATTTACTGGATTAGTAGGTGCATAATACTGGGAGTGACCAAATTTCTATACAAACCATATAAGGAAAATTGAGGTTACTGTTTCTGGTGAGTTGTTTTCAACTGAAAATTTAAAGAAAGAAATTTAAAATCTTTCTGTCCTCTATCCACTAAGCTAAGCCAAATTTTGTATACTAAGCGGCTTAAAAGTGTATGTTGTTTTTACTCTAACGACAAAGATAAAAAAAATCTAACACCCAACTTTTTTTTCATATATGGATACATTAAATGACAACACGAGTATGGGATCCGAGCGAAACGACCTGCCTGATATAATCCGATCCTAAACTCCATCTCCTATTAATTTTTAAATTAAATATTTTTAAAATATCGCTTTTTGTACCATATCGCGTTTTGTCCCATATCGCGTTTTGAAATATCGCGTTTTGATAATTCGCGTTTTGAAATATCGAGTTTCAAATGAGACCCCACAAGTTTATCTGTTAATAATCCCTACAAACGCAATTGTTTGACCAAATTTACCACTAAGCATATCAGGCAATATAACTCCAGAGGAAAAATAGGAATAAGGAATCTCTCGGAAAAATGTAAATATCAGTTGGCCAGAAGAAAATAAATATCATCGACATTTAAAATCCCCCACCTTGTATTGGTCCTATAAACAATACTTAATTATAATTTGGTAAGGCCACAGAAATACCCCATAAATATTGGGATATTTTTGTGGTTGAAACGCGTAGTTGGATATAAAAATTGCAAAACCAAATTAGTTGAGCACAGTGTTGGGTATATAGTATTCATTTTGAAGATGTATATGAAAGACCACATATTTCGAAACAAATATTTGTCTTATCCCTTTACCGGTCTATCCATACAATTGTGTGGGTAAGGCAAAAGATTCATGTCAAAAATTTATTTTTGGTTGTGTTTTGAACCAACTTACACATTTGTGTGTTCCTTTCAAACTTATTTTTGTCCGAAAAAAACATTATAACTGTACACACAATTGTGTTGGTTGTACGTCAAATCAAGCGAAATTTTTTAACAAAAACGTCATTACATACTATGTTTTTTTACTCACATATTTGTGTGGTTTGTACTTCAATTGAGCCAAAGTTTTTTTCTTGGTCGGCAAAGGGTTATAGCAGGATTTAGAGTCGTTTGGGATATTTTGTACCCACATTTTATTTAAATTTGACTTAAGTTAAAATTTTCTTTAGCAGCGGTCCTCCTACTTTCCGAAAATCCCTCTTTTTCAATAGCCCGCTTTTCAAAAACTCGCGATTTAAAGTCCTACATTTTAAAATCCAACTTTTGCTGAAATCTTAATATAACCCACCAAAAAGCGGAATTTTTTGAAAAATATTAATTTTTCTTTGTTTTTTTCGGCCATTTTTCGACCGATCATTATCAATTTTGAATGTTGGGATGTGAATTGCATTTCAACACGAATTTTACAAACTTTTTGGATCTAGGCCATCCCTAATAAAACTTAGCCATTCCTTAACCAATAATTGTCAAATTTGGTATGCAGAATCGGATTAGGATTTTAACTTGAATTTTGAATGAAGTTTTGGAACGGAGCGGTTCTCTATTCAAAATAAAATCTTGATGACCTAAATTCTAAAACTACACATAAACAAAAAAAGACGAGAAAGGTTCGGAAGCGAACTCTATAAGTATTTTTGTTGCCTACCAAGATGTGATATGTGATTTGCGTATTTCAAATATCACACCCACCTAACCCCATCTAGATAGGGCACTTTCCCATGAATTACTTGAACTTTTAGTGAAAAAATTAAGTTGATATGTCTATCCGTTCTAAAGTTATCGTAGACACAGACGGACAGACGGCAAACCGAAACCATATAGCATTTTTTCTAACAAAAATGCTTAAAAATTAAAGCGTTGTTTTATAAATTATCGGGTTGAGTATGATTTGCCAAATCCAAAAATCCAACAACGAAGTTCCAAAATCAAAATTCCAAAAACAAAATTCCAGAAACAAAAATTCCAATAAAAACAATTCCGAAAAATAAAATTCCAAAAAATTCCATTTTATGGTCATGGAAATATGAAAGGCCTTTCTTCGATTAAGGTTTTTACAACAGTATCTTGTAATTGCTGCTAAAACTGTTGTAGTACTTATTTATTAATGACTGTACATACCATAGACAAATTTTTAGTATTTATTGGTATGTTTGTTGAGGAATGGTTCGGTATTCCAAAAAAACCCAACCCTGTTTTCTAGAATCACAACAAGCGTTAATCAATCTGGTCAACAATGGGAATCATGCTTGAGTAATAATTTTTAAGCACAATTAAATTAAATTGAATTAATTGAAATGATTAAATAATAACAATTAAGTTAATTGAAATACATCAATTAGAATTTTTAGTAAATGCTAGAAATATTATTAAACTAATGAATAATGGAATTTTGTATATGGATTTTTTTTTTCTAAAATAAATAAATTTTGGAATTTTCTCAATCGGAATTTTGAGTTCTGATTTTGATGTTATTTTATTTTGTAAAATGGAATTTTATATTTTTTTAATTGGAATTTTGAAAATTTAGGCCAGTTGGATTTTTTTTTTTTTTTTGGATAACCGTCTGTTCCCCTACAAACATACCTACTTACAACCTTGTTTATGGTACAGGTTGGGTACGATTTGCAAAATCCAAAATTCCAAAAATGAAATTCCAAAAACCAAAATTCCAAAAAAACAAAATTCCAGAAACCAAAATTCCAATAAAAACCATTCTTAAAAATAAAATTCCAAAAAACAGAATTCCTATACAAAATGTTTGCTAAAACTGTCACAGTACTTATTTATTAATGACTGTGTGCACACGTCTGTTAGTATATATTGGTATGTTTGTAGGGGAAAGGTTCGGTATTCTATGAAAAACCAACAGTTTTCTAAAATCACAACAAGCGTTAATCAATTAAATTAAATTTAATTAATTGAAATAATTAAAGAATAACAATTAAGTTAATTTATAGAATTAAACCATAATAATTAAGTTACACCTAATTCGTTTTTTACACTGTCATACGTTCCAACCGTGTAGAAAAAAAGACCTAATAAAAGGTCTAAAAAAATTCTTTGTTTTTCAAAACCATATTATTACAAAACCGTGTAAAAAAAGACCGTGTAAAAAAAGAATTGGGTGTAATTGAAATAAACCAATTAGAATTTTTGGGAAATGCTGCAGTTATCCAAAAAAAATTCCAATTGCCCTAAATGTTGAAAATCCTAATTACCAAAAATATAAAATTCGCTTTTACAAAATACTGCAACATAAAAATCAAAATTCAAAATTCCAATTGAGAAAATTCCAAAATTTATTTATTTTAGAAAAAAAAATCCATATACAAAATTCCATTTTTTGCAGCGTTTTACAAAAATTAAATTTGATTTATTTCAATTAATTAATTTTAATTTAATTGTTCTTAAAAATTATTACTCATACATGATTCTCATTGTTGACCAGATTGATTAAAGCTTGTTGTGATTCTAGAAAGTACGATTGGGTTTTTTGGAATAACTGTTCCTCTACAGTTCCTTGTGTATGGTACAGTCATTAATAAATAAGTACTGCAACAGTTTTAACAAATTTCAAGTTACTGTTGAATAAACATTAATCGAAAATTTTCTAATTTTAAATTAAATAAAAATTCCAAAAAAATCCAAAAAAAATTTGAAATTTTGTATATTGGAATTCTTAAAATTTGGCATTTTGTATAGGAATTTTGTTTTTTTGGAATCTTATTTTTAGGAATTGTTTTTATTGGAATTTTTGTTTCTGGAATTTTGTTTTTTCGAATTTTGATTTTGAAATTTCGTTGTTGGAGTTTTGGATTTGGCAAATCGTATATCCAACCCAAAATTTGTAAATGGAATTTTTTGGGTTGGTTATGACTGTCCAACATCAAAATTCCAAAAAGAAAATCCCAAAACTAAAATTCCAAAAAACCAAATTCCAAACACAAAATTCCAAAAAAACAAAATTCCTATACAAAATTTCATTTTATGCCCATGGAAATATAAAAGGCACGTGCGCGCCTTTTATACATATTTCCATGGGCATAAAATGGAATTTTGTATTTATTTTCATATTGAATATTCATTGAATGGATGTTTTAAATCAATCAAATTATTGTACCCAAATTGGTAAAACAGTTTCAAATTCAAACAAAATCAGTTTTAATAATTAATGATTGTAAGCATTGAAAGAACAAGTTTGTACATATTAATCGTTATCGTTAGAATTGCAATTGCGGTAAATGTTTTGAATGAAAACACGTTGTTATGTTTATTATTTAGAACAGTATTTCAGTTTTTAGCATCGAAGTTAATTATCTACAAAATTTAAATTAGTATCAACTTGGAGCCGAACGTATTTTAAAATTATACAACATAATTTATTTGTAATTAAATATTACTATTGACGTGCATTATTCGTAATATGGAAATTAATTTAGTAACCGAGAACAAAGGCAAGCCTATTTATAAATGGATATCAATATTGCCTCGATACGCAGAAGGAGGTACTATTTAAATGGAGGTGTGCTACCAGAATTAAAACCCTTGTAGCAGACGACAATGTGCTAAACAAATCAAAAAACAAATTTTTTCTATACTTTCAGTTAAATAAAACGTCAATGGAAAGTTTCATTAAGATATCTCTTTTTATTCCATTAAAAAAATCTTTGAAATACCCTTTTTTCAATTTTGAAGGTGCTATGTCCCCTTAATAAAATAAATGGAATTTTATATACGTGGAATTTTTCATTTGATTAAATAAATTTTTGTATTTTGGTTTTTGGAATTTTGGAATTGGAATTATTATTTTTGGTGATTTGTACTAAGGATTTTAGTTTTTTACATTATTTGTGATTTTGGAATTTTGTGCGAATGGAATTTTTTTTTTTTGGAATAAAGTGTCCATCCCTTAGTAAATTACAATATACCGTTGAATGAACCTTAATTTAAGATTTCTTAATTATAAATTAAATAAAATTTCCAGAACAAATTCCATTTTATGTCATGAAAATATGAAAGGGCTCTCTATTTCCATGGCATAAAATGAAATTTTTGGAATTTTTTATAATGCAATGTTGAAAATTGGCATTTTGTATAGGAATTTTGTTTATTTAGGAATTTTACTTTTAGGAATTGTTTTTATGGGAATTTTGGTTTCTGAAATTTTGTTTATTGAAATTTTGATTTTGGAATTTTGGAATTGGCAAATCGTACGCAACCCAATCAATATGGTAAACGCATTTGGGAATCATGTTTGAGTAATAATTTTTAAGAACAATTAAATTAAATTTAAACAATTGAAATATTAAATAATAATAATTAAATTAATTGAAATAAATCAATTAGAATTTTTGCGAAATGCTACAAATATTATTAAACTAATGAAAAAATGGAATTTTGTATATGGAATTTTTATCTAAAATAAATAAATTTTGGAATTTTCTCAATTAGAATTTTGATTTTATGGTATTTTGTAAAATGGAATTTTATGGTTTTGTAAATTGGGATTTTGGAAATTTAGGTCAGTTGGATTTTTTTTTGATTTCGACCCATTCGAAGAAATTATGGTTAAATTTGGAATGTAGAACTAGCTTGATATTTTAACGTGAATTTTAAATGAAGTTCGGGAATTCGACCATTCACCAATTACCAATTATTGTCAAATTTCGTATTCAGAAGCGGATAAGGATTCTAAAATTATTTTTGAATGAAGTTTTAAAATTCGTCAATGGCTGAATAGAACTAGGCAACGGACTTCTTTACTAATTATAGTCAAATTTGATTTGTATAACAGGATTAGAAATTTAACATCAAATTTCAATCACCTTTTATACTTTTAGTATACAAAAAACATCTATAATCAAAATTTCAAGTTAATCAACAAGAAAGATATCGGGTTTATATTATTTAAAATGCCCTGGCTTTTTGTTTTATTTATTTCAAACAAAAAATATAATATGTACAAAAAAATGGAAGAAACTGCTTGGTTCCATTTAACATTGCTGAATTCTAGAAGTTTTTCCGAACTTTCCAGAACTTTAGTTCTACAAACTCTTTGAAATTTGAATATTATCGGTTGAGAAATTGCAAAGTTTCATTCCCTATAATAGCTGAGTGGTTTACAAACCAAATTTGGCTTTATTTTGTTATTAAATGGCTTAGTTTGGTTGGTTTCGTTCCAATTTCCAAATTTTTAAAACGTTCATGTTAGAATTCCAATTCACCTTGAATCGGATCGGTCAATTATTTTATGCATTTTCTACATTGTACCGTCTTAAAATATTAAAATCCCCTTTTCTAATATCAAGATCATGATTTTGAAAAACTAATCATTCTGAAAAGTGGGATTTTGAAATTCAAGCTTTTCAAAAGCTGGATTTTAGGATTTTGAAGAGTAGGTAAATGATCCCGACCCAGTACAAATATTCTGAAGAAATTGTCATGATTTTTATTATTTTACACGTACCCATTTGTTTTGTAAAAAATTGAATATTAAGATCCAAAATTTTAGAAAACGCCTTTTAGAAAACCACACAAAAAATTTTTAATTTCTTCATTAGCATGACATTTGGAACCAGAACGTAAATTCTGAAGCCCTAGAGGTCTGATTTTATCCTTCCATGATTTTATGATAGTTGAAAATCATTTCGACTGTTTCGGTGGTAAATTGACTAATCTAATCCACATATCGTGCCTGTCGTGGATTACATTCAGTTTTAGACTGGAGCTCAGTCAGAGGTTTGTGGCCGGGATAAATAGTGAAGTCCTGATCTCGACGAAATATCAAAAGTGTTTCATCGATTGATAAATCACAAGTAATGCCCGGTCAAATGCAGAATATTTTCGCTTGCCATTCGAGAGTTTTTTGAGAAAAATCGAGAAAATTTCGAGAAAGCTCCCTACAGTCGTTATTGTATTGTTGTACCACTGCTCCGAAAAGTACTCTATGCGTCTGTCGTGCTATTGAACGTCTAATTGTGATTCACCATGTAAACAATTTTCTTTGATTTTCCGGTTTATAGTTATAATCACATCGTTGAACAGGATGGATTTTGGTGTTATATGTTTTGTGTAGAACCCTTACCAGAAAATTGCTCCATTGCAATAGAAAATTCTATAAGCACAGGCACTTTGGTGTTTTCAGTTAATATTATATTAGTAAGGAAACCCAACGAATGCATTGTTGATTCGTTTAGTGGAGGGTTGATTGCTACCAATATTTCCATATAAATAGTATATAGGACTTATCTTGTGTTTGTTGTCCCGGATCGATTTCAATGTCTGTATAGGTAGAGTGATCTCAGCTGTAATTCTTCTGCTAATTCTTGTTAATTTTAATTTGTACAATTGCTCTCCTTCGTTGGTCTGCGATTCGTTGTACAGTAACTCAAGGGTTTGGGAAATGTTATTTGAACTCGGTGAAATCATGGGTTGGGCGAGGTAGACACGTAATCAATAACGTAGATTAAATATTTGTCCGTTCAGTGAACAAAACATTTATAGCTAAATTCAACTCGACATTTTTTTAGTTTAGCAAAAATATTGTTAGAAGTCCGCAAAATATATTTGATTAGATCTTTTTTAATTATATTTTTACTACAATGATGGCACTGTAAATCCGTTATTATGTTTGTCAAACGAACATTTAGTTTTAGAAGTTTAGAAAAATTTGTATTTAGTTACTTTTAAAAATTCTAATACTTTGAGTTGTCATCGAGCTGTCTACATTAATATTGGTGACGCGTAAACCCCCATCTCTGGATGTAATAGACAACACGCTTTAGTGTCCTTTTCAAGATCAGTTATTGATTAGTAGGCTCGCATAATAAATCTGTTAATTTCTAGAGCCGATTTTATGACCACCCGGATGAGCTCCGCTCTAGTGTCGTGTCCATTTTACGTGTTTAACACATATTACAATTAACTTTCTACTTCGGTGAAACCGTTATCGATTAAATTTGAATAAAATATGTTCTGATTTTCCATCAATTTTCAATCTTCACCAATTCTTGGCCTAATTTAATAAACGCACAATTAAATTTTTATAGAAAACGACAGCAGACATTTTGTCAGAAGCAATAATCGCTGTCATAATTTCTATTTGGATTTCAAATAAAATATTTTGTAGGTCACTTAGTACCGTTAAAATGGTAAGAAGCATGAAAAATGTATAATTAGAAAAATAATATTTTGAAGGTTGTTACCTTAATTAAATATTTATGTTCGAGCCTATAAAAACATTTATGTGTTTCTGGTTTTTAGTTGCATGGGAACGAACTAATGACTTACAGAAGTTATAATTGTAAAGTTTTTCGATGATTTCGTTTAAATATGAATTTGGATCGATATTTATAAAAACAAAAAAATCAAAATGCGTTTGACAACTTAATTTTCGTGCAGACATATACGTAGTAAATTTAATTATTCATCAAATCTATTTTTATATTTTTTTACAGATGGCCACACATTGATCGAATCCGTTTCCATTATGCATTACCTCGAGGAAACTCGTCCACAACGACCCCTATTGCCACAAGATGTTCATAAGCGTGCTAAAGTTCGTGAAATATGTGAGGTGATCGCGTCCGGTATTCAACCACTCCAAAATCTAATCGTTTTGATTCATGTTGGCGAAGAGAAGAAAAAGGAGTGGGCCCAACATTGGATTACACGCGGTTTTCGTGCAATTGAAAAATTATTGTCAACGTCAGCGGGTAAATTTTGCGTTGGCGATGAAATAACAATGGCTGATTGCTGTTTAGTGCCACAAGTGTTCAATGCTAGAAGATTTCATGTGGATTTACGTCCATATCCGATTATATTGCGAATTGATCGTGAATTAGAGGGGCATCCAGCGTTTAGAGCGGCTCATCCGTCGAATCAACCAGATTGCCCACCGGAGGCGGCCAAATAAAATCATTTATTAATATATAGTATATATAAAGATAAAACTGATGTTTTTACCATAAATTATAAAAATTGCTGAAAGTAAGAATTATATATTTTACTATTTTTTTTAATTACCTTTTATAAAATGTGTGAGTTTTTTTTTTATATTAAATATATTTGTTTATGTAAAGATCGTTTATAAAATGATCATTTTAATTTTGATTTTATATTTACTTTTAATGTATTCTCTTCCATCTAGTCTGGACAAATAAAAATAATAAATTAAATTTCATTTGATCAACGTCTATAATCTAGTACTTCTTTCTCTCATTAATCTTGAATGAATAAAAATTATCGTCATTACGGCGATAATTTTTTTTAGTTACAATGCTCGTAATCAGATGTCACCATATATACCTCTTTTAAACATTACGATCGTAATAAAATAAAGTTATTTTCAGAATATAAATAAATAATTTATGATTATTATTTGTATTTTACAAAACATTCAGTTATTTAAGCAAATTTATAATTTTTTATTTGTCTGATGTGCATAAAATATTATTTATATATATATATATATAAATATTATTATTAAATAAACAATTTAGAAAACCAACATCATATGGAGTTTTATTATTGTTTTGGATTTAGTGATTAGTGTAATTCTTGATTTCCTTATCTGTAAATTGTGTCATTGTACGCGATATTAAAAGTCGGTAAATCCGATCTATGATCGAGGTTCTTATTTGTGTAAACACGTGTTTCTCATAATTTATGACACACCAAAATCCCATTAAATTGTTTAATTTTTTTTTTTTTTTTTGATAGAGTAAATTAATTTATCTATTTTTATTTAACGCACGATACAATTTAGAAACAAGTGAAAATGTATCAACTGTTCTTTTGAACTCGAATATAAATTTTTGTGTGACTTTTGTGAACTTCGATTGAAGGAAAAATGTTACACTGAGGGTAAAAATCGTACTCCAACTGCTCTCAAAATTTTTGATTGAAAAAAATACCACAAGTGTAATATTTTGTTACACCCAAGTAATTTTCTCTGCTCCAGGTGTTTTGGTGGAGTAAACCATTTTAGTGGTTGTCATACGCAATTTTTTTTCTATACTTGTCAAAATATACGTGTATAATAATCGGAATAATAACTTTAATTCGAGTATTACGTTATGGAGGGAATTTTTGGAACAAACAATTGTCAATCATCGACATGACATGACAGCAAATATGAAACAAATATATTGTTTTGACATTTAAAAGCGGTGTAGTTCATGTCTGTTCCATTGTACAAAATGAGGGTATACAATGAGGGTACTATTTTTAGAGTAGGAAAATATCAATCGAAATCAACATTAGGAACTTCAAATCGACTTTTTAGCTATCAATTTGAAAATACCAATTACCAACGTGGTATTTGCAGTAAATAGTGAATGTCCATTTTCTTCTAGACCTTATGCGTTAAGTTAGTACTTGCTATCTGCATTTTACATCGGTAGTTTTGATAGTCGAAATTTTGTCAGGTAAACGTTCTTCTAGTCCAGAGGGGTCCATAGGTCGATTACGATGGACTAGTCCATTTTTTTAAATCTCGTGTAATTTAATTAATTAATTTTGGCCATTCAAAATCGAGAATCAAATGATCAGCATACTTGAGTGCACCTTTATAATACTATGGAAATCAAAAAGTAGATCGCGAAAAAGTGTTGTTTGGAAAAGTGATGAAGAAATTTTCTGGGTTTGATTGATAATTATTTTCCTCATCCAGAGTGTGGGCTTACACTCTTAAAATTGGATTGTACATGATCAAATTGACTTCCTTGTAGTGGAAGGACTACCCTAGAATTTGGAAGTTCTTTCGAGGATTCAGCCCATTTTTAGGGATTCTGGCTATGTAATAAATTCGATAGTTGTCGTTACATGCATAGAAAAACATTTCTAATCATTATAGTTTAGTTTTGAGTGTGAAAATTTTTGCAATAAATATGAGAATGATTATTACATGGGTGTATCAAGGACATCCAAAAAGGAAAACCTAAATAAAAATCAAGCAATCCTAATTTTGTTGGCGATCAAGGCAAAAATGTTATATTCTGTTATTATTAGTAGTTCTATTGAAACAAAGATGGAACTTAAATGTAACGATTACAATTTTATTGTGGTAAACGTATTGGGTAGAGTCAGACATTGTGTCGAGCCTAATATAGTATGTACATAAAGTTAGCCCAGGATTCATCCCATAAAACGACGATGGCAACACTAAACTTTCACGACAGTTTTCCATCCCAGGATATTACTATCAGCCCAGAAATTTTACCATCCCAGAATATTTCATCTTCGAACATAAGGATGTCGAAACTGGAGGACGAGAGCGATGGATCGAGATGGATGAAGGGCCTTAGTGCAGGCGGCGAAATTCCTTCATGGGATGTGAAAGCCAGAGAGAGAGAGAGAATATTTCATCCAAGGAAAAACTATAAAGAGGGAAAACTATCATCCCAGAAAATAAAGTTAGCCGAGCTATTACTATAGCGAAAGTTCACCATCCGATCACTATCAGCCCGGAAGTTACACCCATTTCGTAAAAACTATAGCACCTACATAATAAGTACTAACATTATATTAATGGGACGACAGAAATCATAGGATTTAATAAACAAATTATTAAATAAAACTAACTAATTCTACATATCTGCTTAAACATTCCATTCTAGAAAAGTGTCGGATTAGGACGAATCCTTTTTAGATGCGGTACATTAACATCTTCATAAAGGATAAGTTTCATGAAACTTCTATGCGTCCAAGCAGCGCAATTAAATTTTAAATTCCGAAAATCAATAAATTACTCAAACTTTTGATATTCAATCGATCCCACCGCCCATTCTCTAAAAGTGTCAGATTAGGACGAATGCTTTTTAGATGCGGCACATTAAGTTCTTCACACAGGATCAGTTTCATGAAACTTCTATGCGTCCAAGCGGTGCAATTATTTTTAAATTCCGGAAATCATTAAAATACTAAATCTTTTAATATTCAATCGATTCCACAGCACATTCTATAAAAGTGGCAGATTAGGACGAATGCTTTTTCAATGCGGCACACTCGGAAAACACTCGTCCGAATCCGATACTTTATAGACTGGGCTGTGGAAGCGATTGAGTATTGAAAGATTTTTTATTTATTTTTTTTTTATTGGTAACTATGCGATCTGTTTTGGGGCTCAAGGCTCACCCTGCTCTTCCGCGGTTATGCTTTATACGTCCAAACTTTACGCCTCGCGGCAAACTCGAGGACGTACGGCTATAGGACCGATTTAAGACTATCTGCACATTGCAAGCTCCATGCCACACTATACTGGCATGGAAGATGGGTCGGCCCATGGGTTTTGCACACCGACAGGGGGTCATAGATGTGTTACATTTCACCACAGATCGTAATATCTCGATGAAATTTCACTTTGCATCCTGCCCCTATCGGGATTCGAAACCCGGTACCTGAAAAATTGAGTTATGTAATTTGTCATGAAACTGATCCTGTATGAAGAACTTAGTATGCCGCATCTAAAAAACACCCGTTCTAATCCGGCACTTTTCTAGAATGGGCTGTAGAAACGATTGAGTATTAAAAGGTTCAGTTATTTAATTGGTTTCGAAATTTAAAATTCAATTGTGCCGCGTGGACGCATAGAAGTTTCATGAAACTGATCCTGTGTGAAGAACCTAGTGAGCCGCATCTAAGAAACACCCCCGTCTTAATCTGACACTTTTATAGAATGGTCTGTAGGATCGATTGAGCATCAAGAGATTGAGTAATTTATTGATTTTCGGAACTTTATATTTAATTATGTCACTTAGGTCAACAAACTTTTGCTGAAACTATTATATTGAGATACAGTAAAACCTATTTTTATGTGGTAATAAGAACTGCATAAAAAACGTATAAAAAAATATTCTGGAACTTCACGAGTAAGTATAAAAATAGTTTTTGCAATACATTTAAAAAACGAATAAAAAAGTTTCATGTAGAAAAAAAAACTCAAAACATAACGCAAACTGAAGCAATATTTACTTTCATTACGCAATGTTATGAAATATCAAAATTCGAAAAAACAAAATGGCCAACGTCAATTGACTAATTAGATTAATCAAATTTAATTATGTTCTAATTTGATTGAAATTTTGGAAGAAATTAAGCAGATTGTCCCGAATAATTTTTTTTCATATCGCATAAAAAAAATAACACAAAAAAGAGAGCACAAAAAAAATCGCACAAAACAAGTTTAAATGTAATTCGGTTTATTTTATATTTCTATTGTTATGTCATGATATAATAATATATATAACTTAATATCAGGATAGTTTTGTTAGTATTGCCTCAAGCCGGATCCGCTCGAAACGCGATATTTCACAACGCGATATTTCGAAACGAGATATGACAAAACGAGAAATGGTACAAAAAGCGATATTTCAAAATGCGATATTTTAAAACGCGATATGGTACAAAATGCGATATGGTACAAAACACGATATTTCAAAACGAGATATTTCAAAACGTGATATGGTACAAAACGCGGTATGGTACAAAACGCGATATTTTAAAACGCGATATGGTACAAAACGCGATGTGGTTCAAAACGCGATATGGTACAAAACGCGATATTTTCAAACGCGATACTTCAAAACGCGATATGGTACAAAACGCGATATGGTACAGAAGAATGTGCATTGCGAAGCGACAGGAGCGCAGCGATCCGCCTGATATCACCCGGTCCTATACTCCCGCTTTTATCGATTTTTAAATTCCTATAAACTGAAATTTTTTCTAACTAAGGAGCGACTGGAGCGCAGCGACCCGCTTGATATAACAACGGGCTGTACTCCCGTTTCTATCGATTTTGAAATTTGTATAAACTGAAGTTTTTTTCCTAACTAAGGAGCGAAGTGCTTACCTGATATAACCCGATCCTATACTCCCGCTAATATCGGTTTTTAAATTCTTATAAACTGAAACTAAATTTCCCCTTCTCCAGAATGTACATTGCGAAGCAACGGGAGTGCACCCACTCCCCTGATGTAACCCGATTCTATACTTCCGCTCCTATCCATTTTTAAATTCTTATAAACTGAAATTTAATTTCCCCTTCACCCTCCTAATAAACCCGATCCTAAACTCCATCTTCTATCGATTTTTAAATTCCTATAAACTGAAATTAAATTTTATCCTTTTCCAGAATGTACGTTGCGAAGCGACCGGCGCCGACCCGCCTGATATAACCCAATCCTAAACTGCCACTCCTATCGATTTCTAAATTCCTTTATACTAAAATTAAATGTCCCCTATGTGGATTATAAAAAAAATTGAAATAAAATAATTGAAATAACAGTAAATTTTTTTATTTGTATAAAAGTTGGGATTTGGGGCGGTAGCCCTCAATCTTAAGGTATAAAATAATTTAAAATAATTATAAAAGCATTTGTGCTTCGAAAAAAGACAACATTTTTTCGCGTTTGGGTTGTCTTTTAAGACCATTTGGGGCATTTAGGGCCACTTGGGATCATTGAGAGCTACTTGGGGTCGTTTCTGGATATTTTCATGGCCATATTCGTAATCAGCATTCTAAAGTACCTTAGTATACCGATTTTCAGAATTTTTGGAGGTATATGACCTATTCGGAAGTATAACCACGCAGTTAAAATTTTCGGCCGTCAATTGATATTATGTGCAAATTGAATGAAACATTGAATTTTATTAAAACCTTCAATGTTGGGCATTTCTGTATCTTGGACACTTTCATTCAGTGCCTTGAAATTTCATATATTTATTTTTACAAAAATGGTAAAAATATTCTGTATATTGACAACCTTTTTATAATGTAACTTGGACACTTGGAAAATTTTCGTCTAATCTTTTATAAATTACCCTTTATTGGACACGAACACTTTTGTTCAATACATATCAGTAATTCGATTTAATGATAAAAAATAGCGCGTTCCGTACCATATCGCGTTTTGTGCCGTATCGCATTTTGAAATATCACGTTTTGAAATATCGCGTTTTGTACCATATTGCGTTTTGTACCATATCACGTTTTGAAATATCGCTTTTTGAAATATCGCGTTTTGTGCCATATCGAGTTTTGTACCATATCGCGTTTTGAAATATCGCGTTTTGAAATATCGCGTTTTGAAAAATCGCGTTTTAAAATATCGCGTTTCAAATGGGACCCGCCTCAAGCGAATATTTGAATTTTATGGGATGAAAGTCTGGGATAACTTTTTTTACCTTAATATAGTACCAGTAATGACATACTTCTTACAATCCCAGCCTATAGTACGAACATGAAACTATGCAATAAGCAGATGATCTTTTTATCGAAGTTTACTTGATTCTTGACTATGTGTGCTAATGTAAAAAAACTAGAGTGTGTTCATTACGTGTACAGACCGAAAATTAGGTTTAGGGGTGTGGCCGTGGGTTGTGATAGCGAAATCAATTTGATACAGTAGATAGATTTTGAGAATGTGATGAGTTGTTTGTACTAATTTTGAGGCTTTACAATACTTGTTATTTTTATGGGTGGGCGGTTTGTTATAATAAATTCGGGTGTTTGGTCATTACGCGCACAGAACAGTTTAATTTATTTTAAATTATTTTTAGAAGTGTAAACAATTATACAAAATTCAAGGATGAACCTATGTAGAGGCCTGGGGTGAGTGTGGGTGTCCACTAATTCCGAAGGTGTAATTAATTCAATGCATTACAATTGATTTTTATAGGTAAATCGGCTATTATCATAACTTCGGCCACCGTTGCCCCCATTGCTCGTGCAGAAAGACAATTTAATTTATTTTAAACCATTTTTAGGACTATGGGCCGTTTTAATAATTTCAATGATGATCTTCATCTCACATGTATAGACAGAAGCGTAATGCGATCCATAATCATTGACTTTTGAGGGTGTAGACAATTGTGCTAAATTCAAGAGGGGCCGGCCATTCCGCATGTAGTACAGGAAAAAAAAATTACTAAAAAAATTTTATGAGATTCTTGAATTTTAAATTAAGTAGCGGACATCATGCCGTGTTAAAATAAGAAGATAGATGTCACAGTATTTGTCGCATCTGCGAATCATTAATTTTATTTTATTTTCATATCTAATTTGGATGAACCATACAAATATGAACCTACTACACAACTCTCAATAAAGAACTGACCTTCGAAGTTCCCAGAAAGTAGAAATCCTTCTTGTACCGAAATCAGAAGGGTCGGCGACGGAAGAGGACAACACTTTATAGCGTAAACAGTTATTTTAAATCAAAATTAAATTATTTAAAATGATTTGGCCATTTAGGTATATCGGTCGACAGCGACAAATATTGTTGCTGGGTACCATTAATTTAAATCCATATTGCATCTATTAAATTGATTGTGTCATAAGTCGACAGAAATTTCCAAGTCAACTATAAGAAAGACCAAAACTTCTTCTAACTAATTATTTTTTTTTGCTGAGCAACCACAATCCGGGTTATTTTCTCGACATCGTCATGAAATCTGAACTTAAGATTCAGGGCGGAGAGTATATTGTAACAGATCGACCATACATAACACTATCTAGGGCCTTGAACTGTCCAGCATATCAGCGTTTGATGATATCTCATCGTATAATAACACCTCTAGGTAAATACAACACAACTATACTTCAATCGTCACTGAACTATGCAGTTCTATATTAAAGAAACTTTTACAATATCCAACAACAACCATTTCAGCGTCTCTATATAGACTGGTATTAATTAACCCAAAGCGATACCTGTTTTAGAAATGAAGTCAGGCTGCTACTATCATGTTCGCGTTATATTTTTTTGTAACCGTGACTATCATTACCGATCTGTGAAAATAATTCGATTCAAAAAATTAGGCCAAAAATCGCAAGGTCATCGTTGAGATTCGTATGACTATAATGTACAATTGCAATAATTTTCAGTAAATAAGAAACTAGAAGCAAATGTCCCAGTGATTTATCATTTTAAGATTTCAGATGATCTTAGAAAACAGTCAACGTAGGGAGAAGTGTCATCGAAATGTAGAGTGACATCTTCGATACAATGCAGAAAATGAAAATGAAACCTTAGGTTGCAAATACGCTTGGGTCAGAAAAAGCCTATCAGAGATGACTTATTGAATCATCTTGAGCTTTAAACGAAGCGGAGGATATCTTTGACGTCTATTTTACTGAGGACCGTTAAGCCATTTAGGAGGGGCCCAGCAATTTTAATCTATTAAGCGCTAGACGGAGACAAGTGTAAAGCAAATGGAGAAAAGTTTCTTCCTACTGTCCATCTTCTCCTATTCTGCTTGCATGCTTACCTATGAGGCAGTTTCCTGTAATAGCATACACCACCATATACTATGGCACGTGCCACCGCTGCCGCAGCGATTCCAGCAGTCTGGATCTTGACAAGTCTCGATTTGGCCAGACCTGTCTATTTGACATTAATTTATCAAAAGATAACTCCAAAAAAAATCCTGAAGAATTATTTTTTAAATTTTTAGATGTTAAGTCAAAATATGATTTTTTTTTTTTTTTTAAGTTTTTAATTTTTGTTTTAAACTGAATGCCCGGTTTTAATCTGAAATCATACATGTAACTCACAGAATAGATTTCTTGAGAAATAAATAAATATTACACCAGAGGTACTAGGAAGGCGCGGAAACAGTAATTTCCACGTACTGAGATGTATTTCAACATCCGCCTTGATGCTTGTTAAAATTAGGCAGCTTGTGTCTTGTAGAGCGAGCTCAGCCGCATTTTTATCCCCCATAATATTGAAATGATCTTACACCCACATCAGGTGGTTGTTCAATTGATCTGCTATCCCGTTAAGAGCAGAGAGGCATTTCTGGGCTACTTTCGACGTAAGGAAATATGGTTTGGGAGTCTTAATTGAAGCCTGACTTTCTGTAGAAATGCGAATATTGCTTGCAGATATTACATTATACCTCAACCATCACCGTTACATCTTTGAAAATGATAGCCAGTGTTTTATGATTAACCCCTTATCCTTCTCTTAATTTTCATGTCAGGTACTAGGATAGTTTCTTTACGTTTTGATACAATCTTTAAAGGTGAGAAGTTTCTATCACACTTCCATCACAGTCGACTACTACCTTACGGTTCTGATTCCTCCTTACGGTTCTGACTAATATTTAATTTGACCATTGTTCCACAGATACTGAGATTTTGTTGAAATATTACTGTGGGCACAAAGTAGTAAGACTTTTTAATTTAAATTTCGCGTGGAAAACCATTCGTCGAAATATTTTTTTTCTATGTTGGTATGACTGTCAGTGACATCTGTGCCAAATGTCACATCAAAATAATCATTAGTGTTTAATATACGCTTGTCTTTCTGAAGTACAAAAAGTGCATTCGGCGATTTTTACGTAATGAGTGAAATTATTCAACAAAGAAGTTTCATTAAATTTTGTGTGCAGAATCAATTTTGTGGTGCCGAAACGTTCAGAATGATGCAAAAGGCCTTCGTTGATAATTGTATAACGCGAGCAACTGTTTTTGATTGGTACAAATTGTTCAAAGAGGGTCGAGAACGTGTTGACGACGAACCACGTCTAGGATGGCCATCAACATCAACTGATGATCAACACGTTAATAAAATCAAGGAATTGGTGCTCGAGAATCGACGATTAACAGTCAGAGACCTTATTGGCATCGTTGAAATATCGGAAGGATCAGTGAAAACCCTTGGTTTCTGCACCACGATAATGCACCTTCTCATACTGCATTGGTTTTACGTGATTTTTTCGCCAAAAATTACACCTATATCGTTCCGCAACCACCGTATTCGCCTGATTTAGCTCCGTGTGACTTCTGGCTGTTCAGCAAACTCAAACGACCGATTACTTTTAGAGGCACAAAATAGATTTGGAGAAATAAATAAAGAATTTTAAAATTATGAAAAAAAGTCTTACTATTTTTTGCCCACAGTACTTAATGTTTTGGTTTAAATAATGTTTGGGCTTAATATAACATTCCAGGGACCCTATTCTTGAAATCGGTGGAAATTTCCTCAATAGGAATACAATTTGCTTTGGAATTTTCTATGTTATTCAAATATATCGCCCATTTTTTCAAATTTGTTTTCAAATTTACTAATATTTGTCTCCCTACTAAGGGAATAATTTCGCATAGATTTATCCAGTAGGGTTTATTCCCTTAGTAGGTAGAAAAAAATTAATAAACATGCAAAAAAATTAAAAAAAATATATTAAAATCTTTAAAGTAGCCGACGAAAAATTTGAATAATATAGAGAATTCTAAAGGAAATGATTTTCCGATTGTGGGAATTTCCATCGATTTCAAGAATACGGCCCCTGATATGTAGACCTAGAATTGAGCTCTGAATGTAATTTTTGATGATTGGTTTTGCAACAGAGTCATACAATCGCCTTTTATTATTGCAAACCTATTGCTGAAATAGTTTCTTATAACATTAAAAAGATTTTTGAGAAACTGTAAACTGACAAACTTAAACTGATAGGCCAGCCGAGATTATTAAATACTGTGACTCCAGAATGTGCAGAAATAATTATGTACATTGCATATTTAGAACTGCCGGTTTTAACTAGATTTGCTAAGCGGACTATCGACTTGCTACATTTGAATCCGAATCGTTTATCTTTTCTCTATTATTCTTGTAACGTATTGCGGCTGAAGGATTAAATACTTATGACAGAAGTAAAATGAAAAAACATGTCCCATCATGACAGTTATTATCTACCTCTGAGGATTAAATTAATCTTCCTAATGGTGTTTATATACATCCGGTGGATTAAATTTACTACTATAGAAAATTTATTTAAAGGCTCCAATAACTTCTTAGTACACTCGTGGATAAAATTAATACATATTTACAGTAAAAAAAAATCCCGCAGGCTGATTTCAGTGGAACTGGTATCAAATGATCCCAAATTTATATTTTTCTCAAAAGAGGCACAAATGTGGCGATATGGAACTATAGTGGCTATTTTTCATCGCAAAATGTTAAAATGTGTCGAACTATTTTTTTTGATTAACACTAAACCTACCATGCGCGGTCAAATGACCGTTTTAAAAATTTCGTTTAACATTTCTCGCATACAACGTTACTTTATCATCATGTGGCTTATTATCTTTTCCTAAAATATACAAATAACCTATTTTACAATGTTTACAACTTTTTTTATTGTTTAATTTCCGAAAACAAATTATATTATATCTAGTCTACTTTACTAAAATACATGTTTTTTTAAAGCGGTCATTTGACCGCTCATGGTAGGATTAGATACGCTTAGAGGAAAATACTGAAGAGCAGCAACTATTTTTCCCCATATAAAAATCAATATAATATTTACTATCTCTGTTGAGTCACGTGGGAACAGGATGGTTATATAAAAAATGCATATGGCTTACTCATATCTCGCTATAAGCACCCCAAATCATCTGTTTATTTATGTGCGCAGTGACAACGTATGTTGACGACTTAATTTTGTGGTTATAAAATTATTAATTAAAATTCACTAAAATAATAAAAAAATTATAAAATAAGTAGTGGTTTATGTAATAGTGCGTGGTAGTGCATCATTTGATAATTAAAATTATAAACAATTTTAAATAAAATGAAGTGTCTTGTGAAATATTGCTAAATGCGCATCGAAAAATTCGAAAAAGAATATTTTACCATCTATAAGTGTTTGTATAAAGTAAAATGTAAATTGTGTTAAGAAACTAGTGATTTGTGATAAATTTATCCTTACTTTATGTTATAAATCAGAAAAAATGAAGAAAACAATTTTGGTTGTTGGCGTAGGGTGCTTATATTGGTTTCTTGTTTTTGTAACCCCATTGATTTAGATGCTTTCTCTTTTACCCTCCGAATTTGACTCGTTTGACAGCTTCTCTCATGCATTCTATATAAATAATTTAAATTCTTTGGGTATACGTGAAATGTCGGTAGGTTTAGTGTTAATTTAGTAATGAGTATTTCCCCTCGGGCCCTTATTACGCTTTCATTCTTCTGGGCATACTAAATAGAATGTTTTGTATCATTTCTTGCTGAATGGGATTCCACTCTCCTTACGCTGCAACACTCAGCTCTGCTATCGAATCTGGTGCAGGATTTCTACCTCTAATACGGCATTTTGGAATGTCCCATACGTATTCGATCGGATTTAGATCTTGGCTCATTGGTAGCCACCTCAGTGCACGAATGCCGATGTCTTGGCGATATAGATGCACTGTTACAACTACGTGTACTGCAGCGTTAACACAAAACTGACATAACCTGAAGCTCACATATAGCAAAACATGATCACCAAGAATACTCAAACCAATCTCCACCAGCTCCGTACGGCCCTCCCAGCTGATTCCACCCCAAAACATTATTGAACCTCCACCAACACTTCTGTATACAGGATTACGTCCATCTGGTTTCTATAATTGGATTATGGTCTCATCTGAAAAGAGAACAGGGTCCCATTGATCAGTTCCCCAATTTGCATGAGTATGAGTAAATTCTAAACGGCTGGTTCACATCTTTTAAAAGGTTCACTTCTTTTAATCTTCGTCTAATTGTTCTGGCACTAATATTCGCTTGACGGGCACTAAGCAATTCATTTTTCAGTTGAGTAGCAGTACGCTTTCGATCTCGTAATCAATTAATTTTTAAAAATCGGTCATTATGCTTAGTTGTGCACCTTTTACCTCCTTGTCCGAGTTTCTTTTATATCTCCGATCTCTCCATATCGCTTAAGTATTCGTGAAACCGTTCATTCAGTTCATTGTCGTGCGATTTTTACTAGAGTATAATCTTCCTGATACAATGTGACGACTTTAACCGCCTCCAGCTCATGAAATGTTGCCATTACATTGGATCTTATAGTAGGTGTTTGCTTTAGAACACATTTACAAGAACTAGTGGTATTGCATTTACATATAATTGATATGCGATCGTTGCGTTGAATTTCAAACAACATGCACTCGTATTTTAGAAAAATTTTATTGATTGGCTGGCAGTAGGCTTTGTTCTAGGTGGTTTCTGATAAAAATATAAATGTGTTATCATTTGACACTAGCAGTATTAAAATTGACCGGCGGGATTTTTTTTTATTACAAAAATTGTATGCTCCTCTAAACTGTGACAAATTGAACTCTTTTTTCGATTATGTAGTTTCTATCCGATCGGTATTATTTCCCTAGCTTGTGCTTGGAAGACCTAAATCTCCTTAGATAGGATCTTGTTTCTGAGTGACTCGTTGTATTTAGATAATTATTACCTCTCTAGTATCTGTTTCTGGGAATTTTTCTATACGTCTCAAGAATTAACTAAGTGCCAACCATTACACCCTAATCAGCTATCTTTGTAAATTGTAAACTACACATACCGTTATTCGCGGGAGGACTATTCTGCCTACTATTCTATATATCTCTTCTACCACTGAGAGGACACATGATCAATTCCTTTTAGTCTTGAGCCTTTAATAAACAACCAAAGATTGCTTCGATTTTGCGCCGATGTGAGTACAAATGTCAGTTTTGTGATTTTCTAAGCATTTTGTTGCTAATTTGGCAGTAGCGGATGAGGCGCTAATTTAATAGTTGAAAAATGTATTTCTTGCATATCAAAAATATTTACACCGTTACTCCGGTTAAATTTTGTGCAATTGGGATTTGTTTCATGTTCTCACAATATCAATCAGATGATAGTTCGAAGTATCAGATTATTGTCATATAATCGTTAGAATAAGACTCGATCGAAAATAGCAGAAGAGTTTACCGACAATTTAGACCGATTTAAATTCCACAGTTTGGCAGTTGAACTTAGTTAGAACAAAAATGAAGGTAAGTAGAGTAAAGTTTGTAAAGTAACGTCCGAACCATAATACTATAGCGTGAACCCTGCGCACTTCTCTAAACTGTGATCGGCAATTACATCAGAACCACAAACGAGACTCTTTCGTACGACACCGTCTTTTAAAAAACGTTGACAACTTATAGCATGGATTGCTTTTTCCTCCAGAGAGAAATGAAAAAGAAGCATTCAGAGCTAACAATATAGTTGCGGTCTGATCTCTTAGATTCTAGTAGAACCTGTGTAGTCTCAATATCGTAGCCTTAGGTTGATTAAACATTGCGGCAGTACCTTTAGAATGAAATCCGGAAGAATATCAAAATAATATGAAGATGATCAACTTTGAAGGAATGCTTTTAGAGCCTACGGTTCATTGAGATTTTTACGAGTTGGTGTTACGTACTGTGACATATAATTTTAATTACTGCGTTCTAATTAGGCAACGTATTTTTATGAACCGCTATACCACCGCATAAAACAATTAAAATTAATTTATCAGCCGTTTTAAATTTTTAATCGACTTTTATAAATCACCGTCCATCGAAAAACGAATAGGTCAGTATGAGTATCCGTTGTGGTAATTGTATGGAATATGTAGAATTCGTTCTACAGATTCATTTCCGCGTTTTCTGGCTTTATCAGCCACTATACAAATATGTAAAGAATTGCACCCAAACAACATTCAGAACTCAAAGGAGTTGCTACAATAACCGTGGTGCAACTTTTAAACCATCTTCAACATTTAATTAGATTTTTATGACGTTTAGATGTTGACATTAAAAATAAACAAAACACATTAACATTTAAAAATTTTAAAAATAATTCTTGAGGATTTTTTTTAAGTTATCCTTTGATAAATTAAAGCCAAATAGACAGGTCTGGGCAAAATTAGACCAGTCAAGATCAAGACAGCTGTAGTCATGCGAGCAGAAAGAATAAAAGATATCCTATGCTTCGTTTACAGCTCAAGATGGTTGAATGAGTAGCTGAGGAGAGAAAATAATGTAGCAAGGCAAATTCTTTAGCACAATCACCCTAATCTAATCTATGAAGATAGAAAATATGTCTTTCTCTCACGATTTCGACCAGTTAATTCATTTTTTGGTCTTAGTAAGGCATATCTACAAAGGTTTAGTATAAAAGACCAGAATCAATGTAAATTCGGGGTTGAACTATAAGACGTCTACATTTCAACTGTAAACAAGGTACACAAGGTGGCGGACGTGTCACTAAAGAGAAACTGGGTAATCCCACCAAGGTGGCGCCAATTTTCAATTAAAATTACTCAAACTCATCAACCAGCAAAAATTCATTTTTTGCATACTACAAAACACAAATAAAATATTTATCAAATATTGATCTTGAACTTAGGACTATATCGAAACCCACGTAAATAACTTCCAAGAAAATAAAAAATTTAAACATGACTGAATACAAATTTGTTGTGCTTTTTACTTGAGCAGTGATCCATGTCGACAACTCAGATTTACAAAATATATCCAAAATTGTATGCAAGTTTGATTTACACAAAAACAATTGTTTTCGCAAAACCCCATTGATAATTTCTTCTTATACCGTTTGGTATGTTGTGCAGCTATTTCGTTTAGGTTTACCCACACTGACAATTGACATTATTGGAAAGTGTTGCAAAATTATGTTTTATACTATTTATAAACTAGCTGACCCGGCGAACTTCGTACCGCCTCAAAATCAATAAATGTTGTTTAAAGTTATTAGCTTAATAAAATTTAGTTTTTTATTAAGATTAAATAAATTTAATGAATACTCCAAATTAATTAAATTCAATGAAATTACAAAAATCAAAATGAAATATATTTTAATTACATTGAAATGAATGTAATTCACGTGACAGCAAGGCTTTCGTTTTATTGAATTGAATAGAAATGGTTCGCGTAGCATTATTGCACTACTTTCTTTTAAACTATTTGCTGGGTGAGTTGCAATGGAGTCGAGTCCCTTCATTGTAGCACCTTGTGATATACGACATTTTTTGTTTTATTGTTAGGTGCGAGAACGAATAAAGCGGATGGTTTACCGACACGTGAACATGCTACGTACAATTGGCCGTGAGAGAAACATTCATTTTATAGATTCAGGCCACAAACACTCAAGGATTGGCCTTGTGATTTGTTGATCGTCATGGCGAATGCAAGACGAATCGGAAATTGAATTCGTTTAAACTCGAATGGCATATCGGTTGAGATCATCGGAATTCTCGGAATGAGAACTTCCTCACCTTTGAACTTCCCTTGAAGTATCGTCGCGTGAATTACATTGCCCATGAGTTTTCTCACCACCAAACGCGTTCCGTTACATAGTTTTGGTTGATTCAGGTTTCGTAGCATGATGATTATCGAGCCAACTTTTAGTTGTAAATTGTGCGGTGGCAAGCCAGGTAGATCCAATGAGTTTAAAAATTCAGTTGGATAGTTGGTTGCTTCGTCTTCGTTTGTCACACAGTCAATAGATTTGAAGGAATGAAGTGGACCGACGATTAGATTTTGAATTGTAAAATTTAAGTGATCCACATCTTTGTTCTTTGCCGCAAGAATTACTCGTTCACTCACCCAATTGTGATTTTTGTGGTTAGTAATGATGTTCGGGAACACTTTGTTGATGAGCTCGTCCTTCGTTGAGACAAAAATGCAAAAGTTCTGAGGGAACGAAATCAATCCGTTCGATTTGTCGACCGGAACACGGCCATTACCGATAGTCAGCAATTGCTTGGAGAATTCTTTGGCAGATGGATCGTTTAACAATGCAACTCGGATGTTTGTCGTCAGCTGAAGTTTACCACATAACACCACAGAATCGATGATTTGAGGCAAGCATTTATTTCATCAGCAGCGGTCGATCTTGGAATGACTGGTATTGTTTGACGGAAATCGCCAGAAAGTAGAATCATTGCGCCTCCAAAACATCTTGAGTCATTGCGTAGATCTTTCATAGTTCTATCGAGTGCTTCCAATGCGCGTTTGTGCGCCATTGTACATTCATCCCAGATGATGATTTTACTTGCTACCAAAACTTTCGCCATTGCTGAGTGTTTTGCAATGTTGCATGTCGGGTTTTCAGCCGATTGAAGGTTTAACGGTAATTTCAACGCTGAATGAGCTGTTCGGCATCCTTCTAGCAATGTGGCCGCTATCCCAGAAGAAGCAACTGCTACAGCAATATCGGATCTCGCACGAACAGTGGCCAACATCAATGACATGAGGAATGTCTTCCCAGTTGCACCGGGCGTATCGAGGAAAAATAATCCACCATTTCCATCATGAATTGCCTTCATTAACGTATCGTACACTCCTTTCTGTTGGAGGTTCAACAGTGGTACATTGTTTCGAACTGATTGGTTCAATGCATCTCGATCATATTCATGTTCACGTTCCAATTCTCGATTGAAAGCGTCGTTCATTCCACGACATGGCGTTGGCATTCCCAATTTGACTAACAAACTGCCGCACATGCGAAAACACACGTCTTCGATCAAAAGCAATGCCTGGTTATGTATCTCCTCATTCACCTCGAGATCGGGATTTCCGAAACTGACACGAATTCGATGTAGAATGTCTTCTGACATGTCATTCTTGTACTTGCTCCATAGTTCACGTGGATTTGATGGGAAGCATGTCGAAATAATGATAGCAAATAATGTGCGTATCTGGTTTGGAGTTGCAGAAATAATTGATTCAGCAATTGTCAAGTCCCAATGAGTATCGTTTTCAAGCAAGTTGAGCTGTTGACATGCAGCACGAAATGTTGGGCACACTACACCATTGACAGTTCGAAGTGATTCAAATGATGTCGGCCCACGAATATTCACCAGCAACAACCGCAAGTAGAAGCATTCGTCATTCTTCGGATGAACTGTGTAAATGCGACCAAGAGCATCAGTAGAACGCACATTTGGATGATCAGGAACCTCATCGCCTTGCTTCCGACGTTGAAATGTTTTTGATGAGGCGTTCCAAGTGTAATAACGTGGCATCTCAGAGTAGAGCAATGTTCGTGCAAACGGATCACTTTGACAAATCGAAAAGAAACTGGTCAATGTTGTTACTGGAGGTGTCTCAGCACGTTGAGCAACATTCGATGTGTTGAAATAAACTCGTTGACCATTCTCCAGATGCACCGCCAAATGTACAACAGTGGGATGACGTTCATGAATAGGGACTGAGAATATACGCCAAATCGCCTCATTGCAGCTCACATATCGACCAACTTGATAATGCGTGATTTCATCGTTTGTATTGGGATTTTGAACACCGCTTCCCTTTCGAGTTTTTCCGACTTTTCTTTTTTCCTAAACCACCACTGTATTGAGACGAACAAAATAAAATAACAAAATGTACTAAATATATGAGAAAATGAATTTTCTTGATAAATTTTTATTTGGTGAATTTTTCCGATGTTTTAATAGTTATTATGCTATTCGGAACGGAGTCAAATCCAACAAAACAAAAATCATAAAAATCGGTCCAGCCGTTCTTGAGTTATAAATGGTGTAACTAACACGACTTTGTTTTATTTATATAGATAAGTAGATGAAATAAAAAAAAATTGGATAAAAAATAAAATGGTAAATGTGCATGCAGCCTCCAGTCGGATTCGTATCCAGTACCTTGCAGTCCAAGCGCCGAAGCTTTGACCACTGCACCACTCGACACATACAAACTACACCTACAAAATTCATATAAAAAAAAAGATTTTTTTATTAGATTTTTGGGGCTTCCCTTTTGAGTTTTTCCGACTTTTCTTTTTTCCTAAATCACCACTGTATTGAGACGAACAAAATAAAAAAAAACAAAATGTACTAAATATATGAGAAAATGAATTTTCTTGATAACTTTTTTTTTGGTGAATTTTTCCGATGTTTTAATAGTTATTATGCTATTCGGAACGGAGTCAAATCCAACAAAACAAAAATCATAAAAATCGGTCCAGCCGTTCTTGAGTTATAAATGGTGTAACTGACACGACTTTGTTTTATTTATATAGACTAACAGCTAAAATTTATATTGGAAGAATTAATCTTCCGGCGATTACATTGAAAAGGTTGTAAAGCCCTAAATAAATTTCCTCAATTAGCTTAACATACTTACAGTATTTTTATATAAAAAAAAAATAAGTTGAATGAGAGTGAATGTGGCAGAACTACTGACTACATAAAAATAAACCCATATCAATATTTTGCATTCACAGCATTAAAAATTATTTAACATTTTTATATTTTGTGTTATCAGTAGTAAATAAAAATGTTCAAAATTGATAAGAGAACACATTTGTTCTGTTCTCGCGCGCTTCGTACTATCGTCAATATTTTATTGTCTGTATTATATTTCGTTTGCCTTATCCGTGTAAGGTGTATTGTACTCGTATTCGTATGGTATCGTTTAAATAATTAATTTTTAAACATTTTAATGAATAAATTTGATGATATAAAATATAAATCACTGATTGCTTTTTATTAAGGCTTCCATTTCTACTGATAACGAAATATTATTTTTTTTGTCTCTTTGACTTATTGTTAATAAACAATTTGAGAATGATTGAGCATTTTTTTTTTTTGCAGAATTATCATCATCATCAATATCCGTGTGAATTACTAGATTAGACGCCATAATTTTTATTACAATTTTGTTCCCAAAGTAGTTTTTTCAAATTTATTAAATTAGAAAATAATTTGACGAATTACGCATAATATATTAAATAAACGGTAATTAGTGAAAATCAAATGGCCCTAATGGAAAGGTATAGAGATACATCCAGCAGCGTTATTCGGGCTTTCCGAATGAATAGTGCCGCTTTAAATTGTATTTTTCAGGCCTACTACTATTTTTTTTTTAATAATTTATCCCAATAAAATTGTATGGAACAAAAGTTTCCAGAAAGGCCAGAATAGTGCCACACCGAGCAATTTCTCTTTTTTTTCTGTCAATACATCCGGTAGACGCGTCTTAATTTTATGTCCAAATATTCAAATTATTTTTTTTTATTATTTTTTTTTTTCTTATTTATTTACAATGCAATCTGTTTTTGAAGCTCAAGGCTACCCTATACCCCACTCTTTCGTGGTTGTGCTTTTACGTCATTACTTTACGCTTACTCAGCCAACTCGAGGACGTATGGCTATAGGACCGATTTAAGACAATCTGCACATTGCAACTCCATGCCAACCTATACTGGCATGGAATATGGGTCGGCCCATGGTTTTGCACATCGACAGGGGGTCACAGATGTGTTACATTTCACCACAAATAGAAATTTGTTGATGAAATTTCACTTTTTATCCCGCCTCTATCGGGATTTGAACTCGATAAAGCTTTAACCACTGTGCCATTTAGTCGATATTCAAATAATTATGGAGGAATAATAATAATAATATTTTGAAAATAAGTACATATTTATTACATAATTGGATCAGTGTTATCACTCTTGCCACCACCGTAGCTGTTAGATGAATTCTAATTCGTGCCATTTTGTTGATTTATTGAAAAAAATGATTTTCACATAATTTGTATTTGAAAACAAATTAATTTTGATAAAAATAACCCAATTTCTCTTTATTTTTGCTATTGTTTTACGGGAAGGTCTACTGTGTTTTACAGTTATGAGATACGAATCTGGATTTAGGTACACAAAAAAACAAAAAATTAATGAAAAATACGACATCATTAGTTTGGGTAAAATTGATCTACAGCGAAAGTTAACACCCTAGTAGCAAGTGTTTCTTATTTTATTTTGAGTATTATATATAATTCGTCTGTACGTGTGTATGTGACTGAACGCCTCCTAAACAGCTGGACCGATTTTAATGAAATTTGTTGTGTGTGTGCGTTTGAGTGGCTTCCTGGATGGTTTAGAATTACAATTGTACCCGTTAGGTGGCACTGCGATCGGGTTTTAGGACTTTTTTTTTGTTTTTTGATGAAATCCGTTTTTTAATTTTTTAGGTTTTTCGCTTATCAAACTGTCGATTTTGTTCAAAATGCGACACGTTGACGAAATAACTACAAGTATGTAATAGTGGTATGTGTGTTTGTGTGAGTGCGTATGTTCGCCATATAAAATTTGAAAATGCAAATATGTTTTAAATAAAATACAATTTATTTAATTAATTAATTTTAGTTTTTTAACGTTTATTAACGAACACCTTCACTAACTGGTTGAAATTCAAGATGTACATCAGTTCCCATATCGATCTAACGTCTAGATCTAGACTGCAAACGGCTAACGATATAAACATTGCTATGGAAAACTTTAATTATCCACAAGTCAACGCAACTATTTCAACCTCGCATAAACCAAAGAGCAAACATACAAGACACACCATAACATCCGCTGAAATAGAAAAAATATTAACAGAGAAACGTCGCTTAAGACTCATCTGGCAAATTAATCGATCGCCAGATGCTAAACATAACTGATGATGATCGAATGATGATGTATGATCGAATTACAGGTGAAATGCTTAATCAATTGCCTGAGTGCGCCTTTGACGACTGGCTCAATTCAATTTACGAATCAAGATAAAAATTATCAACTATAAAAATGATCCCGAAGCCTGGCAAGGATCCATCATCATATATACCAATAAGCCTACTACCAATACTCTCGGAAGCATTCGAAAAAACTATTATCGAAAATATTAAACTGGAACTACGAAATATCATTCCTATAGTCAATTTGGCTTCAGAGCCGAGCACGGAACCATTGAGCTAGTGCACCGAGTAGCTACAGAAATAAGATCAGCATACGAAAAGAAAAAATACTGCTACGGCGTATTCTTGGATGTTGCCCAAGCATTCGATAAAGTTTGGCACCAAGGTCTGCTTCATAAAATGTATCTTAAATTGCCAGAAATTTACCAACTTATGAAGTCGTATATTTGTTAAATCGCAGATATTATGTCAAATACAACACCTCTAAATCGAACGAGAAAAACATTCTGGCTGGAGTACCACAAGGTAGTGTGCCTTGCCCAACGTTATATTTAATTTTCATTTCAAATCTACCTACGTCTTCGCAAATTCTGACGTCTACTTTCGCAGCTGATACGGCCATCGTATGTAGCCATAAAAATCCACAAACGCCGTTCGAAATTCTGCAACAACATATTTATAACATCGAAATATGGCTAAAGAAATGGAAGGTAAAGGTCAATGAAGAGAAATCGACCCACATAACATTCACTTTAAATAAGCTTACTTGTCCGCCTGTCACAATGAACGGAATACAAATTCCTCAATCAAGTGGAGCAAAATATCTAGGCATCCATCTAGATCGACGGTTAACTAGGCGAAAACATATTGAAATGAAACGAGACCATATCCAATTAAAAATTGATAAAATGCACTGGTTGATGGGAAAATATTCAACTATTGACCTAGAAAACAACTTTCTCCTGTATAATACAATGATTAAACAAATTTGGCCATATGGGTATCAATTATGTCAATCAACTTCTTATTCAAATATCGACATTGTTCAACGAACACAGTCAAAAATTCTCAGAATGATTACAAGAGCAACCTCTGGCACACCTTATTAAAGTTAGCCGAAAGATTCCAGCCAAAAGATAAAAAAAATTTAATAATGCAGATAGTGTCTTAAGTAAACAACATAAATAAATAAATATATAAATATATATATATTTTTAACATCGAAGATTTTTTTGGGGTCGCACTATTTAGAAAAATGCAACGAAATTTTGTCCCAAGAATATGCAACGACGCTCCAACGCTCCTGATAAACGACCCAGGCCATTAATGCCACTATGTCTGTTTGGTAAACTATATTGTTGTTCAACTTTGGTCTAAATGTGGAGAAAGTCTGAAGGATAAAGGGGGTTGTTATTTGGCAAAATTTCGACTTTCAATGTATTGAAAATTCAATGAACGCGCTGACGCTGCAGATAAACGACTTAGGCCACATTAATACCACTATGACTATTTGATAGGCCATATTGTTGTTCAACTATGGTCTAAATGTGGAGAAAGTCTGAAGGATATAGGGACTTTCTCCACATTTGGACCAAAATTGAACAACCATATTTGGTCTACCAAATAGTCATAGTGGCATTAATGGCCTAGGTCGTTAATATGGAGCCCCAGAGTATTCAATGAATTTTCAATACATTGAAAATCGAAAGTTTGAGAAAAACAACCCCCTATATCCTTCAGACTTTCTCCACATTGAGATCAAAGTTTAACAACAATACGGCCTATCAAATAGTCATAGTAGCATTAATGGCCTAGGTCACTTATCCGGAACACCAGAGCGTTCAATGAATTTCCGATCAATTGAAAATCGAAATTTTACCAAATAACAACCCCCTATATCCTTCAGACTTTCTCCATATTTAGACCATAACGACAATATGGCCTATCAAATAGTAATGTGGGGAAAGTCTGAAGGATAAACTTTCCCCACATTTAGACCAAACTTGAACAACCATATGGCCTATCAAACAGTCGTAGTGGCATTAATCGCCTAGGTCGTTTATCTGGAGCACCAGACCGTATACATATACCTTATACATTGAAAATTGAAGGTTCGCCAAAAAACAACCCCCATACCTTCAGACTTTCTTCACATGTAGACCAAAATTAAACAACAATATGGCCTATCAAATGTCATAGTGGCATTAATGGCCTGGGTCGTTTATCAGGAGCGTTGGAGCGTCGTTGCATACTTTTGGGACAAAATTTCGTCGCATTTTACTACATAATGCGACCCCAAAAAATCTTCGATGTTAAATATATATATATATATATATATATATATATATATATATATATATATATATATATATATATATATATATATATATATATATATCTATTGATATGTTTATTTATTTATTGAGTTGAAAAAATCAGACGATATTTTTCGGCTGAAGAAAATCAATCAACATTATCCATGTTGTATACTTTCGGCTGTGATAGCGAAGACACTATCTGCATTATCGATTTTTTTATCTTTCGACTGGAGTCTTTTGGCTAACTTTAGTACCTCTGGTTCGTAAAAACACAAAAATATACATAAGGACCTTAGCATCCTAACTATCAAAGACGAATTACAAAAGATGCGGATCAGCTACAACATTATCCATGTTGTATACTTTCGGCTGTGATAGCGAAGACACTATCTCGGATTATCGATTTTTTTATCTTTCGACTGGAGTCTTTTGGCTAACTTTAGTACCTCTGGTTCGTAAAAACACAAAAATATACATAAGGACCTTAGCATCCTAACTATCAAAGACGAATTACAAAAGATGCGGATCAGCTATGCAGGGAAACTGGTATCTCATCCGAATTTGCTAGCGCGAAACCTAAAAGATATACCTACGTCTTCGCGATTTAAGAAGAAAGCGATGGCTGTAATAACATAAATTATAAAATTATTAAGTTTACTTATTGATAAGAAATAGATTCTGCTTCTGCAGATTTACATAATTACCTTAGCTATTAAGATTTGAAAACTTATTGTTATTTTCATGTTTGAAAGATTCAATAAATACCTTCTAAATGACATTGCGTCGCAGAAAGGAATGTATTGTTGAGAAATGAAAAATATGACGAGTTATTCCTAAAAAAATGAAAGTTGGTTGCACGAAAGTGTTAAAAAACGAAAAAATTGTATTAGGTGAACAAATAAATTTCCAACCTTTTTAGATAGGTGTCGTTAGTATCAATGCTTGCATATTATTCAATCGGGCAATACACGTTTTTTGGAGGTTAGACGTCAAGCTTGAATAATTACTAGTGACATTTGTTCAAAGCGTAAACAACAATTATTTTCATGTAATTGAAGATGTCGAATTTTGTGCCAAAAAACCAACATTTGCGGGAAGTTCCACTTCATTATTTTTTGTTGCAGCGGAAACAAATCGTTTGCTTGTGGAAGTTTACGGTGAACATGCGCCATCGAAAACAACATTCAAAGAGTGGTTTCAACGATTCAAAGTTGGTGATTTTGACGTAAGAGACAAAGAACGTGAAGGCAGACCAGGAAAATTTGAAGATACAGAATTGGAAGAATTGCTTCATGTGGACCCTTGTCAGACTGAAAAACAATTGGCAGAAGAGTTGAATATTACCCAACAATGTGTTTCGCAACGTATACATGAAATGTGATTGGGTCAGAAGCTGGGAAATTAGGTGCCACACAAATTGAAAGAAAGGGACATGGAACGTCGGAAAACCATGTGCGAATTGTTGCTTCAACTACAACAAAGGAAGGGGTTTTTGCATCGGATCATCACTGGGAATTAAAAATGGATCCATTATGACAATCCAAAGAGCAAACCAGCGTGGGTCAAGCCAGGTGAACCAGGCCCATTGACGCCAATAGCAAATATATCCATGGTTAGAAGGCGATGCTTTGTATTTGGTGCGATATGAAGGGTGTTGTCTATTATAAGCTGCTGAAAAAGCGTGAAACCATTACGAGACAAGTTTATCGACGACAATTGATGACTTTAAAGCAAGCTCTAGCTGAAAAACGACCGGAATGGGACAAAAGGCACAATAAGATTATTTTGCAACATGACAACGCTAGTACACATGTTGCTATATCTGTCAAAAAGTACTTGGACAGGCAGAACTGGGAAGTTCTACCCCACCCGCTGTATTCACGAGACATTGCTCCCTCTAATTACCACTTGTTTCGGTCGATGCAATCAGCCCTGGCACAGCAGCACTTCACTTCATATGAAAACGTCAAAAAATCGGTCGAAAATCCTCGAAACCACCAGACTTCTTCCTTCGGGGAATCCTTTTATTGCCTGAACGATGGACGAAGGTTATAGCTTCCGAAGGAGCATACTTTGAATAAAACATTCTTTCATTCTCTACAAAATCTAATCTCTTTTATTTCAGTAAAAATGGTCGGAAATTTATTTGTAGACCCAATATGTCTGTTGTAGTACTCATTTCCGCACGTGTTAACTCGCCACTCAAAAACTTGGTGAGATGTCAAAAAAGTGAGACGACGAAAGGACATAAGCACTAAAAAACTGATCCGATTTGTACCGATTCATAATTTTTGATGCTAACATTCCCAGAAAACAAACATATATAACCAAATCCCACAATGACGAAACGAAAACATTGAAATGTCAAATGTCACGTAGTATATCGAAACTTAGTTAATCAAAAATTCGAATATCGAGAAAACGTTTGCTGAACCCGCTAATCGCAGGCAAACCAACGTTCGGGCAGCACAACGTTTGTCGGGTCCGCTAGTATATTCCCTCTCTCTCTCTCTCTCTCTAGCATTTACATCCCATGAAGGGATTTTGCCGCCCGCACCATAGTCCTCCATCCGTCTCGGTCCATCGCTCTCGTCCTCCAATTTCGACATCCTAATACGAGTAGGTCTTGTTCGACGTCGTCACGCCAGCGCAGTCGGGGTCTTCCTCTACGACGTACTCCGGCTGGTTGTTGATGGAACACTTTGTGAATCATTCGTTGTTGTGGGGACCTTGCAACGTGGCCGAGCCATCTCACTCGATTAGATTTGATGAAGCCGATAATATCGCTACCTCCGAGAAGTTGCTTTATTTCGTAGTTCATGCGAATCCGATATTCATTGTTCGCAACTTTAATAGGACCAAAAAATGAACGGATGACCTTCCTTTCGAAGGTAGATAATAATCTACAGTCGTTAGTGGTCATGGTCCAACTCACGCTTCCGAAAGTCATCACAGGTCTTATTAGTGCTTTATAAAGTGCGAGCTTCCACGACTGCGATAGGTGTTTAGATCACAATAATTTTGATTGGGCGTAGAAAACTCGTTGTCCGGCAGCGATTCGGTATTTTATTTCTGCCTGCATATCATTCAAGGATGTTATAAGTGACCCGAGGTATTTACAATTTTCGAGGCTATCAAAGTTATGGTCGCCAATTTAGAGATTTGCCATGGAGATGTTCCTGGGTGTTGTTAAGAATTTCGTTTTTGTACTGTTCACCCCCAAACCAAGTCTTCTTGCGCAGCGATTAAGCGGTATGAAACTGTTCTTGATGTCGCTAGGTCTTCAGCCAAGAAGCACAATATCATCTGCATATCCAAGAATTTGGCCTGATTTATTGAATATACAGCGCGAAGTTTCAATGTTGCTTTTCCTCACTACATACTCAAGCGCCAAATTAAACAGCACAGGCGCGAGTGCATCTCCCTGTCGAACACCAGATATTATTTGAAAAGAGTCTGACACAGATCCTTCAATTACAATTCTACATGCAGATCCAGACGTTGTTAATTTACACAGAGAAGTTTCTCTGGAATACCTAGGCATATGAGCGCGGCCCAAAGGTTGTCGCGTTTTATATTGTCATATGCCTGCCGGAAGTCTATATATAGTTGATGAATAGTTATGTTGTACTCCCAACATTTTTCCAAGATCATTCTCATGGTGAAACACTGGTCAGTGGTCGATCGGTAGGTACGGAAGCCACATTGATAGTCGCCAATGATGTTTTCGGCAAAAGGGATGAGTCTGGCAAGTACAACATTAGCCAGCACTTTGTAAGCAGTGTTCAATAGAGCTATACCACGATGTTTTTCACATTTAAGACGGTCGCCTTTTTTATGCAACGGACATATGAGCGCGGTCTTCCAATTCTCCGGCAACTCTTCTTGGTCCCAAATACAAACGACGAGATCGTATAGACTTGTTGCAAGTGTAGCGCCTCCGAGTTTAATCAATTCTACGGGGATTCCATCGAGACCGGGTGCCTTACCGTTTTTCAATCGACTAATAGCTGCGTCTACTTCCTCTACTGTGGGATATTCGACAAAGATCTCTTCATCTGTTGGAGCTATTGCTCTAATGGCGGTCACTTCCTCATTCCGATTTAGCAGACTTTGAAAGTACTTTTGCCATACTGAGAGAACATCATAGCCACGTTTGTTCTCAATTCTCCATTCCCGTTTTTGATGGCTGTACTTCTTGGGTGGAAATCTTTAGTGAGATTCCTGGCATTAGCAAAACAGTCCCTTGAATTTCCTACTTCCGCTTGGAACCTGATGTTTTCAATACATAATCTCATATGTTCGCTAGTATATTATAATTTCGAAATAGATGGCTATCGAGGGTAGTTTGTACTTTTACGGTCATTGCTACATATACGCTACATATATATACTTGCTAGATATTAATGTATACAATATGTAAACACAGTGTCATTGCGACTAATAAATTATAATCTAAATGTATTAAAAATAAATATTTATGTAATTTGATATTCGGTCGTGACATTCTCAAAATATTTGTGAAAAAAAAAATTCTTTGTGTAGTCGTTTGACCCATATATTTCGTGCGTCGAAATATTGACGTTTTGTTTCGGTTAATATTTACCAAAAATATTGAAGCAAGGTGTTCTAGATACTTCGTACCACGTTACATTTCAAGTACGCTTATTAACTAAAATTATTCATATTTGGTTCGATGATTTTTATCAATTTCATTAATGTTCATGTCCGGTAATCTTGTATAGCTATTTTATGTCCGGTTGTTCATTAAATATTTAGTTGTGGCAATTATGAAAAAATATATAAATATATATAATTGCACGTTGCACATGATATTATTCTATATTTGTGAATTAATAAAATTTATAAATTGCATAAGTTGACCTTTAGAATTCTAAAATGTCGTATTTATATACCACAGTACATAATTGAGTCTGTGAACTAATATGCAAATTTTTTTCTACGTAATTTTGAGAATGGACAAATCATGATTAATATACGACAGTCCAAAAATAGAATATACTTCATGCATCGTCTATAGTTCAATATGCCTTGCCGCAACCATATACATTCTGTATAATGAATAAATTTATCTAACATTGTCCTAAGAAAATTACAAAAACAAAATCCAATTATATTTATGAATGCAATCAAACTACGTACTGATAAGATTATTCTTTATCAATTTAACGTTTTGTAAATATCAGGCGTATACACTCTCTGCGTTCATAGTATACGGATACCGATAGTGATATGTAAAACCCAATATTAATTATTTTTGGCTATAATAGCAACATGTATGCATAGCATGTTTTATGCTTGGTTGTTGTTACATACTCTATCCAACATACATACTCGTAATGTGAGCGCTGAATTTTATTAATCTTTAACAAACTCATATACTGTTTTCTGTTTGAAATGAAATTTGAACTTAGCATGATAACCTTTTTTGCCATACTGCTTGGAAAAAATATTGATAACATTTTCAATACATTCTATGCGCGCATAATAATTATGTAAATTTATATTGTGAATATGGTTAAATTTAGATTTTAATGTCTATATAAACTCGTTCTCGTATATCACATTTTTATCAAACAGCCAATATTCTAGTTTACTTTGGCATATTTATATTCGACTCAACGTCAAACTGTTTTTTGATAATTGATTAAATTCTGTTTGTATGATATCGACATTCCAAATATGTACATATATGGTGTATTACAGGCTATTAGGATAATGACTTTATTAAAATACCAATGGTGTTTACAAATTTGGTTGAGAAGTAACTTTAGTCGACACATTTTCGAAAACCGTACTGATAAAACTCGAGCATAGAAGGTATTCTCCGAATAACCCCAAATAAATCGGTTGGTGCAATGAATCGGTTGATACCTTAACATATATCACCAGTACATGACCTACACCTGCAAAAAACGAGTTGAGCGGCTGGGCAACTATATATAAACACCAGCAAGTTGTTAACCATAGACAAGAATTTCAGATTAATTTATTAATTTATTAAATTATTAAACTTTTTAAGACCTTTTAGACGCACTTGCACTACATGAGCTTAGATGACCTGCATATCCGTAATAAAGCGGTCATCAGACCGGAGTAAAAGTTAGAATCGATTTTTGTATCCTCTGATCGTTAGAGCAGAATATCATTGATATCCGCCCAGTATGATATGTAATGTCGTCGATAAGACTCTGTATACCAAAAAACGAGTGTCAATGCACGCACCGCGATATAAAAATCAGTCGGCAGGAGCGAAGAAATTACACACATTCATCTGCTTTACAGACTAGCAGTAATGTATAACCGAGTCGTATCAAGTAATAAAATTGATTACGTCAGAGTTTCGAAGAGTCATTCCACCAGCATAACTGACGTTAAATTCTAATTTGCGAGGAGTTTGTGCTAAATTGAATTAAAGCGAGAATAAATTTTAGGACAAATTTAGGACAAATTTCATGCGACTATACCGTATAATCAAGTAAAGTTTGCCCTCAACTGCCTTAAACACAAAATTTCTTATTAAACGTAATTTAACAGTGTAAAATATTATTGATTTTTCTATATTGTCAGTTCAATTTACAGTACATTTTAAATTAAATCGAAATGTTCAATTGTAATTTTTTTTTACAATTATGCAAATAAAAAATATTGTCATTTATTTTGGCACATAATCGAGAAGATAGTTCTAAGAGGTGTTACTACGGCTAGAATGCATATTTTCACTTTCACCTAGACCCAATCTAATTAAAAAACATTAACTTTCCGGAAAATATAGGGGTACACTGGGTATAATGTTCAAAAGTTGTATACCTCAAAATCATATTGAAAGTACATTGCCCTGAATTAACCCAATGTTCCCCTAGATTTTTTGGAAAATTTGTGTATTTAATTGGAGGACTGAACCTAGTACAAAGAGAAAACAACCATATCAGAGGTAGTAATCTGTTAGAAATACCTTATGAAAAAGTAGTTTCAATGCGATTTTGAGCGATGCAACTTTTGAGTATTACACTCAGTGTTCCCTAAGATTTTCCGGTAAATTTATGTTTTTTAATTGGATTTGGCATAGAACAAAGTGAATATCACCCGTAGTAACCTCTTACAACTATTTAAAGACCAAAATATAAATACACAAATTTGAAAATTACACCCAGTGTTCCCCTAGATTTTCAGGAAAACTCATGTTTTTTAATTGACTTAGGTGTGTGGGCACCTGCAGCAGGTAAAACTTTCGAACTTCAAAATGAAACGTTGCATACCGATTATGTCCAATTTGTGCTAATTAGTGCCCACGAGAAAAATCAGTGTTAATCCAGCAGCCTAACAGACAGGAAAACAAAATTTCAAATTTCGCCGGAAACGAAAGACGAAACAAATAAAATCCAATTTCTAGAAAAAGAAACCGAAATAATTTAAGCCTAATTTTAAAACTTTCCAAAGGCGGCTAAACTGACGAAAGTTGTGCTTATCATAGAAAATAATTTTACTTAATAAACACATTTTATTAAAGACTTGTTTTTTTATTTCGCAAAATTAGGTTTTTCAATATTTTCAAAAAGTTTAAAAAATCACTCGATCGATTTCGACTTGTTAGGTCATCATCTGAAAAACAAGTATTTAATAAAATGTGTTTATTAAGTATAAGTGTGTTTCGCCAAGTGCCTATGGCAAATATTGTAAAAAGTAGAAACTAATTTTCATAAATTTTTTTTCATAAATTGAGAAAAAACAAACCCGCCCCTAAAAGATACTATATTAAACAAACAAAATACAGAGGTATACCATTCAATAATATCTGTGTTGAACAATAAATTAAACAAGAGAAATAAAATGTTATAAAATCCAAGAATATGCAATTAATTTGCGCTATCCAGAATTGGTCCAATCCCCTTCAACAACAAAGACAATATGCAACAGAAGTGCCATCTTCATTGGTTTCTAGAACACTTTATGTCAATAAATTGTTCATTCAACGATGGTTGTTGTTCAATGGATTTGGACTAATTCTGGATTAGCCACTTTATTTTGCGAATAGCAAAAAAAAAATGCCTTACAGGAATATGCTAGCTTAATTGCATATTCTTGGGTTTTATAACATTTTATTTCTATTGTTTAATTTATTGTTCAACACAAATATTATTGAACGGTATACCTCAAGTCTTTGGAAAGTTTCAAACTTAGAGGCGAGTTTTTCAAGCGAAATTTGTTTCAAGCGAATTGTTTCAGTCACCTGGACTTTTTTTTCAGGCACCTGGATTTTCGAAATTTCTTTCAGGCGAATTGTGTCAGGCACCTGGACCTTTTTTCAGACACCTGGACTTTCTTTCTTTTTCTGTTTTTGGGGCACCTGGACTGAACACTAATTTTTTCCCGTGAGCACTAATAAGCACAAATTCGACAACCCAACTGTTGATACACGAAAACATTGTGCTGAGCAACAAGCTCGATCGTATATCAATAAGACCCGCGCTTAACGAAAATAAAATTCGTTGTTTTTCCTCAATTTATGAATAAAAATTTATGAAAATTAATTTCTACGACAGGCATATACATACATATTTCGACAGCTTAGCCGTCTTTGGAAAGTTTTAAAATTACAGGAGAGTTTTTCAGGCGAAATTTGTTTCTGGCACCTGGACTTTTTTTAGGCACCTGGATTTTCTTTCTTTTCCTGTTTTGGGGCACCTGGACTAGCACTAATTTTTTCCCGTGAGCACTAATTAGGACAAATTGGGCCACGGTTGATACACGAAAATATTGCGCTGAACAACGAATTCGATCGTATATCAATAATAACCGCGCTTAACGAAAATAAAATTCGAAAAGTATTTGCAGCCGAAGAAACAAATTCAATGGCACATGGAAAACTACGACAAAGGTCGAAAAGTTGCATACGACGGGCAAATGTACGACGTAACTTGCTAGAACTGTAAACTGTTCTTAACTTTGTAGAAGCTCCAAGTCCCTTGCGTGTGAATTCGATACAATCAATAACTAGGATATATTGTCGTCCCAATTATGAATACATTTCATATACGAAGAAAATGTGACAGCTAAAGTTAAAATAATAGATGAATTTTAAAGCAGCATATTCGCCACAAAGCGGCGAAACCTGAAGAGGAATTAAAAAAATAAATCGGTTCACAGTGCAATTCTAACTGATATGGAGGTGCCATTGTCATTACACACGGATTGAACAGAGCGGACAGCTCTCGGACAAACAATTCGTATGTTTATATGGCATGTATGATTCTGAACCTAAAGAAGTCTCCAAAAGGTATCCTCAAGGGTCTATCCTACGACCTCTGGTCTGGAATATCGTATTTAACACAAGCAGGAGTGATGACCTTGGTGAAATTTTGTTCATGAATGACAAAGTTATGGAGGTGCACGGCAACTTGGGACTTGAACTTCAGCGCCAGGGCCAAATTGAAATATATATACAATATGATGCATGAATGGTGCGTAGCAAATAAAATGTCACTATCTGTAGAAAAAACAGTGATGCTGCAACTAATAGGCAAATTTGACTCTTGTCGACCTCCAACAATATCATTAAACGTTCGGAACTTGAAAATGATCTATACTACTGTGAGATGTCTAGGAGATAATTTTGATGAACGTATACGGGATTAACTTCTCACGTTCTAAGAGCCTGTGAAAACGTTGAGAAACTATAAGAGAGGAATGGGGACTGAATCGCGGCTGGATGGTATGATAAACTAAACTGTCACCACATCAGATCATTTATAGAAATTGCTCAAAAGGATAGCCTACTAAGAGTAACAAAGGCTTACCGAGCAGTGTCTAATAATGCTATTGTGGGTCTTACCGGCGTACTCCCACTAGATATTCTAATAAAATAGAAAACGCACTTGTACCTCCTGAAGCCATCCAAACGAATTAGGTGACTCTGCACTTGTTGCAGATAGTGAACATAACCAATGCAGAAACAAAATGAAAATAGAGTAGATGTATGTGGCTCAGCACCAGAAGTATTATTTTAAATCTTGGTCGCATGTTTTAATGTACGCCTTTATAATGGATTTTCATGGTTCTATTACTCGTGCACCTTTTCATGTGCCATAAGACATTGAGGCATTGTTCCTGAAGGTTGCGATGATACGATCAAATTGTTTTTCATAGATACTAACGATGCTTTCAAGTTTTTTAAATCTCACTGGTCCCTTTGCTTGTCGATTGATCAGTGTCTATATTAATAAGTCAACTTAGACTCTGTGGTCCATAAGTATCCGAAACTCATCGTATATACGATGTAGGATTTTTTCTACGGTTTCTCCCGTTGATCTATCATAGTTGGTAATAACAGGGTCACTTTAAGTAGGGTGTGGCGTCGCACTTTGTAATGTAATAGAGGGTTCTGTTCTAATAGATATTTTTCATTTTCCTCAACTTCATTTTTTGTTATGAATAACAAATTTTTTCATTTAATGAGAATTCCAGATATTCGTCTGTATAAGCTGAGCACCTTTCTAAGGTAGCGTAAATATTACATCCAGTTGCACCTCTTTTATCTGACGTTCAACTATTGAAGTAATAACTTGTTTAAACTTATTATCTTATTCTACTTGCCTTATTATACCTAAGCTTATTAATTTTTATTGTCCAAACGAAATGCTGACGGGCGAGGTAGTGTTTTAGAGGTTAAAAAGTTGGTGATAGGAAGTGATAGGAAGCAAGTGTCAAGAAAAAATTAACTTGCATCTTAATAATAGTTTCGCCGGGATATCTAGATACGACAGAACGTCCCACAACGTATTTCTCTGTATGCCTGTTCACAGTGTCTATATGTCTACATATAGACACTGTGAACAAGGGCGTCCTTTTCATATAATTTCTAACAATATAATTCTCGGAGTGAAGGTCCGATCGGTTGCTGATCTGTTTAAGCGAAATCCATACTGAGTCATCCAAGATACAGCATTTCGCATGCAATTCCATCTTCACCAGGAGTCTCGGTTCTTTTCATTTTTGACATCACGTTACGTACTTCATGCAGACAGACAGATTGGTGCTAGTAAGATTGTTTAAGATTGTTAAAAGAGAAGCAAACTCTTTTATATTGCAATATCTATCTCTATAAGACTCGAATTTTCAATGTGAAGCATAGGTTGATTGTGTCATTCTGTTTTCCTCCGTCTGCAGAGCGGAGTGGAGAATTTCCTCGTAGTCATGTAGATAGTTGTTATGTGATTGTCTTATAATTTTGAATAAACTTCGGTGGCACGTGCTGAATTTCAAGAATTTCTGATAGGGTATTCTAATTGGTTCTGGTAACGTATTTGTTAAAAGCATAATTGTTATGATGTGGATTCCGTAGGAAGCTATGGTTGTTTGTTGTTGGCAAAGGAAATGTGTATTTTGCAACTACAAGAAAGTGGTCGAAGTCGATGTTAGCTCCGCGTCTTGTTTTGATATCTTTGTGACTGGAGAAAGGTTAGGTTAAGTTAGGTTAGAGTGGCTACTACCGCGCACTTTGGTCAATAATGGCCCATTGTGATGCCACAGGAGGACTGGTGAAATGTTTTTTGGATATAATGATGTAATCAATTTGATGAACCGTGTTCGCTTCGCTTGATTTTCACGTATACCTTTATGAATGCATTGCCATGGGATGTATACGCTGGCGACAACGAAATTACGTTACCAAGCTAATTCGGTGGTGCGCGTCCCGTTGTTGTTTGAAATATGAGTATGGGTCTATGGTACTCCGATGTATTTTGCTACCTAGCACGGTCAATTAGAGCATTAAAGTCAGCGAAAATGGTTTTGACATCGCGCTGAGTTATTTGGATCAGAATAATTCCAGATGATCGTAGAAAGCAAATTTTGTATCTTCGGGAGTATCCTCAGTGGGAGCATGAACATTCACAAATTAACTGTTAAAATAATATCCGTAAAACCTGAGTAAACAGATTGACAGGTATGAAATCATGTATGGAAAATGTGATGTTTCAATAAAACAATGCAACCATTGTCACACATTCGTTATCGTGACTACCAGAATCAAAAAGGTACAGTTAGAGTTGTTTCCTCAAGTACTTTGTTTACCAGATTTAGCCCTCTCGGATTATTTTCATTTTCCCAAACATGAAAAAGTGGCTTGGTGGTAAAAGACTTGCCAACAATGAAGAGATGGAATCTGAGGTAGACAGATATTTTTAGAAGATCGATTTTGCGAAAATTTAAAATTTTTTGTCTTTTCTTTACCAGGTAGCATCTGGGCTTGCGTCGTACTTTTTGCCCTTTAAATCTTTCCGCTTCAATAACTCTAAAATATTTTTATTTTCAAATTCAAAATTAAAATCATAAATAATTCGTTTGCGAGGCAGCAAATGCTTTCGTACCCCGGATGTTAGCGTACACCATGCACGGAGGTAAAGCTCTTATTTTAAATAATTACATATTTATATTTAATCCTGGTTTAGAATATCAACACCAATATTAATAATTTGAAAAACATAAAATTTTAATTTACGGAATTTGTTGTATAATAAAAATTTTTATTTATTACTAAAAGCAGTGTCTATTAGCCAAATTTAAGGTTATCTATATATAAATAAATGTCATTTAATTAAATTATCTCATTTTAATAAAAAAGTAATTTATTTATCTCATATTTCATGAATTTTAAAACCAGAGATAAAATTCAGAAAGCAGAAACTTATTGATTGGTTTCTATGTATTTTCATGCAGTAACAAATTTTGTTAAAGTTCAAACTATACAAAATTATCAAATTACCAAAAAATTGCTAAATTTATAATTTAGTGTAAAAAAAAAAACACGAAAATCAAGATCTGCATATCATTTACGACACAGACATGTCCAGTTTATACATATAGTTTAAGGTCGGTGGCAATTCGTAATAAGGTAAACAGGATTCTTGATTGTTTATATTAATGGTGGCGCTAACATTTTAATCTCCGGAACGGCATTTTAATGTGAGAATGAAATTGGAAACGTTGATAAAGTAGTTTATAACACTACGCTCAGTCTTCAGTACAGTGATTTTTACTAGTTATAACCTATTTAATTTCAAAATCAGATCGACGTCAACATATAATTAATGGCACTTCTATAAAAAATGAGCAACTAATTTAACGCTCATTTGTTTTAATTTGCATGTTCAACTAATGTTAGAAAATAATAATTTATTGTAATCCCACTAAAGAATTTTTTAGACTTTTTTCTGCTTACTTAATTATAACTGAAGTTTTGAATTTCTGTTTTAAACTTAAGAAAATTTAAGCTTAAGATATTGCATCAGAAAAAATAGTTTTGTAAAGAAGGGCATAACTAATCACTATTTCAATAATTTAGCACTACCTAGTTCTAGCATTTTCTAGCTAAATTTTGACAACAAAATTTAATGGAAGTTGTTTTATTCGTTTAACAGTGGCACTATTCTGGCTTTCACTGGAAATTGGGAATTGGGAAAAATATTTTCATAGCATTTTTGTCTAAATTATGTTTTTCTGGCCTACTGTTGGAATTAGTTAGGTGTAAATATTTATGAATCAAAGATATATTGGGAATTATTTTTCCCCATAAAAAGTTTTGGGAACAAAAGTTTTCCAATCAACTTTGTTTCGAAAATATTTACACCAAACTAATTCCATTAGTAGGCCAGAAAAATTTAACTTATACAAAAATGCTATGAAAATATTTTGCCCAATTCCCAATTCCTAGGGAAAACCAGAATTGTGCCACAGAAAGAATAGCAGGAACTTATCTTAATAGCAGGTCACTTTATCTCAGAATATTGTGCATGAAATGTAAGATTTAAGTTTTAACAAGTATCATTTCATTGCTTAAGTCACACACACAGACTTTGTTTTATTAATTTATACTCGAACGCACTCCTCATCACATGATCCCAACCAACATGTACACTTTGCTCGCTTAACCAGCTCACTAATGCTTGTAATCGGATTGCCAGGCTTACGCACCATTTGCACAAAAGAGCATACATCATCCTGTAATAATGATAGCGACTATGCAATTACGAAAAAACTGTCGATTTCTAATCCCCGGCGTGGAAAACAAAAACACAGTGTAAATGATGTAACTAGCGAACTTAAAAGCTGCTTTGTAAGTTGAATTAAAAAGTTAAAGTTGAAACAATTGACCGGATTGGTCTCGTACTCTGGAGGTATATGATTATCCGCAACACGCTACAGGAAGATAATGAGCCTACACTAAAACGGCGGTCATCAATTGTTCCGAACGTCAAATTAAATTCTCAGAATAGGTAAAAAAGAACGCGATTTAAAAAACACCAATAACCGTGTCATTATACTGAGTGCATGTACAACTTGGACAACGTATTCATCGTGCACATTTACTAAATAAACACACTTTAAACTCCACCACAAATAAAAACCAATCACAATTTTGAGCGGCGATAAAAATGAATTCATATATACTTTCCACCTGGCCCGATTTAATCTAGCATTCATTTCCAGATCCGTGTCATGGGTCATATTTAATCTCATCATATTTAAGGATAAAATACATGCTACCATACATAATCATAATAAAAATGTCAAAATTTGACATTTAACTGAACTCTTAAATTTATTTATGGAATGTAAGGCACAGTGAATAAAATATGTATTGTTCAATACAAATTCATATTGTTTTAGTTCAACCAAATATTAGTAGATGTCACCGAAATATATATGGCTCGACCTGTCTGACACAGATTTGCTTGTCTAAATATCCTACTAACTAAATTGATGCTAGCTAGGTTCACTCCAGATGATCATAGATGGCACAATACAAACCTCTTTTGATGTATAATGAAAAATTGCCAATTAAATTAAACATTTTCAATCTCCACAATATTTCTAATCAGCGATTAATAAATCTGAACTAAGTTTGCAGTTTAGAAATAAATGTCAAGCAATTTTGGTATATAGACATTAGAGATATCTACTAGTATGAACTATACGTAAATTTAGTAGTCGTCAATTTGGAAAAAATCAGTTGAGGAGCACGGTATAAGTTTTAAAATAATGTTTAATGCTGTGTGCCTCGCGCTGTTTTCTTTATCTAAATTTCAGACTAACTAAATTGAAGATTAGTTCGTACAAATTATTTAAAGATGTCGTTAATGTGCCTAAACCAAAATTATCCTGACGTTTAGTTCTAACCTGCAAACTTAGTTCAAATCTATCAAATGCTGACTAAAAATATTTTGAAAATTGAAAAGATCTAATTTGAGCAGTATTGTGCCATCTATGAAAGACTATTATGAACTAGTCAATAATTTAGTTAGTGGAAAATTTGGAGAAAACAATTAACGTCAGACGCACCGTACAAAAATTCCAATAGAGTGTGTTATTACTGACCTAACTAATTTAAACTTAGTTCATACTTAATTTATAGAAACACAAAACACTAAAATTTATTTCTAATTAACAAATTTAATTTGAGGTTAGTTTAATTAACAGTTTAGTACGCAATTTAGTACTAAATTACTCTAACGTTTTATTGAAACAGTAATATTAACTAGACGTTCTCTACGAGTATTCGACGCTGTCTACGAGTTGTTGATGATGTCTACGAGTTGTCGACGCGGTCACGTAAAAATTAGTAGATGAAGCGTAAACGCCGATCAAAACATGAAATTCATTTTTTCTGGGTTTTTGAAAAAAACAAAAAAACAAAACAAAACTGGCGTTATTAAAACATAACTTGTAAACAAATAGTTGGATTTTCATAAAATGCTGGCAATCGAAAAAGGTCAGTTTGCTACTTGAGACAAGCAACTACCAAAATGTATGGGACCGTAAGAAAATTATACGAGTCGGCTATAATGATTGTTATGATGTGGGTGGTACAGATTGAAGTAAATACATAAAGGGCTGAAATTAACATCGAGTCTTAAAAGAACATTTATCAAGAACGACAAATAAAATCAAAAGACAAAACTGAAGCAATATACTTATTTATCGCATTCTATTCAAAACGAATTAATTAATGCGATGTGCAATAAAGTTCGACAAAAAATGGTAGCTTCGATAAAAAACGTTTCCATAATACTAAATTGTACTCCTGACGTTAGCCATAAGAAGCAGCTCTCTGTAATTCTTCGCTTTGTGGATATTAATGAATTGGCCGTGGAGATTAAAGAAAGTTTTCTAACATTCGAGGTGGTTCAAAAAACAACCGGACGAGCTTGTCATCAAAAATTATCAGCATTTTACAAGGTGAGGGGATCAATTTGTCAGTTTCGAGGGCAGGGATTTGACAATGGAGCAAATTTGAGCAAAATATATAATGGAGTGCAACCCCATATTACAAGAGTGAACTCAAAGGCATTATTCGTACCATGTGGTTGCCATAATTTAAATTTATTACTCGGTGATGCTGCTAAATCGTCCGTCAAAGTACTCAATTTCTTTGGTATTGTTCAGAAAGTGTATATACATTTTCTACATCAACGACACGACGATCAACGGCATCTCTTAATAAAACATGTGAAATATCTAATACCGAAACCTCTTTCAGATACCCGATGGGAATGCCGTAACGACAGTGTCAAAGCTATATATCTACAATTTCCAAAAATTTTAGATGCTTTGACTGAGCTTGGAAATTCTGTAATTGACAATAAAGCTCGAAATTTTATCAACAACCAGTTGGCTTCTTATGAGTTCCATGTAAGCATTACAATTTGGTACGATTCTTTGAATAAAGTTGGTTTCGTCAGTAAAATATTGCAAAGCTCAACCATGCAAATGGATTTGGCAATAAAACATCTAAAAGAGTTGTTACCATTTTTTGAAAAATATAGAGCCTGTCTTTGGCTAAAGCCAACGAGATTGCGTTAGGATTAACTATTGACCCAATATTTAAAATCGTGCGTCATAGGAAAAATCGATCATTATATTTGATTATGAAGCTGGCGATGATGCTATATAAATGATGGAAAAGAAAATTTTAAAACCGATTATTTTTTGAGAATTGTCGATACTGCTATTGTGTCATTTAAGAAACGATTCGAATCATAGAAAAGTACAACAATATATTTGGGTTTTTGTATAATGTAAACCTTGTTTTGTATAGACATTTCTAATAATTGTAAAAATTTACATAATGTACTCGAGGGAGATTTTCATCCGGATGATTTAATTCAGGAATTGTTGTTCATATAGAAATAGTGTCCCAGAAAAGTCTACTTGTTTAGAAGTTCTACCGTACATCCTTTCTAACAATTTATCTGAAATGTATCCAAACCTAAAAAAAAAAAAAATCACCACACCTAAAAATTATTACCACCCCCTATTGAAAATATTATTAACGACCCCGGTTACTGTTGCATCAGCCGAGAGATCCTTTTCAAAATTGAAAATTATTAAAAATTATCGTCGCTCTACCAATTAGTCAAGAAAGATTTATGTTCATAAATCAAATATTGACTTCGCCGATGTCATATCTGAGTTTACTACAAAAAGCGCAAGAGGACTTTTTTAGCGTATTTTTTATTTACTGAATTAAGCTATTAATTTTTGCATATGAAATATATTAAAAAATTGTTCATGTTTTCATTGTTTTATTCTTGGGTACTAATAACAGGTATTGTTGGTATTACAAAATGAATTCTTATTATTCTTAGAGCATTAGGCCTCCTCCAGAAACCTCTTTAAAAAAAGACGGGAAAGGTTCGGAACCGAACTCTATAAGCATTTTTGTTGTCTATAAAGATGTGATGTGTGATTTGCGTATTTCAAATATCACGCCCACCCACATTCACCCACACCCACCTAACCTCCCTTACACTCACCCCAACCGACCTCAATCCCCCATAACACAACCGGAAACCACCACACCTAAAAATTATTACCACCCCCCACCCCCCACCCACTATCCAACCCCTTAAACTCATCTGCACTACCCTATACCGCACTATCCATATCAACACTACCTGCATCCTCACTCCCACACACACACACACACACACACACACACCACACAAACCCTCATCCATCAAATCCCAATTCCCACACAAAACCCAAAACACCTCATCCCATCCGCCCCCTCCACTCCCATACCACCACTCCTACCACCCCCATAACCACACCATCCACACAAACCCACATGCACGAGAGATATATTTTTATTCCACATTCACATGCTCTAGGGGGGTTAACAAAACCCTACGTATCTCCGAACACCTTGAACACAGAAATCAATAGGGCACATTCCCATGAATTGCTTGAATTTTTAGTGAAAAAATTAAGTTGATATCTCTATCCGTTCTCAAGTTATCGTAGACACAGACGAACAGACAGACAGACGGCCAACCGAAACCATATAGCATTTTTTTTAACAAAAATGCTTAAAAAGCGCATCGACTCTCTTACCTCGACATTATATTAATATGTCAGGTGATGTAGAAACGGGGTCGATTTAATGAAATATCTACTGTCAAAGATACTTAATTTTCTTGAGCTAAATGTTTGAAATAAATTTGCTGAAATTGTATCTAAATATTTTTACTTGATTTTTTAGATTACTTATGTCTTAAACCTCGCAACTCGTCGTGCACAAAGCCTTGAATTGTGGAACGTGATTCATAAACAATTATCATTTTGTTAATTGTATTTTTTTAAATTGTTCGTGTTGGGTTTATTTTGTTCAACCCGAGCACTACTTCTACCAAATAATCCTTTTGCTGCTAAACAAACCAAAGCATTTATTACTGCTGTGCCTAAACTAACCAAGAAAGACATATTTTTGGTCAAATTTTTAGGCCTAAGCCTCAACCAGACAACACGTAAAAGCTTAAGTTAAGAAGGGTCTAAAGTTTTGATGGTTGAAGCACTAATCGAAATGGTCCAAGCAAAATTCGACTTAAACTTTCACGTTTTTGCTTGGCGGTCCACAAGTAGATATTTTGATTAATTTTTGATATATAGACAATCTCGAGGTCATTAATGTTCTGGTAGTACTGTACACATGAATGGAAATATTTACGAGAATAAATACAAAAAACTTGTTATGCTTACCTTCCATTAAAATTTAACCACCATAATTCCTAAAATTTAACCACCACGTTATCTATTACTACACAAATTTACCAATGAAAATAACAAATTAAACATTAACCGTATTCTAAAATTCATGCGACGCACTTGAAATTACTTACACAACTAAACACAAATATCTTTGATTTTGTATTAAATACCAAATATATACCAAATCTATCCCGTTATCGAGTTCGAGTTGAAATTGTGGTACATGTAAAACCTCTAGTATTAATGCAAGTGTATAATGAAAGTATTACTGTCATGATAGTAAAAAAATTTACGTCAGGCATAAAATGGTATTCAATATTTCGGAAAACTAAAAAAAATAGTATCGGGTAACCCTAAAACTGCAATAATATAATAATATCCCAGCCGAGAATTTAATTTAATAATTTCGTTCAATCTCAAAACTTTATTCTAGCCCAGAAAATGAATTCAAATTTTAAATATTAAAATCAAGATTAAAAATTGTGTAAAAATAATAAAAAATTAAATTAAAATAACTGAATCGATTTAGTACTGCGTGTATAGCAAAGTGGGTCAGCTCGCTTCAAAAAATTTCTACTTAACATAACAGCGACTGGATGTGCTATAAATGTCAAAACAATTTCAGTTTTAAAACGGTTGATTTTAGTCAATGCAGCAACGATTTTCTAAAATAATGAAGAGCCATTCGTCGTGCTCTAAAAACATGCTCAAACAAAGGCCATGACGTATCGAGAAGCTCTAGTTTTGTAAGGAAATAAAAAACAACCGGCCTGGTCTGTCAAGATATATCGAAGACCAGTGGAATGGAATGTATTTTATTAAAAACAAAGTAGCACTAACTAGCTTTAGGTTAGTTTATATCATATACCATGTTTTCATGAACCGAGTTAAAACAGGTTTAGGTTCCGTTGAGTTGAAAATTTGTTGGTGTTAACTCGTACCGTTTCCATGAAACCGAGTTAAGTTGACAGCTATGTAAATATTTATTTCGATAGTTTACTCATTTTCAAGGTTAATTTTAAAATATTTTTATTCAATATCTTTATTTTAATAGTTTACAATGAGCGTAATTTTAAAATACACTTGAAAAACGTTGACAGATAGAACCTAACCCAACCGTACTAGTTTCGTTGAGTTAAAACAGGTTTAACGAAACTCAACCTTAATCTGCGTTTCCATGCATGTAAACCCGAGTTAACCTAGGTTAACTCTGTCATGGAAACATGGTAATAGAAATATATCTGGTTTCGTAACTAGGATTATAAAACTATGGTTTACGAGATGAAAACTCAAAACACACTTCAATTTCTTTTGTCTTCTCGTTTGGTTTTAAATAGTAATGGAGTAGGCATTAACAAAAATGCCAAGATTGACATTTGATTGACTTTTAAATTGTCATAAATGACTTTTCTGTTGACAAAACAGAAAAAATGTGTTCCCGCCAACCAAATATCTCAATGGCAAATAAAAAACTCAAAGGAAACTAGATTTGCTTGGTAAACTATTAGTGTCCGGAATCTCCATTTTTGATGTATTTGGCGTTGGGAGCACAAAAATGCCTCGGGATGAGAAAAAATATCTCATTCCGAAACTATGTTTAAACCGAGTTGCAAACCATGGTTAGGGGTGACACATTTCTACGAAACCATGCTTAACTCGAAACCGTAGTTACGAAACCAGTAATGTGTCTATAGCATAAGATCAGTGTGGTCAGCATGCCAAAAAACAATTTTTTTTTAAATTGCCTTTTTCGCGTGCCAGCCAATTTCATAATAACATAAAATAAAATAATTTTTTTAAATAGAAAAACAATAGTTTTAATTTTAATTTAATTCGTAAATGTGTTATTTCATAACTGATTTCATAACTAATCAAATTTTAAATTATGGAAAATTTATCGTTGCTATAGAAAGTGAGAATGGGATTGTATTAATCATCAGTAAAATATTTTAGTATTTGGTCCAGAGGTAGATAACTTTGTATTTGGATGCTAAGTGGTCGTTGGAATATATGTTGCTACTTTTAATGCAACACATTAATGCAACAATTCTGGAGCATTTTTTCTGGCCATTCTATTACTTGTTTTTATTAAAACAACGATGTGAAATTGTTTAGAATACTTTGCCACACTTTCAATCGATCATCAATATTTAACGATTTAGTATCGTTCCTTATACCATTTTCAATAATAGTTCTTAAATTTTCAAACTTTTCGTAACCAAATTAGGCTACACTGATTCAGGAACCAACTCATCAAAATTCATCAAGGCGTCCATCAGAATGAACTTGTCATGGTATTTTGTCGTCTTTGAACCGAGTTGCGAAAGATTTCTGTGTTTGTCACATCACACATCGCTAAATTGTGCAAATAATTTTTGTGACTCTCCTTTTTCAAACACGTCATATCTGTCACAAACTTTTTTAAATTGAGGAAATATTTGAGAAGTGGCTTCATCTCGCACGCGGTAATACGACCGAATAATATATCTAATGAAATCAGTTTCCATTTCCCTGCATTTTTTATTTTAATTCATTTAAATGAATACTGAAATCAGTCAGAAGCACTAACTGCATTAACCAATTGGTATTGCTTAACTCCGGAAATACCTTTTTCTTATCTAGCGGAAATAAACGAGACTCGCCCTAACAGTGAACAAACCTTTCCAATGATAAAGCTCGACTAAACAGTAGGGTTCCATATGGTGCATTCATATCCTTAATTAACTTTTTAAATTTTCTTTTCGATAAATCACTAGCAACGACTTCATAACTTTAGAAACCGTTTCCATTACATGATTTTCTAATTGAAATAATTCATATTTTACACATAAAACATCCAAATGGATCACACAATGGAATCCCATTACTAGATGACCTATTTCCAAGAAAGTTTTAAGTCCAGACTCTTTGGCGAATTCGAATCGATTACAGCTTTTTTGACAACTTCGAGAATATTAACACCTCTTGTCCCTTCTGGTAATGTTCCCAGTTTCAACAATTCCCCCGGCATTATTCCACCTGCAGCATAACGTACCGCGTAATTGCTAGCCTGGCATCGGAGTTTATGTCAGTACTTTCATCAACGGTCAATGCAAATATTTCAGCTGCACGGAGATCAGATATTAAGTGATCACTAACATTTTCGTTCATTTTTAAAATTCGGCCCTTTACCGTATATGCATTTAATTGAATGCCGTGTATGCGTGTAAGTATTTTATCTTTGTTATCAAAATTCTCGAAAAGCGATTCTGCACCAGTTTATAAGAGCGGTTTTAAAAAATTTCTCATCACCAAATGCCTTTCCATATTTAGCTATTTCACTGGTTAAGCAAGCATCATAATTACAATAACAACACAATCCAGAGGTGGAGTAAAGTTTTAAAAGTCGAGGTTTTCCCATTTGTTATTTTAGTTGGTTGTTTTTTTGTTTTTTATGAATTATTTTAGGCGTGTTATTTATTATCCTAATATCCATAGGAATACGGCCTGGCATGTCTTGCCAAAAACTGAATGCATTCTATTCGAAACGAAATCATATTAACTAGTTCTACTGCTCTCCGATGCACCAAGACATACCAAGACAAATCCCTGTGGATATTAAAAAAACTTGATACCACAGTGATCCAACCCATCATATATAGTTCGCAACATCCAAATCAGTTTGAAATTAAAACTTGAGCTAGCCAAATTGGTTTAATAACCTGGGATAAGGATATAACCTGTATCATAAATTGACTTGAATATATCAACCAGTCGTCCAAAGGTACATTCACGCAGTTCTTTAAACATTTCACCTGTAATCCGATCATACCCAGGAGCTTTCTTTAATTGAATTCTATGTGCAATAATAAACTTTACTATAGTGGTTTCTTTATTTTAAATTTCTTAATGCTACATTTTCTGTTGGAACCACTGATAATCTTAGCTTTGGAGTGAAACTACTCTCAAGGTGATCAGCGAAGGATTTAGCTTAGAAGGCCATTAGTAAAATGAATTGACGGGTTTGGTTGCTGAGGCGGTTTAACGTATTTAGTGGCCTTCCATAATGAATAGGCTTTCTTTTCGCCTGGTTAAAGTTGTGTTGTACCTTACGATCGATGAATTTGCCAGGTGCGCCTTAAATAGTGTTTCTCTGTTAATTTTTTTTTTTATAATCAGCGGATGTTATGATTTGTCGTACATGTTTGTTCTTTGGTTTAGGGGAACTTGAAATAGCTGCGACGTCCAGTAAATCATTTAAGTTTTTCATAGTAATTTTTATATCGTTAGCCGTTTGCAGTGTAGACGTCAAGTCGATATGTGAACTGATGTACACTTTAACTTTGAACCATGTTAGTGAAGGTGTTGGTTAGATGATATTTTGTAGAACATGGCTTTTGGTCAGCCCACTAATGTAGTAAGACCGGAGAGTGGTCAGAAGATAATTCTAGAAGTGGTCTAAACTATTTCTCTATTTATTTTACCTGTGACTGCAAAATCGTGGACATCAAGAATTTTTCGACGATCAGTAGGCTTCTAAGTTTGATGGTTACAGTTTGTTTGGCATTAAAGCCACCGGCGGCATGTATGTGAAGTTAGCCCAAAAAGTAGCCCGAAAAAATGTGTCTTTGCTAAATCGATAATATTTTCGGGTTGGCCCGAAAAATATAGAAAAACTGCAATACCTTTAATTCCTATCCCGAAATTTCTTTTACATCAACATACTACAACAATATTTGATTTTACAGACCAACACGAAAAAATAGAAAGAAATTTGATGAATAAATATATAATACGTACGTATGTATGTATGTATATGAAAAGGAAATTTAGTGAAAATATCAAAAAATTAGTCTGTATTAAAAATACGAGTATAATGATATCACGTAAAAATTAAAAAAAAATACCAAAATATTTTGCAATGAGGCGTTTTTCCAAGGTTTTTCCTGAGACTTCGGCGACTGTCGAGAATTAGTGTAGGCCATCTGGAATCCAAATAATGTAGCCCCATTTCTGTACGAGGTGGAAAGGAGGTTCGTACCAGTCTCAGTATGTAACGATTTTCAATAAAAAAATTACTAAGAAATTTTCTTCTGTGGCGGTTGTCACAGGAATTACCTTACAACCGCCACAGAAGAAAATTTCTTAGTAATTTTTTTGTTGAAAATCGTTACATACTGAGACTAGTACGAACCTCCTTTCCACCTCGTACAGAAACAAGGTTACATTATTTGGATTCCAGATGGCCTACAAAAATTCTCAACAGTCGCTGAAGTTTCAGGTTACCTCTGTGAAAACCGCCACAGAAGAAAATGTCTTATTGATTGTTTTGTTGAAAATCGTTACATACTGAGACTGGTACGAACCTTCTTTCCACCTCGTACAGAAATGAGGCTACATTATTTTAATTTCAGATGGCCTACACTAATTCTCGACAGTCGTCGAAGTTTCAGGTAATTCCTGTGAAAACCGCCACGGAAGAAAATTTCTTAGTAAATTTTTTGTTAAAAATCGTTACATACTGAGACTGGTACGAACCTCCTTTCCACCTCGTCCGGAAAACGGCTACATTATTTGGATTCCAGATAGCCTACACTAATTCTCGACGATAGCCGAAGTCTCAGGCCATCCCTGTGAAAACCGCCTCATAGGAAAATATTTTGGTATTATTTCGGAATCTTACGTAATATCATTATACTCATATTTTGTATACTCGTATTTTGAATTCAAATAAATTTTTCCAAATTATCAGCAAATTTTCGTTTTAGATACATATTATATATTTATTTATTTTGACTTGTAAAATCAAATCTTGTTGTAGTATGCTGATGTAAAATAAAAATCGGGATAAGAATTAAAGGTAATGCAATTTTTCGTGCCAGCCCGAAAATATTACTAATTTAGCAAAGACAAATTTTTTTTCGGGCTACTTTTCGGGCCAATTTCACATCGATGCCACCGGCGGCCATACAACTTTGGCCCTGAATTGTAAAAAACTATTTGTTTAGATATCTGCCGAAACGTTATTATTTGGAGGGCAATATATTGAAGCGACGCCTAAACTTTATTTATCGAGGTCAACACATAGCAGTTTCTACCCGACTTCTGCCCAAGGAATGTTTCGTGTCATAAACTTCACAAACCATTTATCCTGAAATTGTCTTTATCAGTTAAATGGGTTTCAGAAACTAGCATAAGTTCAATTTTCGGTTGTTTCAACTTGGACATCGATGAGACTTCAACAATGTCAATTGACCTCGTGATTTTGAATTTTTACTTAGTGTATTTTGCTACGAAGTAAATTTGTTACGTTAAATGCTTTTCATTCGTTAGCACGCTTAATTTGAGTTCTTGCACCATCTTGTGTGTATCGGTTTCATGCAACTAGATTTCAAGTGGCTTGTATTTTCACTTAGCCTGTTTTTGAATATTTGCATTTTTAATTTTGTTTTCTTCCGCATCCTTTTCTGTGAACGTTTCACTTGATTTCTTACTTGTCAGTAGTTTTTTACTATTTGGGGACGTTTTCCGTTTTACAATAATATACCGATCGATGCCAATTTGTCACATGTACATTACATTTAGTGCCCACTTTAAGGTGAGGTGTCACTAATGTGCTTTACGAGGAGTATATTCGTCGGGCCACCTCCTACTTCTGACGTTTAATTCAACATTGAAGTTGAAATTGATCGTTTGACTACTACTTCTTAAGTACGAATTTTTCAATTCTGTAAAGACGTACTGGATGAACCATCCACCAGACTCACAACCTCAACCATACCAAATAATGCTTGTAGTTGTATATGGTGTAGTAATCAAGCGTTCCATCACAACATCACTGCGATAGCTGGATTCCGACGACTGGGAGTCCACTTGCTCACTTCCGGGAGCTGCTGATACTGGGTATCCGACTCACTACACTTTAACGTTGTTTTCCATGGTAGACTCCATTGTGTATTAAGATTCCGGGTTGCTTCTTTTAGCCTTTTATAACTACTGTCAGGTTTTTGCACAGCTGCCCCTAATATGGAGAACATACGCTTCAGGATTTGCAATGGGTATTTCCCCCTCAAGGTAAATAGCTAGGGTTTTCCCGATCATTCGGACATACCAGTTATCATGCATTAGAAATACGAATGGGACATTACAGCCCGGGGCCATTTTCAAGGGGCATTCGTAGAAATTTTTAAAATACATCAAAACAAAAAATATGGTGCAATCTATTCGAAAATGTGAATTCACTAAGTCCTATAACCATTAACCTTTCCTTTCGTGCGGTCGAGACGCATGTGTGGTTAATATAATGCTCAGCGATACATGTGTGGAGTATGTAAAAATTTAACGTTCGCATGTCAGTTTGTTACAATAATACACGCATTAACCAAAATATTACAAATCATATCTCGTGAAGGTAAAAGTGGTGAAATGAAAATAAATGTCACACAAAATACACAAGCAAGTATTTCGTACTTCAACTAAAAATAATGAATTTAAATTTTTGAACGACGCCAAAATTATTTCAAAACGCAATTTTTGTGTTTTTAGTCGATTCGACCGCCCATAGTAAATGACTCGGTAACGCATTACTCTATGTACAGAAGAACATACCACTAATCATGCATTGTCGAGTCATTTGTTTTTCCGGTGTATGCGGAAATTCTTGAACAAAATCGTAGACATAATTGCATTAATCACCCACCGATATTATTTACACCGTACTAATAAAGTATTTGGGTTAAATTCATCAGAAGGGGGGCAATAAATATATCACGTGCATTATTAAAAAATAAAATTTTCATTTAATTAAACGTATATTTGTAAATTTTGCACCGCGATTTTAATTGACGGTTTTAATGCAAAGACGATTGCGATTATTTTTTGCTTCGACTCTCGTTAAAATGGTATTTTTAGATTTTGAAAGCCAACAAAAAAATTACTTTTGTCTCGTCTGATGATTTCGTTATCATTTTATTTTTATTCGAAATTTCTATAAACAATACGAGTAAGAATTCTAATAATGTATACAGGTGAAGATGATTAAAGATTTATGACGGGATACGTTAAGCTTTAAAAATGACAATTCGGATCATTTTGAAATAATTTGCAATAATAAAGAAATAATGTAAAATTATACGAAAGTGTGAAACACTTTATAAAAATATTTAAATGTTTATTGTCACACTGTTGACAGTTTAAAGTTGATGATTGTTACATTATTCATGAGTGTTAACTACTTAGTTGACGGTTTCTTTTATATATAATAATAAAATTTTGATTTAGTATGTATAGTGCATATAGTATAGTGAACTTGTTGATATTATTGATCTCAGCTGGGGTTCTTTGGTACAAGGTCACATTGTCGCCAAGCCTTTTTCAAGAGGAGTTTAGTTTATTTTTAAAATTAATCTGATATCAGAAGATTATTGATTGATTGGACTATGAGGACAAGAACTGCACAAATGTCCCGGACAACAAATTAGAGGCAACACAATTCTAATCTAGAAGGAGAAAGGATAAAGGTTGCTAATTATATTGATCAACTGGTTTGTTAAATCTGAAACCGAAAAAACCGACGTGACTCACACTTTTTCTCGATCCCATTGCTAAAGAAACAAATTTCGACTGAATTTAAATTTAATTCATGATCATTAAACTGATCGAACGAAAAATTCTGGTCACCGCACTATTTCGCAAGTAACGTACACCACTTTTATTCGATTCCATTCCACGAGAAATTAATTCACACTGAATTTAAATTTAATTCGTGATCATCAAAGTGATCGAACAAGAATATTCTGGCCACCGCACTATTTCGCAAGTAACGTACACCGGTACAAAACCACTTTTTCTCGATCCCATTGCAAGAGAAATTAATTCGCACTGAATTTCAATTTAACACGTGCTCTTCAGAGAGATCGATCAAGAATATTCTTGTCATCACCCTCGAGATCAGAAGGCAATGTTTATGAACCAATTCTTCACATTTAATTTTCACAGCAGGTTAGTTACCGGAATATTAAGACTAAAAGCTACAGGGCATAGCCAACTACCAGTCTTAATATTCCGGTAACTAGCGTCAAATATTGGTAGTACCATACCAAAAAGTGTCACTGTTCCTCATAAAATGATTCCAAGGATGGCTTACAGGCGACAATTGCTCCAACTGTTTCAGTAACTTAAAGCATACCAATGTTGATTTCTCACACTACAACCGAGAGATAGCGAGCGACGTGAGGATGACTGGATGAAGTTAGTAACCACTATAAGTCAAGATTTGCTAAACACTGGATTACTTAACGCAAACGAGATAGAAATTTCCTAGCTGGCTTATAAAATAGGTTGTTTTTCAAGTTGACAATATTCTGTAATCGTGTCATTCCACATGATCAGTAAATACACAGTCACTCATTGTAATCAATTTGCAATAAGGAAAAATTTTATATTTTAGCACATAACGCAATTCAATGGAAAACTAAAATAAACTGCAATCAACAAAGAGATTTACTGTTACATATTCATTGCTGAAAAGCAGAAAGCAAAATTTGAATAGCAAAGCAAAAAACAATTATGCAAAAAGCATTTTTCACGCTGCATTAATAATAATAATAATAACACGGCCATAAAAGACAAACTTTTTTTCATTTACAAAGATTTATTTCTTTGATGTCGGTGCAAAATATAGAATAACAAGAATATTAAAAGTTGCAAAAACTTGTTTGAAATAAATATAGGACATGAATACATCACCTGAGTTTCTATTTTTGTTTATATGGTTTTGTGCCGTACTTAATTCAAACCCGAATTTGCATCACGTGTCGGTAAATAGAATATAGTGAACTAAGTGGGGAAAGAGTCTCATTACAAAACTAGTGCAGAAAATAAAAATTCAAACATATTTGCCCTTATTGATTGGTTCTGAATGTATACCACCAAATTTTTACACAGGATCTCCCGGATGTCGCGGGGCACGGTTGAGAGTACAGTTACAGACATAATATAGGCTCGACTAGTACACTAAAATTGTAGTGAACGTTATTTGATTCTGATGAACTTCTTCTTCCTCTACTTCTGTAAATTTCCAAATAATGTGGCAACAGATGTTATAAATTATACAACATTTAAAATAAAACTTGGCATGTCGAAATGGTTGTGATGCATTAAGCAAAATCTATAGATGTGCTATCATAGTGACTATTTGGGTTGATTTCCCTTGACTGGAATTTTGCACACAGCCTGCAAAAGCCTTTTTTGAGCGACTGTTAGCTTAAAACGAGAAAAAGTGATTTTGCACTCCTTCACGCTTTTATTTTCGACCAGGTATGTATGCATGATGGTGAGAGGCAGAGCTAGCATTTTTTATGGTTGATTTCATAATATTTAAATAAACAAAATACTGATTGAGGACATTAGAATTTAGATTTTATTGTTTCAAATGACATATGATGACGAGCATATGATCACTGTTAATATCAGCGCTGATGATCTGGTGATGACTCTTCGAAATCATAACGTGAAGATTTTATTTTCCGTTCTTCCATCATTTGATCGCCAAGTTACCTTGTGGATTTTCTTTTGTTAAAAGAACATACCCAATACGACTAGGTTATTCGTTATAATTAGGCTGCTGCAATCTGCGCGGACCAATATGTATGTCACATTAATGCATTAATGTCCATTATGCACTCCAACCAATATTTGCATTAAAGTCACCCACGACGATTTTGTCAATGTCATGAAGCGGGTTGGAATGTTATTGATGATGTCTTCCAACTCATCAAAAGAATAAATCTTTCAGATTATCTGGTTAGTCTGCAGTTGGCGCAATCGTGATATTACATTTTTTAGTGCGTACTACACTCACCGGTAAACGATAAATCCCACTCCAAATGGTGGTAGTATGAATCCCACTCCCAGACCATCTAAGCTTTTGTAGTACAAGCACGTCTATAATGTGTAAATTTTCACCTGGTTCGAAAGTGTTTGGAAATCTCGAGGACTTAAAAGGATTAGCACGTTCCATGTCTTCATTTTAATATCGTTGTCCGTATCCATATTCCGAGGTCGTTGTTGTGATGAATTGGATAATTTAATTTGAGTCCTATGTGTAGGATTCATGTAGGTAGTTGGCACGCCACTCACCCCACTTTTCACGTATCTGTGTATAATGGTGATACATCGTAAAGGTACTCAGTCGTACCTTGATCACGTTTATATAGCGAGGTGCTTGTTATAAGGCAGATGCCCGCTTCAGCCGCTCCTAACCTGGAGAACAGATACTGATTTGGTATTGGTTTTCCCCAATGATTCGCCGTGTTATGTAGCATCCATGACTAAACAGAATTTCCTTTATTCGTCTCCACTCCACTGCCAGATTCATTTAGCGTTACCCGAGGGCATCGCGAGGAGGTATGAATCTATAGCATTTTGCTCCCTAAATAGATCCCCCAACGATCATAATTGTTGTAGCAGCATTCTACAAAGGCATAGCGTTCTACTCTAAACGATTTTCTGAGCGTCCACATTCAAATCTTTTTGAGTTGCGTGAATTGCAAAGAAACGATTTATTATTTAATGCGTTGTTACTATTTCTCGACGATACTGCTAACGAATGACTAAAACATGGAAAAATTAAAAATATCATCGTTCTGCTTACAACACAATCATTTTATTGAGAATCTCCTGTTATTCACAACACGTAAAACCCCACGTTGCATCATATTGGCCCGGTAACTTACTTGCTTTAGTTGTTGCGGAAAGAGCCACGCTGTGAGTTGGGTACATATAGTTGTACGCCGTTTATTTTTGGTGGATCGAACCACACTGTGATGATTAAGTGGAATATGAACGTTAAATTTTGTATGAAATAAAAAAAATTGTTTGTGCTTTAGAAATTTGTGAATTGTATTTAGAAATTGTATTTGTGGTCCTTTAACTATGAGATAAGAGAGAGGCCGAATAAAGTTATAATTTATTTGAGACAGGTCACAGCAAGAGTTCCGGTCATCACGTTAAAGAATTAATTGCACTAATTTTTTGTTTTGTGTGAGTACAAAAGGAAAAATTAAGACGGCATTTCAACTTGTTCGAGAAAATGGATAAGCTGTATCGTCAATGTACCATTTTATCACGAATGGTGTATACGTTGAAATTGAGAATAGATGTATGTCAGCCTTGGGTAGGCATCAGGATAAATTAGATGCGCTGGGTAGTAATAAGCCGAGTTGTAGTGCGTCGGTCTTGGCTGAGCCCGAGGGCCGATTGCTGACAGTGATCATGGTAGAAACTAGCAGGCCCCCACAACTTGGGAAGTTTAATGGAAACCCGGCCGACTGGCTGGCATTTCGGGATTTGTTTGTAGCTGAGGTTCATAGTAAGGACTATGAACCCACACTAGTGATAGTTATAAGGGAGCATGGGACATTTTGGTTAGTGCATACAATGATAATTACCATGTTATTAGTAGTGTAAAGTGGATGGTTAGTAGTGTAAAGTGGAACCAAGCCGAAAATAAGCCAAGCCGAAAAAATTTTTATATGTAAATTATAACAACACCACATCTACGTAATATTTTTTGTATGGAAAGTCGAAAATATAGTGATATCTCGATAACTGTATTCATCCATGGATTGTACTGAAATTTATTCAAGTTTATCATTTACATGTTCAACTATAATTTCTTGGAGCTTCATAAATTTTAGTTAGATGGCTACGCTAAAGAAAACCTCGATAACTAAAATCTTCATATAATCCGTATTCACGTAAATGAAAATTTATTAAAAATATAATCTAGATGATATCCGGTCCGTCTGGATGTGGAAAAACTACATTTCTTATCAATTTGATCAATAGTATTAAACAATTTGATAAGGTTCTGTGGTGTAATGCAGAAGTAAATGCAATACCTGAAAGTATGTATTTATAAGAATAATAATATTGAGGTTCTGAAAAATATTCATCAAAATTTCGATAATGGCTCTCCTAACTCACTAATTATTTTAGATGATTTAATGTTAGAAGCTTACAATAAATATGTTTGTGAGTTGTTTTAGACAATAAGGTCTTACTATACAAAGCGTTCAAGCCAATATGGACATACGGTATTCAGTTATAGTGATCCACCAGTGGATCAAATAGAGAACTCCTGCAATGAACTCAAGTGAAAATACTCCGATGTATTGCTAATGCTCCATGGTATATCAGAAATACTAATACATACACGACGATCTTGGTATTAAAACCAAGAGAAGAGAAGATTTACTCGGACTAATGAACCTGTAAAATCATTAAATATGTAGATTACGCTTATAAGTAGGATCTTAATTAAATTGTGAACACTAATATTACGTATTAACATTGTTTAAAACTTAAAAAATCTAAATAGCTTAAGATTTGATCACTTCTTGTTAGGTTCGTTTGTAAAAAGATTCGGGAATAAAGCCATTGGCACCATTAAAAAAATAAAAAATTATGCAAAACAACGTTTGCAGAAGTACACATAGGGTTCTTGGGAACAGCATCGTAATCACTATGCTGCAGGTAGTTTACCTATACGCTTAACCAGCTTAAGCAATTTTTGGATTGCAAATCAAAAGGCAGACGTGAGTTTGAGAATGAAATAACCCACCTTAGTCAATGGAGGATGGCTAGAATTATTGAGGTATTTCCCGGACAAGATGAAAAAGAAAGAACATGCAAGGTGAGGACAGAGAGGAGTGAATTAGTACGTCAATCATGTTTTTCACAACTGGACAACGAGGAAGTAGCCACATCCGATGAAGATTTTCCTTAGGGATTGTTAAAATAAGTGTCTCCTGTGGTAGTCAGGTAGTATGGTCTAGTATATAGAGCAAATACTGGATGTTTCTGTCAAAATTTGTATTTGCAGAGCAAGGGAGTTGGTTATATGGCGCCAAGTTGTAGAAGCGGTCAACAATTTTTGTTCAAAAACTCTAACCTCAAATCAGAAATTCCAATTATGTGTCACGGCGATGAAATTAATTGGAGATTTTAACTTTTATGTGGTCTTTAAGAAGACGCCCTTAAGTCTGCAAACTATCATCTACACTTGCATTTTCCACCATCTGGCCCAATACCTAATACATAATGATATATTTGAAGAGTTCGCTGGAAAAACACTTAATTTTTTCTTTTACACGCTATGAGTATGACTCACTGAGATCCATTTTTAATGCTTCGGATCCTGTTATTCTCCTGAATATATACAATAACTTCAACATAGGTAACTAGAATAAAATCTAAAAAATATGTTTTGTACAATAGTAATTATGAAGGATGAAGTTGGAAATTTAGTAATCTAATTGATAATCATTTTGGAATTTGTGGTCTCATTCGAGTAGTATAAGCTTGAACTCGCAATTTTAAGGATTAGTAATAACATTAATACCTAAATAATAAAATAAAATCATGAATATTTCGCAAAAATAATGTAGAATGTCAATATTTGCCTCTGTCAGGGAATAATAGTTGTCTCTACTGTGTATTGAAACAATGAACTATAATGAAATATAGTCAAGCAGTGTATTATAATCTAAAAATATGAACGATGTGTAAATCTGTGCTAGTTCGACATTGGACAGTTGGATGTGCACATCGCAGTGCAGCAATTGTTAAATATAACGTGAACATCGAACATCGACAGCGAGAGTCATTTTGAAGCCTAACATTATTCAGAGTCTGCTTCGACATAATCTTATATTATATTAAAATAATTTCTAGAGTGAAAATGTGTTCAAATTTATGAACACCTATTGGACTGACCCAAAAGTGCGTTGTAAAAAACACAACGCATCGGCATAATGAACGGAAAAGTGCGCGAAAATGTCACATTTTATCAGATTCTGCGTTACCGTGAACATACTCAAGGTAATTAAATTCAATCGGTACATTTTCTTCACATACAAGTACATGCTACTGAGCAAGCAAATTTATTCAGTACTTTTTATTATTGTAGTTTATTATCTTGGAATACAATAAATCATAAATCTTATAGTAGTCGATTAATTATCTGGAGGTCATCCACTAATATAATGATAAATCGTTTTCATTTACAATGAGCTGGTGTCCAACATGTTATTTTTTTTTAAACGATACGTTATTTCATAGATTAGAGTTCAATATCAACACTTTTATTACGTGTAGTCAAAGCGTAGGTAGATAATTTAGAAAAGTTAATTGTGTACGATTCACAATCGTAAATTATTTGATTACAGCCTTTAACACATTTACTTCAGCCATATACATAAAATAAAATGTATACGTGTACCGCAAAATTCACACAAAACAATGCGCGGTGGCATTCCACACGCCATAATCGTTTGTGCGTCATTGCACAACAGAACACAAATTGTTTTAATTTTTTTTTTATTTTCATCGTGTTATAATTTTTTTTGGCGTTTGTTGAATAAAATAAAATACAATATAATTAATTATATAAATTAAAATTACTTTAAAAGTGAAATTCGGCGAAATATTCAGCTGTTAATAATCTAACACAATCTAATGGTTTTTTTAGCTACATTATGGATATACCTCTAGAATATTTTGATGTACGAACAATTCATTAGCATAGGAGCTCAATTTACATATAAGTTGACTAAAGCCAATAATTAAGAAGCTTCTATATAGAATGCAGATATTCCAGTTCTTATATAATATTACCGACGCCTCTAATAATTCGTTATACCAAAACGAAAAAGGCTCCCCATGACGGTATTAAAGTCTTTAAAAATTGTGTATGGGTTATGTTTTATATTCTGAACATATTTTTAAATAAATAATTTATGTGTATATGAAATTTATGCAAATTTGATTTTTTAATTTAAATTGAACTAGTGACATAGAGATGAAGAAGACAACAATAAAAATGTTTGTTTAGTTATGGCACCTCGATTCTTATGTATAGTCAAAATAAGTAAAATAATCTTGATCGAACCTTGATGAAACAACCCCATTTAACAAGTCGTGGAAGGTTAATTTAGTTTCAAGATTTCCATTTAAATGCTGTCAATTTATATGTTCGTAACACGTGTGACCTAATGTACAGGGTGCTTTTTGTGTCGATGTTTTTTTTTTAAATACTCATTCATAGAAAGAAATCGAGAGGGGTGAAATCAGGAGATCGTGGGGCTAGTATTACAAAATTTGCATCGTAGAACTAGCTGTGTGTGATTGTTTGTGTGTGTGGAATCCATATGTTCTGTAGGCCTATTTGATCCAATTCGGACACAAGAAAGTTTTCAAACTTGTATCGATAGCGGTCACCAGTAACTGTTAGAGCATTGTCTCTATAGCTTCCTCAAAAAAATGTGTCCCAATGATGCCGCCGGCCTAAATGGCGCACCATATACAGTTACTCTACGAAGGTATTGTGTAGTGGTCTTTGGTGTGTCAATTGAGGGTTTTCGGTCTTTAGTCGCCTCGGAACCGTACACATATATTTTTAAACCGCTTTTTTAAAAGCGGCCTCCTGTGGGTCCGAAAGAAGTTTGAAGAGGGGCCGCCAAAGTTTGCAAAATTTCCTTCAGAATGTAATAAAAAGAAAATTGATATACATATATCCGAATATCGTATTTAAAAGAGAAATAAGGAAGATAAAGTTTTCATATTTAGTTTTTTTACTAGGTTTCTAGGTTCTAACTAAATTTTCGGGTTTTTTTTGAAAAATGAAAAATGGTAAATTTCAATAGTAATATAAAAAATGGTTTATTTAAAGTATTGTCGTTCGCTATCTACACATTTTTGCAATCTCTCACGCAATACATGAATACTACAACGATAAAACATTGCGTCTATGGACGCATTCATCCAACCAATTTTGCCCTTCTTCGAAATTGGCCAAGTGTAGCCCTGCCAAGTAATGCGCCATGGACCATGATAATCCGAGGGAGCCAGGTCTGGCGAAGAAGGCGGTAGAGATCCCATCTCAGCGTTTTGATGGTGTCCAGGATGATGGGAGTATTATGGCAAGGATCGTTGTGGTGCAATATCACTCGTTTGTGTCTCGTGTCCTATTCTAACCGTTTATAGGGTAATGCATGGTTCAGATTGATGTATTGTTGTCGGTAGTATTGCCCATTGACAGTTTCGCTCTGTTTCAGCAGCTCATGGTACACGATTCCTTTCTGGTCCCACCAAACGCAGAGCATTGTCTTTTTTCCAAAGCGATTTGGCCGTGCCGTCGATGTTGATGCTTCGCCAGGTGAACGTCACGACTTTTTGCGTTTGGGACTCTTAAAAAGATCGATGTCTCATGTTCCGTAACAATTCGATGCAGGAAGCTCTTTCTTTCATGCCGTGAAAGCAAAGTTTCCAATGTGGCACCCATTTTCCCTTCTTTTGAATTTCTCCCCTAGCATGTAAACGTTTGGAAATACTTTGGCGAGTCGTGTTTAATGTCTCCGAAAGTTGATATTTAATTTGCGTATCATTTTCATCCAATAACGCTTGCAGCTCGGTATCTGCAAATGTTGTTGGTCTTCCGGAGCGCTTCTTGTCCTCAATGTCGAAATCACCACTTGTGAAGCATTTAAACCAATCTTCACAGGTAGTTTTTGATGGTACATGTTTGCCGTAGGTCTCCTCAAGCAATTGACGTGCTTCAGCTGCACTTTTTTCAAGTTGACACAAAATTCGACATTTTCGTTCTTAGAAATTTTTTTTTGGCGTTGCGATATGTGGTGGTATTAACACTGGTTATCATTAACAACTGTTCACGCTATGAACTTCTGACATAAATAATAATTAGATGTGTCGCTAGCACCATCTATATGTGAAACCCGAAAATTTAGTTGCACACCTAATATTTATTTCTTATTTCTTTCTACATACAACTTTGTTGGTACAGAGGGCCTATTTTTTAATTCAACCTGAGCAAGCAGTGCGCTGTCAAAAAATACTCTGTGTTTTTTTATTCAACCTGAGTAATTTTACTCTGCACACTGCGTTTTTATTTGTGAACTGTGCTTACACCGAGCTTACTCGGTTCTTCAAATTTTACTCTGAAATTAATGTCAGTGTACGAAGAGTGTGCAAAGTAAAAAACAATTTTTTACTCTATGCGCACCGGATAATTTTACCCAGTACAACCTTTGCTCGGTGTACACTACCCGGGGTAAGCCTGCTTGCTCGGGTTGAATTAAAAAATAGACCCAGAAGAAATAAATGCAAATATGCTAATCGTAACACCAAATTGTGAAGTATGAAAGTTAAAATAGATAATGAACTAATAGTTATTTTTTATACTTATTATATTATATAAAAAAAATAAAGGATTAATAAAAAAAATTACCAGGTCTGTAAATATGAAACCGGAATTTTTGAGTAAAACGTACACGTTCATCGTATGGTAATGATTAAAAGTATTTTATTTTAAATATGGCCCATTATTAGTTATACATTTTTCCCGTCTTTCTGGCAATTCGTGGATGCCACGCCAAAAAAACGGTTCTTCTTCTGAGGCAAACCATAGGTATCGACCCATTTTCGAACATTTTCGTAGGAAGTAGAGTGCTCCTCAGCAAGCACGTGCCCAAGTATTTCCCAATTAAGTGGTTCGAACGTTTCCATGACCGGTTTTGCTTTGTGTGATGGTGCATTACCATGAAGCAAATCACTTTGTATTGCTTTTTATTTATTTGGTAGCGTTCAATATTTACGGTTTCGCCAGGTTTGAGCAGCTCAAAATAAATCACACTCTTCTGATCGCACCAAATACAGAGCATTATCGATGGTTGTCTTTGATCAACCCAAGGATTTTTACACTTTGAATTCTCAAAATAGATCCATTTTTCATCGCCAGTCACAATTCGACGGAGGAATGACTTTCCTTTGTATCTGACGAGCAACATTTTGCAAGTGCGGTTTTTCGATTTTCCTGTTGCCTTTCATTCAGTTTATGCGGAACCCATTTTTCCAGCTTTTGGATATTTCTCATGGCTTTTAAACGTATGGATACTGCTTCTCGTGACACATTCAATTGATCCACGTCACCCTCATCCAACAATGCTTGCAATTCACTGTCTTCAAACTTTTTTGGTGGCACTCCGCCTTCTTCGTTCCTCACGTCAAAATCACCACTTTTGAATTTATTAAACCACTCATAGCATTGCGATTTATTTACCAGAAGCATACTCATTGTAAGCTTTTACAAGCATTCGATGTGATTCTGGAGCAGTTTTCTTCAAATGATAACAAAAAAATCGTCTCTTTCCAAATCGTAATATGTAGGCACAAAACTTGACATTTTTAACACGTAAAAACATGAGTTATTGTATGAAACTTGTATGGTTATGAATTGGATGTTATTGACAGATGTCAAAAAAAACATTCGCGCAGATGACAAGTTTTGTCGAAAGGTACATTGACAGGTGGCGCTATTTATTAGTAAATGCCGGTTTTACATTTACACACTTGGTATTATAGATAACTTAATAAATATAAATTATTATTAAAAAGGGGGCCACAAAAAAAATTCCGAATTATTTGGTGGGCCGTGAGCTAAGAAAGGTTAAGAACCACTGATCTAGCGGATGGTCAATCTGCAAAAATACTTACTATACTTACATTTATAACGTAAAAGAAAGTAAAAGGAATATCAGTTGCATTATACAAGCCAAATTTTATTACAATCAATTAGAAATTGAGGGGTATTATATATGTTGTGACCAATACCAAACTTTATTTTACCATGAATGTACATAGATCTCGAAAACACCACCAACATTTGTCGTAAATTGTTATTTCCTGACCTTTTAACAGCAGAATCTAAATTTTTTTAACGTCAGAAACGTTTTTTTTTAAATTTCACAAACTTCACAAAGGTTCGGTTAAGAAATGGCCCAGATCCGTCTCAGGTTGTCATATTCAGAACTTCTTCTTAAAATCGTGTTATATAATCACATTTCCATTCAAACTTACCCAATCCTATCATAATTGGTTAAGAAATAATAAGTACAGTCCCATGTAGCCATATTTCAGAACTTCTTTCAAAAATCATTTTACAATCCCATTCCCATCCAACAAACCCAATCGCATTATGATAGGTTAAGATATAGCTGGGTTCCGTCTCAGGTAGCCGTATTCCAGAAATGTTTCCAAAAATCATTTTATAACCACATTTCCATTCAACATACCTCATCAAAGAGGGTTAAAATGATCCGTCCCAGGTGATCATTTGGCAGAAGTTCTCCCAAAAATCATTTTAGAATCCCTTTTCCATCCATTATACTGAATCGTTTCATTGTTTCGTCCCAGGTATCCATATTCCAGAACTTATTTCAAAAATAATTTTATAATCTCATTTTCAACCAAAAAACCCAGTCCCATCATAATGGGTTAAAAAGTGGCTGATTTCCGTTGTAGGTGCCCATATTTCAGAGTTTCTCCCAAAAATAGTTATAGAGTCTCATTTCTATCCAATATATCCAATCTTATCATATAAACGGTTAAGAAATGACTTAGTTTCGTCTCAGGTGTCCATGCCTTAATATCAACATTACAGAATTTTTATATTTTATGGGGTTTTAAAATATGGAGTTTTGAAAACGTGGTTTTGGAATACGGGATTTCAAGCCCAACTGATTTGGAATGTTTAGATGACTTTGGTCTATCTAACGCTATGGTTAACATATCATTCAGTGATAATTTGTTCAGTAAGAAAATATACAGTAGACTCTTCTGAAGTAAGTACAATAAAATAAATAATTATATGACAGCACATATCCTATCTGTAATTGTTATATAGATAATTAAGGTTCTACTGTAAAAAATTCATTGGTTTATCAAACACACGCTGTTTAGTTTTGCTCTTGAGTCCATGAAATCAGACCATTTTTTGGATATGCAGATGATGTCGTGCTTCTTCACCGAATACCTATAGCGATATTGACAGGTGTCAGGAGCATCTCCATGGTAAATCTCGGTATTGGCGACCATACTTTTGATAGGGTGATCATATGGGTAAACATCTATCGGAACCGTGCAAGCTCGCACTATTTAAGCACTCATAAGACTTGTGCTAGCTTTCAGAGGGCGAGTTGAACTCTGATCTCTAACGACTGTAGAATTTTATCTACTTTGGAAAGGATGATTATTCGTTCCATCTTTAGTCCAATTAAATTTGTGCAAAACAAATATCGTATTTGAATGGACCACGAGATAAAACAACTTCTTGGAGGAAGCGATATCATCGAGTTCATCAAATCCAATCGAGTTAGATACCTTGACCAGTTTGCAAGGTTCCCAGAACAACGTATGATCAATAAAGTGTTCCAATAACGACTAGCTGGTGTGGGTCGTGGTGGAAGTACTTGACTGGAGCGATGGAGGTTGTAGTTGAAATTCCATTGTCAACACAACGAATTATATTTTGTGTAAGCTAACGTTTGCCATTATCTAAGACGGATTACCTTAGATTTAATCCAAAATTTGCTCTTATAGTTTGTGTTACTTTTCTAAGCAAACATTTCGTTCACTGTCGCACTTTAGGGACAATTCAATAACAGTTGTACACAGCAAAATATTATTTATTGAGTGGCTAGGTTTTCGGCCTATACAATTAATTAGACCCCCTTGCACACTTGAACTAAGTTTTAGACTAATGCGGGCTATGTTTTCATTTTCATGTTACAGCTTCCTGTTTTTGTTTCCAAAACTTAGATAAGAGAAACATTGTTGATAAATCTCAGGATCATCCCCTTATCGTCAGTAAGTGTTTAATTTTTGCCTTAGAAATAAATAATTAGTTCATATGGCTCAGAAGATAAACTATGGGCTAGCTATGTTTCTATTCTACAGGTTTAGATAAAACATTTAAATAAATCAGTAATACGAACGGGTTGAGATAAGCTCGCCAAACGAGTAAAGATTTTAAATACTTAGCACTAAAATAAAAAATAAGGCAAACCAAACAACTTAAATCATTTGATGCAAAATTAATAAATCCAATTTCAGTAAGAGTACAATACCAAACAACACGTTTGATGACTTAGAAGTTACCATAAAATTATTTCAATGACTACTTCCTGATATTTTTTATTATGATAAATCATTTTTAGATTAATTTACGACCCGGAAATTACAGATTTCACAATTTAGTCTAGCTCTAGTCTAATCTCGTTTTGTTGTATTCGATTATGTCACCAAACTGATTGATGTTATACTACCAGTAAGGTTGCAAGAAGTAAACGTAAAAAATATCGTTACAATAACATTGAATAATGAGTTTAAGGTAAAACTTTTACGTGAACAATATGTAGCTTGGACAAATATTAATTACAAGCAGTTTTTTATGTCACTTGTGCAAATATATACAAAACTTTCCAGAAACATGGTTTTAGCAGACCAGTTTAGATTACGATTGTGGAGTTAATTATTTTCTAAATTAAGTGGAGTTGATCCTCACAGAACTTTTTACGGATAGAAGCCGCTGTACTAAATGGTTGCATGAAGAACAAGCACACTGTAAATTTATAATTACAGTATTAGCAAGTATCTAGACAATTTATGACTTATAAAATTATTCAACTTCATATTAGCAACTAACTACTACCCTATATTATTATTTTAGCATAAACATTATTTTATTTATAGGCACATAAAATAAATTCACGAAGGATTGAGGTGAGACGGTAAAAATATAAAATCTAGTTTAATTCAGTCAAGTCAAATAACAAAAAATTAAGTCAGCCAAATTTATTAATCATCGTTAATTTGACACTCACACAACAAACATTTTATTTTATTCTAATTACATTTTTTTTGAACAGCATTTTTATTTCTAAATTATTATAATTATTTTATTGGACTTATTTATTATTAAAGAAATAAATTTAATTTCTTTATTTATGTAGAAAAAAAAATGTTTAGGGGTCAACGTTTTCACACGATGCCATTTAATTGTGCCATAAAATTGTTAGTATAGCGATATCGTCTTTATAAAATCAAAGTCCAGAATCCATTCAACTCTTCAATTTGCTCGTGCATCTCTACAACGTAGCGGGAGGCAATGAAAACCTATCTCACCCTGGGAAATCGCTTCTTGTCCGTAAAAAGCAACCAAACAAATTAAATATTACAAACATAAAAATAGATAGCATCTATCGTTTTCGTAAGTCAATATCACTTTCTTGGCCTTGAAATCGTTCCCTGTGGATGTAAATATAAACATAACTTCGTGCCAAAATTAATTAAACGAGCACTTTGGGAAGCATCTTAAATAAAAAACAAACTCCACGGGCAACAACATAATTGTGAAAATTGAAATTATGTTTTTGGTAGATTTGTTCTCTTCTTCTTCAACCTTCCAACTGCTCGTTGCAAGCCTTATTGTCTCACACAAGATAGATTGGAGACGCAATATTCAAAGCCTATACAGGTACTGTCTAACCAACTGCTGCAACTTCCTTCATCCCTCTTCCTGCAGTTTGACGGTTTGTAGGAAGTTGAGTGAAACCAATCGAACATCATTTATGTCATACTAAGAATGAAAGCAAGAAGTTACATTTTTTCGATTGGTATGAATTTATTATATAAAATGCCGTTTTCGATAAACTGTGATACAAACAAATAAATTAATTTTTGAAATATTGTGAAATTAGTGTTTTAAAATATATTTTAGTTTGCATTGTTCGTTTAACTGAGTTTTATTCGAAATGACCGAGTTCTATTCGACTCAGCATCATTCGAATTTGCAATTCCTAATTTTTTTTGAAAAACGGTCTATATCTATTCAAAGTGGCAATTTTCCAGTACTCCCAGCCATATTGGATATATTTCAGTACTATATTCAGTACAAACCAAATTTCATATCAACCACCAAAAAAACAGCTTAGTTCTTTTCAAATTCACCATTTTCTAGGGCCAAATCCAGATTGAAATTTAATTTTTATGATATATTTCCACTTTATTCCCAAGTGGTTGAGACGTGTCGTAGTTTTATTCTGATTGACCATTTTCCTTCACCGTTGCTTAGTTTAACAAAAACAAAAAAACTCGGGAGAATGAAATTTTTCTCGTAATCAAGATTCGCCAAAACATCCCGTTTTTAGTAAGAGATTCGTTTGAGATGAATAGAAAATTTACTGAACTCTTAGGATTCAAATCAAAACTTAGTCATGAATTTTAACCATAATCCTTCAAAAAAAATGTGTATAAAATTCAAGTCCAAAGTGGTTTTTCTACTAAACTATAACTGTTCGGGGTTTGGTTGTTAAACCACAGACAATCAAATTAGATTTTTCATTTGAACTAAAAAATGAAAACAAAACAAACTTCTGATAATTCCAATGTCATCGTTGATCTTTGATTTTTCGTTAAACTGCGTATACGTATACGCAAAAAACAAAATATTTTTGATTGTATGCGGCTATTTACAGAAAATAAAATCGCAGTTTAAATTTTTACGTTTACATAGGATGAAATATCTCATTTGGGTTGTCTCTGGTTAAACTTTTGGTAAATTATTGTTTTCGATTTTGTTAAACTGTGTTTCGGGGAATTGTCGTTTTCGATGAACTATTTTGTTGATTCGGTGAACTGTTCTTCAGCAAATTATCGTTTTCTGTGAATTGTCGTGCTACCTTGTGAATTCTTTAGCTTGTTTAAGTACTACATCACTCCCCTCCTGAATTAAACTGTTTTAATTTAATTCACAACAACAAGTTTGCGCAGTTCACAGGTCACTGGATACGGTTTAGAATAAAGTGTACTCAGGCAACTTCTGACTCTAACCAGACGCTCGATTATGTATGATCAGTTTTTATAATTTTTGGGAATGCACGTTGCCTGTTCGGTTGGATGTCTTGTGTTCGTAGGCAATAACACTCATGTGGCAGTATCAAGCTTCTTCACGAAAGCCGAAGTATCATGATTATGAAATATTCACCGATTGCCTTGATGTTTTGGCCATATACTAGCTCTGTTGGAGTTCAATTGAGGTGGTTCATCACTATTTTTGAAATACCCAAGTGGAGTGTTTAAATTTATGAACTCCAATGAGCGAGAGGAGCGAAGGGTCGATTTGTTGTTGTTATTGTTGTGGCAAACACGAGGCAAACACTCGCTAACCACATTGTGTTTTCCTTTAATGTGATGAATAATGGTAGTAAGTATGGCGATATAATTTAGATCTCATAATTGCCGGAGACTACGATCTAACTTTCACCTAATAGCAATTTTGAGGGGTTTTTGGTCGACAAATATTGATAAATTTGTTGTTGTCTTGTTTGAAAAGACATTGCTAAGTCGGTTTAGGATATTTGAGTTTTATTTTTTGATCCTCTTCTCTATTAAAAGATGAAAGGAAACAACAGTCGAATTGTGAGAATAAGTTTTGAGGAGTGAATGAATGGAATGGTTGCTTGAGATCTCCTTGCGAAGATTGTCAATTTTTTTAGAGTGAAAATTATCGCCTGAACCAAAAAATTTTGTTTGAGTTTACTGTTAAACTGGGGAAATATTTCAATTCGATGAAAAAATGAAATGATTTTTTTTCTTGACAATCTAACGGCTTCGGGTCGTAACAACTGATCTCCCATTTTTCAACGTCCATAGTAAATGGAATGCAATTATAGTGGATTTTACTATGTTTCGTAGAAGTTAGAATTTTCTTAATTTTGATGAATATTTCTAGTTGAATAATGGCCTAACTAAAATATTCCATTATCAGAGATATGTTAACATTTTGAAAAAAAAAATAATTCATTCTACCCACTACGGGGATTCGCAGTTTCCCCAGATTTTAAATTGCCGTTCTCAAATACGTGACCCATTTTAATCGATTTGTTCAAATAAATGAAATACTTGAGATATCCAAGGGAATGCTAACACAGGTTTTTTTACCTTTCCTATATCCAATTGGAATGACAATTCGTTTACAAGCAAAATCGTTTAGTGGTCCACGGGAGGGGCCGGGATTCCTTTTTTAATTCCTTTTCTCAACACAAATGACTTTGATGAAAATTGCTGAAAGGGATTTTCGAATACTGGGAATCCATTCCGATGAGTTCCGATTTCGGGAAATCCGCAGAGGGTTCGTTTTTTTGTTTTCTCGGTTCTAATGACTTTGATAAAAATCGCGGGGAGAGGGAGCTCCTCATTTGCTGTGAAAATTTCCACAGCTCGTTTGCACCATGTTGCAACTTTTTGCAATACATTTCAACATGTTAAAATACTTTAAATAATTAAATATTTAGGCTACTACAAAATTATAAAACCAAAATATTTGTTCATCAAAAGCCCACATGAAACTGAAATGGTAACTGAAAACACGATTCAGATCAATTTTAATCGTATACAGAATATGTATTACCAAGTCCCAATTTTTCAATCTGAGCCGATAAAACTCCATTATCAGATATTTGGCAATGCTTCACTATATAACCATAGACCCCGCTGCCATACAACTTTTATGATAGATTTTTTTGGTTATATATAGATTACTATTAAATCTAATTGTTTAATTTAAACCAATTAAATTTTTAATTTTAAATTGGACAAATTTTGAAAAACCTATCGTGAACTGAACTATCTAGGTACCTAGGGCCTTTACTATATCTGGCAATTGGCCAAAAAATTTCCAATAATAAATTTAATGTTTCTCTTTCATATGTCTATCGTAACTGCATAGTGAAACATTGCTCAAACCTCGAATAATGGCTTGCTTTTGGCACTGATTGAAAATTACTCTTTCTTGGAATGGGCAATTTCTAGTAACAAACAAACTTTTAAATCCACCGTTCGGAAAAATGTTTTTCTCAAAAATCTTCCTTACTGGTAAACCTATACCGTGCCTGTATAGTGAACCCTTGCCCAATTCTATAATGGGCTATTATTATGCGCATTACAAAATTACTTATAGTACTTGCATTGGAAAGTTGTGAGCAACAAACTTTCAAATCTACCATTGGGAAACATCTTTCTCATATAGCGGAATGTTAATCTTGTTCTGATAATGGCTTATTATTGAATCATATTTAAAAATTACTGATACATGCCTTGTTGCATCTCTCTCTCACTCTCTCTCTCTAGCTTTCATATCACATGAAGGGATTTTGCCGCTTGCGTTATGCCGTCTCGATTCATCGCTCTCGCCCTCCATTTTCGACATCCTATTATACGTATAGGTCTTGTTCGACGTTATCGCGCCAGCGGCAGAAAATGAAAACTGGTTCTATGCCATTCGTGTATGTCCTGTGTGGGGTTTACTAGTACCCTCATCAGGCGCCTCCCCGGGTGGCGGATAGGGGAATGCTTGCCAGATATGGTAGGTACCGGGGAAATTAAATACTCGGGGCGGACCAAAAACTATCACACCAAAGCTAAGGTGATACTACATACGCCGATGGCTGCATGGCTAAGAGGGTGCTTAGTCGTTAGTATATGAACTCCGAATTTGGTGTCATTCGGTTTAAACCCATAGCCTTCCTATGATAACGCAGAGCTCTGTCATAGGCGACCGTTAATTTCTCGTGCTACTCGTGGGAATAAAATAAAAATTTAAGATGAAAAATAATGATGAAAATAATAGCCTAATAATATTAGGAAACGAGACGGATGCGTCTATAGAAGCATCAAATCAACCGGGCCGCTCCATATCTTCTTCGGATGCTAGTACCATAGGTTCTAGGGGGAACCAACCCTTGGCAAATAAAGGGAACAACTTTCCTAAGAGCATGAAAATGTTGAGATCACCACCTCCACATGTAAGTAGACGTACACTACAACTAGAGACAATTGTGCCAACAGCGACTGCCTCCACAATAACTGCAAAAGACGCAGTCTCCACTGAAAAAGGAACTTCATTACAAATGCCGAGTGCATTAACAAACATTATAAACAGCGAGGATATGTTAACCAAGTTTCAGAAAATGGAGAAACTAATCGCGCAGCTGAGCAATGAAGTTGCTGAACTGAAGAGAGAAAACTACACTATAAAATAAAAAAAAGGTTAAAAATAGTAAAGGTGAGGATTCAGCACGAGCTAACAACCTGCCTGTCAACCATATTCAGCCATCAACCAGTCAACATCATTCAAATAATTCCAAGTGGCTGCTGCAGCAATTTCCAGTCTCTCAACAAAATAGATTTAATGCTCTGAGTATAGAGGATTATTTCACAGATGAGGAAGAACTGGAAGAAGAAGTTTCCAGAGCTAATAACAGAAATCCTAAGAAACGTAGGCGCACAAAAACGAAAACTCCCCCAAAAAATAATACACAAAGTGTGAACAGTAACACTGAACAGAAAAACCCAAAAATACCACTGCGTCCACCCATTAATGTGAGCAATATCAACAATTTCAAACTTTTTCGACAAAAAGTAATAAAAAACACTAGTGAATCAACTAATTTTAAGGCGCTCTCAAATAGTGACATTAGAATTACCTTTCAAAATGAAAATGATTACAGAAATGTCAAAAAATTACAGGAAGAATTAAAAAATGAATCTAGCAACCAACTAGAAAATATTCAATATCACACCTACCAGCTGAAAAGTGAAAAGGCCTATAGAGTGGTTATCAGAGTCTTACCTTCTTCTATTAGTCACGATGAAATTAAAGCAGACTTAGAAAAAATGGGACATGAAGTCGCAGGTATTACCAACATATACAAAATGGTCACAATTGATGGTGTAAAAGTCAGGAAACACTTTCCATTGTTTTACATCGACTTAAAACAAAAAGACAACAATAATGAAGTTTACAATATCAAGAAACTTGCGTACTGTATAGTTAAAATTGAGCCACCTAACAAGACAAGGCGAATTCCACAATGTACGAATTGTCAACAACTTGGACATACCAAGAGCTTTTGCTATCGTCAAACTAAATGCGTTAAATGCGTGGAAAATCACCACACTACAACATGCAAGAAAACACCACATATCGCGCCTTCTTGTGCTCTTTGTCAACAACAAGGGCATACTGCAAATTATAAAGGATGCAGAGTATATCAGAACAAAATTAAAAGTCAACAGAATAATAGAACAAGCGCAGTGCAGCGATTACAAACCAAAGTTGCTAAACCACAAACAACAATCACACCATCCACAGTTGGATTATCCTATGCGCAAATCACCAAAGAGTCTAATAACATTGAAATTATTAAAATGCTTAGCCAAATTCAACAGTCACTTGGTCATTTAGCAGAGAGGGTGGCAAAAATGGAAATCTATATCTATCCACCAAGCGAAAAAGTCAACATACTCACAAATGATTAACTCGTTCCTACGCATTGTAGCTTGGAACGCTAATGGGCTCAACCAACGAGCCCAAGAACTGGAAATATTTCTCCTTACAAACAACATTGATATTGCGCTGATTTCAGAGACGCACTTCTCCAACAAAAGCTTTATCAGAATAAGGGGTTTTAATTCCTACTGGACAACCCATCCTAGTGAAAGAGCCAGAGGTGGTCAGCTGTACTAATTAAAAATAATATCAAACATAATCAACAAGAGGATATTCGTGAAAACTATTTGCAAGCAACTGTTATCTCAATCCAATATAATGGCGCAGATCTGAATATTGCAGCAGCGTACTGTCCTCCATGGCATACACCAACAAAGTTACAATTTAATAACGTCTTCAATAAGCTCGGTCCAAGATTTGTTATTGGTGGGGACTACAATATATAAAACATACAGCATGGGGTTCCAGGCTTATTTCTCCTGGGAAAGGAAACACCTTGTTCAATGCCATCCTTGAAAACAAATGCGAATATCTGTCCTCAGGGGGGCCAGCGTATTGGCCAACGGATACAGGAAAAATACCAGATCTACTGGATTTCTTCATCATAAAAGGTATTTCTCTAAGTTACACTAGAGAAGAAGGAATTAACGACCTAACATCTGACCACATTCCTGTACTGTTGTCAGTAGGCGCTATAGTAATAAAGAAACAGAAAAAGCAAAACCTTACTAATAGATTCACGGATTGGGACATCTTCAGAGAAAAATTGGAAGAGCTAGTTGAATTAAAAGTTAGTATTACAAGCAACGAAGAATTGGAACAACAAACAAACAATTTCATTGAATACACTCGAATGGCTGCCAGATTAGCTACTCCTGAATTAAAGGACAAAACGGAGATTGAAGTCAAATACCCGGCTGAAATCAGGGAACAAATCAAGGCAAGAAGAAGGGCGAGGAGAATATGGCATCTCACCAGAAATCCCGCTGATAAGACAACTTTTAATCGAATAAGTAACAAAGTCAATAGGCTAATCAAAAATTTCAAACAGAATTGCCTCGATAACTACTTAAGCGGGCTAGGTCCAGAAATGGATAAGGGCTACTCGTTATGGAAAGCAACCAGAAGATTTAAGCGACCTGTAGTTGGAGTACCACCTTTAAGGAATGCTCAAGGCAGTTGGGTTCGACAAGACAAAGAAAAAGCGGAACTCTTTGCTCAACACCTAGCAGCAGTATTCCAACCCCATGACATTCAATCCAACATTGATGTAACACCTGTTTATCAACCAAATCAGTACTTTAAGAGGGTCACGCCAATGGAAATTTCTGAAGAAATCGACAAAAATCTTAATCATAAAAAAGCACCAGGAATTGATGAAATATCACCGGGTCTATTCAAGGAACTTCCACGTAAAGCAATCATCTTGATCACACACTTGTTTAATGCCTGTATAAGATTGAAGTATGTACCCAAATGCTTCAAAATGGCCCAAATAATTATGCTAAAGAAACCAGGGAAACCAGATGAAGAAGTAAGATCATACAGACCAATCTCACTGCAATGGTAAACGTTCCTGATTTTCAATTTGGATTCAGGAATAACCACTCCACAATAGTTCAAGTCCATCGAATATCTGCAGTAATAGAGCAAGCGACGGAAGAAAAGAAATATTGCCCCGCCGTATTTCTGGATGTATCCCAGGCCTTTGATAGGCTTTGGCATGAGGGATTGACATTCAAGATGAGCAAAATGCTACCACAAAACTATTGCCAGCTGCTTGAACCATACCTCTCTGATCGCCAATTCAGAGTCATTCATGAAGAAACATGTTCGGACTTTTATCCAGCGATTGCGGGAGTTCCGCAGGGAAGCGTATTGGGTCCCCTCCTATACCTTCTTTATACTGCGGACATACTTACGACGAATAAAACATTCATCGGCACGTTCGCTGACGACACTGTAATTATGTCAGTATACGAATGTCAACCAAGAGCAGTGGAAAATCTTCAACGAGCAATGGACAACGTTACTAAATGGACAATTGACTGAAAAATCGCACTGAATGAGCTCAAATCAACCTATGTGACATTTACGCTCCGACATAAAAATAACACTCTTCATATATACCTCAAAGGGGTGCAAGCGCCGCAGGCTGAATCGGCAAAATACCTTGGTTTGCATTTAGATTCAAGGCTCAACTGGAAACATCACGTGAGACAAAAAGCTGAACAGATACTATCTTCAAACCAATATGGATGTATGGTGCGCAGCTATGGGGTTGTACACATAAATCCAATAGAGACATTATACAACGAAGCCAAAATAAATTTCTTCGAATGGTCACCAACGCCTACCGATTTGTGACTAACAAGAAAATCCACAATGATTTAGAAATACAAAAAAATAAAACATGAAAAGAGACTTCTTACCCACACCAATCTTGAGGCCGTACAACTACTTTACAGTACAAACGAAGTAAGGCGGCTCAAACGAATCAAACCACATGAGCTAACCGTATGAAAATTATAAACCAAGGGAACTGGACACTGGTACAGCAGACCCACACAAGTTTATGCTTATCTAATAAGTACAAAATCAACCTTACTAATGAATTAATAATGTTTAAGATTGTAGTAGCCATATCAATAAAGTTGTTATAAAAAAAAAAAAATCGTGTATGTAATACAACATCATTCATTTAACCAACACGGCTTCTGTTACCGGCTTGCATCCGAACATTAAAAATTATTAAAACTTTTTTCAATAAAAATAGTTCAACTGCATCCATTTTAGTTCGAATGTTGTTTTTAAGATGTTGAATTGTTTGTGGATCATTGCTCTACACCTAATTTTTCACAAAAACCAAACGAAAATAATCTAACGGTGTCAAATTGAAGGATCTTGGTTTCCAATTGACCGTAAAGTCAAGCGTTTCAGGATTTGTGTGACATGTAGCATCGTCTTGTTGAAACCAAAGATCATTTAAATCAATTTCATCCAATTTGGGCTAATTGGTTGTTCATGAATAACATGAGGATTTTCAGTTCCCTAAATGTGACAGCTTTGCTTATTAACGTATCTGTTGAGTGAAAATGAACTTCATCTGAAAAGATGGTTTTTGATGAAAATCGCTCATTTTGTTCGATCTAGTCAACAAAATGACGACGTTGCTGATGGTCAGCTGACTTCAATTGATGTTATTTGAATTTTGTAAGAATGCATGTGTAAATCAACATGCAAAATTCGATGTAAAGTAGTTAACGACACGTTTAATTAGGAACTGGACGATGGTGTTCATATACTCTAGGACTGCAAGTAATCCGCAGTTTTTCAAAACAAGTTCATAAGATTGGATAACCAGGACGCGTTATTGTGTTGGAAACAAACACTTGACTACAAATGAGCTTAAAAAAACCAAAAACTCTAGGACTCTTGGACTACTCTAGATCCCCCTCTTTTTTGATCAAAATCATTAATGACTAGATTGTTAAAACCAGTCTTTGATACATTTATAAAGGCGCGATAGTTAGCGAGGCACATATCGCTGAGTAGACAGTTGAACGTGCATTTCTTACTAGCTCCACGGGCACGAAGCACCCCCCGTTCATTATAAATTTATAAGTCAAACAATAGTTGATCCCTAACATTTGGAAGACAGATAAAGAAAATCTTATTTTTACAAAAATATTCTCTTGTTGCATCACCAACGTCTTTTATTTACACTTGCATTTTCAAGCAAATAAAAAATCATAAAATATTAGTCATGAATTACTAAGTAAATATAAGTCTTACAAGAAAATTAGCGAGAATAAAATTACACAAATAATGATGTGCTATATTTACGCCAGTTAAAAAAAAAACTTTTACTTTTTCGATTAGTGTGCTTCATATCGAAGAGGTATAAACCCAAATACAAAAGTAAACCGAATTACATAATTTTGTAATGTGAGATGCAATTAGAATTTTCAAAGCGTTATGTATCACACTTAATTTGATAAAACAGTCGTGTCGAATGACGGTTAGATAAGTGATGAATATGTCTAGTCTTAGGCATTGAATTATACAAACAGCCTCCGATTTCACATCATTTGTATTTTATTTCCTTCAACAAACCTTGAATACATATTATATAGTGTTAATGACGATTAAAACATAATTAAAATAATATAAGATTTTGGTTAAATCACCTTCATATTGCCATCATCGAGTGATCTCATATAATGTAATTCATTTGAACAATTCCGATATGTTGTCGATAAAAGTTCACAAAGTCATGTGTTAAATTACACGTCTATAGAGCGACTAAAATACATTACCTTGAATTATCTACATCTAAATATCAATATGTGTTTGATTATAAATAATTTACAGGGGGATTAATATTGGCTATGAAATAAGGGCACCTGTGCAGCGATTTATATACTTACACTCCAGAGATATAGATATCTAAAAACCTGTAATATCTTTTTATTGCACACCTCATATTTATCTAAATATATATATAACCTGTGTCTGTGTCTAAATGGCAAAGTTGGCGCACAAAATACATATAATTTGATTGCATAACCAAAAACATATATCTAGCTAGACATGAAGATTCAACCAAATACCAATATTAAAATTTGCTTTCACTTTTATAAAACAAAAACTATAATTTAACATTAATAAGGTACAGGTAGTTTAATAAATTTCTTGATTAAATGGCAATTCTTAAATTTTAATTTTATGTCATCTCTAAATCAAAGCTCACGTTAAACGGAATATGAATCAGGGCCCAGAATTTCTAATCCAATAATTCTAACCTCTACATATACCAGATAAGTGTACTAAATCAGTTGGATATAGAACAGTATGTGCAATAACCATAAAACAATCTGTAAAGCGAACCCAGTTATTGAATTTAAAGTTTGTAATTAAAATGTTAATAGGAAATATTAAATTAGCACAAAATATAATAAACATTTTTTTTTATATAAACTATTTTAAAATAATAGAATGATTTTATGTTGCTATTAAATTAGATTATTTTCGTTTTTTTATAATTTTTTTGTGTTAACATTTTCATTAGTTTGTGTCTAAAAATTCTCCATTCGCTTTTAGTTAATTGATTTGAACGCTCTATCGTCTTATTTCATACAGCAATATATTTTTTAAAGTTCACATGTTAATTGTTAACAGGTTGGCTACTAAAGAATTTTTAAAAGCGTAGGCGGGATTTATATTTCTATTGGTTTATTTTTAGACCTCTCTGAGTTTTAAAGATGTGACACAACGGTTATTCGCGAGCTTGTCATAAAGATAGGTTGTGTACTCGTCAATTTAGCCAGACATTTCTACCTTCATATGCAAACGATTAATAAGAATGCATAACGTCTTTGTAAAAATTTTATTTTATAATGTTAAAATACAAATAAAACAGGAATATTCGTGATCTCCCATGCATGATTGATTTTGATCTTGAAGTGACGAATTAATGGATTGCATGTGCTTGGGTTTAATATTATCATTGTGGTTTAGTTTTGAAATTATTTTATATATGGAATGCTAATATGAAGTAAACGACTTTTGAAGAAACTGTTTATGAATTATATTTTCATTGGATCGCAAAATTTGCTTTGGCTGTTCTGTTCTTCAGTTTCTCTGAGTCTTATACGAAGGCGAATTAAAACTAAACGTCAAAACAAAAAAGGAAAAGCAGAAGCTTCGCCTGAAGTGGAACAATCAACACAGAGCGTCAGAAAACTACAACCCCAACCACCTGAACAGTCATCCACCGACCTAGTGAAGGTACATAAGAACGTACCACTGATACCGACAGAGTTAATACATTCAACGTTAATACATACAACGAGTTCATACATCCAACGTAATCAACCAAGGGGAAATGCAAGAAAATCAATCAACACATAAAGAGATACCACCTCTACCCATTAACATACTTAATGTTAGTGAATACGACACAATTAAAAAAATAGTGAAGCTAGTTCCAAACGATAAATAAAAAGTCACTGCACTGAATAATAACGTTTGGAAAGTTAATGCACTTGACCCACAAACCTACAAAATATTATCAAATGCAATCACCACTCAAAACATCGAATGGTTCACATATGAAAACAAAACTGAGCAACCAATTAAAGTCATGGCCAGAGGGCTACATCATACCTGCCCAAACGAAGAAATAATTGAGGAACTTAGCCAGAAAAGATTCAAAATTCTAAATGCTGTGAACATATTAAAGAATAAGGTCACTATAAACGCAAACGGTGAACGAGAAACAACCAAAGTTGGTCTCCCCCTTTTCATGCTAACATTTGACAACGCTGAGAGCATTGATAAGGTATATGGAATCAAAGCAATCCTTAATATGAAAGTTAAGATATAGAGACTAGAAAGAACCCTAGTAGAATACCACAATGTAACAACTGCCAAGCGTATAACCACACACGCAAATACTGTAATAGGGAGCTCAGATGCGTAAAGTGCGCTGGGAAACATCTAATAAAAGAATGCAATAAAAGTAAGAACGAACCAGTAAAATGCATAAACTGTGGTAATCATCACCCAGCAAATTACAGAGGCTGCGAGGTAGCGAAAGAGCTGCAAAGAATGAGAAACAACAAGAGAAATCAAACAAGTTAGAGTTCTCAACCTAGGATGCAATCCTACTCAAAAGAAATCCCCCTAAATAGCGGCAATGTAAGAGAAGGCATATCTTATGCACAAATGCAGAACGAAAATATCAGGAACGCTCCGAGTCAGGAAAACCATGTCCTGCAAGAAATACTTCAGAAGCTAAACGCTATCAATTCACATCTGGCTGGGCAGTACACAAGAAGAGAGACTAGGAACACTAGAAAATACATCGATGATCCAAGATAAAAGAATAACGGATGCGTCAAGTAAAACTAGTAACTCAACTAAAAACATTATTTCTAGTCAAAACAAACTTATCAAGAAAAAATAATGACACACTATTTAAGAATTGCTACCTGGAATGCAAATGGCCTATAGCGCAACGCATTTCAGAATTAGAAGTATTTTTAAACACACAAAAAATTGATATATGCCTAATCTCAGAAAGTCATTTTACCGGAACCTCGTATGCCAAAATACGTGGATACCAGTGCTATCAAGCTCTACATCCAGCAGAAAGAGCTAGAGGCAGGACATAAATCTTTATTAAGGATAATATAAAACATCACGAAGAATTAAAAATAGAGGAGGAAGCTATGCAAGTAGCTACTGTATCTATCGAAACCAAAAATAACAAGAGCTATAGTATATTAGTAATCTACTGTCCACCCAGATATAACCCAAAAAAAGAAGACTACATCAAACTTCATAAATCGCTTGGCAATAATTTTATTATTGGAGGCGACTTTAACGCGAAACACATATTCTGGGGATCAAACAGAACTAGTCCCAAAGGAAAGGAGCTATTTGAAGCTCCTGCCTGCTTCAAATAGCTCCTTTCCTTTGGGACTAGTTCTGTTTGATTAAAATGTGAGTTTCACTCCAATAGAAAGCCAACCTACTGGCCTACGGGCCATAATAAAGTTCCTGACCTTCTGGATTTCACTTACTCTGAAAGAAAACAAACAAGAAGTAAAAAATCTCAAAGATAAAAAAGGCAATGGATACGACTTGATAACGGGGCAAATAATCAAAGCTCTACCAGAAAAAGCACTAAGGAAACTACAGCACATAATCAATGCTATCTTTAGACTATGTTATGTTCCAAGACAGTGGAAAGTAGCGGAAATCATAATGATTTCAAAGCCTAATAAATCACTAAAAGACAAAACATCGTATAGGCTCATTTCTTTGTTAACAACATCAAAAATTTTCGAGAGACTGTTTCAGACAGAACAATAATTTGGGTTTCGAGAAAGGCACTCAACAATAGAACAGGCACAAAGGATTACTAATACAATTGAGGGCGCGCTGGAAAAAAAGGAAGTATATTCAGGAATATTCTTAGACAAGCATTTGATAAGGTTTGGCACCGTGGTCTAGAATTTAAGCTCCAACGAGATTTGTCAAAACAAGGCAAGGTTCTAGGCCCCGTATTATACCTTCTGTATACAAATGATCGACCAAACATAGAAGAAGCTAGAATAGGGACGTTTGCTGATGACACTGCTGTTATGACCACCGATGCTAGAATTGTGAGTCCACAAGGAAACTACAAAATGGTTTTAATATGGAAAACAACGGAGAATAACACTCAACGAACCAAAATCAACGCATATCAACTTTACCAATATGAAATTAGAATATATTCCGATTAGATTGAATTCACAACAAATTCCATATTCTGATAATGCTATGTACCTCGACATAACGCTAGACTCTAAACTCAGGTGGAAAGCGAATGTTAAAAAGAAAAGGAGAGAACTAAATTTAAAATTCAGAAAAATGCACTGGCTTATTGGAAGAACAACGCATAACAAACTGCTGTTATATAAACAAATCCTAAAACCTATCTGGACGTATGGTATTCAGCTTTGGGGCTGCGCAATCAAAACTACAGTGAAGATCACCCTAGTGGAAAAAATCAAATATTTATACCAAAAAATTATACTGAGGAATACCAAAATCAATTTATTTTTGTATAAATGATTAATTTAAATACAAAATATACTTTAAATTGGTTAAAGTTTAATACATTTCTAAACCAAAATACTACTTAAATTATACATCTCAAAAATTATACAAATTTAAGTATGAATTTTGTATATACAAATATTTAAATTAAGTCAAAATTAAACATAAATATACATAAAATATGATTTTAAATATTATACATATATAAGTGTTAATTTTAACCTAAAATTAACTCTTAAATTCAAATTTTAAACTAAATTAAGTATATTTGGGATAAATACTTAATACGGCCGTTTAAAAGTTTAATTATGTTTAAATATTTTATACAAATTTAAGTATGAATTTTGTATATACAAATATTTAAATTTAGTCAAACTTAAACATGAATAGACATAAAATATTTTAACCTAAAATTGACTATTAAAATCAAATTTTAAACTAAATTAAGTATATTTGAGATAAATACTTAATACGGCCGTTTAAAAGTTTAAGTATGTTTAAATATTTTATACAAATTTAAATATTAATTTTGTATATACAAATATTTAAATTTAGTCAAAATTAAAAATAAATTTAAAAAATTATTTTAAGCGAATTATTGGAATCGAAAATTGTGTATTACACATTTTAGAAAAATATTTTTTTTAATCATCACTTTTCATCCCGTACAAGAGATGAATTTCCCGCAAAAAGGAAAATTTCCCACGAACTGGCAGCACTGATCTATACTATCGTGCTGAAAAAATGTATTTAGTTGTAATCGTATTTTGGGGTCTTTCGTATGTTGGTGTGCAGGTGTAGCTTGCAGCAAATGATATAAACCAAATTAAGTATATTTTAAGTTTAATTGTGTATTTAAATATATTGATTTATATTGTTAGGAATTAAACTCTACATAGTTATTGCTTTGGTGGTGCAGTGGTTAAGGTGTACACCCCTAAGTGTTATTATCGCAAAAGTCGCCGGTTCGAGTCCAGTCGGAGTCCAAAATTTAAGGAATTATTATTCTAATTAGGCAACGATGTTATCGGATCAACTATTCACTACACTGATTGAAAATTGACTGAAAATACTAGAATTAACAACGGCGTGAAATAATCAATGGAGAGGAACTGATGGCGTGGCATGTCCGCGAATACAAACAACCACATGGAAAAATGAAGTAAAATTATTATAATACGCATACATCGGCGGCAGTCACAATGAATGGAATATTTCCGTTATATTCTATCTCAAGTATAATTTTTGTTTAAATTTAAAAATTATACTAAAATTATATTGCCATAACCCACTAAAATTATACTTAAAATACACTAATATTGGTATTAATTTTATAACACAATATACAAAAAGTATACTTTTAACTAGATAATTTGCGAAAGTATAATTTCTGTTTAATTTTGAAAATTATACTAAAATTATACTGCCATAACCTACTAAAATTTTACAAAAATTATTATTAAATTTCTATGAAATCGTAAGTTTATTTTTAGTATAAAAAATTTCAATTTTTCCACTAGGGCAATTCAAACATTTCAAAATAAAGTACTACGTAGCATTGTCTATGCTCCTTGGTACATTAGAAACGACAATCTCTATCGAGACTTAAACATGGAAAACATCAGCGATGAAATACAAAAATTTGCAAGGGGTCATGTGCTGCGACTGCAGCAGCTTGACAACGAGGAGTAGCGGAACCTACTGGATCACACCAATGGACCAAAGCACCTAAAAAGAACAAAGCCTTTAGAATTAGTGGTTCCTTGAGCCGCTTGAATCAAAGGACTGACAGAGGTGGGATGAACCGATAGGTCTCATCCCACAAGAATGGACTATGTACTTAAAAAAAAAAACAAAAAAAAAATATTTGTTGGACTTAATTTGGTTTTTATAGTTTTAGTTATGTCAAATTTTTAATGCCATGCTCATAATAGCCACGTTTTTTTTAAAACAATCGAGTAGAGTTGGAGATAGCTAAATATTTTCAAATTTGTCCAATTTAAAATTAAAAATTAAATTTTTTTTAAATTAAATAATTTAGATTTAATAGGAATCTATGTACAGTAAAACTTGTCAAAGCCTGAACTTTGATGTGCCGGAAACTTTTATTACACGGAATTATTTTCCCCAGAATGAAATTTTATTCTAAATTGAACTTGTATATACCGGAAACTTCTCAAACCCGGAAGCCGGAACAACTTTTTGGAACGAAAATTAAAGTTTTCATTATTTTGTACTTGTGTAAGGCGGAATCGAATTTTATACATTTTAATAGTTATTCGAATAATCCACGTGCGTTTAAAAGAATAGACAAAAGAATATACACGTAAAAATTTCTCAAATATAAAATTGATCTTTTTCCGGCCAATACTACAGCTTCTCTACAACCTTTAGATGCCGGTATAATTGAAAATTTAAAATTCAACTATAGAAAAGTTTTTCTTCAAAAACTGTTGTCTGCAATGGATACACTGCCAAAAGCACCTGATTAAACGAAACAGATCAATATATTGGAAGACTTTATTGTGCATTCAATAAAACAAACTAAACCAGAACCAATCACAAAATGTTTCAAAAAATGCGGATATGTTTGGGACGAATTTGTTGAAACAATCGAAGATGATCCTATTCCAACAGGGGAATTGCAGAATATGATTCAGGCTATATATGGCGATCATAACAATAATGCGTTTGATTTTTAAGCAATTTGAAAATGACGTAATATTGAATGAGTTGATGTCCCACTCAGCTTCTTCATCTGTAAGATCTGAAGAAACAGGAAAAGCTCGAACAGTGCTGAATCATCGGGCAAAGCCGATATTTTAACTGCTAACAAAACCGCGATAATCAAGCAACTGGAGGAAGCCCGAGGAGTCTAAATTATTCATCATTTCCAAATGTGCAACCAGTAAATTGACGAAAGCAACGATGGATAATTTTGTAAACGCGGTTATCTAGATCTGCACTATTTCTTTAAATTTATATTTAAATGAATTGAATTTTTCATTAATGTATTTATGTATGTAAATGGTTTTCCAATAGGAATGATACAATTTAAAACGATTATAATAGCAACACTGCGTATTATTTTTTGACATTTTTTAGGTCATTTGTGTTCGGTAGGTTATGTCATTTAATCATGGAAGATACACGCTTCAACAACGTTTAGAAATTGTTAAATTGTTTTATCAAAATCAGTGCTCATTTGTGCTATTATACATTGAGAAAATAAAGAAGAATTTATGCACGACATTATTCAGTTAATCGACTCACTATTCGCCGTGTTGTAGACAAATTTGGAAGTGAATTTTCTTTACACGATACCAGAGTACCAGTACGACAAAGAAATGCACGCACACAAGAGAATATTGATTTGGTAGCAGCAATCCAAATTTATAGGTTCCACGTCGTTCTCAACAATTAAATCGTTCTCAAACAACAACATGGAGAATTTTAAGAAAAGATTGGGGTTTACATCCTTACAAAATTCAACTGGTTCAAGAACTCAAGCCATCAGACCACCATAAACGTCGTTATTTTCTGATTTTGCTCTTGAACAGCTTGAAAAAATGATGAACATTTTTATAGAAAATTTTTATTTAGTGATGAAGCTCATTTTTGGTTAAAATCCAGACAAAACTGTTCAGACACCATTACGTTCAGATAAAGTCGCTGTGTGGTGTGCAATTCATGTAAATGTAAATGTAAATAAATAAATTCATGCTGGTGGAGTGATTGGTCCATCTCCATATTTCTTTGAAGAAAATGGTCGAAGAGTAACAGTCAATGTAGAACGATGCAGAACAATGTTAAATGATTTTATTTCCTGCTGTTGTTGAGAATAATCTGGAAGATATGTGATTTTAACAAGAGGGTGCCACCTGCCATGCAGCCACCTTAACAATCAATTTATTGAAAACAAAATTTGGTGATGAAATTATCTCTAGATTTGGTCCATTTGATTATCCTCCCAGGAGAAGTCGTGGTGGTCATTTACATGATGTTATTTTCCATACATAATGGCATAATGTAACCTTTCAAATAAAAAAAAAATTTTGGTCTCACTGAATAATTTTTGGGTTTTTTTTTTTTTAATTTTTAAATTGTATCATTCTTATTGGAAACCCCTTTATATACTATAGTGAGTAATGTACATACATTTATGTATAAATATAAATATGTATTTTTATTTTGACGACGCTTCTTGTTGCATTGAATACGTAACTGAATTTTTTTGATATGAATTGTATTAAATAAAATACGTACTATGGCTGTGGGCCAATAGACAGGTAAAAGTCAATTTTAAGTAAATTTTTCGGTAAATTAATTTATTTTTCAAAAACTCTATGGCAAACTGATCGAAAAATCTATTCTAAATCCGATTTTTACCATAGTTAACGATTTACTCGACTATTTGCCCGCAGCCTATGTATGTACATTGAAACCTAAAACTAGGTCTTAATTTAGAGAAAATTTGGTTAAGAACTTTCGAGAGACGGAAATTTCCCAGTGGCGGAAATTTTATTCGGCCCCGCATGATTCCGGCTTTGACAAGTTTCACTGAACCAAAAAAATCCATCATAAAAGTTGTATGGTTTTCTTGTAATATCGTTGTTCTGTACAGTTCTGTATAATAACGGAGTAGTTCAGAACTATGCAGAACAACGATATTACAAGAAAACCATACAACTTGTATGATGGATTTTATGGATTTTTTTTTGGTTATACATAGATTCATACAGTTCCATTTTTTTTTTTTTTTTTTTAATTTTTCCCGCGAACCGAAATGTTTTTTGGAATCAAAGTATGCCAAAGAAAAGATCATTTCATCACCTGTCCAATGATATACGTGTATGTATAGTTCAATACCAGGACAATAACAACAATAGAACACAACAACTCGAAAACGCTCGTTCCAGATAGTATTGCTTGCGGAACTTGTGGCAGGTATAAAAGTGTAGGTATTAAGGGAATGGTCATCATCCGCATTTCAATTACGCTTAGCCTGAACGGTCTTTTATCGATTACGTCTTTATCCAGAACAACACTAATTGATGCGTTGTGGCTCAAAAGGGAAGTAGCTCGACAGCTAAATTAAAGCCGATTCTCCGTTCATCGAGTGTGGCAGAGATATCAAGCAACTGGTGGATACAGACGGCGAAAAGGATCTGGCCGTCCTAAAACCTAGCCAAGTCGAAGTCAGTCGATGGACATTTAGAAGAAATCTCTGAGAAGGTGGTCTGACTTCACACAGACCAGTAAACTGGCCGAAATCGATCCCAGTCCACCGACGAGCCCGCCTTCATTTCGCTCGAGAGCATTTGGATTGGAACAGTACTGTTATCTGACGAGTGCAGGATGTATTTATATGGCAACGATGGTCGAGGAAGAGTGTACCTGATCAGGAGAGCGATTTGCACAACGTTGCATTGAAGAACGTGTCTCGTATGGCGGTGGATCGCACATGTACTGGAGAGACATGTCACTGGAGACAAAGACAGATCTTTTTCATCTCCGGAGGATATACTGGCCGTCGATCAAGAGGATTGACTTCTCAACGGTACATTGAGGAAGTACTCGAGAATTACGTCGCACCTTTTCAGGTCTCAAACCCATCGAACCCTTATGGGACGAGCTGAAAAAAGAGTTCGGAAAAAGAGTTCGAGCCAGAAATATTGCTCCAATGAGTATCCAGGAGCTACAACAGACGATCGCAGGGGAATGAAACGCAATACCTCAAGATTTGGTGAAAACTTTGGTAAAATTAATGAAAAACCGAATGGAAGCTGTCACCCGGGGGAGGGAAAGAAGTATTCCCAATGTTTTTTCAATGCTGCTTTTCATGTTTTAATTCGAATTTAAAGCTCTAATTTTCATGCTGATAAATTCACAAAAAACGTGTGCTTCAGATGTTGATCCCAAAAATCTCTTTGTTGGCACGGTTATAAGTGCTAAAAAGGTACCACTGGTTAGGTATTGAAATAGACTTCAACCAGTTTGATTGTAAAGTCTATTATGTCCGGTTTTTAATTAATGCCATTAAATGTTTGCCTGTTATTAAGAGATGATTGTCTGCGACCAAATTATTGAACCCCCACTAAAATCTTCCATCTCCTTCGAATAACTCGTCGTGTTGTAATAAATTACTAATGTCCACTTCAAAGCTACCACTTAAAGTATACCAGATCCTCGAAATATATTCCTGTCGAACGGTTAAATGGAGTGACTTTGATCTGAGCTGGCGCGATCCCTAGCAGACAGCCAGTTGAGAGGATTTGGATTATTACTCTTAGCGCTGTCTAGAGTTCCTCTGGGTTGAGCAGGGATATACTTTGTCTGTCTTTGTAGTTTACTGTCTAGACCCAATATGATTTTATCAGGAAGCGGTTTAGTAATAGTATATTAACTTGTCTTTTTAAGATCGATGGAAATCTGCGACTGATGTTTACCATTAGCTGTTAGTGCGGTCATCCCTTTGTTGTTAAAATTTCGGAAACTTCGCCTAGAACCCTTGTCCTGCGTACGGTAAGCTGAGTTGTTAAGCTGCTTCTTCCGTGAGAAAGGTGGGCGGGATCTTAGATGTATATATTTTGTATTTTTACTAGCTACTATAGCTGTTGCGAGTGCTGGGTTACAATTCTTGTCAAACTATATGTTTAGCTTTGTATAACTGTTCTGTTGTTCCGGTGTTTTTTACGGTTTTCAAAATTTTGTTCTGGCAATTTTGATGTTGAAGATACACCGCAAACTGGCCATCCAAGTTGAAGCTGTTGAAGATAAAACAAAGGCATTGATTGATACAAACCGCCGAATAACAACTCGTAAGATCGCTGACAGATTAAATTTATCGAATTCGACCATTTATAATCACGTAAAACGGCTTGATTTAGTTTCAAAACTCGACATATGGGTTCCACATATTCTTACAGAAAGAAGTTTGCTCCGTCGCATTGACGTGACATCTTTACTTCTCAAATGTCAAGAAAATGATCCATTTTTGAAGCAAATTATTACTGGGTAGATCATGGAGTAAAAAAGAAGAACCGGCGCAAAGCACTTCGGAAGCCGATATTCATCGAAAAATGGTGATGCTATCTATATGGTGGGATTTGAAAAGAATTTTTTTTTGAGTTTATACCGGTGAATATCACGATAAATTTCGAAGTGTGTCATCAACTGAACAATTAAATGATTCACTCAAACAGAATAGGCCAGAATTGATCAATAGAAAATTTACAGTGTCCCACCAAGATAATGCAAGAACTCATAGAAATTTGGTAATACGCCAAAAGCTATTCCAGCTTGGAGGGGATGTACTATCACACCCACCATATTCTACAGATCTGACACCTTCACATTAATACTTGTTCCAGGCTCTACAAAATTTTTAAGGCGGCAACCCCTTTTCCTTAAAACAAGACGTCAAAAATGTATTGGATCAGTTTTTTGCCAGCTCAGTAGTTTTATGAGCGTGGAGTTATGCTACTGCCAGAAAGATGGCAAAAGGTATTGGATCAAAATAAAGAATATTTATTTCAATAAATCTTTAAATACTATACATAAATGTTCTTTCATTTTCAAAAAAAAAAAAACCGAAATTACTTTCCGAACAACCCAATATAATGAATCACAATAATATATTTTACTTAAATCTTAGAAATAGGTCAATGGTTTACCTTCCCAAAAGTTTCGGCTAGAATCTGTAAATGTTTCTAAATTCGGCGGCATTTAGATTAACACTAACTAACATTTAGATTCGTGTCCAATTTTATAAATTTCTTTTGAAAATAAATTCTGATTGGAAAAATAACAAATTTAGCAGTGTAATTTTGACGTAGAACTACGTCCATCAAGTGTGCAATCTAAGAAAACGCGAGCGCGATTTTGATGTCTACATATACACGTTTATATTTTCAAAACTATTAATGATAGAAACGTGTTTAATATCTCATTGGAAAGATCGAGGCTGACGCTAAAATAATAAATTTATACAAATCTGACAATTATGTCAAAAGTTATGACAAGCTAGAATTACGATTTTTGTTGGCACATTTCTAATATGGGAGTAGCGCGTATAAATGAAAATCTAGAACGGCAGATTGATATTAATTGATTTAAAGGGTTTACAGTGGATAAAAATGTTCCAATAATTTTACTGGGTGATTTTAATGTACATGTTAAACGGAATGAAGGAACGTTTGAGTTTATGAAGCATCAGTTCAATCTAAATATGGTTCCGACAAATTATCCAAGTACATTAGGGAATACTTACATAGATTTGACATTCACTAAAAAAATAACTCCAGAACTTCTTTCATCGGTTTGTTACTTTTCGTATCATAGACCAATTCTCCACCAAATTGTGATGTAAAATAATGAAATGTTTCAAAAACTATCTTTTTATCGCCAAAAAATACTTACCTTTATATGACTAGAGTTATAGTTCTACGCCTAACTACCCCTGGGCTATGTCACCGAACAGAGCCTACAAACTTCGTTATTATATAACATATGCCTATTTAGGTTTGTAAATCTAGCACGACATGTCTTCGTTTACTAAAAGAAAAAGATGATAGAACATGCATTACATTCTACAACAATATTCAGCGGATCCAAACAATTAACTCAATTAGCACGTTAAACAAGATTAAAACGAAACAACGCACATTTAAGCGATATTTCGGCGGTTTTATTTACCACAATTACTTCATTTACAGATCTTGATCTACGCACAGATAATACAAGGTCGGGATTTTTTTTTTTTTTATTTTGTCTACATAAACAAAACTACAATGTACAAGTGCTTGAGTTGCATACTAACGACGCCGCGAATTCTTCGCGTACACGTTATGAATCCGGTTTATTCATTTTGCTAGTTTCTACTACTTCATAGAACTTTGTATTTACGAGTATGATGTAAGATGATGAGAATCACTTAATTTTGTTTTGAACGACTCTCCGCTAATTTTTAGGAATTTACAAAACAGAATTCGTATTTTTATTGAACTGTGAAATACCAACTGTATTAGTTGTGGTTTTAGCGAAGTTTTGTTCAACACACAAGTTAGATGATATGACAAAATTGTAAAGAACTTTTGTTGGATATTAAAATGAATTGAAAAAATGTTGATCAATACAACATATTAATTTATGTTTTCCATTGTATTTATGTTCTGTTTATATGTGCTTCTGTATGTATGTGCAACATATAGCATTAGCTTCAATTAACTAGATTCTTTAAACAATAACGAATATGATATCTTTTGATTAGTTTATTTTTAGACTAGTTTAATTAATATTTACAGCAATACCAAAAAATAATAAAAACTACAATCTTTTGATTTAATTATTTAGACAAAAAAGTATTTCATAATTACTGGTATAAAAAAATTGAATTGAAAACCTACAAACTGCGGACAATAAACATAATAACAAAAGACATAAACAAATGGCAAATATTTATCTGATAAATTAACATCTTACACATCACCTTTTAGAATTCAGTAAATTTTGATAGACGAGTTTTACTTGTGTGCAGTTATGTGTTTAGGTATACTGTTAAAGTTACCAACAAAGCACCACTAGATAGTGATGATTCAATTACTGTACTCGTAACAACTAAAAATTAACTAATTGTGACTAGATGGTTGAAAAACATAGATGGTAGTATACGCATTTAATGAAATAGTATTTACATTTGACGGAGTGATTTATTTACAAAAGTGATACAAAACCAAATGGCTGATCATTAAATTTCAACCCACAATGATTAGAATCCCCAGGTGATACAGAAACCACTTTGATTCTCATATACCCATGAATTTACAGCCATACCAGTCAGCATCTGATGAAATAAAAGCTGTAGAACCCCGACGATGGCTCTTCGTCAGTAGAATTGAAAATTCTGTGACGAAAAAAAAATTCGAAGACTTTCTAAAAATTAAAATTAAATTGGATAACGCCGTATGTATCAAAATTTCCCTCAAGAAAAACGGTCATATGTATGACTATACATCATTCCGTGTTAGTTTACCAGCAAATCCATTTTTAACTGCATTACATTTCACGTTGTGGCCTTCTGGACTACTGGTAAAAGAATTCGAATGGAAACGACGGCGCCAATATTTTCGACTTAGGAGTTCAATCATCAATCTTTCTGAACATGAACTTAAGTTTCCAAAAAAGCAATCGGATTTTCGGAATTCAATAAACAACAACCAATATACGTACTATGGATGAGATTGATGATGTTAATGCTGAGTTGATAAATGTTTCACGCTATGAAAACTTCGTCAAGACAGCGAGAGTTAAAACCATCAAAATGAGAGATGCTGTGTGCGAACCACAGATTTCAACCTGGCTAAATGGCAAACATTTAATAAAATCATTTATTTTAATTTGTGTTGCTTTTGAAGAAAAATTGGATAAATGCAATCTTAAAAAATATCTATCCCGAAATGGACTTATACTACATAACTTCTATATTAAATCAGTTAATGAAGTTACAAAAGTTTATAACATTGGAGGTAACTACGTTATTGTGGTTACTCATCAATCTAAAACTGATTGCAATGATCTAATCTACGCTTTAGAAACTTTAACATCCTACTTGCAACATCGAAAAAATGAGCCTTTCATAATTACCTTGGATGTTAGCCACCATGTCAACAAGGTTTTGTCAGTGTTGGATTATGTTACAAACTCTCCATTTAACAACATCAAATGGGTTTTAAATATTCCTTTTAACATGTCACTGCAGTTTGAGAGAATGTTATCTTCCCGTTGGACTACAGGTGATCCCTCGAAGTTCTCATATCGAAACTGTACGGATTTTCCATCTACATCTCCCACTTTTCACAAGGTGTTGTCTGCAGAATCCAGCTATAAAAATTCGATCATGGAAATAATGTTTTACATGAAACATTCGAACAGCCTAATAAAAAGCCACTTAAAGGATTATTACATTAAGAACATAAATCTACTGCCTTTCTCTGCTGCTTCCTTACGACAGTTAAACATATTTATATTTGACAACGCTACCAAACAATATCTTGAAGAACCGACCACAAAACATCAGTTTCACTTCGATTGGAATAATCTAGTGCAACTGTGTGAAGACACAAACACATTTATTCCCCAAACAGATACATTTTATGTTCATCGGGTACGGTATAATTATGTTAGATCATCAGACTTACAACTCGTTAAACAATATCTATCTTAAAACAAACATAAAGATGCCGGACATTACAAATATTCAATGTGTATACCTGGGTGTGGTAAATCAACATGGATTATAAACACCCATAATCTTGGCACTGATCTTGTTCTATGTGCTACAATAAAAGGACTTGCCGATATTAAATCAAAAGTAACATCTCGTTGCGAGCACAAAAACACTAACTTTAATAATAGCTGCATTTCATGACACCACCATGATCCAAATCATGACATCATTTACATGTGAAACAACAACAACACGATTACTTGTTGTTGTTGTTTCACATGTAAATGATGTCATGATCTGGATCATGGTGGTGTCATGAAATGCAGCTATTATCAAATTAAACTTCAAAACGATTGCTTCATACCTAATAAATGGTAACCGGACTTACGATATAGTTTTTGGTGGCACCACATGATGGTGCATGCTGGATATATAGGACTTGTAAATCAAAAGTAATATCAAAAGTAAATGTTCTAAAATATATCTTCTGAGTGATAAAAACCAAATACCATATATTGACAGATTACATCATGTCAATATGAAATTTTCCGATGCAAGTGCTTTCGTAACAAAGACTGAATACTTGAATGTAACATATAGATGCCCAGCTGATGTTACTTCTGCTCTCAAAGAATACTACCCTAACATCACTATAGTATGAACACAGTGGAAACTTCCGCCGAATTTATAAACCTGCCACCAACGTTATCACCATTACCTGTGTTAGAGGACGCTTTCTATCTAACTTTTACCAGAGCTGATAAACAATTAATCTCTCAGCTTAAGATACCAGAAACCAGTAAAGTCTTAACGAACCATGAAGCACAAGGTTTAACCTCACCTAATGTAATATGTATTAGAACCAATCTTTAACCTCTTGAGCTGTTCGATAGTGTACCGCATGCCATAGTTACAATCTCTAGACCCACACAATCATTTAAATATTTTTCACCGGTGGCTAATGATAGTCTACAATCACTTTTAATGAAAACTCGAACTTATACTATTACTCAAAAGGTAAATCAACCCATAACATCCAAGAAAACATTGGTATATGAGAAATGTGCAATTTACTGTCAAAACATAAACAAAATGGCATCAAAAGCATCTAAATTCTACAACTTCGTTTTAAAATCAAACTACCTTATTTATGTAATTTAGAAACTTCATTAAAACCCGGCATAAGGAGCAGCGAATTTTTTGGCCATGATTACGTTGTTTATAGATGCGATCGGTCTCGTGAAACTAGTTCAAAGGAATCGGGTGGTGGCGTACTAATAGCAGTACATTCTAAACTCTGGAATGCTCCAGTAACTTTAGGCCCATCGAGAGTCGAACAGATCGGTGTAAATTCAAAATCAACCAAACCAATCTAATCATCTACGCAGCATATATACCACCTCAATCAAATAGTGATCATTATGCAACTTGCATTGATGCGATTGATGAATTTATTAATACAACAAATTCGTCAGATTTAGTTCTTGTGCTTGGTGATTTTAAAATATAACATGGAATTTGGACCCAGAACTAAAGTGTATTTTATGAGATCAGAACACCTACAATCAATCAAATACAACTTTAAAAAAACTAACCGTGTAGGGCTACAAAGTTACCTAGAATCCATCAACTGGCAAATAACTCTCAACTCCAATGATATAAACGAAAATGTGGACAAATTTAATGACATCACACTTCAAGGATTCGAACTATATGTACCTATGTGCTGTAAACCACAAAATGATCACCCTTATTGGTTTGATGATAGACTAGTCAACTTAAAAAATCGGAAGTCGAAAGCGTATACCAAAATGTTGAAAAGCGGGTTAGAAGCAGACAAAACTACGTATCTACAACATAGTAATGAATTTGAAATTTATTTCAAATCAAAATACAGGTCGTATCTTGATCAAATTCAAGACAAAATCAAAGTAAATCCAAAACAATTTTGGATTTACTTTAGGAATAAACGCGAAATTGAAGGTTACCCTGCTAATATGACGTACAACAATACCTGCTCTTCAAACGCCAAAGATATAGCTAACATGTTCGCGTCATTTTTTCAATCAGTCTATAGACCAAGCGTTACTAGTGGATTGTACGAACAACGCAGCAACAACAACACATCAATAACTCCTCCTGTTATTTTTAAGGACAACATTTTATCGGCTTTAAGGGAGTTTGGAGATGGTTTCGGTCTTGACGATATACCCTCTTCTATTCTGAAGGAGTACGCTGAAATTTTACAATTCCATTATGTTACTATTCAATCATTTAACACCGGCGTGTTTCCTGAAAAATGGAAAATTTCAAAAATTACTCCAATTTTTAAATCGGGTAAACGTGATGATATCTCATGCTACAGAGGAATATCAACTACATCATCAATTCCGAAACTATTTGAGTTAGTATTATGCAACAGTTTTAAATCCACAATTGCACGTCATATATCAATAAACCAGCATGGGTTTATGCCCGGCCTATCCACATCGACTAATCTGGTTGAATTCACCAGTAAACTAATTAACGAGATAGAAAAACACCGTCAAGTTGATGTAGCGTACACAGATTTTAGTAAAGCATTTCATTCTATCTGTCATCATAAAGCACTCCAGAGTTTATTCAATTTTGGATTCTCTCTCGATTAGATAAATTGGTTTAAGTCATATCTATCACACCGGCGACAATTTGTAATAATGAGAAATGAGAAATCAAACGTTATTAATACATCTGGTGTTCCCCAAGGATCACACCTCGGGTCTTGGATTTTTATTGTTTTCATAGACAGAATAACCGAGATAATCAAAAACTCGGACGTACTCATGTTTGCAGATGATGTGAAAATTGTTCGTACTATTAATAGATTGTTAGATACGGATAAACTTCAGGAAGATTTAGGTAGATTAAGTGAGTGGTGTGATCGAAACTCACTATACTTAAATATTAAGAAATGCAAAATCATGTCTTTCCATGGTAAAAGAAATCCGGTTGTTACTTCTTACAAAGTCAACTACGAAGTGCTGGAAGGAGTCAATACGATTATAGACTTAGGTGTTACATTTGTCGAAAACGCCAGTTAAAAGATGGACAGGTGAATTTAAGGATATTCAAAACTTATGTTCACTCTATTTCGCTTATGTTCGATCTCAACTGGAATACGCTGTAATGGTCTGGAATCCATACTATTCTGTGCACATAAAAAGAATGGAAAGCATTCAAAAGAAGTTCCTGATTTTTTTGTTAAAGAAAAGTGACTGGGATTACGACCACAACTTACCATTCCATGAAAATGTGGCTCGTTTACCTCCATACGCAACAAGATGCACGGACTGCAAAATATGCACGTTGGAAAATAAGCGACTTCTCTTGGGCGCGGCTTTTATTGGTAACGTTTTGCTTGGTCTTGTTGATTCAGCTTATATCTTGGAAAACATATCAATTCATGTGCCATGCATAACATTTCGAAACCATGAATTTTTAGCACTTGAACACCATTCTACTAACTATGGAGAAAACAACCCCATTAATAAGATGTCTAAATCATTTAATATAATCGACGACCTATTTGACTTCAATTTATCAAAGGACAACTTTAAAATATCCTGAAGGACTATTTTTTAAAATTTTAATTGTTTAAACCAAAATTTGGTTTATATTTTTTTCTGTTTTAAAGTTTTTTGTTATTTTAATATATTTTTTGTCTAAATTACTGTACATAATCTGAAATCATACATGTATATTACTATCTTTAAATAAATAAATATTATTATTATCTTTAAATAAATAAATTTCAAAATTCACGAAGCAGCCATTTTGATAGAAATTTTTCTGATAAGAAAAAATTCTCTAGAAGTTATTGAATCTATGAAAACCCAGTTGGATAACAATTAACTTCGGTCTGTAATTATTACAAGTTATTGAAATTCTGATTAAAATTATGCAATGAAAATTACGCATATCCAAAATCATTTTCCTCGACGATTTTATGGTCTTTGATCGCATAAATGTGTAAAAAAAATTGTCCATCCGGATGTCGGTACCGAAGATATCTGAAGAGAGGCTGGTGCGATTCAAATTTTTTTCCGCCAATCTTTCTTTAGTCCCATCTCACAAATAATCATGTAGCATATCATTTGAAAAAAGTCTTGGAAAAAGCAACAATTTTCTTCTCAGCGCTTTAGTTTAGAAATCCACCGTTTTGGTTCTCATATAGCCAATTACTGATTTATTATAAAATATATAGGTGAGTGTAACATATGTCTTTAAAATGGTGTTGAAGAATGTTACATATTTAGCTGAAATAATCATTGGGGCGATGTACAGTAACATATATATTTTATACAAATCCTCTACTTTGGCTCTGGTGGCAAATTATTCCTATGTCGTATATTATTGAAAAGGCTGTAACGATAGCGATCGTCGTGTATTCAACAATACGGCGCTGTACATACGAAAACGTAATAATTTTGTTAAGTAGAACTAAAGCATTAATTCAATTCTTTCTCGTTGTGCAGTTCGACCAAGTTCAGTTCAGAAAACAAATAAACAGCGAAGGTTCTTCACAAATTAATTTAATATTTCTGTATATTCTCAAACTTCTTTATGAATTTTCACCTCCAAATTAAATTTCTTGTGAGTGGTACACAACTTTCAAAAATAAATTTAAAAATCACTTAATATCGGTTAGTTACACGACATTGCCGATTCTCTATGGAAACCAAGAACAAGCTAACGGATAATAGTAATTCCACGTATATCCTATCACATCCGTTTACTTTTACGTATGAGTTAAGGGGATTACGGTAAATTGCGTCATCGATTTACAGTAAAGCACAGCGAATCGCAAACCATCACCGTTTGTTCACCGTTTTTCAGTTCGGTAGTTATATATAACGAACGTCCAGTACACCGAAATACTACCACCATGTCCAAGTATTTTATTAGATTATAGTTTAGTGTTTAGTATAATTATGAACTAAGATAACAACCATTAATTCTGTATAATAACTGTTAAATTTTACATGATTAACTATAATTAATCGAACCATGATAAACATGACTGTGTATTATAATCTAAGTACATATATATAGCTAAATTTTTTATACCAGGGGAAGACTATGGAAGCAGTATATCGAGGTAAGTATGTGGAAGATTCTCATTTTTCGCATCCACTTAGAATATACAGTTGACTAAGTTCTATAGGACATACCCAATAATATACACACCAGGCTGAGCGAAGGCTAGCAAGTACTACAACAGCATGACTGTAGAATGTCTGTCTGCGGAGGAGGTCGTAACAAAGCCTTGTTGAATGTTGCAAATTTAGCTGAAGCGGTTTAATACTCAAAACTAGCGCTATAGTGCTGGATATATTCTGATGACCTCGTGAGGTTTCAGCCCCTAGCACTTGTACAATTACGACTGTGAATTTGATGTGTTGCCAAATTGCTGGTAGTTTAATAAAATCGTTACAATTTCTGAAAGTAGTAGACTTACGCCAAGCTGTGCATCTTTATAAGCGTTTAGTGATCTGCTCGTGATTTTATATGTTGGGATAACCGTTTTCTTTGACCAGATCAATAGAGGTTTTAAAATGTTTATGTATATAAGTGGAATATAGACTCCCAACCTTTGAGGTTTCATTTTAGTACGCAGTTCGAGTGAATTAAAATTATAATGCGGTCCGCAAAGCTCTCCAAATTCTCTGGTGAAATATCTGTGAAATAGTTGAAAAATATTTTGTAGAGAAATTGGCAAACTTATTTGACTTTCCAAATTTTGTATCTTTATACGTAATATTTAGAATGTTATTTACAATTTAATGTAGTATGTACTTCATTCTGAACCGTTGAAAATTTCAAATCGAAATAAACATACTAATGTTTACAAAATTATTTCACGATGAAAATTAATTAGGGACTTTTAGCACCAAATATTGATTGATAAAAACAATAAATTTGTCTCACAGATATCTGCGTACCACTTTAGCGAAATCAGAAGTGTAATTTTTCGTTTCAGATTTCAGAATGTCAAATTTGTCTGAAAATTTAATTTTACTCGAATTCCGTACTAAGCTTTTCATTATAGCATTAAACGTTGATTGTGTTTTGGTTAGATAAGTGGCAGATAGTAAATGAAAAGCTAAATTTTTCAAATTGTCCCAAATAGGTTAATTATGGCTGACCCTTACTTGGATGGTTGTAATGCTGTATTATCTCGGAATAGAGTGAAATGGCCTTAAATATATTTTCGCTAGCATTACTGTTCAATTGCTCTATCTTTTACAAGCCTTTAATGAACTCATTTCTAAATTTTTGGAGGTAAAATCTGCAATACTCAATCAAAGCTTTGTTTTCAGAAACCCCAACCAACTTTTCGAATTTTTCCTGGTTGTTATCGTTGACCTTACTGGTGAGATGCTGGACGGCTGATTATTAAAAAGAATGTAAGGTTTTCAAAGCGATAATAAAAGACGGAGTTAAAAAGATTCGAAGGCGACAGGTTGCTCCTGTACTTCTAAAGAGATCAAATAAAACATCTAATCAACTTAAAAAACAACTAACTGTTATTTCTGAAACTGTTAACGATTCGAAAACGAAGGACATCAATCCCTACACAGATATGGAAAAGCGACGAACCTGATATTACATACATAATGAAAAAGTAATTTATTCAAAATGGCATCAAATACTGCTCGCAGTGTGCTATAAATGATTGAATATTACAATGTCTTCGGGCATTAAGCAGTCCTGTAAGTTTGAGCGCCCTAGCAAGTCTAGAAGTTTGTGAAATTTGATTGCAAAACAAAGTAAGTACAACCTGGTAAGATGATCGCAGATTGATCAAATAAGTTTGGAAACTATGTTGAAGTTAGGCTCCCTCGAAAAGAAAGTACGTTTAAATGCCGGGAGCTTAAAACAATTAACTTAATCAAATTTTCTACAGAATTTTTATTACTTAGTAACACAATGAAATTCTGAATTTTCAAACTCACTAAAATGAATTATACTTCAACAGGTTTTGCAAGCGAACAACAATGTCACTATACCAAATCAAAGTATCGTGAGAATCGTTGAGGGATGAAAATAAAATAAAAATTCTGTTTGTTTTATCATACAACCAAAAATTATAGATAACGAAATTAAAATAATTTTAAGACACTTAACGTTTTATATATACAATATTTAGCAAGGCGACGATCGATTTCACAATGTTAATTCAATGAACCTTGGGTAAGCTAAATCTGAGACTGAGGTTAGTTTGATCAGCTGATATAAATAAAATTTTGAATATTGAAATATTTTACTGACAAAATTATTAATAGTTCAAAAATTTTCAAATTGAACGACCAATATAAAAAACCATATTCTTAAGTAAAATTTGAACTTAGATTTGGAATTGGTTTTATTTAGACATTTTTTGTAAACCAATAAAATATAAAACTATGAATTGGATTCCATAGCTTAACGACTGGTTGCAGATAGGCTTATCTAAATTAACAGCGTTTAAAAATATATTTTCTCTTCTGATTCATAAATTCTTTGATTTTTCATAAAACTTTCCGCTGAGAAGTATTCATTGGCTTAAAAATTTCCTTTCTGCTACAAAATGTATTTTATGTGATAGTGCTGCCTCTAGCGGTGAATAGTACAAATGCTGTAAGACCAAGTAATTGAAATCCTGATAAAACTGATGAAAATGGCCCTGGTCCAAAACCACGTTTTGAAAGTCCTTGATCCCAAAAATGCCAAAACTACTTAATTGTCCGTCTGGATCTTTGGATGTCGGTATCGTTGATACCTCAAGAACGGCTTATGCGATTCGAATTTTTTTGATATTCCACCCAAAATACCACTCAATACCAAGGTTTTGCATTTTTCTGATATACTCCTCGTTTAATGTATATTTTGAAAGGTCTTCGTTCAGACAACAATTTTAATATGACTTAGTCCATAAATCCACCATTTTGTCACTGGTAGCTAACTTTCCCTTTATTATAGAATACATGTTTACTTGTCGCATATCGTTGAAAAAGTCTTGGAAAATGCCGATTTTTTTTTTTTTTAAATGTCACTACTCAAAACAATCGTTGTGGCGCTGGAAGCAGTTACAAGTTTTATTATTCCCATATATGTTAATCATGTGGCATGTCATTTTAAAGGTTGTTGGAGAGCAACACTTTTGTCAACAGCGCTACAGTAGCTAAATCTACCGCTTTGGCTCTGGTAGCTAATTACATATTGCTACATTATAAAATATATTAGTGTGTTTTTTTTCTGAGTATTTTGCTGCGTAAATTTTCGTACTGGAAATTTGCGATGTTTCCCAATTTTCAATGAATTTTTCGGGTTTGCCAATTTCCAGACCGAAGTTCTGATTATCTCGTGAGGTTTCAGCCCCTGCCAGTTTCTATTTGGATGGGTTTAATATTTTCAATCCTACTTCATTCATTTCAATTTAAACACTAAAATGGAAGCCAGATCGGCACTGTGTTCCACATTCCAAGAGAAGGTCAAAATCGTGTTTATTAACTGTTCGTGACAATGTGAGAAAAATTTATTTTTATTTTGATCACGGCATTACTTGTTGTGGTTATAAACCCCTAACATACCTATATTTATAAAATAGTCGAATGTAAATATGAGACGGACTGTATTTTCGTATATAAATTAAGTGCTTGCAAACTAGAATATGAATATTTATTGAATCAATATATTAACACTTTACTTGTTCATATATGTACACGTATGTATATGAGAACATATATCACAAATTCACAAACAGACAAATGAAACCTCATTGTGTGTTATTTAGAGTACAAAACAATTTACTATACGTATTAATAAATCAATGATTTCTAGTTTGCTTTAATCTCGGGATACTAGAAATGCTACTTGGCTTGAGATGAGTAAGAGTTATATTTCTTCCTCTAGCGAAAGGTGAAGGCACTTTACAAATCGCAATTTTTAAAGTAGTTATGTTTACGTATACATATTTTTTTTAATTTTGTGTTATCATCAAGCCGCGTTAGTTCGTCCAAAATTTCTTATTAGTTTTCTCTAACGTTTGAGCTACATGGGGCTTGAAGAGTTATAAAAAAATTGGGTCTGCGATAATTTAGACGAAACGCTGAAGAATAGCCGCTTAACGAGTTTCGGTTTTCAGGCTTGTGTAAAAACCGATTAAAGAAAAAATATAGTGTAGAGCCAACCCAGCCCCTCGACGAGATGTGACGAGTAAACATGATTGTATTAGAAAGGCAAAATGGGAACAGGAAAATACACAAAACTCAAATGTCAATTCTATTTTTAACATACAAACAGAGTTTTATCCGGTTTCGATTGCGGTTTTCAAACAAAACAAATTTAGTTGTGTTTATTTCTATCACCGATCGTAATCAGATGATGGATAATTTCTTTTGCATGCTGCCCTTATCAGGATTCAAACCCGGAACATCCCGAAGGTATTTCGCCGGTATTTGTAAAATATCATAATATAATTACGTCTCGTTTATTTGGCCTTGATTTGAAAATTCGAATACAAAATTAAAAGTTTCCAAACAGTACAATTCGTTGTAATACAAATATTCCACTCGAAAACCATAACAAAACCAGCGAAAACCATTACAATGCTAACCGGAATGAGCAAAGGCCTGCCAGTACTACATGACACAATTGGCACACATCCATTGTACACAACAATATGAGCTTTCAGCCTGAACCTTATCAATTTCGGCAAAAACCTACAATACGAGCCGGACCCGAGAAATCCACTATAAGCTATATACCACTGAATTATAATGGTTTTGGTCTGCATTGGATAGTTCCATACCTGGAAATATAAATGATCTTTGTTCCTTCCACCTGCTACTAGAGTGCTTCCAGCTGACTGTTAGTACTCGTATTTCAGCTTTCAAATAAAATAAACGTTCTCGCTCATAAAAATTTACCACATGCTGGTTTTTGGTCTTAGGTTTGCAATAAAGAATACCACACGCTACGCAATTCAAACTCGAATACCGACTCGACATCTGTCGAATTTAACCAAAACTTCATAGTTCAAGCTGTTGCATTAGGGATCCCATGTACGTTACAGCCCTCTTTGTGGAGTGATCACAGACATGGACCATCTCAACCAATTGACACAAGTCAATGGTCACACTTGGAGTAGTTGGAACCCATCGATCCTCATTACTGTCTTCCCAACAAGACAGATTTTGGGAATTTGGTTGTACTAGCGGTATTAGCGGTATTAGCGGTTCACCTTTCGCCTAAAATATGAAACTTGGGTCATCCTCATGCAGACAATTGTCCAGTTAACGGCAACTATCGAAGATTATAACAACATCGACACTCAGGTCATTTAGGGTAATTATTTATTTAGCTCGAGAACTAATGCCCGATGAGAGGGCGAACGGCACCACAACTCGACATACTATCGCAACGAAGATGGCAGATACATACTGTCTTCCTGCCAATCAATGACAACTTATCTCTCCTGGGAAGGTCACGATAGGATGCATTTCTTCGACTACAATATTTAGAATAGCAATTTAGAATTGCTTCAACATAACCTCGTCGAAATACTAACCCGTGTCTCAGAATCGATCGGCGGATCACTCATTCGACAAATCGCAGTAATCTTCAAGCGATCGCCTCTGAGAAAGCATAAGCAGCGGTGATGTAGGCTCGTACAATGTTCGCAGATTGATCAGTCAAATCTCAATACAGACAAGCGAGACCAAAATCGTACCACTGAAAATAATCAGACTACCACATCTATAGAGTTTTCTGCCGGCCGACTCTTCGCCAAACTCATACAAAACATCTAGTTCAATCACTCAACGTGTCAGAAATTAAAATGTACGCATGGACCAACTTGGAAGTAGTACTTGGTTGGCTATACGCAGCTAATCACTGGAAGAGATTTGTGACCAATCTGGTTTCGCAAATAGCGAATTACCTTCAACGTATACCAACTGCAATTGTGTCTCATTACTAGACAGTTATCCGTGGTGGTACAATAACATTACAAACGAAAAATAAAGTCAATGGTGGAAAAATTACTTAGTATCACGGCTTCCTGCAAACGCTTCAACCAACATCGACGTCTCAACACAGCAACGTGCTCGATAGACTTCACCGTACCTGAGCTCAATTGGTTAATCGAGTTCTGGGTCATGCTGGTTCGTGAAACTCATTTCACTCACAAGATATCAAGATGTCAATCCGAGGAACATTTATTAGACGTTTTCATCGGCTGTGACGGTATACTACGGGACGGATGGCTTTTCAACGAATCCGAAAGCATCCGATTATCGTTTCCAAAGACAACCAGCTTACGAATTTACTAATTTCGAAAGCACATCGTACAACGCTATACGGTGGTCCACATCTGATGCTGACACACCGGTTCAAAAAAAGGGTCTGCCTTCTGCATTTACAGTTACATCTGCATTTCCATCTACTTATCTAAAAAAGCCATACATTTGGTTCTGGCGTCCAAGCTCGACAAAAATGCAATCATCGCATCGTTCAAAACGTTGACCGCGTGAAGTGGCTTAATCCGAAGCCAACAGCGATTCCGTAACCAACCAGTAGAGTACTAGGCATATAAATCCTGAGATAGCTGCATTATTGGCTCAAAATGGAACCACCTGCAGCTTCATTCCTCCTGCTTCTCCACATTTCGGTGGCTTGTAGGAAGCAGGGTTAAAATCAGCCATTCATCATTTATGCAGATTTACAGACATTTATACAACCACCTAGATCTGAAAATAAACCATCTCAATCGTTACCAGTAGCTTCACAAAATGTATCACCACTTCTGAAGAATTTGATTGGCAGAATACTTTTCCCGCCTACAATAACGCCTTAAGTGGTTGGAAGACAACGACAACCTCGCCAACGGTCAATCGCAAATTTTTGAATTTGATTTTACTAAGTGTTACTCGACTATTTCTTCATAGGTTGTCAAACTTTTGAATTCAACTCAAATTTTAGCGATTTTTGAAGGAGTATAGAAATCGGTTATTTTTTAACCGACGACTATGGCCAAATTAACGAACAAAAACTTTAATTTTTAATGGAGTGTTATGAATATTCTATTCTAATTCGATTAATATTCATCCTGATAAAAACTATATTGCATCTCTTAACCAATTTAGGTTTGGAAGATATCCCAATCATATATAGCACGAACTCTACACAAAGTATAAGCTATTTTAGGAGGCCACATGTAAAAACTTCCGTTTGTTTTTCGTAGCTCTGTTCCTGTCCAAAGTTGTAAAATAAGAAGTATAGAGGGATAGTGCGACAACATCTCAATCGTTAAGGTGGATTCAGTGTTGCGTTTTTTCGTTCCATCTGAATTTTTTTTTAAATCAATACAACTTGCTGAAAAAAATTCACAATAAAAAACGTCATTTTTAACCTATAACATTGTTTTAAAAAAAAAATCAGAACGAAGGAAGGAACGAAAGAACGCAACACGGAATTAGCCTTCAACGCCAAACAATCGTAACCGTTGCTTGAGTTTTTTTTTTTGGTCGAAAGGGAACAGCAAAAAACAAATTGTAAAATTTAAGGAAAAGAGAATATAGCCCTCCCTCGCATACCATTACACCTTATCAATATCATGCACCTTCCAGCAGCTCTATCACCGGTCCTATCGACAACTAATCTGAAAATAAAACTCATTATGCAACCTCGATAATGAGTCGGCCAAATCCCGATGTTCCGGTTTTCGCAGGTTATAAAAAGAGCTTCTGCATCATATCCGATACATTTTTCTACAATACATGACATAATTGTACACCCTATCATTTTGAGGTTAGAGACCCTATATTGTTGTTTATCCAACGTTATTGGCTAAAAAGTATCTCGCCTCCCGATTTATCCAGTAAAATAAGAATCCCAGGTTAAACAGAAACATTCGAACTTTTTTTATCGGAATTATTGTTATAGCAGACTACTTGTCTCCAAGGAATCGTGATCATCATCTCTTTTCACCTCTAGTATTCTCACTTACTGTTATGTTTGCAGTGACACCGTCCTGTGAATTCGGTAACGCTTCACTGTCAAGGAAAATTCGATTAAGACTGGTTATTTTTCAGAACCATATCTAAAATTTTAAATAAGTCCAATTTCATCCAAATCAGTTGGATTAATTTAAATTGTAAATATTATAGAAGCTATTATTCTAGAGCATATAGTTAAAATTTTGATCATAAGGTGCTTTGAAATCCAGAATTATAATTCTGATACTCGGAATTTCCTATTCGAGAGTTTTTTTATTTTCGGGATTTTGAATATTCACATGATGTTAAATCCTAAAGTGCTCATATTATTCTTAAGCCATCGTAAAGGTCGCCCACAAATTGAACGTTTCGTAGTCATTGTATCTTGCTAATTAGCGGGATAACCAGCTTGCAAAATGATAACCGTTCCTAACGCTAACAAATTATCTCTAAAAAATAGCCCTTTACGAGCCTGGGTAAAATTGAATCTGCACACCCGAAAAAAGTATCAACCGTTTGGTCATTGGACTATATCAATATCAAATTGTTCGTTAGTTTTTTTATCAGAGAGTAAAGAAAACGAAAACAATTCACTGTTTTAATAGAGTCTCTGAATAGTTTTGATTAGTTATTTATTTCATAAATTATTTATCAACAATAAGATAATTTTTTTTGGAAATAAGAATTGAACTAAAAATAACAAACAACTTCAAGGCAAAATTTATTAAAACAATTTACAGAAAATTTATACATGAGACCGCCGCATACATTGAAGAGTGCGCGGAATCTTATTTATTAACAACGTTCAGCAATTTAAATTTTCAAACTCATTGAAAAACTGGTCACAGTTATTTTTTTCATATATGTAAAGCAAGTATAAGATTTTGTTTTGTTGTCTTAGCTATTTTTAACACATCGAACGATTTAATTTGCATCTCTAATCTTTCAGATTTTGCTTATACAACGTTTAACGGTTAATTTATAAAACAAACACTCGGTATAGGCTGAACATATTCGTATTTAATGATTTATTTATTTATTTAAAAACTTTTCCTTTCTTTTGAGTATCTGTGGTTAGTATATAATCAAGTGGATTGGCCCGAAACACTTCAATTTTTGGAAATGTTCTAGATTTTATTATTTTACTGGCGCTATATTTTTTAGAGGGATTTAGCCGACTCATTTTTTTATTAATGTGTGAAAGGCCCATTCAATCCTTGCCAGACTCCATTGCTGCTGGAAGGGGCATACTGATGCTTGGATGTGGCATACTGGTAGCTCTTTAACTAATTAAACGGTTTTGGGAAAGTAGACGCAATATTTTAAACGTTTACGAAGCTAATAATCGATTTTTCAATTCAGCATGCCAAAGTAGTTGCTATCAGACAAATTAGTAACACCAAAAGAGAAAAAAAATTTCGTGATTTATTTATTTGCTTAAACTTTAAAACCAAAATGTTTCATGCCAAGGTTGAAACACTTTCTAACTCATCTCTCACACAACACAGCTTAGATAATCAATTGTCTTCCGAAATCGCCTGAATCATTTCGCGTACTACGTACCACCCCATGTTTGATATTATAATCAACTATCATTTATTGCATTTTTTTATCAGAAAAGCTGTCGATCGAAATAGTTTGCATCAATTTACTCTAAAATAAATTTTTATTGAACTTCTTCTACTAAATTTCATTGATCATTGACGATCCGTATTTTACCTTCCAATATTAAATTTGTATACCTACTAAGGAAGGCACTAGATCAAAAGAGATCAAAATAGTACCCAGAGTAAAAAAAACAAAACTTATTTTCAGCATTATAACACAATGTTAAATTTTACATCGAACCTGCTCATTTTATCTAGTAATGAACAGTGAGGCTTCTGTTGTTGAGGCATCAAGTTTACGCACTTCAAACGTTAGTGTTCTTTTCTGTCCGTAACAAGCTTCTCTTCTCTTCAATCCCCAGATCGAAGTCAAATTTATGCTAAAGGAACAAAATTGAAAACTGGGTGTGATCCTTCTTAATCCCCCAAAAATTATCAAAGAAGAGTTATGAATTTGCCTTTTAGACCAACTTGGTGCAAAATTCAAAGTTTATTAATTAGGATCATTGAGTGTAATACAAAGGTCTTTAAACATTGAAATTTTTTAGTTAAGATTTTATAAATTGCCCGGAGATAATCTAAGTGGTTTTTAACTGACATTTTAAGGAGGAAACGAATTTTACTAATCTTTATAATTGGAGGTCTCTTACGCATATTGCGTACTTGAGAGAGTATTACAATTGCGTGTAATATAAAATCGGGGTCCGACATCCAGTTCCAATTCAAAATCATTGAGATGAGCGACTCAGATCGATCCGTAATCACTGAGTAAAATAATGTTAAAGTTTAAAGAATTCTGTTACATTCAATAAACAAAACCGATTTACATATCCAGGACAGATTATTGTAAACAATATTGTATGTGCCAAATTTTTCTTAAGTTTTTTTCTCTCATTTCTCAAATTTTTTGCTCAAGTTTTTTTCTCTCTGGCTTTCTCAAGGATATTATGTACATGCAAAATAGTGTACATACTGCCCTTCTGATATCATTAAGGTGTCAGTCATCTCACGTCAACCAACTTCACATTACGGTCTTCCAAAACAATTGTGTGCCCTTTTATCTATTCTCTTTTGTTAACTCTTCAGAAAATCAATCTTCGACGGTTACTTTCGATGGAGCAGAGTCCCTATAACCCTTATCAAACTTTAGCTTTGCGTGAACGGTATTTTTCCTCATAAAAAATCCGAGTTTAATCAACACACGAAATTCCTTTTTTCCCCGAACCACCAAAATACCGCTTTTACCGTCGCAACGATATTAAAAATTATGTTCATTCGTCGAAAATCGAATTGATTTTCGAAACAGTTTGCAATTTCGTATCGAATAAATTGTTGTGTTATGGAAACGATTAAAAGAATATACTGCATTTTCACCGTACTCAAACATACATAAGTATTTCCCTGACATTGCAAGATCATCTTCAGAGGCAACCAGAGCCCTCCCTTCCTCTTTCTCTAACAGTATGTGTTTATTACAATTCAAGAAAAGATCGAACGTCTCTCTCTCTCTCTCTCGCTGGCACTACATCCCATCAACGGATTTGGCAGAATCAAATGAGGTTTCAAAATCATATTTTCTTTTCGGATAATGAGTGATTAATTCATTGATCCTAAACCAGCCGTGGAAATTGTTTCCTTGTCACCACCGGGAATCGAACCCGGGACCCCCGGTCGCTGGAGAGAGCATACTGACCACTTTGCCAGTGGGGATCGAACGTAACTTGCGGTAACTCTTTAGCTATCCGTCTTCTATTTTGGATCCGCTCAGCTCAGCTGAAACTATTCTTCTTTCTATTATATGATTGAATAAACTACGTACAGGGCGATTTACTTTGCTAGGGACAATCATTTCACAATTTCATTCGTCTGTACATTTTACCCGCACCCCTATATCGAAGCCCTATTAAGAGGTATTCTTGCGAGTGAAGGCTGGAGTCGTGATCTAGGCGCAACTCTAGCTCGAATATATACGTTTATCAACTTTTAGTGTCTTCAGAACAAAAGTGTTATATATCTTTGGTCCTTTAGGTATAGGCATGTGAAGTTTTGCCACTTTCGGATAAAGACCACTTTTACTTCCATCCATTACCTAGGAATAAGAATAGATCAGCTTTAGATGCCTAATAAAGATTACCTCCAGCTAAGGAAGTATAAATTCCGACTTGTTGATGGTTTGAACTCGTATAACACTCCCGCTTGTTGCGTATTGGTGGGCTTATTCCCGTTTAGTGCACAGTTAAATCGAATACTAAAACTTATATGCGTTTGAGTTTCGATAAGAAGCTTCAAAGATTTTCCTTATGAAAAAATGTATGCATTCGGTTTAATCAAATAATTGGCAGTGATTGAGTTACTATAGACCGAATCTAGGTAAAAGAAATTCGAATATATTTTCCATTTTATCAACAAAAAAAAAAAGATCTCCTTCCTTTTGATATTCTTAGGAAATTTTAACGTTCTTCTTATAGTATCAACTACGTTATCCAATTCTACAAGTGTCTTCGGTTTCCAAAATGATAAATTCCTTCGATACACTCTAATCCTTAACTAAAGTTATAGTACATCACAAATAATCAGAATACTTCTCATGATTGTGCACCATTTATAAGTTATTCGACGAAGCTTCCACCAGGTCTTGAATAAGAACTATGCCTTCTCCCGATTTTGGCAGTCTAAGAACGAGAGTTACCGAGACAGCTTGGAAGCGATACAGGTTATTAATTATATGCAGCTTCTAGATTCGCTGTCTCTTTGGGAGTCCACGCCATTTCGCTAGCGTCCAAGCAAGGCTATGAGTACCAGTAAAGCCGCTTCAACATAGAAGCTTCTTGCAATTCCGAATCGCCGGTATGTTGATTCTACTAGAGACTATATAAGCTCCTTTCGAACTTTCAGCCTCCGTGACAAGCGATGATCGTTACTTTTAGAGTTGAATTACCTGTCAATTCTTTTAATCCCACGATGGACGAGTATAGGAGAAGAAAAGGTACACCAGTGCAGATATTCGTATACAGAAGTATTCATATATATTTTGTTTCGTGCGATGCCGATGGCATGTTATCTGATTTCCTATTAGAATTCCAGTAAAAATGTTCAGGTTTTTTTACTCGAATTTTTTAGACCACCAGTTTCATCAAAAATTAAACCATATCGTTCGGTAAAGCCTGCGCCATAATAACTGCTACTTTATCGTTAATTGACTATTATCATTAAAAGTTTCGCGTAGAAAATGGTATACCACGTCAATAAGTTTTGTCCTCTTGTGAAACAACGGCACACACACACTCGTGTGAGTCATACCAATTCCTTCACTGTATTTAAAGATCGTTAAATTTCACTCCTTATCTGTTAAGAACTGAAAAAGCTTCGCGCCGGAATATGCAAATCGACATGTTCTGAAGGCAGGGTTGCCAACCATATACATTTGACCCGCAGATTCTGGGGTTTGAATACACTTCCTAGGGCTGCGGATCTGGTTTTTATTTTCTGGGGAAAACTATTATCTATCATATTACATATATAATAGAATGTAGTGCATTACAAGCCATTGTAAGTATATTCGAACGAAGTTACTACGTGATAAAAAGCAATTTGCTAGTGATACGTTTTCATATCACCTGCATTTCGTTTCTGATTCCAAAACGTTTCGTAAATGAATCGAATGTGAAGAGGAATGCGAACTACTAATACATACAAATCAGTTCGCTTTCATTTTTATTTTCATACGCCAAACGAAATACTAACGAATCGCTTTCGCTTCGCTAAGGTGATACATTTGCGAAATAGATATATAGTTTCGTATTGGAATACATACAACATTTAAAAAAAATTGTTTCCAAAGAGGAAAATTTTCATAGTATACGTGTGTTGCGTGTATAAACTATATTATATTTCTTTTTTAGACACTGGGCACTTTCACGTCCCCTATCATGATTAGTAAAATCATTTGCATAGGGTTGGCTGCGATTTTACTCAACATGTTCCCAACTGTGCCCTGTCCGAATCCGAATGTACCTACTAGATGGATTAGCTTGTCTAAGGCAGTATACAAAATTTTAACTTGATGGTCTAAAAGTAACCGGTATTTTTCGCAGCAAGGCAAAGAGAATTGTGACAAAGTTATTTGGAAGTTTATTAAATCTCAACAAGGTGAAATGGAAGATGATACGACTTCAATAAATATTCCAGAGATGTATTTATATTTCCTTTCGCATTTTTTAAGTTTTATGTGTCGATCACTTGTAATATTACAAAGGAAATCAATTACAGCAACAGAGTTACCATCTATTGTGAGTTTTCTAAGGGATTAACTGTAATGCAGAATTCGGGATATAAATATTTTGGCAGCAAAGTTAAAACTGCTTTATTAAATCTTAATACTCGCGAACAAAACAAGTTCATTGATGCTACATTAAAGACTTATACGCGGGCTTTAAAATATATTTCAAAATTTTACGATTTCGATGATAAACCATTTAAAATTCTATCTAATCTCAATATAAAAAATGGAGACGTGAATTTAGAAGCCGTTTTAAAAGTTGCCGAATTTTTTATTTAAATTTAGATAATGATGTTATTATATATTACCGTAAATAAACTTCGTCAAAATTTGGGAATTAATGATTAGTTTACTGCCGAACGTTGTGGGTTAATATTTTCATATCCACCGATGATTTAATTAAATTCAAAATATTAGTAATCCTATGAAAATATTAAGCAATCCTCTCAGCACTGCTTTTGTGGAGCGAGTTCTGCGGTTTCTGAACTAAGTCTACGGAGCTTATGTCTATAAAACTTGGCAACCCTGTCTGAAGGTCCAATTCTAACTTGAAGTTCTTATAAACCACCAAATATATTCGATCACACCACCAAAAATTAACCGTAACGTAGTTGGAAAGGAGGGCGGGGGGCGGAGGGGGGTTTGTGAAACTCTTCTCCCTCCTGCATTCTTTTTTACAAATTGAAAATTTAGATTTAGGTCCATTGATAGATTTAGCGGGGACGTGCAGAACCAATGAACATCAACAATGTCCTTGAGGTGAGATGGAACTATTTAATCTTTCTATTAAGTATTAGCGTCCATCCTCTAATGAGAAATCAATGCCCAATTAAAATTCCGTCATCGCCATATGTATCGAATATATATTTTTAATTTGCGGGTCGCGATGTCGCAGATGTACTAGGCGTGTGAATATCACTCCGCCCTTTTATATTTAAATAAAACACATTTGTTTGTTTAGAAAATGAAAAAATTATTGGGATCCCCCCGTTATCCATCTTTCCAAAATCCATTTTGCTAAAATCCGTAGTTTTTTATAAAAATCCTCTTTTGACAATCCTCCATTGATGTTGAAACCCATGATTGTTGAAACCCTTTTTTATTATTTTCCAATTTTGACTAAATCCATTTATGACACAATCCACTGTTGTCAAAATCCTCTAGTATAATGTCACTAAACGCATGATCGTACAAATAAAATAAATTTCGTATTTCCATGAAAAAAAATCCAAGAATCCATGAAAAAAAAATTCGAATCCATCGTTTTTGTTATTTTTGTCAAAATCCATGAAAAAACCATCGAATCCATCGTTTTTGTTATTTTTTACAAGCCCGGGCTTATAAAAAATAACAAAAACGATGGATTCGATGGTTTTTTCATGGATTTTGACAAAAGGGATTTTTACAAAAATGAATTTTGACAGAAATGGATTTTGTCAAAAATGGATTTTATCATAAATGGATTTTGAAAAGGATGGATTTGGTCAAAAGATGATTATGTCAAAAATGGATTTTGTCAAAATGGATTTTGTCAAAAAGGATCGTGACATAATAGATTTCGTGGATAACCCAGAATTATTTATTGAAAGTATACGTGTGGGTAACTGCAGCAAGGAAACTTTCAAATTTCAAAATTAAACTTTGCATATACCGATTAAGCCCAGTTTGTGCTAATTAGTGCTCACAGGAAAAAATTAGTGCTAGTCTGGGAGCCTAAAAAATGGGAAAAGAAAATTTAAATTTCGCCTGAAAGACGAAAAAAAACCCAATATCTAGAAAAAAAACAGAAATAAATTAAGCCTAATTTTAAAACTACACAAAAGCGGCTTCACTGACGAAATTTGTGCTTATCATAGAAATATGGTTTTCATAAATCTTATCAAGTATGTACATTGTCATCCGAAAATATAGTAGCTGAATTTATGCTAATCCAGATTTGGCCCAATTCCATTCAAATATTCAACGGTCTTTGTTGTTCAACGGAATTGGGCCAATTGTGGATTAACACAAATTCAAATACTATATTTTTCAGATGGGAAATGCCTGATAGGAATATCCAATCAAAAGTGCCAACTTCATTGGTTTATACAACATTTTTTGACAGAAAATTGTTCATTCAACAGTCTTTGTTGTTGAACGGAATTGGGCCAACTCTGAATTAGCACAAATTCAGCCACTATATTTTTCGAATGGCAAAAACATGCGTGACAGCATTATGCTATCTGAAATGCCAATTCTTTGATTTCATAATATGTTATTTCTACTTTTTAATTTGTTGTTGAACAAAAATATTATTGAACGGTATACATCTGTATTTTATTTGTTCACTATAGTATCGTTTAGGGGCTAGTTTATTTTTCCTCAATTTATAATGAAAATTTATGAAAATCATATTTTAATGATAAGCACAAATTTCGTTGTTGGAGCCGCTTTTGTGAAATTTTAAAATTAGGCTTAATTTATTTCTGTTTTTTTCTAGAAATTGGGTTTTATTTTTAGGAAATCTAAATTTTCTTTTCCCGTTTTTTAGGCTCCTGGACTAGCACTAATATTTTCCCGTGACCAGTATTCGCAAGTTTCCCTGCTATAGTTACCCACACAAAGTATACTCCATCTGCAGCTACAACTTTCCCCCATCTTTCTGGCAATTTAGGGATTCCTTCTCTGCAGAAATCCTGGTCTTTGGAAGCGATCCAATCGAAAAGCCAATTTTCGATCTCTGCGCGAGAACTGAACCGCTGTACAGAAAGAGACGACTGCATCGACCAGAATAAGTAGTAACCTTTGGTTGACCAGTTTCACCAGGCTTTACCCAAGATTGTTTGCGTTTGGGGTTCTCATAATAACTCCATTTTACATCTCTAGTAACTATTCGATGCAAAAAACCTTTTCTTTAATGTCTTTGAAGCAGTATTTTACAAATGGTTTTTCGACCTTTGAGGCCTCTTTCTTTTAATTCATGCAGAACCCACTTACTAGCTTTTTAAACCATTTTGATTGTTTGTGAACGTTTTGGAATAACTGATCGATCAACATAACGCCAATAACGAGTCCAATTCAGCATCTTCAAATTTTTTGGGTGGTTTTCCATGCTCATTCCAAAATCATCATTTTTAAATCGCCGAAACCTTTGTTGCACGCTGTATTCGGTGAAGCATGATCACCGTAATTTTCCACAAGTAAACAGGAAGTTTCCGCTGTACTTTTTTTTGCAATAATGTAATAAAACTTCTCGCAAATGATGTCTATTTGGAATAAAAATCGACATTTTCAAGGAGTTAAAAATACTAGTTGTTTACACTTCAACCAAATGTAGCATACTGCGTTTGACATATGACAACAATACCGATATTGTACGCACGTAAGTAGTACTAGTAACGACACCTATTGGAAAAGGGCGGAGTGATATTGACACACCCAGATGACACACCCAATTAAATATCGAACAAAATCGAATTTAAGTTGTTTCTAAAATTTTTGCTATGACAGTTCTAAGAGGTTTCTGGGGAGTTCGCTAGTTAAGTATTAAGGATTAGTAATGAAGAATGGATCAGACGTCAATTATTTATTAGAACAATAAAATAATTTCACTTGTAATTAGTAAAATTTTAAATTGCCTTAAAAATATAACAACGTCGAAATTCGGATAAATGATGATTTTCCGATAAATGTTTTTTAGATAATTTATTTTCAACAGTTTATTTTATTTTCGGGATTTTGTTTTCGGGATTTTGTTTCGGATTCCGGTTTTCGAACTAGTAACACAAGCCTCTGTTATTAATCAAAGTAATTTAATAAATTGTTTATTTGGTGTTTGACATTCAAATGTATCTAGACTCTGGTGTATGGTTGTATGTTATTTATACAACCCAAGTTAGCCGCCAATTAAAAGCCGCCCGTTACCCAATGTCCGCTTCATAAAAGGTCGATTAAACTGTAACCAATAACAACTACCGCATAATAGCTTTGTTGGACGCGGATGAGCGTTAACAGACAGGAGTACGGCCAGGAGATCGAGTTGCCCAAAACCAATAAATCTTTATTTTTAGAATGGCTTCAGTCAGCCATTATATCGAACGCAAATATATCGAACGCAAATGCTTGCAATTTAAATCAAGAGACTTACTAGTTTTTACGATGATGATTGCGAAATAAAAATCAACGTCTCAGAAAATTAAGATCGAACAATATGGTTACTGGAAATGGCCAACAAATTGGCACATTATTTCAGGAGACACACAAAAATTGAGCATCTAGTGTTGAGCATTAGTAAATTTAAAAAATATTATTTTCTGAACCCTAGATATTACCTGTAAGATACATCCTAACTGGTTAAAACAGCTTGGTATGTCATCACTACCCATAGCAGCCCAAACAGGAGAAGACGAGCCCACGCACGAAGCGCTGGTTTTTCTCTGAGCTTTGTCGGTGAAAATCAAATTATTTGGGTAGGTTATTAAGAAAATGCAATCTTATCTGTTTCACTAAATCACTAAATAAATATAATAAAAGCTGTGTGCCACACGTTTATTTATTATAACTAATATATTTTGTTCGCCATTGCGTTATACTGACCTTGCCCTAATAAATCGATTTTGTGAAAATTTTGTTATAACTTCAAATTAATTTTAAATGTGGTTGCCCTAAATTTTCTTATAACCAATTAATACGAGTATACAATAAAATATTGACGAACCGGTTGATTTAGGTTGGTATAGTTGCCTGAATATTTCAACATCAGAAATCATATAAAGTATTTCAGAACACAACATAATAATAATAAAAAAAAAATTCTAAATTATTTGAAGGCCAACATAACACGCCACTTCCAAAGCATACATACATTCATTATAATGCCTTATATTGTTTTTCCGACTTGATGATTATACAGCACAAAGCAATGTACATGGGAATACAACATCTCACCTTTAATAAACAAACCCAATGAATTTGATTTTAATAAATCTGTATTTTTATAAATAAATAAAATTGTAAATTGTTTATATCCACCATATTTCAATGGAAATTATAAAAAGGCACGTGATCGTCAACAAGCAGCATTTAATGTAAAAACATCTTTGTATGTTTGTTTATGAAACAGAAATGTTTTAGTTTATATGGTTAATTAAATTCACATGGAAATGCAAGTGGCAGTAAAACGATTTTTTTCCAGTAGAGTAACACAAGCCATTAATTAAAATTGCGTTAATCAAAAACAAAACTCGTATTTTACAACCGACTGATTAACAATATTGACCAATACTCTAATCTGTTATTTATATCTTGATAACGTTTTAAAGTGTATCGACGATACGAGTAGTATATACAAAACATGCATTTCTAAACACTTATAACATCGCGTTTATTATAAAATAGCCTATACCTCATAAATCTTCAGTTACTTTGGAATGATATCATCACCAAGGCGCGATGTGTGACACAACAAATTTTGAACAAAAAAAAATATTTAACCGCTAATCGTATCGTAATTTGCAAAAAATTTATATACAAAAATGTTTTATTGTCACATATGACATTCGGTTGTGACATAAACTATGAACAATATTGCAAAACAAGTTATTTTTTGTCGCATTAGAATTAAAAATGCACGATTTTTTTTCAGAGTCATACATAATTATTTACGGTAGTGAGACAAAACGTCACATGACAAACGCCTTAAGAGCCAAAGAGGTAAAATCTTAGATCAATATCACTGCCAAACTCTGAAATAAACTAACTAAACTGACACAGATATCTGTGGTTGAACCGCAAGAAACTGCTCGAAAGTTGTAATAATAATTTTTTCGTAGTAGTTTTTGACATTACAAAATAACTTATTTTGAGGTTATCATTAAAATTTAACATTTATGTATGATTATAAAATACCAAAAATTTACAGCGTTAAATTTAAAAAAAATCCAATTGGATTTGTCTTGTAGAGAATTTCAAACATTTTTAAACTATTTTTAACTCTCATCTTAGACAAGTCTCCGAATCCCTATTGGTGTCATTGTAACGATCAAAAAATTTCCTACCGAATTTAGCTGACTGCGAGAAAATTGTTGTGCCATTTTTTTAATTCAAAAGTTGATTATTTTATACCATTTTTCTACTTTTATATCTCCGATCCTAGGGATGTTCACAGGCTTAATATGGCCGGATAGCCCAAACGGGATTAAATTGTGATGATTTTTAACTCCTCCAGCGTGTATTACGTCTATATTACGTCTCCCTCAAACATTTGGTGATAATTTTAAATGACCTTGAAACTCATAAGTTTGAAAGATAATGACAACAGTCAGAACCTATATTTTTGAGTGTATTTCTTGATAAAGCAATTACAAATAAATACTTTTGTTCGTACAAAATTTTTCTTAGTGTACTGAGAGATATGAGCAAAAATTGATCTGCGTTACAGTAATAATCGGACAAGTGGTGCAGTGATTAAAGCTTCGGCACTTGGATCGGGAGGTACTGGGTTCGAATCCCATCAGAGGCTAGATGCAAATCGAATTTTCATCATCAATTACAATCGGTGATGTTAATAAACACAACTAAGACCCTCTGATGGAGTGCAGAATTAAGCGCCGACCCACCGCCCATGCCAATGTACAGGTTGACATGGAGCTTGCAATGTGCAGGTGGTATACTACTGTAGTTGTGTGAGTAGGTGAATAGGTGAATGGGTTAATGGTGTGGCGTGAATGCGTAGTATCACAATGGGCCAAACAATGGCCTAAGTGTCAATCACTGAAACCTAACCTACAGCAGGGATCGGCTCAAAATCCCGAATCACAAAATCCTGAATTATTAAAATCCCGATAAAAAAAATCTCGATTTTCAAAATCCCGAATTTTCAAAATCTCGACTTTCAAAATTCCGATTTTCAAAATCCCAATTTTCAAAATCCTGACTTTGCTGAAACTTTGAAAATCCCGTCAGAATTTTTAAAAAAATATTAAATATTAAATTTTGTTTTTCTAAAGTGAAGAGTTTTATTAAGAAGCCCGATTTTAAAAAAATATGAATTCGGGCACCCGCGGGTCGACCGGCCGGAATGCGGGCGAATGGGGTTGGGCTTGTTTTCCCGAATTTAAAAATCCCAAAATCAAAATCCCGAATACAACATCCCGACGCTCAAAATTCTAAATTTCAAAATCCCGAATTTCAAAATCCCGACTTTCAAAATCCCGATTTTCATAATCCCGATTTTCTAAATCCCGATTTTCAAAAGCCCGATTTTAAACAAAATTGAATTCAGGCGCTCGCAGGTCGGCCTTCTTAAATCGGGCTTCTTAATAAAAATGAAGGGAGAAAAACAAAATTTAATATTTAAAATTTTTTAAAAAATCTCGGGATTTTTAAAGTTTCAGCAAAGTCGAAATTTCGACAATCAGGATTTTGAAAGTCGAGATTTTAAAAATTGGGATTTTAAAGTCGGAATTTTTAAAATCGGGATTTTTAGAGGCGAGATTTTAAAATTCTGGATTTTGAAAGTAGGGATTTTTTTGTCGAGATTTTGATAGTTCGGGATTTTGAGCCGATCCCGAGCGCCTGTACTGAATTTTTTGTTTAAATCGGGCTTTTGAAAATCCGGATTCTGAAATTTGAGAGTTTGAGCGTCAGGATTTTGTGATTCGGGATTTTGATTTCGGGATTTGATTTCGGGATTTTTAAATTCGGAAAAACGAGCCCAACCTGTTACAGCTAACTAATTTTCTCTAAGTTCTAACACTGTTTCGTTGTAACGACAAATACAAATACATATATAAAATCAATTCTTCTTTGCGTGGGTCCTACCAGAAATTTCATTTTGAAAATCCCGCGGTTTTTTATTTTCTCGAGAAATATTTTATTGTGCGTTTAAAATTTTAAATAACATTTTTAAAATTTGTTATGGGTGATTTCTGGAAAGCTCACACTTGGCACTCATAGTTTCGAAGGTTTTTTGAATTAATAAAGGAATTAATCAAATTTGGCCAAAGACGCTTTTCCGTTCATAAGGCCATCACGTCATTCACAACTTGTAAATATTATTGAATTTTTTTTACTAATTTCAGACACCATCCCAAGTTGAGAGCACTAAATGTCACATTCAGCACTCATAAGAGTTAAGCTAATTTGGCAAAAAACACTTCCACGTGCAGTGGTGCCAATCACAACATGCAAATTGTCTTCAAATTGTTTTTATAAAATTAAGACAACAGTCCAAGTCGGTAACTCTAAATTCCACATTCGGCACTCTAGGCACCATTCCAGGCTCACTAAATTCCATACTCGGCACTTGTTGTTCCGAAGATTTTTTGAATCAATGATAAAGTCTCATTGATTAAAAAAATCTTCTTCATCAACCGATACACATTTTTCGATCAATGATGCTCATTTTTACGGATCGGCTGAAAATCCCAAATCACAAAATCCCGAATAATCAAAATCCCGACAAAAAAAAATCCCGATTTTCAAAATCAGCAGACAAAAAAAAATCCCGACTCTCAAAATCCCGACTTTCAAAATCCCGATTTTCAAAATTCCGATTTTCAAAATCTCGATTTTCAAAATCCAGATGTTCAAAATCCCGATTTTCAAAATCCCGACTTTGCTGAAATTTTAAAAATATTAAATTTTGTTTTTTTACCTTCACTTTTATTAAGAACCGATTTTTATTAAGAAGCCCGATTATTTTAAAAAGAATATGAATTCGGGCGCCCGCGTGCCATTTAAAAAAAATCGGGCTTTTGAAGATTGGGCTTTTGTAAATTGGGATTTTGAAAATCGGAATTATGAAAATCGCGATTATGAAACTCGAGATTTTGAAATTCGGGATTTTGAAAGTCAGGATTTTGAAATTCGTGATTTCGAGCGTCGGGATTTTGTGATTCGGGATTTTGATTTCGGGATTTTGAAATTCGGAAACCAACCCAAAAAAAAATTATGAAATATTCCTTAAAACAAAATAAAAAAAATTATATTTCCAAAACCGAAAAATAACCCCTTTGACACATTTGGCCCTTCGATACATGCGGCCCGTGGAGACACTCGGCCGTTAGACACATTCGGCCTTTCATAATTTTGCCCTTCGACATTCAACCCTTTGATATCAAACCGTTGCATCGCTCCTCCCCCTCCGTTTAACCCTCCTTTAGAAAAAAATTCAAGAAGAGCGGGGTTCAAAAACATGTCGGGAATAAAGGAGCAGTTTTACTAGTTTTATTCTAAGTGAATGATTCGAATTCAAAATTGATTTTTTGCTACAATTCTAGACTACGGTCGTTAGGGATGGATCTTGACCATTTTTCTACTGATTATCTTAAAACTCTACAAGTAAGGTCTAAATAGGATTCTAAAATGATTTTTTATTAAAGCTCTAGAATATGGCCATTAGCGACAGAACTTCTGAAATATATCGCACTTTTTGTCCAGATACGCAGAGCTTTATCAAAAAATAATTTAATAATCTCATTTAAATCGTGTCAAATTTAAACATAATCGGTTAACAAATGGCCAAATTCCATCTTTATTGACCATATTCCACAGCCTTATCAAAAAATCATTTAAGTACCCCATTTCCTTCACAAGTGACGAATTTCAACTAAATCGGTTAAGAAATAACCTAGTTCCATCCCTAATTGCCATAACTTTATCAAATACCATTTTAAAATCCCATTTAGATCCCACTTGCCGATTTTCAACGTAATCGGTTAAGAAATGGCCAGGCCATATCTGCCTTATACCTCAACTTTATAAAAACACATGTTTTGAATCCCATTTAACACCCACATGTCGAATTTCAACTAAATCGGTTAAAAATGGCCTACCTAGTTCCATAGCGATGGCCATATTTCAAAACTTTATCAAAAAATCATTTTAGAAACCCATTTCCATCAAACGTGTAAAATTTCAACAAAATCGGTTTAGAAATGGCCTAGTTCCATCTCTATTGACCACTTTATCGAAAAACCATTTTAGAGTCCCATTTCCATCGTACCTATCGAATTTCATTTTTGAATTTTGTCAAAAAATCATTTGAGTCCCATTTACCCACATGTCAAATTTTAAAAATTCAAACCGGGATTTCCTAAAAAACGGGTTTTTTTTTATACAAAACCGGGATTTTGAAAACCAGGATTTTAAAAACCTGGATTTTGAAAACCAGGATTTCATTACACACCCGTTTATTTCACTACTAAGAGATAGGAATTATAGTGGGAATATGGTAGTGGAAGTCCAGTACCTCTAGTAATTGCATTTGGTAGATAAAAACAATTGCGCTGCTTCAGAATTTTCAGTTTTCTCTAAGAGTTATGTGGCTTAGGATAGTTACCTGACCAATCAACACAGTTAAAATATTTGTGAAACAGTTTTGAATTGATAGATTAGACGGTAGGACCAAGTACAGAACAAGATGTGGCGGGTAATGTCGCACTTATTCCTACAGCCGGTTAACAAGACGGATGGATAGGAAAGGTATTTTTATGACGGAACGACCCAGTTGGAGACACCTAGCGATCATACGACACTAGATAACACAATTCTAACGGTCTTCAAGAACTGCTTCTTTAAACCAGCACCATTAAACTTTCCAAGAGCACGATTAGTTCGTTCCGTTTTGTAGGAAACCGTGTTGTTCGAGACTAAAAAAAGAAAAAAAACGTTACATTTTATTTTTTTTTTTGTTATGGTATACAAAAAATAAAATAAAAGAGAATCAACGAAAACGTGTGTTCTTCCTGTGTTCTTTAAGGGTTACCTGTATATAAAGTCGTTGAAATATTCGCTGCGGTTTTGCTTGGTGGCACGTATTCGGGAGGTACAATTTTCGATGACTTTGTTCAATAAATCTCGCTGAATTTTCTGCATGGTGTTCGTTATTTTATCTTTGATGCATCAATTGTTTGCGGTTTATTCTCATACACCTGCTAAGATAGATCCAAATAATGAAGTCTAAAGGCGTTAAATTGCACAATTTAGGTAGCAGGTTCACGTCACCGCCGCGCGATATAACCATGCTCTCAAAACGCTCGTTTAGGCCACATAAAGTTGCTTATAATTGATCTGTAGCGCTCGTCGTTGATGGTTATGGTAATGGCAGTTTCCTACAGCGCAGCAGCGCTGTGTGTTGGTGACTATTTAGTTGAACCGGTTGATACGAATTTGGTCACCAAACGTCTAGTAGTCGACTCGGCATGACGATAATGATCAGGATAAAAATCACGTAACGCGCGGAACGGTTCTGGAACGGAACACTGATTTTGAAAATAAACTTTGATGATATAACTTTTAACGCTATAACCTTCCATGGTGATTTACCATACACTACTGATAAATTCACAATAAATTTGACAGACGATGCTTTTCCGAAAATTTAAAATGTTAAGTATAAAAGTACATAAAGGCTAAATTTATAACTTTATATAAGTTTCACAACCACCTCGCGCTTTTAATAAACATTTTCGGTTATACTCCCACTGTTCCAATGTTAAAATCGTTTAATTATAGCACGTGTGTCCTAAAAATAGTCAGGTCCACAAGAATAAAATACAAAAGTGAGAAGTACTACCAAACCAAATATTTTTTGACCATTAGCGTCAGGATACTTAAATTTGGAGAGGGGAATGATATTGCGCGGTCGGTGATTCAAAACTTTGTCATGAATTTCGTTTTGCTGAAGTAACGTTCGACTAAAATTGGTTTCACCTGTTACGAGCGAGTTAGTTTAAAGTTTCTAAAATAAATTTCCCTTCGTTCATAATTTTGAACACCCCGTTAGATATTGGAACTCGTTATAGAGATATTAATAAAAAATAACTTGATTGTAAGTATTCAGTCATAATCAAGTGAATTCAACAAAAACTGGTTTCTCTATACTATATTAGTGTCACGTCTCGGGCATTATATATTAGACTTCCTATATACATGATTTTCACCGAGGTCTAATTCATAGTTTTCCGTGTATCTAATAATTCGAATAGAAATGCATGTAGAACTTTCTAATTTAGAATTATAGGAATAATTTCCTTTTGAAATAACATTAAGGTCACTGCTAATATTGGTTCTAACCGAGTTCCCAACTATAAGATTCACACAGAATTAATCAGATTCGCCCCGAATTCCGTGTTTTTTAGGAAAGCTTGCTCAGTGTACACTTTCCAATTCTCTTAATTATTGACAATATTTGACATATCCTATAAAACGAAAATGATATCAAGGATCGGTACATTGAAGAGAGGATGTAGTAAATCTTGAAGTGAATTATATAGTATTTTAGATTTTGTCTAAAATATTCTTGATCTGCGGTTTTGACGAAGTACTGTTGGTGCAACAAGAGCGTGTACGGCTTAACTGTACTTAAAACTATAGGAATAAATATGGCGACGCATGTCGAAATACTTTGTTTAAACCACTGCTAGCACAAAAACAGATTGAAAATCGACTACAGTGGGCGAATGAATATAAAAACAAAGATTGGACGAATGTTGTGTTTACAGATGAGTCATCCTTTAGGAGTTTTTCTGTTAAAAAGCAAGTTTGGTAAACTAAGAAAAAAAAGGATTGTTCGAACTGTGCAGCACCCGCCCAAGCTCCATGTATGGGGACGCTTTACCAAGCATGGTTTTGGTAAATTAACCGTTTCCACACAGAACCCAAACGCACTTTTTATGAATAAAAGTAAATAGTTTGGAGCGGAGAACTCTTATTGGATCTTGCAAGAAAGCAACGATCCAAAAAACGGAAATCCATAAAAATAAAAAAAAAACCGTAGTTTTATTTTTACTTAGTTTTTTGCCGTACACGAACTTGTTGAACCTACTGTATGTGTGACATAAGAAAACGAAGATAATTCTAAATCTTTTAATAATTTTGGTTAGGTTTACATCTTAAGGTCTTAAAAATATGGCTTGCACGTTGCTGAAAGTGTTCCAATAAGAGCACCGATTTTTTTTAATTTAAACGTGTACTATTTATTTTAAAAGTGATAATATTTATAATTCATTATAAAGTACAAATGTTGTGATTAAGCATGGTATTTGTGATACGATTTTGAATTGATTGAACTGTAGAATCAAATATACTGCGCGACAAAATTGTCTCTGACATTTGTAACATTCAGGAGATCAATATGGGTTCAGGTACGTGTTTCTCAGAATATTATATATGCTATACTTATCTAACATTCCTCACACTAAACGGCGCGGCCGTAGGAATATTAGTTAGAAAGAAATCCTCTTTATATCTGTCTATGTTCCTGCTCAAATCTCACAATACAATCGTCAACGTTCATCAGGTGTCCAAAATCATGGAACTTAGTTTTATTAGGTGATTTTAATGCCTTGGTGCCAATGGCTGTTGGAATCCTGCTAATATTGGCACCAATTTATACCACAGTAAATCCCATGAAAATGATATTTTATTAGGTCTTCTTGCCAGTTCAGCCAATCTTTTTATTGAAATCACTAAAGGAAGACACGATCATAGGTTGATCATACAGGGTTATCCAATTCGAGGTTGATAAAGTAGAAATCTGTATACCGACATCTGTCAAAGATAAACGTCAAGTACGCTGTCATTTATTTAGTTGACATTCTGCCATTTAAGAATATGGAGCATTTAACAATCGATCAACGCGTTAAAATTAAACGCGGAAAAACAGGCCGTCGATGCTGATTTTTCGAACAAAATTTTCTTCAGTGATGAAGCTCATTTTTCGCTTGGTGGATACGTTAATAAGCAAAACTGTAGAATTTGGGGCTCAGAAAATCCACAATTGATTGTAGAGAAGCCATTACACCCGGAAAAAGTCACTGTTTGGTGCGCATTGTGGTCTGGTGGTGTGATTGGGCCGTATTTTTTTGAGAACAACCATGGACAAACCGTTACCGTCAATTCTGAGCGCTATGGCCGCATGTTAACCGATTATTTTTTTACGAAAATCGAAGATTATGATCTTGACGAATGTGGTTCCAGCAGGATGGAGCAACCAGTCACGTAACACGAGCAAATCGAGATCTTTTGCAAGAGAAATTTCCTGGACGTTTGATTTCGCGATTGGCTGATGTCAATTGGCCTCCAAGATCCTGTGATTTAACGCCTTTGGATTTCTTTTTGTGGGGCTACGCGAAAGCTCGTGTTTACGCAAACAATCCTCAAACTCTTGACGAATTGAAAACTAATATTCGTAAGGTAATGGCCGAGATACCGCCCGAAATGTGCCGAAAAGTCATTGAAAATTACCTCAAAAGAATCAAGGCATGTAAGAAGTCCCGTGGAGGACATTTGAATGATATCTTGTTTAACTAAAAATGGCAAGGATCAATCTGTAAAATGAAATAAAAATTACAATATATTCCGAATATTTTGTGTGTTTTTTTTAAGTTTACTTTATCAAGCTTGAATTGGATAACCCTTTATTTTAACACGACATTTAATATTTATAAATTCCATTAAGGTAGACGATATCCTGAACAAAGCGGCCATTGCCTCATGTGGATTAAATGTACTCCACGGAGAAAGGTTGCCTCATTACCTATGGGGTAGATACTCGATCGGCTAGCAAGCAAGCAATTTGCTAGCCGAAATCCTGACTACTCAATCAATTATACAAAGGAAATTTAAATTTCAAAATACATCTTGCATACATTTTTTGTTTATTTTTGCACTCACAGTCTGAAGTTATTAACTAATAGTTTTTTCTCAATAAAATTCGTATACATTATTTGACATTTCCTTCATTCGATTAAAATTGTTGTCATTGTGTTTTTATTACCATCGAAAGATTTTTTGTGTATTGTGTCATACGAATGAATTCCCTGCATTACTCCAACTGTAGAAACATCAAGATACCAATGCGAGCACTTATACCTCTGCCCTTCCCTCCTCCTCACGGTAATCCAGGAATCTATTGGAATGTTCATTTTGAACACTTCCATCAAGAGTTTCGGGATTCCATTATCGACCGACTCTAATGTGTTTCAAATACGTTTTACAAACGATCACAACAGGGCCTTGGCAAATCATTGGTATTAATACATCGAGAAATCTAGATAATTTTAATCGGATTTTATCGTCCTAGCAATCAAATTCAGGTCCGTGCGTATAGAAATTAATGTGTAATAAAAAATGTTAACCTTATTAGAAAACCTGCATCAGTACATATCGATTATTATTGACGATCCGTTGAATTTTATTAATAAAGCCGGAGATAGTGGGGGCAGTCAATGAAAGATGGACATGAAAGATGGATTTGAACAATTAACATGGGGGGCCTCCTGTGTTGAGAATGTAATTCATGGAAAATTTGACACAAAATCTGCTCATATCTTTAGAGTTCTGCAACAGAAATATGAAGAGACAAATCTATTAAAACGTACCGATTGTTAAACGAAACCTTTTTGAAGATATCCACAATTATGAGTATAAATCGCAAATATTTGAAATGCAGATGCCGCCCGAAAAAATTTCGTCTGTGTGTTAAAAATTTGTATAATCAGTAAAAATTTCTAAAGCAAATTATTTTAATTCTCTTCAATTTATAAAAATTTGCGAACACAAGCCAAACAAAAAATTTAATGACAAATACTTGTCATAAAATAGCAAAACGCTTGCTCATTTTATTTTAGAGCAAAATTTTTTATATCTGTAGGTTGGTCGTCTGCGGACCAAGTAGCATAAAGATAAAAATATTTACTCGCAGGGAAATTTTTATATGGAAAAAAATGATGTTGAAATATTTTCAAGCGTTTTTATTGGTTTAGCGTGCGGATCAAAAATTATAAATTTTCGCTCGCGCGCTCGTGCAGTCGGCTTTACAGTAAAATTTACGGCTTCAAAAATTAAGCAGCAAATTTTTATGTTGTTCTACTCAGCAATCGCAAAAAAAGCCGAAAGCTAATTTTTCAATTATAATTTGAAATATAAATTTCCTTGGTAAAATTTATCAAGTAGTCAAGATTTCGACTAGCAAATTGCTTGCTTGCTAAAAATCGAGTATCTACCCTATATAATCAAGTTTATGCAATCAGGAATTGCACCAGGAAAGGATAGTATATTCCGATTGAATTCTTTAAATATGCGCCAGACAATGTAATCCAAGGTATACATTAAATAATTGAAAAAGTTTGTATAAACAATGATTCTCCTTCTGAGTGGCTGGAAACGTATGGTTTGTTCCAATTCCGAAGGTACAAAATCCATCAAGTATTAACGAATACCGAAGATTTACTTTATGTAATGTAGGTTACAAAATATATTCAAAACTACTTCTCAACCGGTTTGATGAACATTTAAATTTACCATCATTATACCAAGCAGATTTCTTGGCTAATCGATCTACAGAAGATCATATCGTCGGTTTGGTGCAATTGTGAGATAACTCGATTTGAAAAAATCACTCAAAATTGTTTGTAAAAACGGCGTTTTTAAAAATATTTTTTTTTTCTATTCAAATTTAATTTTGTTAGGATAGTTTCCAATTTCTTAAAATGTTAACTTATTTCGCAAATTGAGTGATTTTTTACATGGAATTTACATGGAATTTTTTTAACTACATAAGAGAGTATGTTGTGATGCAAAATAATAAAAATATGAATTATTGGGTATCGTTGGATTCGAATATCTTAGAAATGAGTGAAATTTGAGTTTTGTTTGTGTCTCTATTGCACCAAACCGACGATATGTTTACAATAAGGCGCGTTTTAGACGAAAAGTGACACGCAGGTAATCGGATTTATGTGTTATCAATTGATTTATTGAAAGCATTTACAGTAGATCTAACCGTGGTTTGCGAATGATTACAGCAATATGAACCCACAATTGCAAGGCTTGTTTTTGGGAACGTACCTCAATTAAATGGTACAATATTTGTACTGAAAAAATTAAAAGAGGGGTTAAACAAGACTGTCCTATTTCACCGCATATTTTCAATTTTATTTTAAATGAAGTTTTGGTTACCGTAAGAGATTTATATCTTGAATTAAGATTGGAACTGCTTTGATCCTCCTCCTAATCTTTGCCTTAGCTGGAATAAACTTCACGCGTTATTTATAATACTGCATAGTACTGTAATATCTCCTATAATAACTACGAATAAATTTTTAAAAGCCGCAATGGCCTATAATGCAGGTCTAAAAAAATAGGAAGGCCTTGTTTCACTTGGAATGAATAACTTCAACAAGATTTAAGTTATTATGATAAATCTACTACCGAATGGGAAGCTCTTTTACCAAATCGAACCGCACTGCAAAAAACTGTTAATGAAATATACTCAAGTGACGAGTCTGATTCTAGTGATTTACTGGAAGAAGACGATCCAGAAGTAAATATCCAGTTATAACTTGATCCACCATAATCATAAGTAATGAATAAAAATTCATTGAAGCCTACCTCTTGGGTAATGGTGGAAACGGCTTAAATACGCCTATCCTTTCATACATATCACACTTCACAAATCAACTTCGAGTATAAAGAATTTAGAACTAATCACTACACACAGCAACACCAAATGGTTTTGGATCCAAACCAACCCCAATGAATAACACTATCAATGCAGGTATTTATGAAACGATTTGAATAGTACAAAAATATACAATAATGAAAGGCATGTTACAGCAAATTAAAGAGGACAGACAATAACATAGTTTGGAATGAATCTTTAGGTAACAAATGATGTTAAGATTCAAATTTAAAAAATAAATTAAATCTAATATAAATTTCACCATTAAACTAATTTTTTTATAAATTGACCGATTTTGTAATATGTACAGACACATATGAGATGAAATGAAAAAATATTTTTATTTGAGTACGTCAAAACGATAATGATCGTAACGTAATGATTATGTAATCAAAGCCGTGTACACAAATTGTTCACAATACTTGTATACGAGTGAGTGTATGCGTACATATTTGAAAGTCTAATGATTACCGAAACTTTAAGTTTTCTAAACAAAATAAAAACGAAAAAAATATAAATAATTTAATTGATTGTGTGTCGCAAAGTGTTTTTTGGGGAAGCTAAGAAATTATTTATATTGCTTTTTGTGATAAGGTCAAGATTATGATAAATTATTTTTCTTATATAATAAATAATAAAATTAATTTCATTGACAAAAAGTGACATAACATAGCTTGCAATTTACAATCGCACAATATTGTGTAAATTGAAGACCCGCAGTTCACTAATAGGCAACGAACAATTGTTTACCTTGCTACCAGCACTCTATGCTATAAAATATCTGTCGACAAGATATTTTTGAATGTTACCTAAAAAATAACATAATGTGTGTGATGTAAGTACACAAACATGCTAACAGTAATTACGTTAATTTAACATGTAAATAATATTGACAATACAAAATATTGGTTAACTGTGGTAACATTTATGTATCTGGACAAACATTTAGTTTATGTCAGTATATATTTATAAGCTAAACACATATGTTAGAAATAAGTTAATATGTCAATAGAAGTAATTCAGTTTTGGTTTAATGTAGGACGGAGATCGAAAATCAGAATTTTTTACAAGGTGCAGCAGGTGACAAAATCACAACAAAACATCAAAATTACTTCAAGAACAGAATCGAGTAATCTTGGCATCAACCGTAAAGTGTCTGTGACATATAAAATTAACCTTCATTTTTAAAATTTATTTATGTCAAACATTTATATCAATTCAAGCATTGGTCATTCCATCGCACAGGTTCGTTATTAAATGTAAAACTTTATAATTCATTTTCAAGTAACAATTTTATATCTTGACGGTAATTTGAAACTTGTTTATACATAAAAGAATTATTAATATTATGTATATTTTGTTATGTAATATTTTCCAACAAATTATTTTAGGAATAAATTAAGATGTCCTTGTAAGTTACTGTGATACGAGTGATATTTTCTTATTAATTAGTGATAATAAATAAATTTGTTTTTTAATTAATTTTAATGTGTTTCGTTACTTTGCGGTTAAAATTTGATATAACTTAAAGATTGAACCGGAATTATGCGGTAAATATAGTGATTTTTGTTATAAGTGAGTAATAAATTTATAATTTTTGTCACAAGACGAAAATCTCAATTGCTCTTGTGGTTTATGAAAAAACTTACGGTTTGTCAACGCTGTTGCTGCAATAGTTATCGCAGTCGAAGTTTACTAACTCCTTGAAATCTTTATTCAAATTTTGTTTTCTCGTTGAAAGATGATGGCATTAATGGATCTAGGTTTTTGCCCCCGGTAAGGCACCCCACTATCAACGGCATGTTACTCCACAGAGTTCAAGGAAGCACTGGATGCCTTAAGATACTTAGCCAGTACGTGGCTTACACACGTAACAAGCGAATTAGGCGACAGGCTAACAACCTTTTTTCATAAGAACAACTATATTATGAACCCTTCACAAAGGCCTCGAATTAGCATTACACTTTAGACGTACTCACACTACGAAAGCTTAGATGGCCTGGAAGTGGGATCAATGACACCACCAATGATTACACTTCATAAGAACGGCCATCAGAATGGACGAGAATTTGAAATTGGCTTTCTCATCAATCGGCGCGTGAAGTATCACATCATCGACTACCGCTCTATCAACATGCGGATATACACGGTCACACTCCACCCCACGAAATTTAATATGATGATCATTAATGTATACATGCACCCACCAAAGATAAATGAGATAACGTCAACGATCTATTCCTTGTCGAATTGGAGGAAGTCATCAGTAACATACCGCACCCTGATAAAACCATCGTGGATGGAATGATTACAAAAATTAGAAGCTCAAAAAATACGTCACTGACCGGGCATAATGTACAATTTAATTGAACAATGTAATAGAATCCTCAAAGTAACGTGGAGATTGAATGATGGAAGAACGGAAAACCAAATAGATCACGCCATGGTCTCCAAGAGACACTCCACCAGCATATCTGACGTTAGATCCTACAGAGGTGTGACGTGGACAGCGATCATTTGCTTGTCGTATTCAAATATAAGTGCAAACTATCATCTACATTCAACTAAGATGCCGCCTGTGGCACTGGCCTAAGGTACCGCCTGTGGCACTATTCTGGCTATCTTCGTTGGGAATAGGGAATTGGGAAAAATATTTTCAAATAGCATTTTTGTCCAAATTGAATTTTTCTGGCCTCCTGTGGCACTATTCTGGTAGTTCCCCGGGAATAAAAAATTGGGGAAAGAATTTATATGTAATTCCTGTTTAAACATTTTTTTTTCTGGCCTACTGAGGTAAAAAGCTAGTGCTAAATTTTTTGAAAAAACAAAAAAAATAAATTGGGAAAATTTTTCCCTGAAAATTTAGATATGGAAAGTTATTCCCAATCAAACTTTGATCCTCTTACATCAAACTTTGATCCTCAGTAGGCCGGAAAAAAGATTTTTAAATAGAGATTACATATAAATTATTTCCCCAATTCCTTTTTCCCGGGGAATTACCAGAATAATGCCAGTGAAGAAATAAGTTTAGTGTCAAAATTTTCAAAACAAAATTGATTGGGAATCTTTTGTTTAATGTATAGAAAATATTTACTACAAACTTATTCCCTCAGTAGGCCAGAAAAATACAATTTAGAAAAAATGCTATGAAAATATTTTTCCCAATTCCATATTCCCAGGGAAAGCCAGAATAGTGCCATTGGTCGACAAAAATAAACAAAAGCTTGGTACAAAATGGTTGCCTCCGTAACACTGGAAGTGCTCTTGGAATATCTCCATCCAAATCAATAGAAAACATTAGCTTGATATAGGAGAACTAGGATTTTCTTTTATTTTTTTTGTTTTTTTTAATTAAGCAGATCTTCTAAAGGCGCCAGACGTAAATTTAGTTTGTCTGTATGGGATGACCAACATAGGCGAGTATCAATACTTAAACCCAGATAATTGATCACGTCTGATTTCATTGTTTACTTGCAAAGTAGTAAACGTCATATAGGTGGTTTTATTTAGATTTAATTTTAGTTTATTCCAGTCGAAATATTTTTTTAGAATGCATTCACTTTCCATGTCTAGTTTGAGTGCGTAATAGTTGACAGATCTATATACGATTACGAGGTCATCCGCAAATAGTTGAGCTTTGCCGTTCAACGGTACTGGGCCCAATATTGAACCTTGTAGTACACCAGAAAATATGTCTAACAACTTTGAGGAAGTGTTACCTAATTTAACAAATTGTTTACGATTTGATAAATAGTTTCTAAACAGACTGAGGGCTTTATCGCTTATTCCAACGTTAAACAATTTCTCAATCAATTTGACATGATCAACACAATCAAATGCCTTCATCAGATCAATAAAAATACAGCCTGTAGATTTACCTTCTTCTAGGATTCTGTAAGTGTTATTCATCAGGCACAAGGTTACACAGGGTTGAGTTTGTTTGAAAACTATATTGAAACTATAAGATCAAATTGTTAATTGAGATGTGTTATATCAGACTATTGAGAATAAGCCTTTCAAATAATTTGGAAATGATCGGCAACACAGATATCGGCCTATAATTGGACATTTAAAATTTGTTACCACCCTTACAAATTGGAATTATTTGAGCGATTTTATGTTTGTCTGGAAATTTAGAATACTCTAAACAGTGGTTTATAGATTTTTTTATGACGGGATTCAATTCCTTAGAACATGTTTAAATAACAAACGTAGGAATGTTGTCATAACCTTTAGAACAAACTGGGTCTAAGGATTTTATCAAGTCGACCTCGTTATCCGTATTTAAATCAAAACTATGTAAATGATTGACGCAAATATCTGATGTAGGTACATAAGTTAAAGCAGTATGACAGGAGTTAGGAATTTCGGTACCTACATTTATAAAGGAATTATTAAGAAGATAAGATACTTAAGATACTTCATTTTGGTCATTATACAATTTGTCATTCACCGTTACAGATATTTGATTTATCGATTTAGCTGTGCTGGTTGTATTACTTAAAATTTCATTGATGAGAGGTCCAGGTTCTCCTCGAGTTCTTAGAGTTTTGCAAGAACCTGTTGCGGTAGTATGATTTTTTAGCACATATTATGGTCATTTTTAATCGATGCTGATACTCTAAAGCTTTGAAGGTATAAAATTGGTTAGACGGATATTTCAGCTTTGGTTTATTAAAGCACTCGCGTTTATTATAAAGAATTTTAATTTTATGACTAAACCGGGGTTTATTAAAATTTGTTGTTGCCTTGCTGGTAAATTCTAGTAATTTGGTATGTTGGTGAACAGACTCACATACTTGTTGATGACACTTCAAACACAAATTTATTAGGTTCTACTGAAAACTGTTTAATAAAATTGAATACCGGTTGTATAAATCGATGATCGGAAAAATCAGAATCACAATCATATTGTATGTTTAAATTGTTCTTAATAGAGAATCCACAGGAGTGCACCAGATAGGCCGAAAAATCGAATAAATTAATATTGAAATCGCCATAAACAATTGACTGCGGATAGGCTGCCAACTTAGAATTTATGTAAGTAATAAAATGATTTATGCTGATATCGGGTGGGCGGTAGAAAACAATTAACCTAATATTGCATAGTTTGTCCGACATAAAATCAAACTGATGGTTAACCTCTTTCTCATCTAGCACAGCATCCAATCCCACCCTTATGAACATAGATGTTCAACAACATGCATGTTTAGGCGAAATCACTGAACGAAATAGATGAAATGGTGTAAAACCATCAATATTCACAGAGCTTATGCTATCGTACTGCAGTATGACACGTAGTATGACAAAGAAATGTTTCCACAAGAATCCATCTACACGAAGGTTTAGATTATATAAGAAATATTCTAATTGTTTCAATTTATTTTTTAATCGATTTATATAAAAATGAACTGTGTTCAGATTCGAATGCTTTTGGAGTTTTACTTGACGCACAAAAGAGCCCTGCTCTAGAAAATGAGTATCACTGACACTTGACATTGCAACAAAAACACTAAATTGAATTATTGTGACGACAAGAAGTGCTGTCTAAAATTGTGGTAACGGATAATAATAATATAATAAACAGCAGCAAATTCGAGAGACTGTTTTGCTAACGTCATAAATTTCACTAGTTACTTCCAACCAAAAAATACACCATAAAATTGGGATTAAAGAATAAAGAACTGAGAACAAACGTGGCTGATGATGTATTAGTATTGCAAAGCCATCTTTCACATGTAATGAATCGGAATAACCCCTACTAGAGCAATTGCTTCGCCGGATGAGAAGGTCTTTGTCGAACATTCCACATTGAACGAAGTAGACGCGAAGATATAGTAGTAGATTGAAAAATGGAAGGCCCCTCAGTCTCGACGGAATACCCGCGCTACACCTGCTTTAAATTTATTCATCGTCCGTATTTGGGGCCAAGAAAAGCTGCCAGAGAATTGAAAAACCGCGCTCATATGCCCGCTGCACAAGAAAAGCAACCGTCTTAAATGTGAACCCTATTCTGACATAGCTCTATTGAACACTGCTTACAAAGTGTAGGCTAGCATGTTATACTTGCCAGACTATCAATGTGGTAACCCAACAACAATTGCCTGCACCATGAGGATGGTTTTGGAAAAACATTGGAAGTACAATATAACCATACATCAACTATATATAGACTTCTAGCACGCATACGACCAGGATCTACCACGAGAACCTCCATTCAATTAGGTGCTAGAGTACGTGATAAGAAAATGCAACATTGAAAATTCACGTTGTATGTTTAATATATCAGGCCAAATTCTTGGCCAAAGACCAAGCAATATCAAGAACAGTTTCATACCGCTCGATCGCTACGCAAGAAGACTTGGTTTTGAAGTCAACAGCAGCAAAACTATAAATTGGTAGCAGCACTCAGGAGCACTCCATGGCATATCTCTGAATCGGCGACCATTATTTTGATAGAGTACGAAATTTTAAATACCTCGGGTCAATAATAACATCGTTAAATGATATGCACGCAGAAATAAAGTCCCGAATTTCTGTCAGACGCCGATTTTTCGCTACCCAATCAACGTAATTGCAATCTAAATATCTTTCACTGCACGACTGGGGTCGCACTTTATAGTGCTCATAAGACCTATGCTAGCTTTCTGAAGCGAGAGCTGGACTTTGACCTCTAATGACTGTTGAATCCTATTTATAATTGAAAAGGAGCCCATTCGCTCCATTTTTGTACCAAATAAAGTTGCGAACAACGAATATCGGATTCGTATGAACCTCGAAATAAAACAAGTTCGCGTAAGCAACGTTATCATTTGATTCATCAAATTCAATCGAGTTAGATGGCTGGGCCACCTAGCAATGTACAGCAATGCATGATAAGTAAAGAAATACAACAACAACCACCCGGTGCACGTCGCAGTGGAAGACCATGTCAGTGCTGGCACGACGACATCAAACAAGACCTAAGCATGATAGGCCGATGGATCAAGACGGATGGAGGACCACTGTGCAGGTGGAAAAATACCTGCATGAGATTTAAAAGCTAGTGATAGAAGAAACACATTACCCTTCCCGGTCAAAAGATTAAAATTGGCATCGCTGCGTCAAAATGTTGGGATCAAACAAAATATAAAGGGGAAGTTTGTTTACCAAATAAAATGTTCTGGTTGGTTAGTTTTACCCTCTTTCAATATACTCTCGATCAACTTTATCTAACAAAACTTGGCACAGGTTAATAGAGTAATCCGAAATATCTTTACATCGAAGTGAAGTTACTAAAACGTTTGAAAGTTTGGCTTTGACACTAATAAATATTGTATTTTTTAAATTCAAAAATTTGGTCGTCCCAACGGACAGTAGTGACCAAACTACAAATATGAATATGGAAAATACACAACTTTGAATTTGTATAAGTTCAAAGTATTTTACATATTTTTTGTAATTTTATCACTGCAGTCTGATGAGAGCACTAATCAATAAAAAACGCAACTTGCTCTTAGTTGAAGTTAGTCCAGCCCGGAATTTATTATAATTAATTTTACATACATACATTTTAAAATTTGCGAATTTAAAATGTGCACCCGACATATACATACAACTCGCATTTAAACTAAAATAGTGGTCTTGAGATGGTCCCACTCGTGCCATACTTTCAGTAAAGTTAGAGATAAGTCGTTTTGTGGCAACTTTGCCAAATTGCGCCATGGGCCATATATATATCCATACAACTCACATTTAAACTAAAATGACATTTAACTTTGACACGTTAAAAGTTAAATTTGACATATTAAAGCTTTAGCAAAATTAGCCCTGAGTCAGATATATCCATATAAATCGTATTTAAACTATAATGGCATTTAGATTAAGGCTAAAATTTGAAAAACTTTGTTTTTATAATGTACCTGTGTACCTACTTTGTTTTTATAATTTGGTGATCCGTCCACATAGTATTTCGTCATCAATTTAGCTAATAGGCCTTTAGTAAAGATGGTTTTTTATTTACCAACAGGCGAAATCGTAAAAATAACATAAAATTAAACAACGATATATCTCATCTCTCAGTTAAAAAATTATAGATTTCCTACATTGCTTACCAATTATCCGTAATTCTCTGATTAACATTTTTTAACAATTTGTCAAAATTTTGGACTTAAATGACAAATTTCCTTGTCAAACTCTCATGGCGAAAAGCTTTTGCTTCTTTAAACAACAGTTAATAAATTTTTGTTTGTGCAAAATCAATAAATCAATCGATATGTAATTACATAATTTTCGTTTATCGGCCGCTTAATAAGTGAAATAATTTTTGTAGTTTAAGTTTTTGGCTTTCAGGGAAATTTTCCTCTTTTGACACACCAAAACATATTGGAATGTAAAGCGATTATTTTTGTTTCAAATCACATTTCGCTTTGCATCCACCGATTTTATCTTAAAATGGAAATGTAAAACCTTACCTTAAACATTTCTCTTTCAGAGCAGCAGCACATTAACAATTAGTTTAATCGAATAAAGTATTTATTATATTATAACACAACCACTACACACACTGCACATAAAAAAATTACACTACCACTTTAAATATTACCTTCCGAACATTGCTTATCAGAAACGTACATTTTACGAAAACTTTTGATTAACGTTAAGCTTAAACGCACCTAAACCGTTAATACCCGGACATAATGTAAATGATCTGCTTTTCTAGAACATTTTCGAATCATTTAGACGTAGGTGTTAATAATCAAAATCACTTAGCAATTTCGTATTACATTGAAATATAAAGTAAATAAATCAAAATGGCTGAATTTTTACTAGTAAATTAAAATCTCACCAAGGACGCTGCTTTGTCTTAAAATTATGTTCAAAAGTATAAAATTTATCTTACGTCGTTGATGTATACAGTTTTTGTAGAAAAAAACCGGAACCTAACCAACCCGAAGGCTGGACAGCGGGAAACAAAATGAATGCTGACGTCGACATTTTCAAGACAGTCGTCACATAGGGAGTCACGAGTAAGCCTTTTTCTTTATAAATAGAGTATATAACGGCCATGATCCGCAAGAATAGCGATCAAACTATAGTAGCCGGTCTTACTTCATAGACAAAACATACTTAGTTAATCTCAAATTATGTTCACAAATAAAGTCTGTCGCAGGTAGAGGACGCAAGCGAATTACGCTTTGCTAAGTAAAGAACGGAGTTTTTAATAGCGTTCTTGCCCGTAATAAAGCAAACCGCATCCGATGAATACCAGACGCGAAACCAACTTGCCCAAGGAATCAGCCGCCCACATAGCCGTGACAAAATTATTACTAGGAGCCTCCAGTGCATATGTATACAAAATAATATCTATTCTTGGAACAGCGATGTTACAAGCATCAGTTCGGCCTGGAACACTGTGCAGGTTGAACTAAGACTCCGGTAAGATCGTAGATTATGTGAAGGGCATACCCTGTAGACTGTTAAGTTTCGCTAAAGCGGAATTGGATTTTATCGCGGGCCACCAAATTATACAGGAGCGTAGCATAACATAGGTAAGACCAACGGTTTATAGATAAACCTCAGCGATTTGCGAATTAGGTCCCAAGACTTTCCAAATGCTTTTCTATTGGTTTTTTTGAAGTTTACTTTAAAATAGGGCCTCCAGGATAGTTTACTGTCTAGCGTAACAATTTCCTAAAAAAGAAGAGATAGACATTTCAAATTTATTTTAAAGTGCAAACCCTTCTCATGGCACTACAACTCTACAACTTGTAGAGTACGCTGCATTAATCAAAACTAAGTATACCAAGACATCAGCATTACTCTAAGCAACACTGTCAGATTGCTGTAATTTAACGAGAAAGTTATCAATCACCAAGAGCTATATAAGAGAGGTGATAAAACTCCTCCCTGGATGCAACCTTTGAAGACTTTAAAGGAGACTAAGGGATCATCCACCTCGACATCAGCAATGCGAGATATGAGCATAGGTCCAATGGGCCCAGAGATCGTCTCTTCTTCATCCGGATGAAAAAATGTAGCTTCGGTTCCAAGATATTGGGACAATCCTAAAAGTAATGCAAGCCTGGAAAGTTGAACTAAGTGATCCCGAATGAGAAGGAATCCGTCTTGTAATTCAACAGGAAAAATCCCATCAAAACCATCTGGCTTATACGGCGCAAAAGAAAAAAAATTCTCGAGCACAAGACTTTGAGAATTACTAGCCTGTGGACTACCTCTAAATCAAATGGGCTACCAGTTGTATTGGGTTCTCCGGAAACAACAGAGTCAGTCAGATGCTGGAAAGAATGTTAATTTCTTCAAAGAAGCTGATCCAAGAATCCCTACGAGCGGATTTAAAACGTTTATACCAGTATTTTTGAGGTTTTAACAATATATTCCGGTCAATCTTAAACGGAACCAGGGAGATATTATGAATATTTTTTCGATTTCGTAAAATACAAAATCGTATATTCGATCCGCTGCGAATATTCCTATTATGAAACTTTTTGTTTGTCGTAAAATTTAAGACCAGGAAGTATGCTTTTTTTGTTGGATTTAGTTAAATAATAAAAAAGTTTCAAATTAATTGTAATCAATTAAATTAGTTAATTATTATAAAATAATTCAGTAACTTACATTTTAAAAAGTAATTAAAATATTTTATTTAAATAAAATAATAATAAGTATACATTATTGGTTTCATAAATACGATATTCGTCACCTACGGCAGTCGAATTTTGACATTTGATTTTCGTAAATAATAATAATAGGGTGGATTTTACGATTTTCGATTTTGACGAAATCAAAAAAATTTCATAATACAAATTTTCGCGGCAGATCGAATTTTACGAAATCGTAAAAATTACATAATAGGCCCCAGAGTTAACATTCAGATTCTTTCATCTTTTGGCTTTATTTTTAAGATTTGTTTATATAAAATGAACCATCATCCCAGGATGCTATAGCGCCAACCCCAATATACGGATCATTATGTGAATTTGGTTTGGATAGCGGACATGATACCATGAAATGCCTTTTGAAATCAAAAGAGATAAACTGATTGGGCTATCCACATATGGGCCTATTGTTTCAATCTCAACATACGGTTGATCTTGGGAACGATTGAGGTCATTATGTTGTATCGAAATGAGAAAAGATCGATGATGACATTTCAAGCTCCTCGAAACAATTTTTTTAAATTCGAATTCTGTTCTTAAAAATGTTTCGATCATTTACACATGTCCCAATAGTGTCAATCTTAACAAACGAATGGACTAGAACCTTTAATCGTAGGTAGTATATAATATGTCCAATCGATATCAAATGAGATCGGTTACGTTACTTTAGGTTCCGGGCCAGGGAACTATTCGTTTAAATAATTTAAATTTTATATAAAATAATCCCAGGATGTTATAGCCAAATCTCAACGTACATAATGTCATGTGAATTTGTTTTGGATAGCTGACATGATGTCGTGTTCAAATCGGAGAGATCGGTCACAATACTCGTGGTTCCTGGGAACCATTAATTTAAATTAGTAGTTTGTACATTAAATAGGTTGTAAAGATATGGGTCAACTGTGCCAATCTCAGAATAAACACTTTAGGATAATTTTAAAAATCCTGGGACGGAATATAATTACTATATTGCCTGATGAACAATTTCCTGGGATGAACTACTGGTATAACTTCACACACTTCATTGGCATTCGGCTGTTTTTAAATGATTATAATTCGACTTATAAAATTTTAATTTTTGAATTACACACCTTTAACTTCAATAAAAGAATGAAATAGTTATTTTATTTATTGGAATTACAAAATACTCACAACATGAATATCGCACATGATTCTATTGTACTGCCGGCATCCCACACGATAATGCAAATATAAAAGAATAACCGTATATGTTGCATAATGCAAATATAGTAAATATGTCATTGGTTCGTTTCAAAGTTGCAAAATACTATAGATTTAACACATGACGAAAACTATTATTTTTGGTCATCTACGCAATAAATCTAATACATTGTGACTATACGCGCAAAAACATTGCTAAGATTCAGAAAAATCGCCAATATAACCTTTATTCCGTTTATAGCTATCTTCCAATCACCGTAACAATAAAATAATTAATTGAGGATTTGCAACTACACGTATGGTTCATTATAAACCTGGATTAGTTGTGAAACTTCAAACAAAGAAACTACGAGGAATTAGAGACTACCATTGATCGAATATTCACATAATGATTTCTATTATTTTAAGTTTCACTTAAAATGTTTGCAAGGTGATATACATACGTTGGTGATTTCTTTATATTACGGTGACAATAGTCTCGTCCCACAGTGTAGGTAGGATTCACAAAAGATTTTATTCGAACAGATTAAATCCACCAAAAAACATGTCACATAATTATCAAACTACATTTTGTTTTTGTTGCTCATATTTGACATAATGTAATTCACATTCTAGTGGGCTTTCAATTAAGATATGTGCTCATATAATGAGTATACATCAGCTGATGATTCTTAATATTAAATATTTAGAACTCCAAATATAAAGGGTAGCTTTCCAAGATTTGTAAACTAAGTTTTGAAAATAATATCTTTTCAATGATGACCTTGAGCACGCTCATAAATCTGAGCTCTTTTTATTCTGCCTCACGCCAAGAAATCGGTAGCTGTGATCTTGGCGGCCTCCTGAAGCCACCATTTTTTCATATTAAGCGATTAAGAAAATGCTGTCTGCTGTGAATTGTAACTCTCGATGTAAAGCAAGGTGCACCATCTTGTTGAAACTATGATTGCTCAACTCGTCCTCCTAATTCTGTTAAGAAATAATTTTGAATCATATCCTTATATCGCTATTAACTCTAACCTGATATCATTCCTCCTGAAAAACATAAGGCCCAATAAATTTTTGGGAAGAAATTGCAACCCACAAAGTAACTTTTAGTGGATGCAAAGATCTTTGGTGAAGCCTTTGTGGATTATTATTACCTCAGTAGTGGAAATTTTGTTTATTGACGAAACCAATTAGAAGAAAATGGGTCTCGTCTCTCATCCACAAACTGTTTAAAAATGTTTTTCTTCTGCAAGGTTTATGAAATCACGTTTTTGTACAAGTTGAACCTTGTAAGGATACATAAGAAGTTCTTACTTCAAAATTCAATATAATGATGGGTCTGAAATCCTCAACTGGACACAACGCCGACAATTAGAGCTTTCCGGCTTCCGTGCTACACTACAGCAGGAATAACATTGTTCTTAGTCTACCGGTTCTACCATCTTTAATTGTCCTTCACTCTTCAAACTTGGCCACCAATCTCAGTAGACACATGGGGGGGGGACGAGTATGCCAACCAGAACCATTTAAAACTATCCGGAACCAATTTTTTATCATCCGGAACCACTAGGGGGTTGCACAATGAACACAATGCGCTTAAGTGGTTGTTCAATATATAAGCTTTCAGTCGGAACCACGAAAAGGTCACCAGGAACCACTACAATGACAGCTGGAACCATATATCGCCAGTCAAAACCAAACCAACTATAACACAAACACCACAATGCATTGTGCACTAACTGATTTATCAGACGGAACAAATATTAAGCCAATCGGAACCATGTAAAGCCAGTCGGAATCAGAGTTTTATCAGGCGGAACCATTAAGAGCTTGCACAATGAGCACAATGCACTTAAATAGTTGTGCGACATATATAAAAGATATTACTTTTATTATTTATTTATATTAAATTTATTATTATTCACATAAAATATTATTTTATTATTATTTATTAAATTAAAATATTCTTAATTTATTATTTAATATTATCATTTAATTTAATGTCTGTGAAGTTAGCCCGAAAAATATCCCAAAGAAATGCGATGGCAACACTATAAAACGAATATCACGACATTTTTCAGTGTCATCCCGAAAAATTTTCTATATCACGTTAGTTTTGAATGTCATCCCGAATTTTTTTTACTATCATGACATTTTTACTATCATGATATTTTTTTGTTTTTTGTTATCCCGATAAAGAATTCCAATACAGAAAATTTTAGTAAACAAATAGATAGCGACAGGTGTTCGAACCATCCCGAAACCATAAAAAATATTGAAGCGCAGAAATTTATATCACGAGAAATTAATTTAATAACAAACAATTTATTGGCGTGGTTAATCCAAAAACGCAAAATCAAGCACTCTGGTTATTAGTAAGAAAACAATTATTTTGGACCGAGTCTATGAGTCAAATTTTAGATATAGCCGTGTGAAGTCGTAGTAGATATCAATTAACAGATCAAGGTTGGTATGGAATTTGTAGAGGAAGGATCCACTTTTCAAATGCCAAAATTGTGAATCAAGGTTATGAATCAAATTTTAGATATAGTCGTGTGAATTCGTAGTAGATATTAATTAATAGAGCAAGGTTGGTATGGAATTTGTAGAGGAAGGATCCACCTTTCAGGCGCAAAAATTTTTCGTAGTTTTGGATTTTTCAATAATTAGAGATTGGCCACGTGCTTCTAATGATAATCGTGCTTCTGATGTAAACATTGCATATTATAATAAATTAATAACCACTTATCTTGGACACACTTTTTATTTTATGATTTGCTTTCTAGGGACAGTATATTTACAAAAAATAATCTTCATTGCGGCGTAAAATCAAATAAACATCGTTAAGGTAATTTTCAATTAATTTTTAAAGTTTTATGGCCTGATTCTGAAATTGTAAAAATTCTATATCTGCAAATTTATAGAAATTGCTTACAGAGAAAAAGGTGCAGAGTTCTAAAAAATTAAATTCACAAAATGTAGACTTTTCGCCGCTGTAATTCAATACGAAACAAATTCGCAGCTCTAACCGAATTATATTTTATTTTAAAATATTCTATCAATTTCACATAAACTTTATAAATAAAGTTTTTCTGTTTTATATTGTCTGTGTTATTATTTTATATAAAAGCTCAAAAACTACAATTGTTATTAGCTTCAACATTTGTTAGTATAGACATGCTAATGGTAAAGACATATATATGCAAAAACCGTTTCAGAAAATGACAATTTTTCGCAGACTATAAACATCCGTTTTCGTTCCGTTTGTCACAAGTATCGTTTTGCTTAGCTATTCACTTAGTTTGTCTTATTATAATCAGAGAAAACCAATTCCAATTCGACAAATTCCATACCAACCTTGCTATGATAATTAATTATCTACTACGACTTCACACGACTATCTCAAAAATTTGACTCATAGACTTGATTCACAATTTTGCCATTTGAAAGGTGGATCCTTCCTCTACAAATTCAATACCAACCTTGCTCTGTTAATTGATATCTACTACGACTTCACACGACTATATCTAAAATTTGACTCATAGACTTGATTTAAAATTTTGGGCATTTGAAAGGTGAATTCTTCCTCTACAAATTCCATACTAACCTTGCTCTGTTAATTGATATCTACTACGACTTCACACGACTATATCTAAAATTTCACTCATAGACTCGATTTAAAATTTCGGACATTTGAAAGGTGGATCCTTCCTCTACAAATTCCATACTAACCTTGCTCTGTTAATTGATATCTACTACGACTTCACAACGGTGGATCCTTCCTCTACAAATTATATACCAACCTTCCTCTGTTCATTGATATCTACTACGACTTCACACGACTATATCTAAAATTTGACTCATAGACTCGATTAACAATTTTGGCGTTTGAAAGGTGGATCCTTCCTCTACAAATTCCATACCAACATGATTAATATTTACTACGACTTCACGCAGCTATATCTAAAGTTTAACTTGTAATATCTTCTTGCCATTTTACAAAAATAAAATAGTTCTATTTTAATTCAGAGAGTTGTTGTTTTTCTAATATTAAATATTTGAATTAATTTTTTTTATATTTTATTAATTTTGATTATATTGATGTTAATTATTTTAGTGTAATTTTTCGAGGTGATATAAAAATTTATCACGAAATGTTAAATTATAATATATTTTGTACATATACTTGTAATTGAAAATTTCGTGATACTAATTTAATATTACAAAACTATATAATAATTTACTATACATTATAGCTAATCTCGTGATAATTATATATACTTGACTATCAGGATAGTATAAAAATATTCTGTAAATATATAATAGTCTTGCCATATTTAACAATAATGGTTTTTCGGAATAATTTTTCGCGCTAACTTCCCAGAGGTTTTAATTTATAATATAAATTAAATTTTAATTTAATTTTGTATTGTTTTTCCGCCTTACGTAATGGCGGATGGCGTGATGTGCATCGTGGTGTGAGGCGGCGTTATGTTGCTTAGCAGCAAGTTGCTTGAGCGGCTGGTTGGCTGCTTTGGTTTCGTCTTTCATGTGTATGTGCATCTGTTGATATATTTACTTTGTTTAGACGTACGGAGTGATGAATGATGAGTTAGCGATGAGTTTGCGAGATGTTAAGTTTGTAATATGTACGATTTGAATATTGGTTTGCAATATTCTAACCGCTACACATAAAAGATTTCAGCCGGAATCATAACAAGGTTAGCTAAAACAACTACAATTTCATCGGAATCAATTTTTCATCATGCATTGTGCATCGTGGCGCACTTACAATTTATCAACTGAAACCAATATTAAGTCAGCCTGATCCACAGTTTTATCAGCCGAATCCATTAAGAGGTTACTCAACGAGCACAACGCACTTAAATGGTTGTGCAACAAATAAGCTTTCAGTCGGAACCATAACAAGATCAACCTGAACCACTACAATATCAGCCGGATCCATTTAAGGTCATCCGGAACCAAACCAACTAAAACACAAATAGAGCAAAGAGTTGTGTATTATTGTGCGCAACCTGATTTGTCAGCAGAAAAAACATTGTTCTACCTGCACCATAGTTGGTATGTTGAGTCATGGTTGGCATGGTTCCGGTTGGCTTCATATGATCCCGGCTGACATTTTAGTAGTTCCAGCTGACCTAGTTATGGTTCCGACTGAAACCTTATATGTAGCATGACCATTTATGCTCATTTTGCCCATTCTGCAAGCTCCTAATAGTTTCCGCTGGTAAAACTATGGTTCTTGCTGGATTTATTTGGTTCCGGCCGGCTTAATGGTTCCGGCTGATAAATCAGATAGTGCAAAATGCATTATGCTACTTCTTCTATAGTTGGCTTGGTTCCGGCTGGCATGTTTTCGCTTGGCTTTATATATAGTTTCGACAAGCAAAAAAAGCAGGTGGTGCACAATGGTGTGCAATGAATTGTGCTATTTGTGATAAAATTGGTTAGGTTCCATCTGACGTTGATATGGTTCCGGCTGTAAGTTTATATGGTTTAGGCTGGCATTATATAGTTCCGGCTGAAAAACAAAGTAGTGTAAAATACACTGTGCTATTTGTGCCATAGTTGGTCGGTCCGGCTGACATGGTTCCGGCTGGCTTCATATTGTTGTGGTTCTGGCTAGCCTTGTTATGATTACGGCTGAAGCTTTATATGTTGCACAACCATTTAAGCGCATTGTGCTCATTGAGTAAGCTCTAATATTTCTGGTTAATAAAACTCTGGTTCCGGCTGGCCAATTATTGGTTCCGGCCGAAAAATCGAGTAGTGCTAAATGATGCACACATGATCTGGCTGATAAAACTCCGGTTGCGGCTAGCTTAGTATGGTTCTAGCTGATAAGTTGGAAAATACGCAATGATGCTCAATGCATTCTGCTACTTTATATGGCTTCATACAGTTCCGGCAGACCCAACATGGGTTCCGGCAGAAAAATAGGAGTCATTATCTGCTTGTGCCTGCTTGTTGGTTCCAGCTGAAAGCTTATACGCTCATTACCATTTAAATGCGTTGCACTCATTGAGCAAACTCCTAATGGTTCAGGCTTATAAAACTGTGGTTGCAGCTGGATTAAATGGTTTCGGCTGGCTCAATATAGGCTCCGGCTGATAAATCAGATAGTACCACACACTAAAAATAACATTATTTGCTTATGATATTCTAATTTTATTTCCAATTGGGTTAATCTCAGGTAACCTCTTCTTAAATATGTAATAATTAAAACCGATAAGCAATTTATAAAAATTAATTAATATCAACAAACACTTGTTGTCGCCGAGCGCTTTTAGTCTTAAAATCTAACATCACAAGAGGTTCAGTAAAATTGTTGTAAAATCGTTAAAATTTATCTTGATTCCAAACTAGACAATTGTTTCTGAATTCGAATTCGAAAATTCTCTAAAATGAATCATAGTTTTTAAGAATTATATTTATGTAGTTACTCGATACCGGATTTAGATGCTGGTTAAAAAATTATGTCAAAATGTTATAAAGAGAAACAAGTTTTTTAATAATCATCGGAATTATCATAATCATAAAAAAATGCCATTTATTAAATATCCTAAATGTGTTTCTAAATTTAAAATTTTATAGAGCCGCTTTCACTATATTCTATCTATAGACGACTAATCCTTGCAAAAAATAGCGATATGACATTTAAAGCATTTGCATTTTTCCGTGTAATATTTTAAGATAACGTTATTATTTAAATGCTACAAGTGGTTTGGAATTGTTTAAGAAATACCGGCTTTATTTTAACCATAACACGTGTTCGGTTTTAAAAATATTAACAACGAAATCAGGTTGATGATTCGGACGTAAGATAAATATTTTGAGCAGTAGCACACACATTCTACAATATTTTTATTATCATTAAGAATTATTTTGACCCCGCAAACGTTACACATTTTATTTGTCAATAAAGGAATGAGATACTAAATTTTATTTTTAAATTAATTTTTTTTTTTTTTGTATTTAATTCAATCACAATTTTAAACAACAACATAGAGGCATTATCATAATAAAATAAATAAAACAAATTCATCTTCAATCACGAACACACATCCGATGTGAATTAGTTTGGTATGTAACGTAACAATAAAATTGTGTTCGTTTAAATATGCGTTGCTACAAAAATCTATTTCAATTGTGTTTTATTTTTAAAATTCATTTGTTGTCATAATTACTTTATATTATTATTACACTTAAAACGAAACAACAACAACAACATTAAAAAAATAAAAATCAAAATAATTATAATTAGCGCTCTAACGAAAATGAAAAATTTAGAAAGAGAAAATTGTGAGACGTATGTTTTCATTGTATTCGATGAAGGAAAAAGTAAGATAGCTAATTTTTAAATCTGGGTTTTGATAGTCAGCTGATATTGAAACAAGGTTTCGGGGTTTTACAACATTTTGTTTATTGATTTTGCGTATCATGTAAAATTTCGTGTCGATTTACAATGTTAAATAGAACATTTCAGATTTTGTCATTGTCATAATTCATGTCACGGTAAATTTCGCCAACATTGGTGACATAATTTTTTTATTTAGAAATTGACGTTTTTTTTATGGGTATAGCTGCCTTCTACTTGTCATGGTATAACATAAGACAATTCATAAAAACATAATTTAACAAAACTAAATTTAAATTTACAGCATGAACTGCAATTACAATTACACATTGTGCCAGCTGATCAGCTTAAAGACTTTTTTTTATTTTTTTTTATTTTATTATTATAATTTATGTATATGTATTTCGATATCGCTTCAAATTAATTAACCAATCCGTTAATTATTTTGTTGTGATAAATATTCGTATAAGAACAACAATTGATTTTTTATTAAATAATAAAATAAACAGATACGTATGATTTTTTTAAATAAAATTTGTTTATTTCGTAAACAGTAAAGAATTACGCTAAATTTAATTGGTATTTCAACAAAGCAAAATATTACTATTATACTTCTAATATTAATTCAGTTAAAAAAAATACTCTAAATTGCAGTAAAATTCCCCAAAGCCGGAAATCACATATCGCGGAAACTCACAAGACACGGAAATCTAGCAAAAAATCCCCGCCAAGCAAATTTCGAACAATTGTGTACCTACAAGACGGAAACTCCTGAGTCCCGGACGGAAATGAAGCCTGTAGTACAAAAATTATTATAAAAACTCCATAAAGGCGGAAAAAACACGAAATGCAACGAACATCACGTTGAACGAATTGAAGAAATGTCAAAATCATGAATGGTTAGCGATAGCCCCAGCTAAAAAATTTCCTGTAACTGCACCCCTTTTACAGTAAAAGGCCAGATAAATCGCTAATCAGGTGGGAATCTATGTTTTTAAAGGTTCGAATGGTTGGTTGAGTGGTTTTGGAGAGCGAAACAACATCAAATTTTATGTGTGCTCGGCATGCAAAGTGAACCGGGAATGAATGGACAGCGAAGTTAAGTAGTTTGACAGAGGGATATGAAGCAAAGGACATTGCTAAGTGTGACGAAACGGGTTTTTTTACCGTATGCTACCAAATAATACTATGCACTTTAAAAGAGAAATGCGTTGGTGGGAAATTTCCCCACGGTATTTAGCGATGGAAAAATCTATAATACAACCGTAATCGGGAAAAGCCGTAAATCGCGCTGCTTTCAAAACCTCCACGTTAAAACAATGCCGATTAATTGGCACGCCAATCGTAAGGCTTGGATTACGTCAGAAATTGATGAATCATATCTTATTAAATTAGATATCGACATGCAAAAGGAGAAGAGACGAATTCTGCTTTTTTTAGACAACGCCACTTGCCATCCTGTTATATTTTTAACGAATGTAAAACTTGTATATTTTTCAGCCAATACTTAAGCAGTTTTGCAGCCGTTGGACAATGGAATAATACAAAACATAAAGGTGCATTATAAAAACCTAATGTTTAAATTCAATTTAATAAGCTTGGACTCATTTGGAAAAGCTTCTGAACTTTTGAAAAAATTACTGTTTTGGATGCACTACTGTTTCTAAATAATATTGACATCAGTAACGACTATAATGAATTAAACGAATTTATTTCCGATATTTATTGTGGTGAAATTTGGTCCGGCCGAGATTTTGTAGAGGTCGACAACAACGTACCTATTCTTGTGTTATGCGCAAATGCGGAAAACTCCTCGAACCCGGAATTTATAGTCGGGCCCATCAATTTCCGCCTCAATGGATTTTTACCATATAAGTACACTTCAAATATTTTTCATAAAAAAGATACATAATAATAAAGAAATTTTAAATTAATATTTCGTATGACGCCCTTGTTGTTTAATGACTTCAAATATGCGCTCAGATATTGAATTTGATGTTTTTTTTGAAGTTTCAGCCTCAATATCGCCCGAACAGCTCTTAATGCTCTGCTTTAAGTGGATGATCGTTTTAAATTGCCGACCATTCGCATAAACCTTCACTGCAAGTATGTCTCATAAATTCTCTACCGATTACAACCGGGACTATATGCAGGCCAATCAAGAACATTAATTTGTTTTTGACAAAACCACTCCATTGATTGCTTTGATGCATGGATGAAAGCATTGTTTCGTTAAAAATCAAATCATTGTCGTTGTAGTCTTCAAGAAAAGTTATCAAATCGTTTTCTAACAAATCATTCTACATGTCTGAATTCATTCGGGGGGTAATAAAGCAAATTGGTAGTTTTTCGCCATTGTGAAAAACTCCCCACATGTTACGAGTTGTTTCCTTTCTTATTTTGTCCATTTGAAATTTGGGTAACTTACTATTTCCTTTTGTTTTCTTTTTTAGACCACAGCTTGGAGCTTTTTTTAGGAAGTCGTGGATCACAGTTGAAGATTGACCAATTCTAGTACCAGATTGACGCATGGTAAATCCTTGTTCTTTAAAAATTCTGATGGAGATTTTTTCTTCTTCATTTAAGAAATTTCCCTTTGGCATCACTATAATAAAATATTATTACAATAAATAATATTTTATTATAGTGATGCCAAAGGGAATGCTTATTGAAAAACATCGAGTTTTTCAATAAGGACATAACAATTTTGTTTTTAATAAAATACAGAATAATTGAGCTATTTGGCTTATTTATTACATTAATTTCAGGTGCAGTACACATATTACATTTAAATATGAAATTCGATCTTGCTAATATAACCACCGCGAGCACGTTTGTAGCGATCAATTCTTTGGAGTAAATTTTCCACCACTCTTTCACACATATCGGTCGGAACGTTGACAATTTCGAGTTCGATATTGTTAATTCACCTGGCACGACAGCGAACTCCATTGACCGTAACATGGCGATCATCAACTTCGGCGTGAAATCCGCACTCCACGGTCACTGTTTATGGTTGTAATGGAGTCTCTTGAAGCACATGTGGGTCTGTTACTGTACAATATTATTGACAAGGCCATTAAGACAGAATTGATCTTCATCGCTGATGTTGCTTTTTCGATGAAATTCAGGATTTTTTAAACTTTAGAAGTGCCTAATCGGAGAAGTTTCATCACTTCAAATGATCAATAGGCTTCAGTCCTTGAGTTATTTCATCTTGTAACATTGTAAGCTAGATACCGTTTCGTAATGAATGTTCAATATGTTTGCCTTGTCTCCAAAAAAATCAGCAAATGAATCATACGGATTAACTAATAGCAGGTCTTCCGCCTCCCGTGTTGTACCTTCCAACCACATGATTGGACTACTTCTTTACGTTTGCGACATTTAAATTTCTATAAGCATTTTTCAGCTAGATTACTGTTCTATTACTGCCGTTTTTACGACTATTGAATCGAAAGGTAATTTCTTTCCAGGCTTGAGATTGCGACAGTACAGAAACTACTCTTTTTCTGTAAGTGAATTTAAGTGCTTATTCAAAATTATTTAAAAATAATTCAATTTTACATTGACTTACCTTTCTGTTGGTTTGATACAGTATTGGTCTTTTTATTGCCGATGATTTCCTTATAATGTGAAACTACGTCAATTAAAATTAGAAGATCGTCTTCTCTCATTATAACACGTTCTATATTTTTTCACTTGAATTTACAATTAATTTGTTTTTCGTATGTACCACAATGACATTAATACGAAATACGAACTGAAATTTATTTAAAACTATCGGTCAAAATGAAATAAGAAATTTAGTAAGTTTTCCTTTTTTCGAGCATCTGTTGGTAACAATGTGTACGATGTTCGAAAAAGCATAGCCGATTTTGAAACTTACCAATTTATACTATGGGAAAATCCATGAATATGTGTAGTCACGAATTTTTCGAAAAGATTTTGATAAGAAAATTCTGTATCTGGAAACGTCACACTTTCCATCAAATTACAAATTACGGCGATAATTGTTCAATAAAATATTAATCATAGCTATCAGACAATTTTAATCTGGTAAACCACTGGTTTTAGTTTGGATTTTTGTTTAATTTGGGCCGATGAATGATAATTTCTTTTAAAACTTTACCTGAATCTACATATAGCCAGATTGATGTAACTCGATTTCAACCAGAATGAAAATTATTAATTTCTATACGTCACACTGGATACAAATAAAAACTGTTTGAAGATCCTCTCATTTACCGGAGTCCTTGTTTAAGGATTATGTAAATGCGTTGTATGAAAGTTACGAGAGCTGTCAGTGCACGGTAATTTAATGAGTGATAACCGGAGCTCCACTGAGTGCGCGAAACGAAAATGGGATCGCTTATGGTTTTATTACACGGCCCACTATCAAAACCAAACAAATTTTTTAAGTTATATACTGTGCAATGGCTAATAAATGAGAACCCTAGGAGAAGACCGAGAAATTAAAAGGATAATCGTAAGCAATACATTCCGTGGCTGGTAAAAAGAAAAAATGTGGAGAAGAAATTGTCATGATAGCAAAGCGATATTATCAGTAACCGTTCGAAAAGATTTAAATCAAATTCACTGTGATCTCATTTCAGCTTATTGCAGATTCACAATCAATGGATATAATCCAATTTGGCACATCTAATATCCGATAGAATACTTTTTAGGCTCGAGTTGTTATATTTTACTGAATTCTGAGGCAAAAAAAATAATTTCTACGGTAAGAGCAAAAAATTACTTATCATTTGTCCAGCAATACTATGTAACATGTGACGTTAGGGTTTTTTAACGATAAAACAAGATGGTCACGCAAATTAAAAATTTTAATATGATTTGGAACATCCTGAATTATTTTAAGCGTACTAATCTCATCTATTCTTTTGTAAAATTTAATTTTAACTTACCAAAAATTTAATTGTAACTTAACTTGGTTAGCGTTTACCTACCCAATGAAAAACTGGAAACCTTTACGTGCCGAAGAAACGACCAAAAAACAATAATCTACATTATCTACAAATTGCGACAAAAGTTTTGACAAATCTGATTATTGAGTTTGTTTGGAAATCGGCTGGTCAGAATTGGTCACTAGTTTTTATCGTTTGGTCACTTACGATTAAACGGTAAAAAAATAATAAATAATTCAAAAAATAATTTCCCGCGTAGCTCCTCATTACAATAAAATCATACCGTTTTTATGAAATTTCGTTAGGTCAGGAATGGTCAACACATTCTGGCGTTTGGTCACCAATGGGTCATTTTTATTGCGAAAAAACAGAATTAAAATTGTATTGTATTAATTCAATAAAATCAGGTTCGTCGCTTATTTGGGAATTTCATTTTACAAAATTAATAACAAATCCAACTGGAATATACAATTTAGATAAAAATATATCTTTTTTCAAAGAATTGTACCTAAAGTGGAAGACATTAGATAAAATCAATACAATTTTTTGGTTCTTCATAACTTAGCGACAATTAAATGCAAAACGACATTTAGACTGTGTGCCTAAGAGCGATGTTTTCGACTAAATTGCCGACTAAACTAAATTAATGAGTAGTTATGCTATTAGCCACCAGCCTTTATCATTTAGACTCCGCTGAGGTTGCTTGACTATTTAGTTGTCATTTTCACTTTTTGTTTTTATTATTATTTTATCGAACACATACGAGTAAAAAATGTCTAAAAGGAAATGCTCTCAATCTTAAATTTCGATTGTAATTTATAATCACATTCAGGAATAATGCGATTCCCATATCCAATTTGTTTTATTTTTTCTATTTCCTTGATTTTAAATAATACCGGTATTGTTGAAAACAATATGACGTATGAAAAGTCATAATTTAGTTACGTTTACAATTTAGTTTACAAACGGGGAGGCACAGCATATTTAAAAGATACTAGTGCCACCTTTGAATGAATTATATGAAACAGTCATTGATTTAGTTTAGTCGGCAATTTATGATTCAAGTAGCCGATGAAAAAATCGAATAATATAAAGAATTTTAATGTAAATTATAATCCGCATGCGGAAATATCGACCGATTTCAAAAATATGCGCCCAGAGCCCTAAACTTGACTAATACTAATAATATTATAAATCCAACGATCAGGATCGTTGACCCACTGCCACTGTCACTGGTCAATAGTTGTTTTCGTCTGTTCATACCTACAAAACGATTTATTGCGAATTTTCATTAAAAACTCATCTTCCCGCACAATTTGAAGTTTTCGAGTCTGGAGAGCAAAAAAAATACTAATAGTTTTATAAATCCAACGATTAACAACGTTTGGTCGATTGTTGTTTAGGATTGGTCACTACTTGTTTACGTTTGGTCATCCTTACTTTATGACTTATTGCGAAAAAATTTTAAAACTCATTATTTCTGCACGATTTAAAGTGTTCGGGCATGGAAAAATTACTGATGCTAATGGTTTTTTAAATCCAATGATCGGAATCAGTTGGTCAAGTGACGTTGAGTTTTCGTCACTAGTTGTTTTCGTTTGGTCATCCCACGAAAAGATTTATTGCGAAAATTCATTAAAAACTCATCTTTCCTCACAATTTAAAGTTTTCGATTTTGGAGAGCAAACCAATACTAATAATTTAATAAATTCAATGATCGGAATCGCTTGGTCAGGTGTTGGTCACTAGTTGATTTCGTTTGATCATAACTACATAATGATTTATTGCGAGAATTCGTAAAAAACTCATCTTTTCCGTACAATTTGAACTGTTCGGGCTGGAAACTTGACCAATACTAATAATTTTATGAAGTCAAATATCGGAATCGTGTGATCAATTGTCATTGAGGATAAGTCACTACTTGTTTTCGTATGATCATTCCTACATAATGATTTATTGAAACAATTTTAAAAAAATTCACCTTCCCTCACAATTTCAAGTTTTCTACCAAACAATTCATAAAATTTTTACTATTGGTCTATTTTCCAGAACCGAACACTTCGAATCGAGCGGAAAGATGTGTTTTTAAGAACTTTTCTTAATATATCATTAATTAGGAGTCACCAAACGAAACCAATTTGTGACCAATCCTAAACGACAGTCGGCCAAACGATTCCGATCGTTGGATTTATAAAATTTTTAGTATTGGTCATTTTGCCAGACTCAAACACTTCGAATTGTGAGGAAAGATGAGTTCGTAATAAATTTTCGCAATAAATCATTTCGTAGAAACGACCAGATGAAAAAATCTAGGAACCAAACTTTAATGACAGAAGACCAAACGATCTGTGGTGCCATCTATCATGGAAACATTTTGCGGTTTACTTTTATTGTTTATGGGGCATGAAGTCTCTTCCATTATGTTTCGACAATCATTTACACAGTGGAACAAGAAGATGATATTTTGTTCTTTCTTGTTCGTCCACTAACGAACTACACGCGAATACAAAAATAATAAAATAAAAAAAAACATATTTGAATTTAATTTTGTGCGTTAATATTTCAAAATCCACTCCCCACACTGGTGACCACCGACTAGAACAGTCGCAATAGTTAAAGTGAATAATAAAATAGCCGTAGTACGCATAATTAGTTTCGAAATTTTACTGTGTGAATAGACGCCATTTTCGAGAGCATTCGAAGGCGGTGTGAGTGTATGTTGGAAGTTAGCCTAAAAATTCCACGTGATTTCATAAACTCAAAAATATCGTCGTAACAGCGGTTGCCGGTATTAAATATTGTAATTATAAGTCAATGAGATATCGGACACTGACGAGAAAAATGTTGAAACAGATACTGGCGCAAAACCAGTTGACCAAACACATCCAGTGAATGTATTGTCAAACAAGGTTCCTATTCCTACATGACGATCAATTTGAAACTTGGTTTTTGCAACTGGATCATTGGTTTGCTATAAACAATATCACAGAGAGGTTAAAGCTCGATACAGTAGTTGCGTCATTGGACGCAAGAGTCGTCAACCAGGGGCACAGTGCGGTAAAGAACCCACCTCCAACAAAGCAATATGAACATTTGAAACAAGCTGTGATCGCTGCTTATGCAGAGTCGTCGCAACAGTGGTTCCAGAAATTAGTATCGGGCACACAGTTAGGTGATCGACGTCCTAGTCATTTACTCAATGAGCTTCACCGAGTAAGTGATACAGCGGACGAAGAGCTACTAAAATTTGGTTGGCTTAGTCGCCTGCCAGTACAAACTAAAACTATATTTAGCGCAACTAGCGGCGATTTATCAGAGTTAGCCAAAATCGCAGATGCAGTTATGGATTCGTTGAATCTCACTATCAGCCAAGCATAATGCGAAAATTCAATTCAACCTCAACCGCAGCCGGTGAGCAATTTTGCCATTTTACAACAACAGATACAGGAGTTGACGTTGCAGGTACAACAATTGACGGTATAGCGAACACCTCAATATTTTAATCATTCAAGATCAAATTCACGAGACCGATACGTACATCAACAACGAGTTGAGGCAATGTTGAATAAACCAACCACATGCCGATTTCACCGTAAATTCGGTACATCAGCGTTCAGATGTATTCAGCTATGTAATTTTGCGCAAGCAAAACCGTCTAAATCGGACACTACCTCACCATAGCTAATAGTCACAAATATGCTAAATCAGTCAAACTTACCAAGTCCAAAATCAAATCACAATACACATGTTAAAAAGTTCCAGTCTACTTTACACAATCATAACAATGTAAATCAAGATACGGGCGCTGATATTTCGGTGCTGCCCAGAAGCCATGCAATTGGTACAGCGATGCCTTCATTAAAACTTCGGTACGCGGCAAATGGGTCAACTATACCGATTTTCGGTACCAAGGTACTGCGATTAAACTTAGGATTGAGACGTGCGATTCCTCGACGTTTACCATCGCTGACGTAAGACAGCCAATTATAAGATCCGATTTTTTGTCTTACTATAATTTATTAGTGGACGTGGAAAATATGAAATTAATTGACAATGTAACATCCTTGCAAACAAGAGAAATTCCAACGAGCGTTGATGGTTTATCAATAAAAACATTCAACGAAGATCATAAATATTCATCCCTTTTAAAGGAGTTTCCGGAGATCACCCGGTTAAAAAACAAAGGTATACCATCAAATGTTAAAGTTACTCATCAAGTCGAAACTGTAGGCCATTCAGTGAGTTCGAAACCACGTAGACTGTCTCCAGAAAAATTAACGGCAGCTCGAGCGGAATTTGAGGAGCTCATGCGACAAGGGATATGTAGGCCATCAAATAGTAATTAGTCGTCACCTCTTCGCATGGTCGTCAAAAAGGACTGGTCGTGGAGCCCATGTGGCGATTACAGAGCTTTGAATGCGATACTCTTTAATAAAACCATTTTCTCAAAAATCGATTTGGAGAAGGTATTCCACCAAATACCCATTGAACAAGCAGATGTGCCTATGACGGCCACAGTAACGCCATTCGGGTTATTTGAGTTCCTATACATGACTTTCGGTTTGTGTAACGCCGTCCAGTCATTTCAAAGCTTAATGGCAGAAGTTCTACGAGGATTGGATTTCGTCTTCTACTACATAGACGATATCCTGATTGCATCATCCGACGAACAACAACATTATGAACATTTGAGCGAAGTATTCCGTCGTCTTCAAAACTATATAGTTTATGTATAAATTTTTTTTTTTTGTACAATTTTGATTTCTCGCTATAAAAAATCACCTATTGGTGACCAAACGCCAAAATCTGTTGACCAAACATGACCTAACGATTTCCTAACGAAATTTCATAAAAACGGTATGATTTTCTTGGAAAGAGGTGCTACCCGGGAATTTTTTTTTGGATTTTACATTATTTATTTACCGTTTAATCGTAAGTAATACCAAATAATAAAAAAATAGTGACCAATCCTGACTAACCGATGACCAAACAAATTCAATCATCAGTTTTGTCAAAACCTTTAGTTGGGATGCTAAAAAAGCGGAGCCCAAATGTGACCTATTTATTTTTTGCGTTCTAAACGGTGGACTAAAATGATTCACAATTTAGGTCAGTTCATTAAATTTTTCACGATGTAAACTACCTCATTGTGTTTGATCCTAATATCAAACCAAATGGTCGAGCCTATTGCTACGCCGGTAATCAAAACTTTTAGACGCTTCCTGGCAATCGAACTCTTATCAAAATGTCCATTAATGCTCGGTGGTTGCATTTAACATAATATCAGCCAAATTATAATACATATAATTAACCCAACACAACAACTTAATATTCTTTTTTGCATTTAAAAAATACCAACAACAAAAATTCAATCAAGACGTGCAAAGTTCAAAAATGTAAAAAATGGTTGACCTCTACTGTATTTCACAAGCTACAAATTATGAACGTCAAATAAACAGCGCTCTTCTATATATTTATCTCTTTCTATTTCATTATTACTCATTCGCACCGAACTTCACTATACAACTTTACTTTAGTCACTGATACCACATTAACACGGTTGAATCATATTTCTTGTTCTCTTCATATTATTGGTTAGCTAGTAGTATTTTTAGTTTTAAAATCTATTATTTTTCAAATTTGAACAAAATAAAATAAATAATTGTATTTCTGTTGTTATAAATTATTATATTATCAGTTCATTATTTTTAATTTAATTTATATTGTAATAAATAATAATTATTTTATTGGTGGTGTACAACAAAAAAAAAAATAAAGAAAAGATAAAAAATAGTGTTTTGTGTAGTGACTAAAATTTATGAAACTTTTTTTTTGTATTTTATTTGTTGTTTTGCTGTTCTAAATTTTTCTATTTTATTTTATTTTTTGAAAAAAGCTTGCGCATTGCGACGTAAAATGGACGTCTAAATAAAATTATACAAAAAATTTAATTTAATTTACACAATATTAAAAAAAAAAAATATTAAGCAAAAATAGAAACAAACAAAAAAAACTTTTAGTAGTTGCGATTTAACATACACAACACAATATAAACATATAAAATAGAGAATATGGCTGCTGACGGTGGAATGGATACATGTCCAAGTCCTGAAATTGGTGATTCGAGGAAAAGGCCATTAGACGGTGATTCGGAAAATGGTTCAACAAAGCGTTCACATTTTAGTTCGGGTAAGTTTACTCAGTGCGATTAAGTTTATTATTTTTTTTTTGTCATTTATAAGTTCTCTATTTTAATTTACATATATTCATTATTTATTTTTCTTAACGCCTTTCAGCCTTTTACAATGTGACATTAAAAAGAAATTGGGTTAACCAACATAATTTTTTTTAAACTTTTTTTCGCTCTTTTTTTTTTTTGTTTTATATACATACACATACCATCGATACATAAAACAAATTTTTAATTTTCTTCTCATTCTTTTTATTTTTTATCTCATTCTCTATTCATTCAATAAAATATCATATATAAAATCATAAATCTTATTGATAAAAAAAAAATTATGTGATTTTGGCATTATATATAGTGAATATTGACCATAAGTAATTTCGGCCACATACCGTGTATATAGCATACTACATAACAAGGTTAGGAGTGTTTTAGTGCTGCTGCATTACAAAATTCTGCGCTCAAAAATTCTAATTTTGAAATAATACTTATGTATAAAGATGTAGTGTATATAAATAAGTGTCATTCGTCCTTGAAAAAAGTGATTTTTTTTTCTATATTCTATAATCTACTCATACTTAAAAGTCGTTCGCCATCACATAACACACACACAAACTATTATGTATTTTGATTTTATTTTGTGTGTTAATAAAAACTGTAGAACGAATTAATTGTACAATTTTGCTTTTATTGATTACCAATTGCTAATTCTTTTTTTCCTATTTACTTTAATATTTCAATTGATTTTTATTTTTAATTGAAAAATATGGCTTTTTGTGCAAATGACGTAGTCAAATTTATTTAATATTTTCTATATATACGTCTCTTTCTAACAGTACAAAATAAAATTCCAATACGATTTTTTTTTATATACACGAAATGTCATACAAGTAAAACAAAATACATAATATGTTCTATCGCGATAGTGTTTTTTTTCTATATACTTTAAATTAATACAATTGTAAAATAAATGTTGTATTGGTATATGTTTGCGGTAGTAATGCTGTAGAAAACTGCGAAAGTTTTTTTTTAAATACTAGTGTTTGTTTTTGTCAAAACTTGGAAAAAAATAAGAAAATATTTTGTTTAATTTTTTTAAAATTCATTTGGAGATAAATATTTAAGAAATAAAACAAAATTTGGTATAATACCGTAACATCATATTTTTATTCTAATAATTAGTTATGTTTTAGTGGTGTTACTACAATAAAGTGCATTAATATTTGTTTTTTTAGTGTAATTTTGATTTTGTGTGTGCAAATCATCTGTTCGTGTTGTTTAAAAACCATTTAAATACCAAAACAAGAAAAAATCCAATTGGATTCGTGTTAGATTTGTGTGTAGCTTATTAGAAAACTATCATTGCAAACCAAGTGACTTTTGTGTTACATAATTTTTTGTGTATAGTGTTTTCATAATGCCAAACATATTTTAGTTTTTTGATATTATTTAATTTTCAACAGCATTGCTGATGCTGGCACAAATATTCATTTCTGAGCATGGTCGAAGAATGGTATGATTTGTAGCAATCATGCTTTTTCCTATATAGCTACTATATACATGTATAATAATAAACCCATATGTACTACATTTAGGGCTGTTATCTTAGTATTAGTTTAGTTTTAGGGGCATGTGACGTAATCAATAAAAATGTGATAAAAACATAATGCATATTATAAGTAAAACCGAAGGTACTTCAATCATTTAGAAAACAATGCAATATCCAGGCACCACATCTCGCTTAATTATTCGTTGACCAACCAACATATTTCATATACTTAGTATGTGCGCTGGCAGGCATGTAGTGAAACATATCATACAACTGACACACGGTATTAGCATATATCAATAATTATATGTACATATTGCTTGAATATTTATCGTTTAGAACGAATTACACCAAATAGATTAGAAACGCTTTGCTCTAAATTTGTACAGTATGAAAAATGTTAGCAATTTTCCATTACGTAAGCAAAATAATTACGAAAAGTGAAATGTCAAATCCTTACCGTATAGCGTTTTTCTATTCAAAGATCGATATATTCAACGGTAGCTTTTGACTGTATACATATTTATGGATTCTATTATGCTACGACGACCTAGGTTTTTTTTATGCATATTTAATATATTAGCATATAAACTAGTTTAACAGAAATGTGTGGTAATCAATAGCCTGTTAAAAGAAGTTTTTGTTTGGATGAAAAGCTTGGTCTAATAGATTTCAGAATCAAAATCATACTCCCAACATTTTATCCAGGGGCTCTATTCACAAGATTCCCATTCAATTTTAACCCTCATGTGAGTGAAGAAAAAATATCTTAATTTGAGTGATTAACTTATTTTTTCCACGTTCGTCCAAGTTGTAACATTTCTAATTTTTAAGTATGATCGTAATCTATACCAATTGAACTAGAAGTTCTCATAAAATTTAAAATTTTTATTGGGAGTAAAACATAGAAAAATAGACGTCTAAAAGTGCAAAAGGTGTCCGGGTACCCACGTCACTCACATTAGGGTTAAATAAGAATCGTACGAATCTGATTCAATTGAAATATGAATTTTGTACTTTCGTTTTCGTATCGTATTCAGGAATAAGACACCAGCAGCTGCCCTATTCCTGAATACGATACAGGATTGCAATGTTTAAAACAAAACGTTTAAAACGAATGTTTTAAACAAAGGGGTGTGTTTTAAACATTTTGTTTTAAACAAGTGTTAAAAATATGATTTTAATTAGACAAAAAAAAACAAACGTTTTTTTTATTTAAATTAACTTTAGTAAATCTTATAAATACATATAATATATTTTACTTCAAATACATAAATACAATAAAATTAAATAAATATGATTGGCCACAAAACCCAAACTCATCAGTCAGATTCAGTTAGTATCATTTATTGTATATAAAACTTATTGGCTTCAGTTTTCGGTTTCGTTTTGTGATTCAAATTTTTAAATATTGTAATTAACTTGGCAGCCTATTATTATTAATTAAATTTGAAATGGTGGTTAACTAATATTTAAACAATGTTTGGCAATCTGAAGATTACATTCAAGCCTCGTTTGCCGTAGTATAAGCCATTTCTGAATTTCAATTAATTCGTTTATTTATTTAGTTTCTAATATGGTATTTTATGAGTTTCTCCAGAGAAACAATAATTTCGCTTAGCAATTTCGCTGCATAAATCATATTTACAAAATAATATTTTCAATTTCCAATATATGTAATAACCTTACGTGATGTGTTATGGTCGGTATCCAGATCTTCAACTCATCCACAGGTGTGTTTAATTGCGTGCATTTTTCAGGTGCTTTTTCATTTTGACGACTAAACCAAGAGCCCCACTCTTCGGTGGACATTTCTCAATCGGAACACAATTTGCTTTAGAATTCTCTGCATTATTCGAATACTTCGCGCCGCGATTATAGTGAATTCCGAAGCAAACCATATTTCGATTGGCAAAACTTCCACCGATTTCAAGAACAAGACACCAGATAGTTCCTTTTTACTATTTTTGCATTTCGTTTATACTGTATGCCTGACCCGATTTTCTTGTCCCAATTTGCGGTCAACCAAATTGATTATTACTTCAAACCACTCGTCCGCAGGCACTAAACAATTCTAGTCTAGTGTTTTTTAATTAAAATTTGCTAAATAAATTAAGATTTATTAATTTCTAAAGTATTTCTAATCTAGAATTGACAAATCCTAACTAAGTTTTCAGTTTAAAACTAAATTTCAGGCATATTTTGGTTATGAACCTTAGAGCCATCTATCAATAACTGGTATGAACAAACCATCAATTTAGTTAATCGTAAATTTTTCGATTTTATTATCAAATTCAGTGAACTAATGCCAAATACTGTTTTTGTGCGACCAGTTATTATTTTTAAATGGTAATCAACACCGCTCAGGAGCAAGATAACCAATAAAATTATGTTATGTAAAATACCAAGGATCGACGAATGCTGTAAAACACACGAAAATAGAGAAACACGATTTAATTCAAAATCGGTTTATATGCAGATCCTGATACTATATAAATAACTACATATATACATAAATAAAATACAAATTGCAGCAACTCTTCAAGAACACGGCATTCGAAGAACATGGATACCCATTTTTTCAAGTCTCGAACAACACTGTTTAAAGAACACGGAACGAATTAATCGTGTTCTTGGAGGGTTTCCTGTACATTGTATTAGTATTTTATTATTTTGTATAATTATGTAACCAGAGCCATCTTCCACTACGGGGCAGTGAACATTGGTCTTTTGCTAATGACGTCACTTTATATCGACAACTTCTCTTTTACTATTTTTTTTAATACAGCAACATAAATAATAATCGAGTTTATTTGTTGATAATTGAGCACATTAAAATAGAAGAGAAAAGTAAAATTCACGCCTAAGGCAATTTACGAAAAAAATGAGCGTGCTGCTACTTAAATCGATTAACAGAGACCAATTTTTTTTTAAACCGCCGACATAGCGTTACGTCATCGTTTTAGCTAAAAGGCCCGTAGTAAAGATGACTTGGGTAAACATGCTTCATGCTTAGACCTTGATTGTATTTAAAACATGTTTTAAACATATTTTATTTGGTTTGTTTTAAATATGTTTTATTAAAAACATGTTTTAAACAAACAAAACGTGTTTATTGTTTTAAATTAAAAAAAAAATAGTTTTTTTTGCAACCCTGATACGATACGAAAACGAAAATACAAGATTCATATTTGAATTGAATCAGATTCGTACGATTCTTATTTAAAATTGAATAAGAATCTTGTACTTTCATTTTCGTATCGTACTGCAGGAATAGGGCCGCAGGAATAGGGAAGCTGAATACGATACGAAAACGAATGTACAAGATTCAAAGATTCATATTCAATTTCAAATAATCGTACGAATCTGATTCAATTTAAATATGAATTTTGTACTTTCGTTTTCGTATCGTATTCAGGAATAGGGGGCCAGGAATAGGGCTGCAGGAAAAGAGTGGTCAAAATTTCTCTAATGCAATCCCACCTTTGCTAACAGTTCGTTAAATATTTTCATTTGTACTCACTAAAGCAGCTTATTTAACAAGACATTTTTGTAACTAGCGCAATTGTCGCCTAAAACTATGGTGTTATTTTATGACCAACATGTCTCATTATTTCATTCGATTTTTGCACATTGTTTGGTTTGCTTCAATTGCAATTTGATCAAAAGATTACTCTACATTGTTGTCGAATATATGTGTTAAAGCAGTAAAGATGAAACGGGTCTCATACGAAACGACACATTTCACAACAGGATGTGCTAAAACAGGATATCACAAAACAGTACATGGTACGCTACAGTACATGGTACGAAACAGGACCGATTAAAACAGAACATCACAAAACAGTACATGGTACAGTAGAGTACATGGTACGGAACAGGACCGATTAAAACAGTACATCACAAAACAGTACATGGTACACTAAAGTACATGGTACGGAAGAGTACATCGCAAAACAGTACATATTAAAAGAGAACACCACAAAATAGTTAATAGTCAATTTTACGGTTTTAATAACTAGTTGTGTGGGTACGGAAAAGTACCATGTCAAAAATTTATTTTTGTATTTTGTTTGAACCAACTTACACATTTGTGCATTCCTTTCAAACTTATTTTCGCCCGAAAAAACACTATAACTATACACACAATTGTGTTGGTTGTACTTCAAATCAAGCGAAATTTTTTATCAAAAACGCCATTACATACTATGGTTTTATACTCACACATTTGTGTGGTTTGGACATAAATTGAGCAATTTTTTTTTTGGTTAAAAAAGGGATTTATTTATTTATATATTTATTTAAATTTTTGATCTATTTTGCAACGATCAAGTATTAGCGATTTAAATAAAAATAATGTTATATTTTGTTAGGTGAAGGGATATTTTATTATAACTTAAAGCAATTATAATTCTAAATAGTATACTGTCTAATTACTCTAGGTGAAGGCAAATATCCACTTGATAATATCCTAATTACTAAACGTATTCAATAAAAATTATTTAACAAATCAAGCTGAAAAAATCCTCCAGCTTAACGTTCAGTAAAATGTACTTTAGTGTACCATGTACTGTTTTGTGATGTACTGTTTTTATCGGTCCTGTTTCGTACCATGTACTGTTTTGTGATGTCCTGTTTTATTACATCCTGTTTTGAAATGTGCCATAGTGAACGGCTTCGAGATGAAACAAGCGTTTTGCAGACTGATTGATAAAAAACCTATTTTGGTCTAATGTTATGAAATTTTTGTTCAAAAATTTTTAACCCATTTGCGACCAAAGTTATGCTTTTGGAAACGCTTTATATTTTGGGACTCGACTGGTCTATACTTATTGTGTTGTTCGGAAAGAAAGTTCGTGGTTTTTTGGTGAAAAGAAAGACAATTTTTGTATAGTATTTTTCCTTTTTGATCCAATACCTTTTACCATCTTCCTGGTAATAGCATAATTCCACGCTCATAAAACTGATCTTTGGTGGCGAAAAATTAATCCAATTTTTGACGTCCTCTTTTAAAGAAAAGGTTTTTCCGGCTAAAAAGGTTTGTAGAGACCGGAACAAGTAATAATCTGAAGGTGCCAGATCTGGAGAATGTGATGGGTGTGGTAATACATCCCATCCAAGCTGCAATAGCTTTTGGCGTGTCACCTAACTTGTATGACATCTCGCATTATCTTGATTAAACACTACCTTTTCTATTGATAAATTCCGACCTATTCTGTTTGAGTGAAACATTCAATTTGTCCAGTTGATGACAATATATTTCAGAATTTATCGTGGTATTGTCCGGTAGAAGGTAATAAAAAACGATTCCCTTGGAATCCCACCAAACAGACAGCTTCACCTTTTTTATGTATATCGGCTTGACTCCATGATCTTTCTTGATGTTTGAAAAATAAATCACATACGTCAATGAGACGGCGCAAATCTCTTTCTGTAAGAACATGTGGAACCCATATGTCAAGTTTTGAAACTAAAGGCGTTTCACGCGACCATACATGGTCGAAGTCGATAAATTTAATCTGTTATTTGGCGTTTTTCATCAATCAATGCCTTCATTTTGTCTTCATCAGCTGGCTTTTCTTCAACACTAAAATTGCCACAACGAAATTTTGAAAATCAGTTTTGACACTGACGTTCTGTCAATCAACAACTTCTCCATACACATCAGTCTCACAACTATTTTCTTGCTTGAACAGCATTTTTGCCTTTTCGATAATAAAGTAGTAAAATATGCCGATAATGCTGCTTTCGAACACAAACTATTAGGCAGCCGATCCATTTTAAGTAAATTGGTGCACTACGGCTTTGGTGAAAATTGGGCCCCAGTGGCAAATTAAGCTGTGTTTTTTAGTTTGGTGCCAGGTCCAATGGTTGCATAACAGCCTCCCAACCAAGCTCCTAGAGCTTCTGGCGGGTCATCATAGACGTGTATGAGGCCTGGCGATGTCCTGGTGGAACACAACTTCTCTGCTATTCGCTAATTCTGGTCGATTGTTGCCTTCAGTCGGTCCAATTCCTAGCAGTAGATGACCCAATTGAAAATGTGACCAATGGGCAGCATCTCATAGTAGATAATTCCCTTTCAATACCACTAAAAAACAGCAGAACCCTCTTTGGGGGTAAATCCTGGTTTGGCCACAATTTCGGCCGCTTCGCTGGCCTTTGACTATGATAGTTTTTTTTTTTTTTTTTGCAAGCTCCATGTCAACCTGTACACTGACATGGACGATGAATCGGCGCTGAATTCTTCACTCCAACAGAGGGTCTTAGTTGTGTTTATTAACATCACCGATCTTAATCGATGACGAAAATTCGCTTTTGCATCTACAGCCCTGTGGTGGGATTCGAACCCAGTACCTCCCAGTTAGAGTGCCGAAGCTTTAACCACTGCACCACTTGTCCGTTTTCCACTTGATATTGTTATATGTGACCCATTTCTCGTCACCATTCACCATCCGCTTCAGAAATGGGTCGATTTCGTTCCGTTTGACGAAGGATTCGCAGATAGAAACAACAGTCGAACACAGTCGAAGTTTTTTTTTTGCGTCAATTCGTGCGGCACCAAAACATCGCGAATCTTTCAACCTTATGCAAATGGTTTAAAACTGTTTTGTGGTCGATCTTCAGTGCCTAGGCGATGTTACGACAGTTCGCATGCCGGTCTACTTCGATAATTTCCAGAATTTTATCGATTTATCGACATTTTCGACGGTAGGCCTTGCAGTGCAGGGTGCATCTTTGATATCGACGAAACCAAAATTGCGCATGTTTGCTGTGACAGTATCGGGACCATAGACCATTCACAATTTCAGTCGCCTGACTATCGTTTTCACTTTTATCGAAACAAAATTGTAAAATATACGGAATTTTCTCCTTGTTTACCTCCATTCTTGACACGCTATAACACACCTAAATCGACCAATCAAAACAATGACAAAATAATTTTTAGTACATGAAAATCCCCCTTTCCAACGAATACTGCGAAAAATACCTCATGATATATATGTCACTAAAGCCATCTAGTTCTGAAATTCTTTAACAGGTTGGCTAAATGTGATTACAGATTGAGACAGTTTTATTCCTTTATTTTATTTAATTTATCGCTTCATAAGTCTAAAGGATGAAACACACAAAGCATCAGCAGCGAGCAGCAAATTTAAATATTGACTTATTCGCTTATGTAATGATACAAAATTATAGTTTGTTTGTAAATATACGTATTTCCAATAAAAGAAATCAAATGATTTGTAATTTTAATAGAAAAATTTAAATTTAAAAAAAATATATTAAATGAAGTTGCGTCTAAGGATCTATTAAAATTACAAAAAAAAATGATTTATTGGAAATACGTATATTTACACTCAAACTATGATTTTGTATCATTACATAAGCGAATAAGCCAATATTTAAATTTGGTGCTCGCAGCTGCTGCTTCGTGTGTTTCATTCCTTACAGCAGCACTTTAAAAACATTTGTGATGTATACTTACTTTTGTGCATTTCGCATATACCGAAAGTATGTTTTTTCGATAACGCCAACAGCTTTAACAATCAGGTCTGCTTAAATTTTAGCCGTCTGAAATTTAAATAATCTTGTCAAAATTAATGGCATCTCTACCTTACAAATAGAAAATAAAGCACCAATTATTGTATGATTTGATAATCATTTTGTTAGAAAAATTGGTAAAAAAATAGTTCAAAAAGGTGTTTTGTAAATCGACTGCATTGATGCCAAAAAAACTATTAACTAGTAGATAATTAGGGGCATCTGTGACCCATTTTCTTTGAAACTGGTTTATTCACAAGGACGTCCTTTTCAAAGAGTAAACACTTTTTAGGAAACTGTCAATGTTTTCAATGTCGAAAAGTGTAACTAATATTTATTGGAGACTACTAGAAACCTGTATGTATGGCTTTGGGAATGACATGTAACATACTATTAATATTAATGTAAATGTTATTTCGCGATTGGACAATAAATTAAATATTCAAAATCTTCACCTTCATTTTTACAAAGTTTAGAAAATCAATTTTTAATTATTGCTATTTTTATTGGATACGCAAATATTGCCTAATGTCTGATTTCTAATCAGATAGCTTAAGTAATACAGTTATACCCTTTTCCTTGGACTATATTCTGCGCACGAGATTTAATATTTAAGATGGTTATTAACACTAAAACAGGTCGTAAGAAGTAACGACAACATTAGATATTTATTGAAACCTGTCCTACATTGGCAGTGGTAGCAAAACACTGAACAATCAGGACCTCAAGGGGCTGCTTAAGCTATCTTTGTTTTACATCTTAATACCGTAGGCAGAATAAAACGGGATAATCGGAAATTCTTGATTATTTCGATATTTGTCCCGTCCGCAATTTTACAGTTCTCGTCACAATCAAGCCGTAATTGTGTCCATACAATTCAAAATCAATCGGAACTAAGTACTAAATCATGTTTGTGTCGTCACCATAATTTTTAAATCGCAATTTTAACTATTTTGAGCACAATCGCCATAATTTTCGTGTCTCTTCACGATATAAAGTGGAAAAATTCTAATTGGTTGAATCTAGTTAATCTAGTTAATTTACGATCGTAAAAAATATCGACCAGTGGCCCTATTCTGGTTTTCCTCGGGAATTGGGAATTAATAACGTTTTTCTAACAGTTTGGAATTATTTATTTCCCATAGTGTTTTCTGGCGTTTGGATGTTTTTTATGGAATTTGTATTTACAGAAAAATATTTTCCTAATTCCCAGGGAAAGCCAGAATAGTGCCAGAGGTAATCAAATTGAGAGCAATTTACCAATTTTTTAAATTATTTTTGTGCAATCGTTGGGCAAAGTGGTCAATGTTAAGTGACTTTGAGGAGTTCACTATTTTAGTGAATTAAAACCAATAAAATTTCCACAATATCCAATTAAGTCCATTCCTCCCAAGTTTACAAATTTTTTCACAGGCTTTTGGATCTTAGCGTTTGAAGCAACAACTAATTATGGTAAACAATTGCATTCACGCTTAGTGCAAAGATTTGGATTATTAAGTTTTGATAGTCTAAAACCACTGTCACGTGATATATCGTAAGAATGGTCTCAAATGTTTGTACTCGCAAACCAAATATATAGCTTAGTATAGTGACCACTCAGTTTGTTTTATTAGACAATGCCTTTCGATATTCTGGAAACACAACCAAACTGTGACAAATTAATTTTTGTTTTATTTCAAACTACCGTAAAGTTCTGTTGCCTAAATTTTAAGGCCGAACTGATCGTGAAACATTAACTATAACAAAGCATCGTAATGAGGTGTTTCCTTGATGATAAATTTTATCGGCATTACAACATTATCATCGTGCATACATTGTTCAAATGAAATGGTCGACAGTAAACTAATGCACTTTAGTGAATTGTGTCTGTGAATGCTATAATTTGCAATTGATTAGTACTCCGCTTTATTTGAACAGGACGACCGAAACATAATTGATAGATGGACTTAACTTTCGATTAGAAATGTTTCGCAGTCACTGGGGTTCCGAAACAATTTTCTTTTTCTAGTAATATAACTGCCTGATTTTCGACTTGCTTGCGTGTACTTTTAGACGGAAATACACTACCGGTGGTGGAAATCCAATTTCGAAAATCTTATTGCAGATAAGTCATTGCGCTTAAAATATTATAGAAATTGCATTTATAATATTTGAAAATATTGATAACACTGAACAAACCCAGACTGTTTGCGAAAATGACACTATTACATGCTCGTGTCAGTGTATTTATTTGTGTTTATTTTTAAATTCTAGTTGTGTAAAAATTGCACACCCTAGAATTTTCAACTTTTACATTCATTTCATAGGAGACGAATTTGGGCTTACGTCTGAATTTATTCAGAACTCCACCTCTAAATGTGCTGACAACGCAACCCAAATTATGTGCCAAAAGTAGTCGACTAATTAGAAATGTTTGATCTATTGCGAAACTGATTATATACAGGCTTCGTTTAACTTTATCCCGCTGATATACTTTGACGGGCGTAAATGTTATATTTTCGAAGTAGAATGTTGTTCTAAAATATTTCTGATGTAGCAAATTCGATCAAGATTGTAAAAAAAATTATTAAAATAACTTTCATTCGATTTGAGTACGGAATAAACTACGAAATATAACGAATTGAATTATTTTAGACATTGAAATTAAATTGTTTAATGTCGTATCATAGATTATTCAATTTAATTTGGGATGGAATCTAGAACACCTATAAGTACAATATCGGCTCTATTCCGTAGATGGTACGTTTTCAAAATTCAGTTCCCAACTAAAGTACAATTCGGTTGGAGTTCATATTATTTTTATATGTTATATTTGTAATGACTTCAACTCGATTTTGAAATTATATTTTGAAATATTGCCTCTGATAAGACTAGGCAACCAACACCTTAACCAGTACATCTAAAATGGTGTATTCGTTTATTTTTTCAGGCGAGGAAATATGTGTGGTTAAACTAAGTAATTATAATTAAAATTATACAAATGTCAAAATTAAAATTTATTTATCATAATATTCGAATAAAGGTCTGTATTAACCATTAAGAAAAACATAAAATGACCCAAATTCCTACTTCGTGTTTTTACATTTGTTTGTATAAACTGTTGATGTCTGTTATGTGCACAACATAAACACATTGCACTTAACAATACATACTTGTGTTTTTACACATGTCGAAAACAAACACTACACTATTTCATAAAAGTCACGTTTCATAGGAAAAAGAAAATTATATCCAAATATTTAATTTTTTGAATTAATTTTCGGAAAATGTCCAATCCCCAACCCAAACGATAATTAAATTTAAACATATAAACAGCTAATGTATTAATATTTTATTTTACCCGTTTTATATAGTTTTCTGACGTTGATTGAATTGAAAGTAATTCTAATCAAATTATGTATGATAAACATCAAAAATAAATTTTATTTCACTTTAACTATTTTACTGTTGCGGGCTAACGATTTTGGATAACACAATTGTTATTTCTTTTACTTTGTTCCTTTCTAACTCGAAGATGCTTATTCGGGTTCTTAATTTGTAAATTAGACATTTTACATAATTCCCATGCATAACTTATGAACACCACCTTTTAATAATATCCAATCAAAACTTTAACTAAAAAGCCGAAATAAAATAATTTTCGTTATTTCATATCTCGTACATACCAAAAATAAATGCGATACCCATCTAAACTTTTCCAATCTCATTTGCATAATTAATTTCGAAATATTGTATTTTGTGAACTTACAGAAGAGAAAAATGTGTAACGGTATTTTTCGTAAAATAGAAAAATTTTATTTACAAAACTATCCAAGTAATAATATCATGGTCAATATAATATATTTCTTCTAGTGTGTTGGCTTATTATTAATATTGATCGATTCGTATACCGTTAATAATAAATAAATAAAAATAAAATTCTTCTTTTATGATACCTCTAAGTATAAGAAATTTTTTAATCCACATAGAATAGTAGTTACACCTATATGTTATTCCACCTTTAGCTTTTAATCTTTTTTTAGACCAAGGCGTATGAGAATTCGGCATAATGGAAATTTATTCGGCGTACGAAAACATTACAATTTCCCAAAAAAGTTGCGATATAAAAATTGTCATTATATCTAACTGGGGGGAGTAATGTAATTTTGTTTTTTTTTATTGATAGAAATGAGAGACTTATTTCAAGAAAGTCATGTCTAGTTTAAAAAATTTGTACGTATCTATGAAAAACTTTTTCATAAGGAACTGTAGTTCAAAAGACAAGGTTATTTCAAATATAAAGTATTTCAGTCACAAATTTATTAACTGCAGAACATTTCGTGCTGTTTTACTCTTTGACAGAAATTTCCTTGGTGTGGTGCTTTTTTCGTGGCCATTACGTTATTTTATTGGAATGCAAGTCGTACCATTTATCATTTCATGACAATATTGTTTTATGTTATCTCTGACGAATATTAGAATGTTATTTAATCTCTTGTCATGCCAATATTTTACGGTACGCCAAATGATGTTCATTCATCTCAGTTGAGAGAGTCGTGGTACGACTAGTGAAATACGGCTGGTATTGTTTTTCATAACGGTTTTTATAGTATATTGTAAACTTCAGCTGTAAATTCAGCTTTATCTGTATTTTCTTCTAAATGTTGTCAATTAATACATTTTGTTCACTAAGCCTGAATTACTATCGGATGCTAAACTTAATCATTTCCCTTAAATGGGGAAGCCTATACTTCATCTATTAGGCAACATTGATTGCCATGGAGGTCATCTGTGTCTGGAATCAAAGGAATCAAACAGCAGATCTAGTATATAAGGTGTAGTACGGCCAACCAGGTGGCATCATCTATACAAAATTGTTACGTTTAACAGGAAAAGCGTAAGACGCTCCAAGAACGAATGGTGATAAGAATTAGAGCCTATCGGAATTTCCGTAGAATAAAGTTTTGAAGTTTTTGACTCAAATATCAAAGCCTGTAGTGCGAGTCTCCGGATCGTGCTAACTTCTGCACTCCACCAGATTACTGATCGCAATCAGATGACCAAATTTTATTTTTTATCTTGCCTCTGGTGGGATTGCATTTCATACCTTCTGGTTCAAGTATTGGTTGACATTTTAACCACTACATCATTTAGACAGTTATAGACAGATATTTGATTTTTTGATTCTTTTATAAATGCAAGATGTAAATTTAATTAAACCTTGCTTTATGAAGTCTACTAAAATCATTTTCTGTGACAGCAAAATATTGATCCCGGATCAATAATATGACGTCATTTTTAATCCAACATAGCTTCTTTGTTTACATTTTTTCGTCAAAAAAATTTGTTGGATATTTTTGACGTTTACTCACATATCAATCCAACAAATTTTTTGGAATTTTTAATTGATCCGGGATCAAAAAATAAAAGACAAAAAATGTAAACAAAAAAGCCATGTTGGATCAAAAATGACGTCATATTATTGATCCTGGATCAGTACTTTGCTGTCACAGAAAATGATATAAATAAAGGATGATAAAATAAGAACTATTCATTTTTAATTTGAAATAAAGATAAAACCGTATAAAAGCCGATTTTTTTAAAAATTCGACTCTGGAACTCTGCATTTATTTCACCACTAACACGAATAATGATTTTAAGGTCATTGAATGTTTGTGGTTTATTGGAGTAAACCATAACCCCAAAGAAAAATGTCAACTGAAGTTATATCGCATGATCTTGGTGGCCAGCTCACATCGGAATTTTTTGAGAGCGTTTAATGACCGTGTAGGTCATTAAACTTTGCTCTCAATAAACTGGTTGTGTCATGAGATGTATGGCATGTTGCGCCATCTTTTTGAAACCACAACCACAGTATTTATGTGTAGCGTTCTTCATTGACGGTGAACAGGTTGTGTGTTTTTTTCACTCCAAATGCCTTCAATTGTCCTTATTTACCAAGTCCTTTAACCAGAAAGGAGCTTCATCGGTGAAGTTGATTTCGCGCGAAATGTAGCCCGAGAATATTTTTAATGTTTCGATAAGCTTCATAAAAAAGTGATAAATTCTAGAAACCTGTATTTTTGAACATCGGTGAGCGTTATAATGAAGTTCCTTTAGTATAAGGCTGAGCTCCAATCATTGTATCTTAGCTATTTTGGGGAAAATATAAGTTGTCACTTTTTATAAATTTTATTACAGTAGACGGTTTAAAATATGTGGAAAATAAACGGAAAATTTAAATAATAATGCTACTGTAATTTCCAATCATTTGGGCTCCTTTGACCAATTCTTTAAATGGCATAGTCGTCTTCTTTTTCTACTAAATCAGGGTGGATATCAGGAGCATCATCGTTTTAAATTTTTGTAGAAATCATGAAATTCTGAAGAGATTACGGGTATTAAAGCTATAAGATCCTTCTTTTTTGCGAGAATTTATAGAAAACGGTCCATCATAGCAGGGTAAGATATTCTCACTCGGTATTCAGTTGTAGAATTCCTGGTCGTCTAATATTTAATGTTTTGAATGGCTCATTGTGACTTAGTGAGTTTTTATATTGGATTAATTAGAAGCGTTCACTGAACTCCATGTAAATCGATTCACATCAGTATCCACGTTTCGAAATTGAAAGTGGAACTTAGTTAGTTTAGAAAAATTAAGGAAATCTGTTCCGTTCATTTCAGTCACGTGAAATAGCTTATGCGAATGAATTGATCTCACAATTTGATATCAATCATGATGATGATGAATATCAATTGAAGTCTTTTTTTTTCTATTGTGTGATCTGAGTCGCACTCCATATGCGTGTGGTCAACTTCTAAGAATTTATGATCGTGTTGATACTAAAAACGTTAACACTACAAAGTTGTTTGTACTTTGCTCGAGGCATGGGACTATAAAAAGTTAGTGAATTTAAGGATGTTGGTAATGTTTTATATAATTTATTAAGCATACCGCCACCTCATTTCCACCTCTATTGCCATTACCTTCATGCCACATACGATTGACTATATTGTTTGACACACAATCATGTACGCCGTACGGTAAGGTTAAATGTCCACAGACTACGTTTGGAAAGTAAAATGGAAAAGTTTAAATTGGAAATTGGCAAGCATTTTTGTAAATCAAATGTGTAAACGCCCGTTGAATTATACGAATTACCTGCATTTTGTGAATTCGTTACAATTTGTACATTTATTCTAAATTCAGTTCTGTGTAGCTACTTCTTCTCTGTATCACGACGGAGGTTATGGACTGATATGCTGGGAAAGAGTTTGAGGAATGAGATTGCTGGTACTGGAATGTTTCCCTCTCTGGTTCTTAGATACCAGTTCTGGCTAACATTGTTTACATGTTTCGATTTTATTACTGTTCAACACCAAAAAGTATTTGCATGAAAATTGTCGCTATTTTTAAATGGCACTTCAGAAAGCTTCACAGATTTTTATTGTTAACCTCTATTAAAAAACCAACAAAATTTGCTCTCAGATCATGTGTGTCCCAATGAACAGTACTGTTTGAAGATTACAAATTGATCCTCCCACGTAATTCGCGTATTATATTTTTTTCTACAATGAGAAAGAGTTTCACATTTCCTCTCTGGAACTTCCACGCCTTTTGATGAGATGCAAGCCTTTCCTGTATTTCGTTTAGTTTGTCTGGACTTCTGATTTTCTTTATTACCTTGGCTTTTATCGCGATCATTAAAACGTCTTTCAAAATCTACAGCCATTTGCTCAATTGATATGTCCATTTCACTATCATCTGAGGAGCATTTTTGGCCTACCGGGGTTGTTGATTTAGAGGAAAGCTCAAATGAACTTGTAATCCGCTGCAGTTCATCTTGGGCAAAGCATTCATGTGTCGATACAACTGTCACATCATGATTGGTTGAAGAGCATGTTTGAACATTCAACAGGCAAGAATCGTCAGTTGTCCATATGAAGTTTAAGTTGTTGCACATCAAGTTGGTTGATGTTTGATTTCATTATTGTAGAGCATGTCTCTGAATTTCAAGAGGTGTAAAAATTTGTAAATCATTTCTTAAAGGTGAACACAAAATTTTGTCTAAAAAACATAAATAAAACGGATAGCAATAAATTTGTATACAGTACTAAAAAATACTTAATTAGCTTTGTGAATACTGGAATTGATCCCTAGTGGAATTGCTTAGTGTGGAACGGGTCTGTTGCCTCCTTTATTTGAGTGCTATTTATTTTAGTAGTTATAGTGGCGGTAATGTTAGTATGTATTAACAACAGACTTTATGGTAGCTGCTACTTTGGATGCTTGGACCATTTACAGTATTCGTCTACCTCTGGTTTCGTTATTAAAAGAGGCGGTTCTTGCCTTTTCTTCTTTAAAATTTTGTGAAATTCGAAACATTATTTATTACTGCAACAAAGTATCACAACATACAAATAAAAAATCCGAAAATATTGTTATTTGATAATTTCATTTTGGATTACCTTATAATTTGCACGATACGCTGTAAATAGTAACAAATACACTTATTACAATATTTAAGTAATTCAACAATATTTAAAAGAACACAAAGTAATTTTTTTTTTTTTTAAAGAAAATTCAATTATAAAAAGTATTAACTCGACTTAATTTACTGATTTTACAAATCAAAAAGGGAATAAAATAAAATGTTACCTTTTATAGCTTCGTGTCGTATGATTAAAGCTTTAATTCCATGGATAACATTTGCTGACAGCAGTTTTTTTGCTGATAATACGCAAAAAAAATTTTTTTTTTAAATTTCATGAGAGTGACAAAGAACAGAAATATTTTTTATTTCATTTTATAGTAAAATTTTATGGTTTTACATTTTGGAATAACATAAAAATTTCATAAAATATTTAATTTGTACATTTTCGTACAATTCGAATTTTAATATATACACCACAAAAAACCACTAACGTTAATAAATTTCAGCCCAAAAAAAAAAAATAAATCGACATTTGAGTATAAAAATGGCGAACAATTTATTTTATATGAGTGTGAGAAAAATTTCTTATCTTTACACACATGTTTTGTAGGTGTGTGAAAACTGCTGCCATAAAAAATACTCCAATTTACATTTTTTATGGCAGCATTATGGCAGCAAACTTCCCCTATCACACTTCCCCTCTCAGCAAAATTTTACTGACAACATGTTTTGTTTCGTACACAACCAGCAATATCTATATTTTCTTCTCGCTTTTATTTTTGCTGACAGCAGATTATTTCCATGGAATAGAGGCATAACTCGTATAAGTTTTAATGTTTTGAATAATTCGCTGCGGAAATAATTTTAAAATTAATTTTTTTCCGGCACAATTAGCATATGCATTTTTTAAATCCATTAAATTTTAAATCCAATATGCCCACATATTCATAAAGGCCTTAATACTATGACCCTTCGTAGCGTAATGGTGGGGTTATAGGGACTGTATTATAGAGACTGTAGTCTCGTTAGAGACGCCTTAAGGAAGGCCCTGGCCTTCATGCCTAAGTTTATGATAAATGAGGGTATTTATGACCGTCACAATCAAAAAGTTTACTTTAAAAATCTGTATACAATTAATTATTTACGCCAGTCTAACATATAAACCATAAATAAAATTAAAGTGTCACTTTAACTTTCACACTCTTTCCCCGGATTCTTTAATGTCTTGCGGCCAAAACAAGCAATTTTTAAACGGAGTTGGGATTGCAGAAAACGCATGGTTACTCACTGGTTTCAAAGGTGTGGAAATGACACCTATTACTGTATTTGAAGTATCATGAGTAGTCGTCCCCATTACATTTTGGTGGTTTGTTGGACCTGGTTGGATTTGGTTTATAATACGCTGAGCGTTATTTCAGCACTTTACTTTAAATCATGTTTTATTTTAAGCCAATAATAGAAATGTTCTTAGTATTTGTCCTCGCCATGCCATTTACCTCGACTTTCAGATGCATAAAAACTGATTTTCAACGATTCATCCAAATGACTTTCAAAGAGGGTCAGAAATTCAAATAGGGTTTCGGGAGACTGTTTTATTGTCAAAAGTTTTTCTTTGTCGATTCTCGATCTTTCCAGTAGCAAGAGATAAATAGTTTATGACATCTTCAGAAAATGGGCATAATCCGCAAGTCCTGAATCCGTTTCGGAAGACACTTTCTTTATTAGCAAGATTCAAAGCCTTTTCTAGTAACGGTGAAAATTCCGCACGATTTGGAAAGATTACACAATCTTTCCAAGCAAACTTGAGGGGATGAAAAAATGCAGCACCCATTGGCTGCAAAATGTGTGTTGAGTGAGCCAAGAACGAGATTAATATTACTTTTTACTCCTTACAAAATTGACAAACGCTAAAGTCAAATGTGACGAATGCCTATCCACAAAGAGTACTGCCGGCAATTCTATTTTCCTTTCCAAAATCCATGGGTAAAAAATATTGGTAATGTACGCCTTTTGTATGGATATATTACCATAGTTGGTGGGAGCATTCCACTGGCATTCGCTGTTACAAGAACAGATTTTCTTTTGCTCCCTTTTCAACGAGCACTTTCTCATCTGTTGGCGTTAAAAATAATGCGGTTCCATCACAGTTAAATACTCTTGAGGGATCGTTTATAATATTTCCTTCTCCGAAATATTCTGCTACTTCGCGAAACCAACTTCGAAATTTTTCCTCCGTGACAATGGACCGATATTTTTGTAGATTCTCTGTAACACGCTGCGATATCTCGGTGTGCCGTCTGAGAAATCTCTCAAACTATGCTCGACCTGGCTGCCCATTGGTAAAATTGTTTGACTTATTCAATTTTTTATTAAAACAGCGACGCTATCAAGTAGTTCAATTTTTGTTATCGGGAAACCTGCTTTACCCATTTGGTTAATCCAATCTATACTAGTATTTTCTCCTCTAGGGTTAAGATGGTTGGGGGTCCAGATTTACCCGGTATTGGCCGTTTTCCATTATATTTATATAATAATGTGGTTTTTGGTATTCCATATATTTTGCTAGCTGCGTAAATGGTCATTCCATTTTCGATGGCCGCAATAGCTTGAAGAATGGTTGCTTCCGAATATTTTATTAATTGGTTTTTGGTCTTTGTTTTGCCCATCGTAACGTTAAACCAGACAAGATTCAAATTGTGACCTAGTTGAACGTAATTGTAAGCACTATAGGTTGTTTAATAAATGATAGGTCACAACAACAAAGATGATTCCTTATTTAATTAAATATTGCATAATAATAAAATTTTTACATTTTATTGCTTTATAAATTGTGAATTAAAAAGTTACGTAGAATGTAATTCGGACCTAATTTGTTGGTATTCCGAACCGAACGAAGATGGTTAATTGTGACCGCAAATGTTTATGAAAATCTTAAGTTTAATAAGAGAATTTGCTTAGGTCCCAAATAGATTTTTAAAAAGTTCAAGAAATGTGCTTGCTTGTAATGCGGACCGAATTTAACTTGTGTCTTTTATGCTTAAATTTAAATTAAATCGCATTTTTATTGAATTTTCACTTCATGCAATACAAATACTTTTTAATTAAACTTAAATTTTAGTTTTAAGTTGTACTTACCGTTTTTAAACAGAAAAACTGATTTCGGTGACTTCTCAGTTAGATCACTTAATAATTTATGAACTTGCAACAAATTTTTTGACAGCTACAAACAAACGCAGGTTTTTCCCGCGTAAACTTCGCATTTCAATGCAATTTTTTGTAGAGCGACAGAGAAGAGTATATTACTATTTATGAGAAGCAAATGAATGGGAGAATTATTCAACGCGCCTAATAACTGCATTGTAAATGAATTAGATCACAAATACCCGCTAGGTCGGTCACGAATACCCCCAATTACTATATTTAAAATTATTTTAAATAATATCAAGTTCATTGAGAGATCATGTGACATTTATATTCATTGATCGCTAGATGATCTTATTATCTTAGGTTAATTTTATTGGATTTAAGTATATTTTAAAACTTGCTATAACCTCGTTCCATTTTTGTTAAAATGGTTGTTTTCGTGGAAGTAACTTTAAATAGAACCCTAATCAAAACACGAATTTAAGAGTTTTGCTTGAGAAACATTGTGGAACTCTAAATGGTCCTTTTATTAACATGCCAACTGGTTTTATAATCTCGGTAGAAGTCATATTTGTTTTATGTCGTTAAAATACCTAATGACATGTTTCGTTTTGTGATGAATTGAATTGCTAAATCTGTCAGATTACCAAACACGTAAACATATTTTGTAAACCAAGGTTAATACTTAAAATTTCTTTTATGTTTTTTTTTGTTTTGTTAAATTTCATAAATTCATAAAACTCATAATTTTATTATAAAAAAATGTATAAATAAATCGTTTAAATTTAATTTATGTTTAATTATCCGTAATAATTGTTTTAATTATATTACTTATGTGTAATTTTTTTTATTAATACACAACAGACTATTCTTTACCCATTATAACATGTGAGCATGTATGTATATATTTATAGTGATAATGATGACTTTATAATTTTTATCGTCATAAAATTATAATGGGCAAGCTGTAATTATTTTGTTTGATCAGATTATGTAATAATTTAATTAACTAATCCTACGAGTTAGTAGTAAATAGCAGTTTAGAATTCGTTCGAAGGTTGCTATACAAAAATGTTTAATTATTTCCCGCTATCGCAATGCTTAATTCTAACGAGGCAGTAACACGTGATACATTCTAAATATTATCCTTGCGTTAAAGTATTAGATACGCGTGCACATACGTATGAATTACTCAACGATAATAAAATATCGCTAAAATATATATTGTGAAACGGTCGTTTTCATAGTTTGTCAATTGACATTTACTAAAAATAAATAAAAAAAACCGGATTAAAACCACTTTACAAACCTATTAAAGTTGCTATGCTTTATACTCTCTTGACTTAAATAATTTTCTAAGCCGTAAGTTTATAAAATTTTGAAAGTCAGTTGTTTTTTGGGGAAGTAAATTTTTAAACACCTGCTATGCCATTATACTAATACTCCATGCCAATGCAGCGCGCCAAAACCAGCCAGTTAAATAGTTATAAATATTTTATCATCATCTCGCAGTAATTTGCTTTAAAATCAAAAATCTATCCCCACTTAAACATTTTTTTTTTGTTTAGTTGTTTTTAAATTTATTCAGTTTGATTATGTTTTTTTTTTTTTCGTTGAACTCAATGACGAAGAATGTCAATTCCTATACACTATAATAAATATGTATATTAGAATACTAAACTGTACAGTGTACGACGCAAGTGCTTAAATTGCACAGAATTATATTAAAAACGTCACATAATAAATTCACCCACACTCTTATTATTAATTATAATCGTTTTGTTTTTTTTTGCTTCAATGTATTTTCTGTTTTTTATTTTGTTTAAATAAAAAACAAATAACTTGTGAATTACATTTTTTTTTTATATATTAATTCATATTCAATTTTTCAAACACATATAACCAAATTAAAAAAAAAAAGAAAAAGAAAAAAACAACAAATGTAAAATATTTTATTTCGTTTTTTAGTTGTATAAAAACTATATTTGATTTTAGTTGTCGTTTTTGTGTTATTCTAACTGAATTTTATATTAAATTAGTTATATTGTTTAAGTGTTTTTTTATAATATGTATTTATGTCAAATGTGACGTGTCAAAATATTTTTATCCTTTTGGTTCACGGCGCCATATTTAAATTCAAAATTATTGTCGTTATACTATATGATAATATATATTGTGACAGATACGTTATGGTTTAATTTATATAAACACGTGTCAATAATTGTTTATTTAATTTTTGTTTTAATGTATTTGTTACATAAGTAATTATTATATTTGTTGTTGTTGTTGTTAACTAAATGATTAGGCTTTTTTTCAATTGACCCATTCAACTGATATTAATGTTTATGTTATATTATTCTATGTATCTTTTCTCTTGATCACGCTCATCATTATTTAGTAGTTTCATGTGGCTAAGTGATGATAATGTAATGTCACATCAAGTGGTTGTTTAAGTGAATTTTTTTCTTGCCGTTTTTTTTTTTGATGAAGTAATAAAAAATAATTGTGAAGTAAAATAAGCAAAAAAAAAATAAAATAAATAGATAGCTATATATTTTTTGTAATAAAATAAGAGAAACAATCATTTCATTGCGCAATATAACTATCTTACTCTCGCACATATTTAATTTTTTTTATGTCATAAGTTTGTTATTTTTTATGTATATTTGGTTTTGTAAATTAATGATATTCAAAAGACTGGCATTTCAAAATCAAATATTTGTTTCCTAACAACATGCATATATTTATGTTTTTATGTTTATAATTTAGTGTGCATCATTATTATATATATTTATTAAAACAAAAATAGTGTAAATTTCTATAAAACTATATCGAAGAAATAAAACAATAAACTTTAATCTAATATTATAAAAAAGCATAAAATAAAAATAAATAAATACAAACACAAAACACAAGATAAGAATTAAAATCTATAATAAAATTCAAATGTTAAATAGCCAAACACAACACCATCAACAGCAACCACAACATCATCAGCAAGTTCCGAATCAACAAATACTATATCAAGAGGATGAGCATAAACATGGATATTTTATATTTGATGAATTATCAACAGCACTACAGGAACAACAGCAGAGGGCCATTAATGAAACATCATCATCAAATTCAACAAAATCATCGCGGCAAACGTCATTATCTACATCATCATCAGCTGTTATACAAAATCAGCAACATAAAACAAAATTTGTTGGTGAGTTTGAGTATTACGATACAACACAGTACCTTATAAATGCATGATATCATGCGCGCAAAAAAAAAATTCTAATTTCAATAATTACTACTACATCATCATTTCACAACGATGGACTATATTGAATCATAATATATCATCAACAGATCATCACATCATCATCATCACATTATCATCATGCATCATATTAAAATAAAAACAGTGGCGAAAAATTTAAAATTTAAAAATCGTAAATAGTTTTTTTTTAACTGTCACATTGTTCTTGGTTCGATAGGTTTTTTTTAAAATAATTTTTAATAAAACGGTTTGTTATCATTATTAAAATTTATTAGTATATATTATTTACTCTTTTTTAAATGGCGTTATAAAACTAATTCATTTAAACATGCATTTTATTATTTTTATATAACATTTTAAAAAGCAGTTTGTGTGTGGACGAAGAAAAACAACTCATTAATTCATAATACGATTATTTCTATATACAAATTTAAATTACTTAGGTGTGGTATATCAAATGCTGTTAAAATTAAATTTATACACCAAACACTCGATAAACGTTTTCTGACAATGCACCACATTCTTGTTACAGCTGATTAATTCAATTCGTGAAATAATTAAATCGTGCCACCGTAAAACACTAAACTTTCATTTCACCCGCATCTCTAAAATTTATCATCGAACATGTTTTTTTTTTACAATATTATTAATACTAATATAATTAATTACATATTTCAATATAAATTTTATCTTTGAAAACTAATTAATGATGTGTATAATATACCTCGATGAACATACTTATTTGACACTAAATTTATAGTTTTCGTAATTCGAAACTAGTTTTCTAAACTTTAATGTTTTGCAATTTTTGTTGTAATAATATATGTCTAACCAAAAGAGTACAATAATGGTGTTTAGGTAAACGATAACAAAATGTTATTTGGTAACTATACCGCGAGTTATCAGTTTTATCACTCACTGTTTTACCAAATATGGTTTTTATTACCCTGGTTGATCTGAAAGCCGAATTTAGTGTCCCGCAATTTAAGTTACTATATATTCTTTGTTCTTAGAGAGACTAACACAGTAACAAATACCAAAAAATGTACAGACAATCTAAAATTTATGTGCTAATTCCCAAACCTGTCATAATAGAAAAACGAAGCTAAACAAAACTGCGGCGAGTTTAAAAAATAAACCCAACTAGGCTGCAAGAGAAATTTGGCATTCGTATTCATTTTCGCATGTAATATAAAAGAAATTTTATTTGGAAAATTTTAATGTTTTATTATTTTTTTACTATCTTTGCAATCTGTTCTGGGGACGAGGCTCTTCAACTCTTTCGCGGTTTGCTTTTCACGTCCTAATTTTACACCTTTGCCAGTCAATTCGAGGACGTACGGCTAGATGCCTGATTTTCGTAAAACCATCTGCACATTACATAGTTCCATGCCAGCCTATAGTACTGACATGGAAGATGGGTCGGCTCTTTACTGATCGTGTAAAGTTCGCTTATGCCTTTTGAATGTACAATTCTTATTATCATCCTCTTATATTCCACTCGTTGCGTGTAGTAAACATATGCTTAATGTCATTGTCATTGTTGTTGTGAACGTATTTATTTGAGAGAATCGCACCCAGTCCGATTCTATATCGGATTCCCACTACGTTTTTCGTATTCTCTATTGTTGGTCTGAGTTGGTCGGATTGCTGGGCCAGGTTAAAATCTGTTTACGTTCCTGCCGCTTGGAGGCGCTTACTCATCTACTATCTAAGGGCCAACATAATTTTTTTCGTTTTCCCAATTTATTATTTTCCTTTTCTCTTGAGTTATTCTCTTTTATGTACTGTTGGGAAGAGAAATCAGTAACAAAAACAATTAATGATATTTGTTCATCTTTGAGAGTAAGACCGTTATTTTTAGAAAATAAGAAATACAATTTGTGTGTTTTTAGTTGTTCACTTGAATAGGGCCAATTCAAAACAGACAAAATAATGAGAAAAACAAAGCGATAATTTAATCAGGAAAACTTAAATTCAATCAAAATAAATAACAAATAAAACAAATAACTAAAATTAAATTTTTAGTATTTTTTAGGTTTTTAAAATCGTTTTATAAACTCGATTAGAAATCGAGTCGTACAGCGATTTCAAGTAGTTTAAGGAAATTTCACTCCAAGCTGATTTTATCGCCTGTTTAAGTTCCTCAGTGTCTTCGAACTGTTTTTCTCCTTCGTACATTTTTCGTGTTAGCCTCCCCAAACGTACTCTATGAAGTTCAAATCTGATGAATATGGGTAAAATTGCCATTTTTTGGTACTCAATCCAGTTTCTTACGACACGCGCTTTATGAATCGGAAATTATATTCCAGAATTGCTTAGTATGATATTCCAGTCATCCTGGAATGATGAACGCCCCAGCCCATAATACAGACTTCTCTGCTGTGATTGCGATTCAAAAACCTTGCATCCTTTCTTAAATCGTAAAAATAATAATTGAAGCCATTTGATCCGTCTAATTTACATTTTTTACCTACGCTTACCATTATACGGGTCCTTGCTCTGAATTTCGCCACAGTGTATACAGAATTCGAGACTTAGCGAACGATAGCATATTTGTCTTGTAGTGATGTAGCTTATGCTATTCTGCCTTTCATGTTTTTGCCATAGTTTTGAATAATATTAAGGTAATGATTGATAACTGATTAGCTTCTGCCTATTTTACTTAAAATTACGCGAGTAAGATTTGATTCTTTGTAAGCATCAATGTTAGGTTTCTCAACCTCATGTAACGTCTTTCCATGATCCATTACTTCGAATAAAATCCAAGTAATTTTAAATTTGAAATAACTTAATTCACTTCATTGTAGGAAAAAAATTGGTTTAAAGGAAAACAAATTATCAGAGAGTTCAAACAATCAACTGGCCTGGCCCTATTCAAATGAACAACTAAAGCCGAATTTATTTGACTCTGTAGCAAAATTTTTTCCAGAAAAATTTGCTGAAGAATAAAAATTGAAGAGAGAGAGAGAGAGAGCAAAAACAACCAATCAAATTAGCTAAATTGGTTATATGTTTGTAAACAAATTTCCCCTACATTTCATTTTGTAAAAGTTATTGCCCCTTCGGAATAAAAATTATTTATTCTGTAGTTAAACTTCTGCGGGAAATTTTGCTACAGAGTCAAATAAATTCGGCTTAAAGCATAGCTACAATTTTATTTCTTATTTTAAATAAAATTAAAAAAAACGGTTTTTCTCTCAGAGATTTCTCTTCCCAAGTGACGCAGAGTGTATACACATAACCACACACTACATTGCATTACTAACGGTTTGCGGTTTAACCCAGGCTTTTCACTATCCTTGCCTCTTTAAAATGCTGTAAGATAAACTCTTTACGTAAAAAATGTGAAATGTTAAAATATGTAAAATGAATTAAAATCTCTGTTGGTTCTGGCCTTCCCTGGGAATAATGAATTGGAAAAATATTTTCATAGTATTTTTGTCTTAATTATATTTTTCCGGCCTACGGATGCAATTAGTTTGGTGTAAATATTTACGATACCAACTTGAACTTGTGTTCCACAAAATTTTTATAGGGAAAAATAATTCCCAATATATCTTTGTTTTTAAAATATTTACAGCCAACTAATTGCATCAGTAGGCCATAAAAGTATAATTTAGACAAAAATGCGATGAAAATATTTTTCCCAATACCCTATTTCCAGTAGCACTATTCTGGTAGTTCCCCGGGAATAGGGAACTGGGAAAAGAATTTACATATAAATTCTATTTAAATAATTTTTTTCTGGCATACTAAGGTAAAAAGTTAGTGGCAATTTTTTTGAAAATAAAATAAAATTGGAAATAACTTTCCCTGATAATTTTGCTATGGAAAAATTATTTCCAATTTACAAATATTTAAACGAAACTTTTTTTGTCAGTAGGCCAGAAAAAGCTGATTTATAGATAAAAGCTATGTAAAATCTTTCCCCAGTTCCCTATTCCCAGGGAATTACCAGAATAGTGCCACTGGTATTATAAATTAGATATTTTTAAAAGTTAAAATCGGTATGGTATCCGTGCGTCTCGCGCTTACAATATTGGCACAGAATTTCTTGAATACACTGACATGAATTCCCAACATATGTACCAGCTTGCTCTGGCCAGGCTGAATTTGTTTCTCTACATAACTGATTTCTCGCACTATTGGCGAGATCACAATCAAATAGGTCAGCCATTTTCACGGCTTTCCATGTAGACTGCGAATTTTCCGTGCTCGAGAGCATTTGCGTAAATGGTTACTTATGTAAACTTCATTCGCAAGTCTTTCTGCATGTAACTATAAGTAGTTCTGCCTTCACTCGATTGGTTCCATCTGTCTTGCCAAGTTGTTATCGACGATTTTCAAATCCCCCTTTTGAGCTTACTCAGGATATTCGGCCTAATTTTATTGCTCAGAGTGCGTTTAATTTTATTTTATAAATGAGCCTATTTTGACTTTTATGTAATCCAATATCGATTATTAGTAGGATAAGTGTAAACTTTAGCTAATATCAAAGGATTAAACCAGATTAAAATTTGTTCAATACACAGACCTTATCGATAATTTTAATCAGTTTAAATATTTTAAATATTTTTCGACATTAGTCGACAATTTCGATGTGTAAAATTGTCGATATCAAGCAATAATGTGGCCTCCGAAGTGGGCAAAAACAAGGTTTTAATCGCATGTGCTCATTTAATGACTGTGGAGATTAAGAAATTTTAGTTCTCTTCGTGTATTTAATGTACATTTTCATATAATTTTAACTTCGAAAACTTTAAATGTGCGAAATTTTCGTTCCTACTGAAATTTAACAAATATTTTAAAGTATCATAGTCGTAAAGAGACGACGGTAGTTGCAGGCGATATGTAAATATGCTTCAACATTATCCGACATGAATCGCTACTGTTAGCGATTAAGATAAGGGAATAACGTAGTAGAGCACAAGCTTTATTTTCGATACTAACGAATGCAAAAAATGAATGCCTCTAGTAACCATAATTAGAACCCAAAAGTAGTGCGCTTGATTTGATCCCAATAAACTGTTGGGTAAACTGTTTAACATAATCGTGATTCATTGACCTTAGACCCTGAATATAAAAAAATAGATAAGAGTTAGCCTTTCAATTTAGTTAATCAGAGTGTGATCTTAGTGTTTATAATTCATTCCGCTCAAGGTTCGATTACCCTGTATTTCACTGATTACCCTTAAATGTAGAACATATAAACCACAGCTGTATTTTTGGATGGGGCTTTTTAAAATCACGTAATACCAAAATATATCGTATTATTAAATTTCGGAAAATATATCGTGTAGACAGAAGCTATTATGCTTCAAGCATAATATACCAGATCACGTACATTTAAAAAAAGGTGTAAATAAGCTTATTGCAAGTTCCTACCTAAATGACAAATTCTTAAATTTTATTCGACCTTCAGTAAATTAGGTAATTTTTAATTTTAGGTTAAAATGAAATTCCACCTTTGTGGAAGTTGGCATTGGTGCGTAGGCGCATTCGTGGCTGAAAGATGAACTGTCATCGTCTCTTTACGATTAGGATACTTTAAAATGTTTTTTTTTTAAATTGCAGTAGAAAATACAATTTCGGTTATCTAAGTTTTCGTCGTCAAAATTATATTTTCCATTAGAATGGACTATTTATCTACGAAGAAACCCATAGTGATTTATCAGCGCGTCGGAACTTAGCAGAATTAGCGAACCGCTCGTTCAATACCGGCGTTTGGCCAAGTTCAAATGCGCATGTTGGATTTTTTGTTCAAGATAATCTCTAAACTTTTCAAAAAATACAATTTCCTTCAAAATTGTAAATATTGTCTTGATCTCCTCATTTGATGCTAATTTTTTTCCATCACACGACATTCGTCTGAGATGTTTACCTTCTTTGCTATATAACATGGATATTGGCCAAGCATCTTTCTTGCTTATACGAGCACAACGAAATTCAGTAAACCACTTGTGAACCACTAAAAAAAATGTATCCTTAGCACCAGTGAATTCATTTTTCCGTTTTAGCGAAGGAAAACACACCGACTCGCGTTAGAACGCTTGCAGAAAATATCTTATTTGTCACATCTACTTGAAATTGCTAAATGCCTTGACTATCAAATTTCTCTCCTATATTACGGTGAGTGTGAAATGTATAGCTTTAGTTCGTCATTTTGCTAAAATAGTGTCATTTTGCTAAAATACTACAGGCCCTATAGGTAGGCATAATCCGAAAAACCTAGTAAAGAAAACTTTTGTCAATGTTTTAATCTTTAGGCCGATCGGGTTTTAGTGGTCAAAATTTCATGGCATCTTCTAAAAAATCTGCAATATGAAATTATCAACAACTATTGAATAGTTGATCAACATTGAATTAAATTGAAGCACCATAAGTTTATGATAATAATCCAAAAATTTAATTTGTAAGGAAACATAACCCGCCTACTAAGTAAAACCCGAGGAAAGCGTTTAAAGATTTTTGTTTTATAATAAAATAAAATAGTCCCGCCGACTAATTAATACTTGTTTTTTAATTCACTATTCCACTTTCACTTCCAATAAACCAAAAACGTCTAAATGCAAACAAGGATACACTTCAGCGACAGCAACAAAAATATTTTCTTAAGGCGACTTTACTGTCGTCCATCGAATAACGGATCCTGCGGCACTCCATCACATTACTCCCAACCAAAACCTCACCATCGGCCATCGAATTATTCACTTAGAGATTCATCATGGCTCGTCACCATCGGGTAAGCGCAGCAACTCCCAGTTATAAGAGCTCAGATGAATTGCATAAATATCGATGAATTTTCAACTGCAACTGGAATCTGCACTAATTCAGAATTGGACTTCTTAACTATGGTGAAAAGCGTTTCATGTTTAAAAGTCTGTTGCCTATGTCTGACTCCGCAATGGATCAGTTGCTCCGAACAGATCATAGCGGAAAAAATTTGCTTCCAATAAGACAGAATGAGAACAGTTGGTCTGGGATATACATTCCTTATATCACTGGCATTCCACCATCCAATTTTCATCTGTTCTACTCTCTGAGGCACCCTTGCACGGACGCCTCTTTACTCAACATGGTGATGCTCAGCATATTTTTATAGACTTTTATGGTCAGAAAACACTACAATTATAACGTAGAGAAATAATTTTGTTTTAGTCGCGATGGTGAAAATATTCGAAAATGTATGTGATAGCCTCTGAACTGACATGGAATATTCTAGAATGGATTCTAAACTTCAACCAGCCCTTAGTTGTGTTTAGCTCTTTAACATCATCGATCGCAATCTGATGAAAAAAAATTCAAGAACTTGTCCCTGATACCTGATGCATTTCGACCCAGTACTTTCTGGAGTACTTTCTGGTGTAAACACCAGTACATACTCCATTTGTCCGGTTAAAGCCCCTAGTTCAAAACAAATCATGTTTTACTATGGATCCATTCATATTAAAAATAATGTAAAATTTCCTTGTCCATTGAGAGCTCTTTGCCTTATGATGTTATATCAAATTAGGATAAATAATGTTTTTATTTCTGCTTATGAGACAATAACTTACCTGTCCTCTCAAAAAGCGTTATAAATTTTTCGAAGTGTGCCTTACTGCAAGTAAAAGCTCCTTTCTCGCATAATTTGCGCATATTTTGCTATCCCTCCCAATTTCGGTTATCAAATTACATTCCAATTTCCATCTGAATATAAAATTTATACAAATTTAGGGCAAAAAATAAACTATCAAAAACAGTTTATATGTTATTGGAAAAAAAAAATCGAACGAAAAGAAAATTAGTCAGTCATCAATGCGTGACGAAAACTACAGCGAAAAGATGGGTTGAACTAAAAAAAAATGTTCACATTTAATATTATTTATTTAAAAACGAAAAATGAAAATGACAAAGAAAATTCTGAACTCTATAGAAGCCATAATTTTACAGTCAAATGAAGTCATATATACAAAAATAATCGTTACATATATCGATACATATAAAAACAACAATGTTACATAAAATAAAAGCAATTTCCCGAAGAAAAATTTATTTCCAAAACTTATCTGCAGTGTAATAAATGATAAATTTATTTATAAAACCGCACTAGGAAAATTCACTTTTCTTTTATTGTATATACAGATATAAACAAGTTTATGCACAAAGACGTTTCAATACCAATAGTAATTTATATAGTTTTTATGATTTACGGGTACGTATGAGTCTCTTTGTATTTTACAAGAAAAAAGAAAATGTGGTACACGTGCCATAACAATACATGTTTTTCTCTTTCATTTTACATTACATATACATAGCTACTATATATGTATTATATTTATGCATACATTTTAAAACATACTCGTTTTTTGTTATTCGGTGACGTCATTTGCCACCTTACATTATAAGAACTTTATATTTTATATATTTACATAAGATAGAACAAAAATAAAAGTAGGGTATCATCGGTATCATCTCGCTATGTAGCATAGATTGATGGTGATGATGACGACAATGATACATGTAGTGTTTTATTAGTTGTGTAGGTTTGCTCTATATAAATTCACTGTTGGAATGAATTCAAATTATTTTGCATGGGAAAACTATATGTATATTCAGTATGTAGTTTTTTCGTTTTGTATAAATTTAGTATATTTGTAATTATTGTCTTCAATTAACTAGTTCAAATTTGTTTTGTGGATGATACACGTCTTATATTATTACCTACATGATATTTTTATTTGATTTCCTTGCGCTAATTTGTATTACCCGCGCCGATTATGTAATAGTGACTCTGACACCAATATTTCTTATTTGTCTAATGTTACATTATGTACATTGTTATATTTTATTACATCATTTGTGTACAGCATTGAATGATTTTTGGTCATTATTTATTGATTATAACAAGTATTCTGTATTATTTATTGTGATTAATAGGCATATATTTCTTAATTGTTTTTTTGGTTAGGAAAGTGTGTAATATACTTTTTGTTGCTTAATGTGGGTTTTAATTATTTTCTGTTCGGTTCGTTTGCAAAATTTTTCTCTTATTCAATCGGAAAGTTTTTTAGTAGCCTAGGTCCAAAATAACAAATACGTAGAGCTACGTATAGTTTATTCTTGATAACTAATAAAGTTTATGTTAGCCGTCATATTTAATTACCTGTGTTTGCTCTCATTAATTACTATTAGGTTATTTTCCATTACGACAATTAAGGTCACAATATTTTTTATACTAGTTGCAATACTTTATTATCTATCGATTCGACATGGGTTTTGCACCGCTTTGATTATTTATATTTTAATGCTTTAACTGGGGGATGGGCCAATTTTTTTAAGGTCAGTAAGAAAAATGACATCCTTTAAATGGTTTCCATCTTCTTGTTGCAAGTTAATGGCTCTCTTGCTATTTCTGTGCGAATATTCTGCTTTAGTTCCTAAATATTTCGTCGTTTATTGACATAAACCCGTTCCTTCAAGAAACCCCACAAAAAAAAATCAGGGGCCGTAATAATGAAATTGTTCAAAAAGTTCAAATCTATTGGCATATTGTAGCCGTTGTGGTACAACGCTCGGCAATAATTCTTGGGCTGCGTAGCACTTCGACGGGTAGATACATGGATCTGTGTGGACACTTTCTCGTACAGCATCCCTCAAAACGGGTCATTAAGCTTCTTATCATGTTAACACTGGGAGCCGTCGCAGTATTAAAATGCTGACGATATTTTCTTTGTGTTGTAATAATTGATTGTACGGAAACATAATAAAATTCAACAATTCCTACATTTTCTTGGACCGAGTATATGACATTATACAATTTTATAAAATTCTTTATTATCCGCAAAAAAAAGATAAAATAAAAAATATAAGCATTTCAAATCAGTCAGTCCATGTTGGTCCACCCTGTACTTGTTAGAAGGGCGTCGATTGAAAAAAAATTAATGACAGTAAAAGACGGTTTAGTTCTAAACCAGATTTGTTTAAACAATTTTGTTTTTAAAGTTGTTGGTTTTAGATCAGTTCGCTTTTGAAATTTATTGTACCTTAAATTTCGTTCCACACAGAAAAGGACCTTGTTGTCTGTTGACTTTTAAAGGGCACAATCCCTTAAAAAATTTTTGAATCAAGGATTCAAACAATAAATGAGTACGGTTTCAAACCGTGGTATTCAATCTGCAAGAACTGAGAAATTGTACTACAATCGCCACCCCATTTCTGTTTTTTGCAAATTCGAGAAGGCAAAGACGATTAATTTTTTGTGTCTTTGAATTATGCGGTGCATTATCACACCAATGGTACCAGACCGAATTGACAAAAAAAACTTAAATTTGACGAAAATAAAATTTAATTTCAAGTAAAAAAACTTTTTTTTGTTTGTTTCAAATTTGCTAATAACCCTTTCACGACCCGTATACACAATTGTGTATAAAAATTTCGATTACGAGAAACGAATATGTCAAACATAGAATTATGTGTAAACTGTAAACTTAAATTGTTTTCGTGCATACTACTTAAATCGTTGGTTTTGTCAAATTATAATGCGTTTATCAAAAAGAATTCTGATTTAATTAAGATCCGTTTAAATCCGGAAGACATTATAATCTGTCATTAATTGCATACACATTTGTGTATAGTGGTCTTAGATTGAAGAAAGATTTTTTTTTTCTCTTAAAGGGATATGTTGGAAAAGACTTTCAACTTCAAGCAGAAATTGTTAAAAATACCCTAGAAATATCAAATTTAGATTTAAATATCCTTATAAATCGTTCATAAAATATGTTTTCTATACAAAATTAAATTTTTACTAGCTAATTTTTATTTTTTACATCTTATTGTGCACACTAAAAAAAATTTTTTTTTTGGACAAAAACTTTTTCAACACAAAAAAACTTGCAAAAAAAGTTTAAACTTCCAATATGGCAACGCTCCAAATTGTTTTTTGAAATTCATCAAAATTTTTAAATTCATCGTCTTTTAGTATCGAATTTAAAAACAAGCTCATCATCTTTTACACTCCAATTGTCATAGTCGTCTCACGTCATTTTAGACGACTATAGTCGCGTGACTTCATTTTTGCTCTTACGCCTATAGTCATTTTAATCGACAAGTGTTACTTAAAATAACATTCTTGTCACATCAATTTTACAAGTGAGAAGAAGTGACTAGTATAGTTAAAGACACTAGTAAAAGGTAGTTATTTTTTTATAAATGATTATTGTTTATGTAATGTTGTTAAAGTGGTGTTTGAATCGACTTCAACAATACCAATTTTGGCACGACGTGATACAACTGTAGTCAAGTCACTTGAAATGAGACGACTTCGACAATTGGGTTATTAGTTATCTCGCCGAATTCAATCTTGAAAGGGATTGGTGTAAAATTTTAGTTGGTGGTCCCTCCCAATTTCTTAGTTGCGTTTTGTGAAACGTTTGTATTACTGAGGTGTATTTTTATTATATTTGAATTTATCCTTAAAAGGTGAGAAAATGTATGAAAGCTGGTTTTGGAACTATGGCAGTGAATTTGGGACATTCGTTTGGGTCAGTCCAAAAATACCCATAAAAACTGGTTCCTTCCGAATTAGCAAAATACTCTTTAATTATTGTGCCACGGTTATTAAAATCAGTCTTTTTTACGCAGCCTGACAAAATATATAACAATTATTAAAAAATAAGATCTGGAAATAAATAAATTGGCTGTTATTGGTAAGGTTAATTAATGAAAATATTCAGAAATAATCATACTTCGGGTCGTTATATTCGAATAACATTTTTTTTGTGTAGTTTTCAAATGTTTGTGATTTTTTTTTCGAATATAACGCCTAGACGTTTTAAATAAACCTGATTTGATAATTTTACAGAAAACTACTAAAACTAGTTTTAAAAAAAACAAAAATTTCAGACAATTCTAAATCCAGCTAAATAAACAAAAATTTGAAAGATTATGCGTTTTAATTTTTTATTTTAACGTTTCTGGAAGAGTTTTACATTTCAATTGACGAATGCCAAAGTTGAGTTTGAGACATCTACCGGGAATTAAAATAATTAGCTAAACGCTATAAAATTATTTTGATTTTGTTCTAAAAGGAAAATTTTAGTAAAATTCATTAAAATAATTTCTCAATTTTATTTATATTTCTTTAACAAATTGAGACGCAAGAAAATAAACACAAAGTGAAACTATAAATATTTATTTTTGAACAGGTTTGGTACTTTGTTTTGAAGGTTTATCGTTGCCATTTATTTACGATAAATGATATCACTCAAATGTTCACCACCAAATGTTTAAAATTGTTGTCCATTTTGCCGTATTCTAACACGAACATTTTGCTTTTCACAAAACCCTATAAAAAATATTCTAATAGCGTTAAATCGCATGATCTTGTAGGCCAATTTACATTTCCGAAACGCGAGATTAAGCGATATTCGAACTACTTTTGCAATTCCTCGATATTCTCCCGCGTAGTATGGCATCGTCTGGTTGAAAACAAACATCACCCAAGTCGATTGTCTCAAGCTGTAGCAAAACATAGTAGGTTATCATTGCATGGTATGGCGTTGAAATGATGATAACTGCGTTTCCGTCCTCATTTTCAAAAAATAAGTTGCGATGATGCCTTTTGACCACAAAGCACACCAGGCGTTACTTTTTGGATTATCTTTCTTCCAAATGCGACAGTTTTGCTTCTTTTCCGTCCCATTCAACGTGAAAAGAGCCTTATTGCTGAAGATGATTTTCGATGAAAATTGATCATCAATGGCACAGTGCTCTAAGAGCCAATCGGTGAACACACGACGTTTATGATGGTCAATTAGCTTGATCTCTTGTGTTAATTGGATCTTGTATGCGTGTGCGACCAGTTTTTAGCCTGCCATGCTTTGGTGCAACTACCACAGAACCCGTAGTCTCGAATTTACGCACCAATTGACCGATGATTGTTTCATTTGGGTGGTTATGGCGATCAAAATATTTACGAATTGCGCGAAACGTGTTTTTTAATTATTTTTTATTTTCCTGCGTCTCATTTGGACAATCCTTTATGAACAAATTCAACAAAATTTCCATAGTTATTATCTAAATTATAGCGTAGTTAATTAAATTTTTAACCGCTTGAGCAAGACGTACCATTCCTCAAAAATAAATAGCTGAAAAAATATTTTTTTTTCTCTAATTTTGTAAAATTTTCTAATTTTGTAAAATTTTCAAATTTTGAACAAAAAAAATTCCATTTTTAGTATATTTTAAAATGGAACAAATATAACTTAGTAGGCGTACTATTCACTTATAACGCCTACGCTTTATGTTCGGCGGAAGACTATAGTCTGACGAAATAAGCTTGACAGTATTGAAGCAATTTCCGAACTTAACATGATTTTCTGTTTTTCATAGTAAATATTTTAACTGATACAGCCTTCAAAAGTTGTCTTATTCTTCAGTTAAATTAGTCAAGCGGTGGTCAATCAAGCTACCTATAGTGACTATACAAAGGCAAACAAACCAAAAATATTAGAAACCGTTCAATTGACAGAGCCACAGTAAAAAATTATGTCAGTTTTCCTTTTTTTGTTATATTCCGATTCCAATTTTTAAGGGACCTAATGCATATTTGCAGTATACGGCTACATAATTCAACTACCCGACTTTCCGGATTTAATTTTTTAGTTTTCGAGAAATGAAAAAGACAATTCTCAAGTTTTTTAAATTACCATTATCGATTACAATACCCTGCCAAATGATAATTATTGCTACTTTTCAAACCCACTTCTTTCTTTAAGTGGTATGATTCTTTCTCGGGTATTTGTTTTCCTTGTTCGGCAAAGTTTCCAGTTTGGTACGAAATTCCTCAAGTATTTGAAGTTAAATAAGACATACAGTAGACTACATGTCTTGGTAGAGAATTAAAAAGTTCACAAAATGAATTCTAGAATGTTAGTGTACTTATTACAAAAGACTGCATATTACAAAATTCACGAATTAAAGCTAATTGCTCACGAAACCGATTAACATTGATTCCAAGTTGTCCGATCCATTTTATATTATTTGAACCCAACCATGTGCACTTGTTGATAGAACTGACTTATTTGGTTCTTGAAAATTTAAAATGTTGATCAGTGTGGTAATTAAAACATGATCGATGATAATGTTAAAAATTAGGCTTGGTTATTTATAGGGCAATTTAATGTGTCAAGGACTTTAGGAATAAAAGATATTTTTTTTCAGCAAAAAGCATGTTATTTATCAACATAGTCTCCTTTAAGCTCGATACATTTAGACCAGGGTTTTTTCAATTTTTTATTCCTTCCTCTTCGAGGACCTCTTCGTTAAGCTCAAATCTCTTACCGCTCAGCCATTTTTTCAGGTTTGGAAACGGGAAATAGTCACAGGGGGCCAAATCTAGAGAATATGCTAGATGGTGTGGCTGTTTGTAACACTTGTGCACCCACCCGAACGATGGATCAGTACTTTTCTTCGCCAAATGCGGTCGTTTTGCTTCAAATCAATTTTGAATCTATCCAGAAGCTATGAACAATATTCGCCGGTGATCGTTTTACCCTTTTCGATAATAGGTAATCGATGTGTGAGGTCATGACCTTGTTGGCTTGACTTGTGGATTAGTGCTGATACGACCACAATGGAACTCAGTCAACTACTTCTTTACCATTGAAATTGATGGTGCAGAGTCCCCATAGTATTTATCAAGCCTTTCCTTGGTTTCAGCGATGGTTTTTGACGCAAAAAATAATGCTCAATCAACACACGAATTTCACTTTTTTCCATTTTCGTTAAAATTCACGAGGTTGTCTGCTTTCAATGGTTGCAAATACAAACTAAATGACACACCTTTCTCAAAATTTGACAGTATGCAGTCTATTAATTGATAGATGGCAGTTAAAGGGAGCAGTTTTGCATTTATAGATACTGTGTGGGAAATTCAAAAAGTCACTGACATATCAAACTGCCCTCGTCGGTTTCGAGTAGTTCCAAAAATTCCAAATTACTTGGCTACCCGAAATCCAAAAACGTGAATTTTAATTAAATAAATAATTAATTTAACATTATATCAATAGATGACGCTAGTATAAAATATAATTAGGTTAAAATAAAACTAGGTGCTGTTACTGCTTGATATTTCTCCCAAATTTTTTAAAAGTGAAATTAACAGAAATACTACTCAGTGAAATATTTTAATTTCGAGATCTATTGTGATATTCGGACTTGTTTTGCGATGTTTTATTATGAATAGAAAAACGTATCTACTTTGATAGTATTATTTCGCCTAGTGTCATCTTTTGGAAAGTTAACTAAGTTATCACTTGAACCGACTGTTAGTCCCATTGCAGACTTGAGCTATGTGTTTTTCAGCGAAGTGAACTATATTTTCTTCCAGCTTCTCATTCTATTTTGCAGAGCCGAAATAATAAAATCTCGTGGAGTATAGCTCAACAGCTATCTTAACATGTGCGACATAAACTCACTCAGATCGCTCATTTTCTGAGTAATGTAAGATAGTTATTTCCAAGGCGAGAATAAAACATTTGAATATACTGCTGCACAGATGGGGTTGATCCTGAAATTTATCAACAATGTTTTTTTTATTTGAGTTTTGGAAACCAAAACGGGAAACTGTAAAAAGAAAACAAAGCTCACATCAGGCAAAAAACATAGCTCAAGTATGTAACGGGCCTAAGCGACAAATGTAATCACTGTCATTTACGACACTACCGACCTGTCGTCTTTCGGAAAACATTATCTATGTGATGATGTTTTCTGAAACGTCTTCACCGTAAAACAAATATGTGACCTGTAGCACTATTCTGGTTTTCCCTGGGAATTGGGAAACATTTTTGTATAAATTAAATTTTTCTGGCCTATTGATGCAATTAGTTTGGTGTAAATATTTTCGAAAGTAAGTTGATTGGGAAACTTTTGTTCCCAAAAATTTTTATAGGGAAAAGTAATTCCCAATATATCTTTGATTCAAAAATATTTACACCCAGCTAATTTTAACAGTAGGCCAGAAAAATATAATTTAGACAAAAATGCCATGAAAATATTTTTCTCAATTCCCAATTCCCAGGGAATACAATGTATTTTAGGTTAGATCTTACAAAAAAGTGCTCGAGTTGGGGCGATAAAATAGCAAATAAACCTCAAGATTCGATATATTAAAATAAATCAAGAAAAAACGTTTTTCGATATATTTCAGGGAAATTTATTAATTTCTGATTAGCATACATATCTATCGCCTCTGAATAAGCCAGTATACCCCCCAAAAATTGGGAGACGCCCACAGTTTAGGAAACATTGTAATAGTTTATGCTTTTAAAACGTATGCTTCGTTGACGATTTGCTTTGAATTATTATTTCACCAAAATCACAATGCTTTTACTGTCTATTGTATAATAGGACAGCATATATATGCTGGCGTTAAATTACTAATTCATCGCAATCAAATTAATTGTTCATAAAAACGCTTTTTTCCAGTGTACATTTTACAGAGATGAATGAACAAAAATCTAACAAACGCGTACGCATATTTAGCACACAGACAGGAAAACAGATTTTACTTTTATTTTTTGGACATTTAATTTTGTTGTTTATGAGATTAATAATTTTCTAGTTCCGCTTATGAACTGATAATATATACAAAAATAATTTTGTGTATGTCTCGTTAATTAATTTTTTTTTTTTTTTTTTTTACCACTAATGAGGGTAAACTCCGAGCCGGAAATATGGGTACATAAAAATTGTATTAGTTGGGTTTATCTTCATACAATTTTTGTATGTTTGACTTTTTAAAAGTTCAGCAGAGGCGCGAGATTAGAATTTTTTAGAATATTAAAGTGTCTCACATTAAAAAAAATTGAATAACAAACTGATATCGTTGTTACGTGACAGTTGTATTTATTTAGCATTTATTTATGTATGAATTTTGTTAACCTTTGTAATCGTACTACAGTGGCGGTTTCTAGATAATACACCGAGAAAATGATAAATGAACTATTTGACAAAATATATACCAAGATCGACGTATGATAATGATATGCAAATTAAATTTCTCATCGAGGAAGCTGGGTTTCCGATTTCCGAGTGACGATAAAAATACTGCATTATAAATAATTTTTAAAATAAACATAAGATTTTATCATCCTAATGCTGAGCACAGTCATTGTAGAGTTTTTATTTTGGTACCGAATCTTAAAATATTTATATTAGGGTTTCAAGTCCTATTCATGTGAAGAAACAAATTATGCTTTTTATGTATGTACATGTACTGAATGAAATGCTTTCGAAACTATAAAAAAAATTAATGCAGATTATTCACTTTATATAACCAAAATACTATATACTTGTAATCAATCTATAAATTATACGAAGGCCGATCATCAAAATCAAACCGCTTATTTTCTATTCAGAGCGCCAATCAATAAAACATACAAGCATTTTCATTTCATTGATTTTCGTTTTATATCTTTATATCAAATATATACATGTATAATTATTTTCACAAAAAAAACGTCAATCTCAGCAATTAAAATAATTTTTTATCCATTTTACTCACAAAAAAAAAAACAATTCAATATTTTTCATCATAATATTTTTATAAAAAAAAAATTATACGAGAAAATAATACTTTATCTGAATTGTTGTTTGCCTTTTTTTAGAGACCAAATCTCAAAATGTTTTAGAAAATTCAAAAAATTGGACAATTTTAAGAACTATAAAAATGGGGATTTCACAATTTTTAAAAGTTTACAAATTGGTATCGGTCGTGCTTTAAGTAAAATGTAAGTTTTCTTCAAATTATTGCTTGTATGTTTTTTAAATATAATTTTTAAAGTATATGCATTATTCATATTAAGTTTTAATTATATAATATAAATTATCAATATATGTGTACATCATCTAGTCATTTGTAAATATAGTTTCAAACAAATAAATTAAATTTACTCATTGTTTTATAGTTTAAGATTTGCAATTTCATTATATTACATAAAAAGAGGGTAAATGTTGACCAAAGTTATTTTGTGACTCGGACTTTTGTCCATTAAAATAAAGTGCAATATATATGCACCTAAATATTTTTCTCTTATTTGAACAATTCTCACTACAATAATAATTGGCAGTGATCATTATTTCCTACGGTACAGATAGTTAACGTAATTTTTGTTATTGTAATTTTTGTTCATCAAACTAAATTTTTGTTAAACGATTAATGTTCTTGTATCATGGGTTTTCTGGCTCAAAAATTTAGTATGTGCAAATATTTAACCATTTCTAAATTTTGTATTGTGATAATTATAAATATTGGTGCAAATAATATTTTGGTGGCCTATTTTAATGACGCCCAAAATTATTCTAAGTGTCATTGTGAAATGCGGTTTAGAAATAATTTTTGGGCTGCTTTAGGTTTGGTTGTCGAAAAATAAGATCTGTAGTAATATTCTGGTTTTCCTTGGGATTGGGATTGTTGTCTGAGTTGTTTTTTCTGATTTAAACCGTTTGGTTAAATTTTTTTCGAAATATAGCTAAATGGTAAACTTTTAATTCCCGAAATATTGTATATGAAGCCATTTAACTTTATTTCAAAAATATTTACATCTAACTGATTCCACTAGTAGACAAAACAATTACAGTTCATAGATAACCAGAATAGCGACACTGTATGGTGGTTTCGAATCGTTCCTTTTCACTTTAAATTTTTTTTTTTTTTAAAGTAAAGTAACGTAATGATGGATAGGCTAATATTTAAAAGACAACCCTTTAAATAAAAATATATTTTGGTGACCAACAATTATTTCACCGGTTATCTCATTTATTATTTGCTGTTGTAATAAAATTGTATATTTTTATTGTTTTGCCCAAATCTCAAGGCGGATTCATTGTTGTAGTTTGTTGTGTTCGTTCCGTTCCTTTCGTTCGGTATTTTTTCTGCAGCATTATTTTTTGGGTTCATTGTTGATGAAAAAACAAAACATCAAAACACAAAATTACTTGACTACAAAATAAAAATATCGAAAATGTGTCTGTTTGTTTCTACTATTATACTATATATCATGTCGTCTCTTTCTTGCCATGTTCCTTCGGCAAAAAAGTTGAAGATAGATCAACTTGATGAAAAAAATATCGAAGAAATAAAACGTCATTTGCGACAAATCCTATTGGTTTACAAAAAAGCATAACGAACGGAATGAACACAACGAGCTACAACAATGAATCCGCCTTCAATATTGTGCTTCAAAAGTTTTGCTTGGGGAACCTGTATTTTTTATTGTTTTGTTTAATAAAATACTTGGTGCCTGCTGAATAAATCTAAATATTTTATTCCACTTAATTATTTTGTACAGTGCCTTCCAATATAGCGTTTTTTTTTTTTTATTTGAAATCTTAACACATATTTGTATGTTCAAATTATATGTCATTCTTTATTAAAATTTAGTGTGACACTTGACGATTTACAGAATAAAAATAATATCTGGCAAATGTCCATCACGAGCACGATTGCAGAAGTTGATCCTTTGGTCGATTTTTTCGAGACGGTTGCGCGTTCTCGGTCCCAAATAACAATACCTCCCCCAACCCTCCTTCGCAAAATTAATGGTCCATCAATTCCGAAATAATGCAGGTCAATGATGCCTCCGGCCCATAGAGCGCACCATATAATAACAGGAGAAGAATGCAATGGCTGGCGATACAAATGAAAATGAGTTTCATCAAAAAAATATTTTTTTTTTTTTTAAAAGCCTCACCTTGTGAATGATCTTGCGGTTTTAATTCTTGAGCTAATTGAGATGTAAAGTTAAATAGGTAAAATCCGCCCTATGTTCGCTATATACATGTTTAATTGCTGAAAATGTTGTGAAATCGATAAACGTGGGATCTCAGTTCCTCTCACTAAAGCGAGCTTAACGAGCACGTGTTGCTGACGGTACGTTTGCTATTGAATCAGTAGCCCCTAATTTTTCCAATTGTTAATAGCGGTCTCTTGTTTACCAAATATAACGCGAATTTAACGAAATGTTATTTTAACAGATCCACCTTTTTCATAATAGATTTAAATTATTTTATTCGATTTTGAATCGAAATTGAATTCATTTTCCTAACTAGTCAATCTTCTACTGGTAATTTAAAAAAAAATATTAACGGAACTTTTAAAATAGGTAGAGTCTATTGAAAAAGAAATTCTTATTGTAAGATCCTATATATTGGTGTAACTAAAATTAAAGTTGACCAACAATAATTACTTTACTCTTAACTGAAATGATACACATATTATGTATATATGTTTTGTATCTTCAAATTATTGATGACTATATTTGATGGTTATATTGATACAAATACATTATCTTCACGATATATTACATTAAAACAAAATCCAGAAGCGTTTCGAAAATTTGTAATCTACATATGTACTTAGTTTTCATTCTACAATTTATCAAAATAGAAGATTTACCTAGAACGTGTCCAATAATATTTGATTTGGCGTACAACTTACATACTCAAAATGTGATCAGTGCCACTCTATCCTGGGTTTCCCTTGGAATAGGGAGCTGGGAAAAATATTTTCATAGCACTTATCAAAATTGTGGCCTACTTTTCTGTCCTACTGATGGAATTAGTTTGGTGTAAATATTTACGAAATAAAATTGATAAACCAATTCCACCAATAGACCAGAAAATCCGATTTTGATAAAAGTGCTATGAAAATATTCCCAATTCCCAGGAAAAGCGAAAATAGTGCTACTTGGGAATTCGATTCGAAAACGAAAATACTAGATTCAAATTCGATTTGAATGTGATTCGAACGGTTCTTATTTAAATTATATAGGAGTTTAGTTCTCTCGCTTTCGAATCGAATTCCCAAATAACTCCCCCTATTCAGATCAGGGTGTTGTGGAAGCCAGTCGAATCAGTCTAGTCACCATTTCTTAACATTATTCGACCGAAAAAAACTGCCAGTTAGAATCACATGTTCTGTAGACCAATTTGTTCCATCTCGAGCACATGGCGATATTTCAACATGTCACGACAGCGATCTTCTGATGCCTTCATACCAAAAAACGCAGTCTATAAGAAGGAATAGGAATATTTGGGATAGTAATTGTAGCTGTATTAGTTCAAGATTTTCAGATTCAATAGCTTCTAAATGTAACATGGATGTCCACAGCTATTTTAAATATTGTTAAAAGAATTTAACCCTTTGCTGCAAAAAAATTATTTTTGGATGCAAAATATTGTTTAATGTGGAAATTTCACTAAACAAAGATTTAAATTTTCATGGATTTTCCACAATTTCTATATTTGTGTATCGATCATTTATGATATTCCATGCAAAATTGAAAGAAAAAGTATTTCGGTTTATTCAAAAATTTATTTTCATAAAAAAAATAATAAAAAATAATAATTGTAAAAATTCAAACAGATAACGCATTATTTACATATAAGAATTAAAAAAGGAAACATTTCATTTGTGAAAATCGACGTAACAATTTCGATCTTTGTTCAGGCACAAAGGAGCACTGCACTTTGAGCATCTAATAAAGCTTAATTTTCCACAGCCCGGTATTTTACAGGCAAGGCGAGATTTCATCCACTCTGGAAAATGAGCCACTAGATCATTTCTGATCTCTTTCGATGGAATGTGTGTCGTGTTCGGTTTTTTCCGTTTCAGCTCTATTTGTTTACTAATAGTTGAAGGTCTTCCAACTGTAGTCCGTTCCCCGAACATGCAAAGGGTTGCCGCTATCAAAACTTTAAATTCGGCCAAGGTCAAAAGTGCTGCTTCGGGTTTACCTTTTGACCTTTCTACTTTTCTAAAACATGAAAACAATATATATTATAACGTAAAATTTAGCTACTAATTTGTTGACTCACCTATACAAAATCCAGCTATTGCTTACGGTTAAGTCAAGCAAATGGAAAAATATTTGGAGGTACCATTTATTTGATTTTAATTTTATTTTATATCTTCCTAAAAAGCTATCCAATAGGTCAACTCCTCCAATAAACTTATTGTACTCCAAAACAATCGCTGGGCATGGTACAGACACAGGACCATTTTTCTTATCACGTCGTTGGACGGAATTAAGTGCTTGTTCTCCAATAAAATTAGAAATTAAACTTACAATTTTCACATTTTTCCAGGAAACAATACAAAGGTTGGTATTGTCTATTTTGGTAGTTAATTCTATTGAAGCGCCACGAGGTTTCGATTTCCAAGTTTTTTCATGATAAAGTTTGTAATTGGTTATTCTATTCTTTTAATGTTCCCAAACTCAAAATTCCATTTTTTGCTAATTCCATAACTAAAGGTACACTGCAATAGTAATTATCGAAATAGCATTTGTAATTTTGATATTTGGAAATATTTCTGGTTAGTCGGATGACAACGTTTCCACTCTAGCCAATGTTGGTTTCGTTTATTAACCGTTTTGATAAATTATTTTCCTGTCCGCTGAACAGTTCAAAATTGTAGCAACAACCAAAAATTCCGGCTAAAATAAAAAACTTGTATCCCCATTTGTATGGTTTTGCTGGCATGTATTGCTTGATGTAATGTCTAGCTTTAGTGGAGCACATTTGCTCGTCTACACAAACGTATTGTTCGTATGGAACTTGTTCGAATTTTTTTTGCAGCATTTCCACAAGTGGCCTAATTTTATTAATTCGGTTGTGATTTAAATGCGTTCTAGGAAGCATTTTATTATTGTCGTTGAAATGCAACGTTTGTTTTATTTTTTCAAATTTATTAACACATGGTATACTTTGGTTTTTATCAATTGTAATGGTGTATTGTGATTGTTCCGTATATTGGTCTATTTCAGCACTCTCGAATTAATTACACAACCATAGGAAATTCTTCCACTTGCGTCAATCTGTATGACAACGACGATCGACACCTACTTATACACAATCAACTTCCCAACCACCCCATACATTTTCTTTCCTTTAACGCTGGATCGCGGATAAATTTGAATTTTTGACTTATAGATGGCTAATGTGTAAGAATCACAACAATCAGTTTCGAACAGATGAGATTAATGATTTGAAAAAATCAGTCTTCTCATCAGGTCGCGACGACTGATGTTGTTTATTACAATGTAATATTGTCTATATATATAGAGCAATACCATGTAGTTGAACAACTAGCGAATTACTGCGTAGCGTACGAAATTTTGATTCTTTCACATTACAACATCAGTCGTCGCGATGAGTTGACTCCAATATTTTCTGGTGTTTGAAATATGGACGACCGACGTTAGTAAACAAATTCCAATAAACTTTTGAAGATCTGTGACTGTCATATTATAGGGATTATTAATGTTTTTTTGGTATGCGTAGAGGTTGGATTGAGTTACGATCAGTTCCAATAATTCATTATTAAATAAAAATTTAAAATATTCGTAAGGAGTTTGCATTTTTGTTACATTCGAAGGTAAAGATTCATCCCCTTTAAATTTAATTTCATCTTCAGTTACTTCAAATGGAACATTTCGCCAGCGTAATTTGGAGGCAATTTCTTTAATATTTTGTAACTCCTGGACGTCTTGCTGATGCGTTTTTGTCAACTCTCAATATTTTCATTTAAAAGGCCATCGGCAAATACCACCTCCATTTCATCAATATTAAAATGTTCAGGCTCATTTATGTTGATAACAGTTGACTCATTTGCTGATTCCAAGTTTTCGTCAACAATTATATGTTGAACTGTAACTTCCTGAACGCAATCCTCATCATCAACGCCTTTGGCAAATTCATCCTCACTCTCGTCCCAGCCATCGATTATACTAAATATTTCCGCTTCGGAAAGAACACCCGGTCTTGGCCCTCTTAGCATGACTAAAAAAATATCAGTTTATTTGCATGATTAATATATGATATTATATCAAATATGATAATTTTTTTTCACTTGGTCTAAAAGCACACCATATTTGATATAATACAATTAAATGTGTAATAACTCAATAATTATCGTCTTATTTAAGAATTTCATATTTTAAAATTGAATAAATAACATTCCAATTACTAAAACACAAGTTACTTAGTCAAAAAAAATTTATTTAAATAAATTTTTAAAGTAATTAAAAATCACTACACACGAATCGCGCGCTCAACTTGACAGGTTACATTTTTTGAATGATTATTTAAAGGGTGATTCAACGTACGCTGCAAAAATGCATATTTAGAACAAAATGAAGGTTGCTGCAATTGGAAAAAATGGAAAAAACCCAAAATTTCCGTTCCACATCGGTTGCTTTTTAACAACTGCGACATTTAAATGTTAATCCAGCGCGTTTAAAATCTTCCCGGCGCGATTGAAAATAAGCTAATTTCAATATTTCCATTATTTTGTTGGGATGTTGTTTGTCGAATTTTCGTGTTTCAGGACCTCGTTGTTTAGTATTTTAATTTTCGGGATTTCAATTTTTAAAATTTCAATTTCAAGATTACTTGTAACCAAAATACAAAAAAAATAAATAAATGTTTTTTTTAAATTCCCCAGAAATAAAAGGAAAATATGAAATAGTAGGGCTTAGTTCTTGTTTTGTGTTATTGTTCACCATTGTCTAGAGCTCGATTAATTAAGTAATTATGGCAATCCTAATTTGCTTGAAGAGATCATACTGTGGGTTAAACAAACTAAATTAGTCTCTGGTTTATTTTTTACTTGGTTGGAATCTGAATTCTTATGCAATGTTCACGTTTTTAAAAACTAAAATTCAATTTTTTTAATTAGACCTCGAGCCCAAATCTAATTTACTTGATCCCTACAGTTCACGACACTTAACTAATTAGTATTAATAAATTTAAATGTTGTGGTAAAACGTGACTTTGTACTGTTAAACTGTTCCGTGATTATTTTAGAAGTCTTTGGTTTGCTAATTTGGTTGGAAAAATAGGCAATAAACTTCCAAAGAGAATGCCAAATCAAATTTCTTGCTGTGTCGGTTGTGCAACCCCATCTTGCTGATATTTCTGAAAATTGAAAAAAAAACATTGTTAAACTATAAATTATAAATTAACTTCGAAGTAATTGATCAGATTTTTAGTGGAACGGGAATAAAACAACAGGAATGTAGCCCTGTGGAAGAATGGCTTTTAAAGTTTAATATTATTTGCTCATATTCAATAGTAGCATTATCTACAATTAAACCCGGGGCTAATAAAATTCGTTTTATTCCGCTCTATTCAACTGTTTTTGTCCGAAATTCCGACTAACTCAATTGACGGTTAGTTCATACCATTCGAACGCGTATTTTGATCCAGAATTGGGAGACGAAACCACAAATTTGTGTATACGTATACGACGTATAATACGCGTAACAAATGACAGCACACTTATTCAAAATTCTGTATAATACGTCGTAGACGTATACACAAATTTGTGGTTTCGTCTCCCAATTCTGGATCAAAATACGCGTTCAGATCGCTCAACTTAAACTGTGTTTATTGTTATTAATCGGCTTCAGGCGCGTAGTATTCATTTTCTGGAAAAGGCAAAACATATGTTTTTGGGAAAAGTTTAAATTTTATCCTAAACTGTCAGTAGAAATAATAGTCATGTTAATAGAACCATTTTTGGATTTGAGACATCTATTATCGGATTTTAAAATCTATCAGTTTATTGATATAATTAAGCTTTACCAGTTTCAGTTCTAGTAAGCTGTTCAATTTATGGTATGCATTCCTAACATTTTGAGAATGTTTTAATGGTGAAAATCCCATCCATTTCAACATCCAGCAAACATTTTTCGGGAGCTATTTCCATCTAACAGCTATACTATCAGTATAAATGTGAGTCACTTTCAATAGATTCTTTTTAGATAAACCTATTATCTTATTTTAAAAACTATCGATTTCATTTATTTTCGGTTTAAAACTATATTCCAAATTTAGGTAAATATAAAATATTTTCGGAACGTACCACAAATTTGACCAGTAGCAAACAAAAAACCATTTGTTGGGTGATATACTACATATTAATTTTTTTTTTTTTTTTTGTAAATATTTGTATACATGTAGGTACAAGTTCCTTAAAATAAAACATATTTGCATAACTTTTAAACTGGTTCGCCCACTTAATACAAAAATATGATAATTTTACTTTACATGTATGCATAAAAAGATATTAAAGTTAACGACTAAATGTGAAAAAATTTTGTAAAACCAGTCAAAAATGCGAGGAGAGTTAAATTGTATGTTTTCTAATGAATTTGGAATTTATAATAATCAAAAGGAACAAGAAAACACGATAAAATTATATTGGATAAACATAAGAATGTATATATGGGGATAAAATTGCATGATATACGTAATAACCTTAACCTTGAGTTCAGCACACATTTTTGTAGAGTAAATTTTTGTTAGCAATGCTGTATACATAATTAAAATGTAAATTGCATGGTCGACCTCAAATATGTACATTAATTATATCATGTTAATTCTAAAATCCGAAATTGGATTAATTTTAATCATGTTTTAAAATACCATATACGCTATAAATCGGATCGGTATAGACTTTATCGAGCCAATAATATTCTGGTATGATTATATTTAGCGATAAATAAATCAAATTTATAATTTTAATTATTTTAATTGAAATGTATATAAGTACATACAAGAAAATATAGTATATCAACTGAATGTCTGTTAGTTTAATTTAGTTTAGAATATCGTTCACTATCTCCCCTAAATTTTATCGTAAACATTTTATAATGAAATTATTTTGCAATTTCCTCTTGTTAGATAATTTGCCGGATAGACGGATGCCGTTTAAATGATTTTATAGAACTTTGATATTAGAAGTAGTTTATAAATTAGAATTGAGTACATTTTTGTTGCATTTATAATTATAACTTAAATCAGACTCGCCGCGGTCGAAAAAGGTTATTATAAAATGAAAATTAAATTTAAAATTTTTCTATTCAATTTTAAATTTAGAACATTTTTTTTGTTTGGTTTTTTTTTAATGTACCAAGCACCATATATTATGCCAAAATATTTTAACAGGGATTACGAAAAGAAATTTATGAAAATCCCTTGAAAATAAATTCGTAAGCGATTGAAAATAATTATGAGTCGCCACCACTGTATATACGTAGCGATAAAAAAGCTGATTCTTGCACGTAATTTTGATGATATCTAAAAACATACAAAAATAATTATTTTAATATAGTGGCCGCAATCAAAACGTATTTACGCGCGGAATCATTAATTGAAAATTATATTGAACAATCGAAAGCTTATCATTTTGTATTTTCTAATTTACTTTTTAATGTGTTATCAGTGTTAACAAATATTGTACTGATAAACATAAAATCGTGTATACATTATCACAAAAAAATGTTTTTTTTTGTGTATTGCAATTGTTGAAAATACCTGGCAATATCTCACCTTAGCAGCATATCTATAATTAACTTCTCTATATACACAAGTTAAATATGATTATCTAATATTCATGTAGTTGCTATACGTGTTTATATAATAATTGCTATTCGGTATTGTTTTTTTTTTACTTCAAACTCCACTAACCTATTTTTATGGTAACCTTGCGCAAAATAAAATTAAAAACGAATTATGTAAAATAAAATGAAAAATTAAGTGTAGATCTTGAAACTGAAGTTTAACAACTTCAACCGTATACATGCTATGGATTCAAATTTCATTGATACGTTAGATGTTACAAAAAACTCGGTAACATATTTTAATGGATTAACGATTTTTTTTTACTAAGAAATTGATGATATTTTCAATATAGCAGAGAAAATTATGGTTATGTAATATCACATATATTTTTTTTTATTATATTGGGTATTTCACATTTTTAAAGATTTGGGTTTTTTTAAACAGGTTTGTTTTGGTATCTTGATTGTTTTCTTTTACTTAAATTGAAAGTGATTTTTCGCATATTCTTATTCGCGAGATTTACATTTACTCAGAGAAAAAGATTATTTAGCGTTAATTAAATATCACCAAAAAATAAAACTGTGCGGACTAAACGTACTTTATATTGTAGATATTACAAATTGTATATAAGTATTATATACATAGTTATGTTTCGCTCGCTTAGTTTTATCCTAATGTATAAACTAATGTATTTAGGTTGGGATCCACTAATTTGTTTATCGCTTTATAACTGTATCTCTGTATTTCTATGAATATCTGTTCTTAAAACAATCATCGTTTAAATCTTTTAATTACTTATAATTTATGACAGTGTGTAACTTTTTATATGCCAGTTGCAATACAATTTTAAGTATAAAATAAGAGCTACTGCTTCATAACAGTATAACCCAAAACTTTACGAAATTCCTATTACATTCCAAATTCAATCCATCGTTATAATTGTTAGTAATCGAGAATCATTGGTTTGATTTAGTGCACTTTGTGTTAGTGCAGATCTCGTCCACGTTAGTGCACTCTATTTTTAGTGTATTTTACATAGAATCGAAGAAAGTGCACTAAAATAATATGCGCTAAACAAGGTGCACAAAGACAATGTGCTCAAAGCAAAGTTCACCAAACATTAGGGTAGTTGTCTAGCAAGCAAACAATTTATTAGTGAAGGACCTTAGTTTTATCATTTAAATTATGACATGAAATTATTTATTCTATCTGTCTGAAAAGTTTCCGACCTAGCAAAGTTGCAAGACATTTTTCTTCAAATTTATTTTATTTCTCTACAGTCTCCTTGTAAGTCACACTTCTCTCAGCGATGCTTCCATCTCTTCAACCTGTCCAAATAGTACTCGACGTGTAACTCTGCAAAATAGGTGTGTATGGAAACTTTTAAATTCAGCTATACCCAAAATTTCGCAATAATAAATGATGCTGCAGAGTCGCCGTACACAGCGCTCAACTCTTCTTTGATTTGCATAGGCGTATTGCTTTTCAAAAAATAATATTTAATGACAGCTCGATACTCGATTTTCCATTTTCACAAAAACACTCACATCGACTCACTCGATAAACAACTGCGCGTTCAAAATGGCTTATATTTCGTTGCGTAGGTTTGTATCGAATGCGTAAACACACTGCCATCTTCATTTTGAGGTCGGAAACTTTTCAGACAACCCTCGTATGTTTAAACACTACAAAATTGTATGTTTGTGTTTTTTTAGGCTCTAGTATTTTGATAAAAATGAGCCTCGCCCTTATGTAATTTTTCGTTTTTCTATATTTTCAAAACGAGAAAAATCGTAATTATTAGCCACTGATTTCCACAAAATCTGTTTAGAGACGATGGGGTTTTCGATGAACAAAATGCGGTTGCAATAAGTTGCCGTTTCGGGAGACTAATTTTTGTCTTAATTTTTGTTGTTACATCGTTGTTTATTTTCTTGCTTGTTGTGAGACTTGCGTTTCTTATAGAACTCCAAAATTAATTTTATGAGGCGTGGGCGTCCTGAAAAATCAATTCGAAATAAAATAAACCATTCGTCAACCAAATTGGCGACGACCATTAGCCAAAAGGAATTCCGAATGTCGTTCTTCTCAAATATTATGGCATGTGAAGCTAACGTGTAAACAAAGCACTTGTTAAACTGCTCTTCTCATTGAGATCACTATTATGACGTTGAATCTTAAGGTCTCCATCGAGCAGGATGTCGATTTAGAAAATTGGCTTCCGAAACTACTCTTCACATATAGTCGCTTTAAACATAGAGGGTTTTCCAATAACAGGTTTCATTTTGATATTAAAAAAACGAGTATTTTTAAGACAAATCAATGAATGTTTATTTCAATGTAAAGAGAAAGGTATGCCATTAACATTTGAAAACGATATCAGGCAAATGGCCGTGCGGCTACGCTTGCAGCATATCCTTTTCATGAAATTTTCCATGACCAATTCGCACATTTGCGGCTGTATGTCCTCCATAGCTTCACGAATTCAATCTTTAAAGCCTTGAATCGATTGTGGAGCATTGGCATATACCTTATCTTTCAAGCGGCCCCAAAGAAAAAAGTCTAACGGTGTTAAATCACAAGATCTCGGTGGCCAATTATGATCACCTCTTCGAGAAATAACACGGTCAGGAAACTTTTATTGCAAAATTGCGATTGCTTCGTTTCTTGTGTGACACTTAGCGCCGTCGTGCTGAAAATAAACGTAGTCCACATCAATATCTTCCAGGGCAATCCATTCACCGTAACAGTTGCACCAGCCTCGTTTTTGAATAAGTAAGGTGACACGTTGAGGATGGAGAGGCTTTTCAACAATCATTCTTGGATTTTTTGAGCCCCAAATGCGACAATTCTGCTTATTAACGTAGCCTCCGAGGTGAAAATCGGCCTTTTGATGCATTTGAAGGACCCAATCAGCGAAGATACGACGTTTATGGTGATCGACTGGATTGAGTTCTTGTGTTAACTGAACTTAAAAATCCTTAAGACTTAAGTTTTTATGGCAAATACGGTGTAGTCGTTTGTGGAATGTCTATTTCCAAAGATCGACGAGGAATTTACAAACCTGGGTTTTCGTCAACACTACGGGCTACAGCAGCAATATTCTCAGTTGTTCGTGAGCGACGCACACGGTACCGATTCTTCACATCACTAACTTGTCCCAACAGCTCAAATTTTTCCACCAGTTTCACTATTGCCGGCCGAGAAGGTGCTTCACGATGACCCAAAAGTGCTTTAGTTTTGTGAACTGTGATTGCAAAATTTTCACCATTTTTGTAGTGAATTTTAACAATTTCAGTGCGTTGTTGAAGCGTGTATCGTACCATTTTTAGTAATGGCGTAGTTTTTACTTGTCAAATGTCGAAAAATGACAGCTTCAAAATTGACAGCTGCTTAAATAGCAGGCTATTCAAAATGAAACCTCTTATTGGAAAACCCTTTATTACAATTTTTAGAAATATCCAATGTGTAGCCTATAGAATTGATTGAATTATATGGCATTTCTGCAGGATCAGAATCTTTATTTGAGAACCCAACAGGACATGGATGGAAGTCTCCTTAACCCTGTTTCGAGCTAAAAAAATAGGTAGGCTGATGTTAATGTTATAAGAGCTAACTGTTCCAAGAACCAACCATCTCTGATGTACATTTCTTTTCTTGAAGTAGTTGTGTGCTCTAAACTAGGCCTGCAGTAAATGTTTTTTTAGCTTCCAGCAGAAAGACATTAGTTTTTTTTTTGTTGTAGTTACACGTAACTTATACTGCAAAAGTATTTGCATATGAAGAAGATCGGTCGGAAAACTCTCACGCCTCAGTTTGCGAACCAAATCCTTGTACTGATTTAAATTGTTTGATGTAATCCTTATGGATCCTCAGCTGATATAACGGAGAACTATCTGTATTTTTCTGAAACCAACTAGCAGTTGCAGCTGCTGATTTAAATTCTGTAATGATTTTGGGAAATGTTAACCTGTCGAAAGTAAAATGACTATTGATGATCTTCGGCCATTCAATGGTGATTTAACCTCAGTTCTCGTAATGGACTCAATCTGTTCACTTGGACTAAGACAGATTAATAACATCGAGAACCGGATAGTTTGGACGCTTGTATTGACCAGTTTTATAAAATAATGAACTTGGCAATTTAGTAATAAATTCTTCGTTCGCCTGATGTTTTGTCGGCACGCGAGCCATGGTTTAATCGTCTCCTGTGTAGGTCATAAAAAATACAAAATTGAATCTATCCGTCGTTAATTATGAAATATTTACCACAATTTAAACTTCGAGACAGTATGACGATTTTGATTTTAGTAAAAACACAAAAAATGAGTTGTGGCCCAGACAATCCTCCTCTTGTGTTAAAAGAGTGTGCTACTCAACCACTGATGGTACCTCTTTAATTTGAGTTTGACGAATGGAGTATTTCCTTCAATTTGGAAATCCAGTTTCATTAAGCCAATTTTCAAGAGTGAGCGAAAAACAGATATCGAAAATACCGCGATATTTCTATATTATCAGCGATTCCTAAATTTGTACCGATGGTCAAAGGGTTAAGCCCTAATAAGCTTTGTCGCAATGTTTCTAAATGTAGAGGTATGAACTTTTCTAGAAGACGTAATGAAAATAGATTTAGGTTTCTTGTTTTCTCGAAATTCATTGTTTAAAGACCATATAATTTAACGTTAGGGGTTTTAATCTGTTTCTCCAAAGATTTTCATGATCCGTAGACTCTAAAAGTCCTCTTCATTTCATTTGATCGTTCGCACTTGCAATATGCCTCAATTGTCTGAAATCTGTACTAAGACAATTTTTCAGCCGTATAGAATCAACTCGGAAGCGATTTCTGTTGTTTGCCTTAATGCGACTCCCTCGAATGGTAAATGCTCTTAAGTCTGTGCTACCGCCGTACTTAGGCCGTTGTTTGTTATTGAATATTCAAACATTGTACGTCCGTAGACAAGTATATTGCGCAGTTTTCGTGCGCGACATTATAATGGCCCGAATTGATTGTTCACAACTAAGTGCCCTTGTATTCAATACTTGTTCCTATGCGAACACTCAGATACCAAGGCTTTATGATCGATCTGCACGTCCATAGTATGGTATGTCGGACCCGATTTTTAATTCAAGTCGTATATATAATAATAATGTTTCTGCCGTGTTCTATTTTAAGTCTAGAGACGAGTTTAAATGATCCGGTGTACATAGTATTAAATTTTTCTTCTTTGGACACTCATTCACATTGATTTAAGAATAATATTTGAAGAACCGCGGTATACACGATGCAACTACTGTTCACAAATAAAAACGCAGTGTGCAGGGTAAATTTACTTAGGTTGAATAAAAAACACGGAATATTTTTTGACAACACCGCCGATTTCCGGGTCGATTTAAAAAAATAGGCCTATATTCCCAGTTTGCCGTTTGAAGTAACTTCGATAATTGAGAAAAATTTGCACGTGAAACGTATCAGATTCCGTTAAACATCTTGCTATTATTCTTGATGCCAGACTTGCTTAAAGGTTTCATTTCAAATATTCAAAATTTATTCCGACCCGACATAAGCCGTTATGGACTGACAAAGTTGGTCTTAAGTAAAAACCCGCTTCCATTCGAATGAGTATTTGAACCATTGTTTGTTCTATTACATCACACAATGATATCATCCCTCTCAATGCTCGAACATTGTAAACATGAGGGATATTTCTTTTTTAGAATAACAAAACGTATAAAAAAGCGGCTTCATCACACGAGTGGGAATTTGTTTATACAAAGGACAGTCATTTGTTACATCGTGTAGATAGAAAATTTTCAACAATCTAAATATGAGCCAACTGTAAATATACTCTTTCGTATTTGATAACGACGTTTGTAGATTCCTTTGATATTGATCTCTTTACCTACCACCGACTTTTTATCAAATGTTGGCCATGTTGAAATATGAGTAATGGTTTTGATTGGCCACTTTGCCCGCAAACAAGCATAACATACCGAATTTAATGGCTCTGTAGCGTGGACTTACTCTTCCTCAGCAACAAGTGATTCAGGCATTCTGTAGTATTTGGTCGCACATCTTTTGCCGAGAAAAGACTATCTTGGTCTCTCGCTGTACAGCTTTCGCAGCTGCCTTATCTGACGAAGCGCATGTTATGCACTTTCGACTATTAGTCTGCTCAATTGTGAAGCTTGTCGCAATCAAGAGAATTGGGTTTTTCTCACGATCATTTTTTTCTATATTTCCAGCTTACTAAATTGATTGTTAGTTCGTACCAGTCATTCATAGATGGCACAAAATAATCAGCGTTTGATATTTAATTAAAATTTGCTAAATAAATAAAAATTTATCATTTTTAAAAATATTCCTAATCGGCGATGGATAAATCTAAAGGATCGGCTCAAAATCCTGAATCACAAAATCCCGACTCTCAAATCGTATTCATACGATGGATAAAAATCTCGGATTTTTCCATCCCAGATTTATTTTCAATTTTTTTCAACTCTTTTGTATGAAAAAAGAGGCGTGTCTGTTGTATAATTTACGTGATGTAATTGGTTAAAACGATGAGATAAAAAAATCCCGAATTTTTATCCGTCGTATGAATACGACTTCAAAATCACGACTTCAAAATCACGACTAAAATCCCGATTTTCAAAATCCCGGCTTTCAAAATCCCGACTTTGCTGAAACTTTAAAAATCCCGACAAAAAATCCCAAAATTGGGATTTCTGAAAGTCGGGATTTTCAGCGTTGGGATTTTAAAAGTCGGGATTTTGAAATTCGGGAAAACAAGCCCAACCCTAAATCTAAGCTAAATTTGCAGTTTAGAACTAAATATCTGGTACATTTGGGTTTATGAACATTAGAGACATCTATCAATAATTGATAAGAATTAACCATTAATTTAGTTAGTGGGAAATTTTGAGAAAAATATTGTTGTCAAGGTTGAAACAACAGAGTTGGGAATGAAATGATAATTGAAACTATAAAAATTTCATATTTGACGAACTCACAGTTAAAATTCGACTTCATATATTAGTGGAGGCTCAACCTAAGTTGAACTCGACTGGACTCTCAGTATATACCATATAAAAGTATAAGCATTAGTTGGCTCATTTCGGTTTTTTATGGTTTACTTTGTGGCAAATCTTTTATTCCGGAAGATAGCTATTGCTATACAATATACTCAAATTAGCTGACATTTTTTACCAAACCTACTTGAACTCCGACTTTCAAATCCCTCTAACTAAAGTACCAATTCAATTTAGGAAGCCAATTGATGATTTTATAATTCGTTTGCTCTTTGTTTGTTTTTACAGATAGAAAATACAGCTGACAATAATGATTTATGTTTGTTAAGTAACTTTAGAAAACTTTCTTTTAAACGAATATAATATAAACGTAACATTAACAAAAGAAGCGTTTGATTTGTAAAGTTAGTGGTATGAACTATTTAAAAGGTGAATTAAAGCTTTTGCTTTTCATTGTGCTCTTCGTCGTAATTTTTAAATGGTATTTTCGCTTTGCATCCTGGATAATATTTAATAAATTCTTTTTCAGTGTATTGTCCCGAAACCAGTTTACTGAATTTAATTACTGACCCGGATTACATTTTGTTATTTTCGACATAAATACCCATAATCACACTTCTTGTTTAATTCCATGACCTTTCCAAACTATATATGCATATTATATGAGATATATATATATAGAGAGGTGATGTCTGTGTAACCACAAATTTATCTTTCACGACATTCTTAATGAGTTTTCTAATATCCCCCTACTACAATAAAAATATCTTAAAATTAAAAATATCATGCCAAAAATACAAATAAAATCTCATTATAGGTGGCTACCTTATACACGCACGCAACAGGTCGTTTCGTCTATATACACTTAAAACCTATAGAGATAAATAATTTAGTTTTTCTCGTATATGAACATACGAAACACTATTTATATAACGTCGGTATTTCAAAAAAAAAATGAAGAAGCACCAAATTTTATGTTATATAGCTACATTTTCTAATATTACACAAATAAACATATCACGATATTTAGTTAAAACAAGTCGTAATTTTTCTAAAACATTTATTCATGTAGTAGTATGTATGTATGTACGTATGTAATATACGGTTTGATGAAAATCTAAATATTTTAATATAATAGGACAATAAAATATATTAATAGAGTGTGAAAATTTTGAAGTTGAATATTTAAAATTTGAATTTGACTTTAGTATTGTAGGTCATAAAAATATAAACAAACAATAGATTAGAATCAAAAAATTTTATTATTTAAATATAGTTCTACAGAAAACTACTTGTCGTCGTGGCCTTAGGCTAAATATGCCATTAACACTTATCTTGTCTAGTACACATGTTTATCGAACTCGCAGATTACTTAACGACGCCAATCGGCCATTATATAGTTGTAATACATTTTTTTTTATATAAAATCAATTGTTTGCTTTAGAAGTGTAATAAAGTGTCTTGTAAAAAGAACGATTTTCTTTTTCTCTTATTTTATTTTTTGGTTTATAAATAGTTAAACTTGACAATATATATTTGACGTATCCTACTAAAAGAAAATATTCGGCTAATTATATATAATTTAAAATTACATATACTTATACAGAAAGAAAATATCTAACTTGGTTAGCTATATATAGATTTAATACTAATAATATTAATTATTGTTATTTTTCCACATAAATCAATTTTCCGCATTTCCAAGGTTGTACACATATTTTAATATTGATTAATAGTTTTTTTATGTTTTATTTACTACTGTAAATATTTCTCGACTCATGATTTTATAAGTTTTGTTTTGTTCGTTGTACAAAATACAACAAATACCTAAGGCAGATATTTCTTAATTAATAAAAATTATGTCTCTATGTTAGCGCAAATAATCTGCTCATTTATTATTTTAGTTGCCAAGGCGTTTGATATGCTTTGTAGATGTAAGCTTCAACTTTAGTTTCACTATTGCATTCGATAATCTTGCGAGTCATAATTTATTTCTTAATTAGTAGTTGCATTAATCATTTAAATATTTTTAGTTTCTCACTTCCTATTGGCAGCATCGTTTGCCTATTTAAACGTTTCAAGGTAAAACTTTTTTGGGAAGCAAAATACAGAAAAACTAAAATTATTTTGTCTAAATTGTAGTTGCCTCATGCATGGTTTGAAAGAATTCAATGGGATTCCTAAAGTTGTGAACATTATATCGTTAGTAGGTTATTCTGATCGTACAAAAAATGTACATACTCGTATATCGTCGTACGTCCTTCAATTAATTTTTTTTTTAGGAAACCCCTAAAAGTCTGATACATATAATACATTCTTATTGTATATTTTAAGTAACAAGCTACACAATAATGTAGGATTAGTATGAGTAATGAGATAGGTACTAGTACAAAACTGTTTACCTGAACGTTATTATTTGGTTATAAAAAATATACATTTTTGAAAAACCTCGAAAATTAATTTTTTCTAGGGCTTAGTTAAATTTGAAGAAATTAAATTTTCGACTTTAATCTGTCTGCATAAAAATGTCGTTATTGTTTTTGTTTCATTATTCAATTTTTATATTAAAAGGAACAAATTTTGATTTCGAATATTTTGGAGCCGTTTTTAAAAACTAGGTAAGCCCAAATGTGCGCCATTTAAATTTTTCAATTTCACTAGTATTAAGATAAAGGCCTTCCAATCAACATATGTATATTGTTACCTCAAATTCACTATTAATATGCCATGCATCTACCATCTAAGACTCGAACGTCAATCAAGGGGATTATGAAGAACAGTCAAAGAGTCGGATTGTCAAAGACACCATCCTTATTAACCAATCAGAGAAAATTATATTTTATGGTAGGTTTCACTTTGAAATATTACAAATCTATCAGGAAACTGGGATTAAAAAGTTCAATCCATAATTACGTACAAGATTATAAACAATTCAATATTTGATGGGAATTCCTCGTGGATTTAAGGAAAATTTGACCATCGCCTAAATATTCTTTAGGGCCTATTATGAATATTCGCGGATTTTTTCAGCGTATAAATAGGGTAAGCTCTACTCACGGAGGGAAATTAGATAATTACAAAAAAACTGTAAAATCGAAATATTTTTACAATTTATGAAAATATTTAGTCAGCAAAAATCTTAAAGAATAGAATAATGCCAAATCCGTGTTTGACACCGTATTTGTTTAAAATTTGGTCTTTATTATTTTTAAACTTGCAATGTCTTTAAATGATTGTTAAATATAATTATGTATTAAAATTAATTTATTATTTTTATAATTCGAAAGAAATACAATAATTTGCGTCGAATCGAATTTTATCGAAATCGAAAATTTTTGTACTAGGTCCACTGGAACTACGACATTCGAAGAGTTAGAAACACAAGAGCACACTCGTACTACATATCGTTACACTTAAAATTTTGTGTGCTGGTTTTTTAATTCGATACCGAACGGTTAAAAGATCTAGTTTTTTTATAGTATCCTTAAGTAAGATGCCTTAAATAAGATTTAGAACATTTGATGAAATTGTAATTAAATGGTGGACATCTCTTCTGAATAAATCACTAAAACTGTTAAAAGTTAATTAGACGTCTTAATCCAACTTAATGTTATTTTCGGAATCAGACGGACATCAACTCGAATCCGTCCAAGTAACATTTATTTTACAAAAATTCGTATTTCGAAAAGAATGGATTAGAAAATCTTAGAAAAGCTTCTATGAGCTTCAAATTCTTGACTGTCGCTTTGAAGGTTTTTCAGCTCCGCCCGGGTCGCTTTTAATCCTGATTTTAAGAGACTGTGTTCAAGATATTGAACTTCTGGCATCTTCGCTATCGAAGACAACATCAACTGCCTTTGAAAATGCTGATCTCTTATTACTAATCAAAATACTCAGAAATTAACCTTGTTCGGATCTGAAAAGTTTAAGGAAAACTGCTAGGGAATAAAAAACCAAGTAAGAAAAACTAACCTTAAGGTTGTCTGGAATAACCGTTTAAAATCTACTTACGAATGTTCTAGGAGTGAATTCTTTGGTTGCATGATCGTTGATTTTGTTACTGGCGCTGCCGAAACTGCTAACTGGTATCTGGCCCAAAGTTGATTACATAACATGTTCTGCGTTGGAGTTTGTTCTCTCCTGTACTATACAAATCTGATCCTCGTGTATTTTCCCGCTGTGTTACAGCATGGTTATATTTTTATATTAAAGAATCATTTGTTCCATCTGTTGAAAGCTTGCATAGCATTCGGTTCTTGGAGTAGAAGCAGAGTCGTATGTATAGGCAAAGCTGGATAGGGACTATACCTGTTTCGTCCAATCAATCTGTCATTGACCTTTTTGAATTTGCCAGATAAAATTGGTGTAGTTTACTTTTTTGTCCTGGATATTCCCAGAGCGTTTCATAATCCTTCGTTCACTACTATGAATTGATATATATATATATATATATATATATATATATATATATATATATATATATATATATATATATATATATATATATATATATATATATATATATATATATATATTGTTTTATATTAAGAGTTTTTACTAAACTACTTGGTAGCACAATTTTGAAATCGGATTGTGTCAAGCATCTGGGATTTTTTTTTTGGACACTAGCATCAAGGAAAGGAAATTCCGATCACAAGCTTCTTAAGCTGTTGCAATTTTTTGACAATATTGCAGAGGTTTTAAAAGATTGTGGGGACTATCACAAACCGCTTGTTCTGCCATTGCTAATTTACGGTAATCAATTTCTCCTAGGGCGATTATTGCACTCCTTTATTTTAAGCTCTGTGTTCTGTTGGTTATCGTTTAAATAGTGGTGGAGCGTGGAATATTCATGGTGCACTTGTGGAGCATCAACAAATTTTTAGCAATTGCAATTCATTAATACCTAAAGCTAATAGGATTAATGATATGCTTATTGGTGACTTTAATTTATTTAATTCTCTTTCGGTGATTTTTCCGTTTAGACGTTTGTGATTTAGGGCCATTACATGGTCAGTAATAATGTCATTACCAGTAATGTCATTACTTGCGTCATTACTCTCTTTAGTTTTGGTACCATTACACGGTGATTCCTACACGTCAATTTTATCGTCATTACTTAAGTCCTATTAATCGTTTTGTACACAAATTTAGTTCTACTCTATATACACAAAACTATTTTTCAAAAGTTGCCGACCGCAAAAAAAAATATTGTCATCGGCCAAAAAATCTTTTCAACGAGTATACATATAATATTATGTATATCAAAATGTTGATAGAATATATTATATTAATATTTTACATATTAATATTTATGTTAAAATTATATTTTTGTTTCCGTTAAATCGGGGGTTTACTGTACCTAAATAAATACTACATATATTTTCACTTTTGCGATAAAAAAAATATAATTTTAACATTACTATTAATATTTTGATATAATATACTCGTTAAAAAATTCCTCCAGCCGACGACAAATCCTTCCTTTTGCCGTCGGCAATCCCTTAAAACAATTTATATACATATTAAATAGAGGAAATAGAGTAGAACTAAAGAAAAGTATGTAATGATGTACAATAGTAATGACGAAAACCCTACACTATCATTAATAATGACATTATTTACGTCGCACACAAGTAATGATGTCTCGAAATCAGAAAATCGGGATTTACATCATTACTAAACATCATTCTTCAATAACGCACATTACATGATCATTATTAATGTCATTCCCAGCAAGTAATGACATTATTACTGACCATGTAATGGCCCTAAATGATTAAGGACTTTTAGTAAGTAATTGCCCAACTACACGAAATCGGGTAGAACCGACTTGGATTCCCTAGTTCTCAATATGAGCGAGTAGATATGTCACATTCACCAACTTTTTTTATGACCACGCAACATCACCATAATTCTATTTTGGTATTACGATATTCACTGTAAGTGAGAATCTCACATACCCTCATTTTCAATTTCTTAATACCAAAATTAATTTATGGTTACGTAGCGTTACCTGGTGACGGGGAAATGAGATTCAGAATAGGGGCATAAGTTAAAACGTTATTGCCATTTTTATTTTAATTAATATGTCAAAAATGCTTGAATTCTCACGGCGAGAATCATAATACGCGTGTAATATTAATTTCCTCTTATGAACGCGTCGCATCACCCAATAAGAAAAAATATACTTGCGCCTTTAAAGTCGCCGTAAGAGTTCGAGAAGATGAGAAACATAATCGGGGTATAAAACTCACCGCTTTAAAAAAATTTTAAGTCCGTCTTATGTTATGTTCAGGCGAACTCACCGATTTTTTTTTTTTTGGATTATAGTTCCTGCAATAAGCGAAAAATGATTTATTTTTGTAAGAATCCCTTACAAAGATGAGGAATATATTTGGATATTACGATTCTCGTCTCGGCACATCGATACAAAAAATTATGTACGCTACGAAAACAATAATACGAAACAATTATTCCACCAAGTTTTGCGTCTCCTGGTCGATTTTATCGAATTCATATTTATTACGATCAATACTTATTTTAAGCTAGATATGTTCTGCCTGTAATCTTATCCAACAGCTTCAAATCAAATAAATAATATTTTTAAAGCAGATGAAATCTTATGTAAGTAAGAATTATCGAATTGTATATGAAATGGTTGGGAACATTTACATAAATAACATCTTAAACAATTTGGGTATTATAAAAATACCCACAAAACGAAAAATGCATTCTCATGGTGGCTAATTAAACAGAGACATAGTTCTGACATGCGATAAATTTATAATCCGGTTAGGGTTACAAAATTTTTTTTTTTCATACTGTTAGTTTTGAAAGCAAAAGTTTTCTTATAAATTTGTATATAAGAGTATCATCATCAGCATCATCATCACATCGCGTTCTATAATCCAAGATAAATATTTATATAAGTTTTTTTTGTTTCAAATAAATTATTTAATAAAAATGGTACTTAAACCATTCAAATATTTTATAAAATAGTTTCGTAATAATAAAACAAAACTCTAAAATAGTTTTTATATTAATTTGATGTTTTTTTTTAATTTGATTTTTTTCTAGGCGGTGATGTTACCTATCATTTTAAAACTTTGGTGCCTGCAGTCGCTGCTGGGGCTATTATTGGAAAAGGTGGTGAAACAATCGCTGCACTACAGAAAGATACGGGTGCTAGAGTTAAAATGTCAAAAGCTCATGATTTCTATCCAGGTAAAATAATATACATATATTGTTGTTGTTTATAAATATATTAACATATGTTTAAAAAAAAATTAGGAACCTCAGAACGAGTATGTCTGATAACAGGATCCACCGAGGCCATACTAACAGTGTTAGACTTTATAATGGATAAAATCAAAGAAAAACCAGATTTAACCACAAAACTAATCGAAATTGAAGCGAAACAAGCACATGAACGTGATAAGCAAGTAAAAGTTTTAGTACCAAATTCAACAGCGGGCATGATAATTGGTAAGGCTGGTGCTTTTATAAAACAAGTAAAAGAGGAAAGTGGTTCCTATGTGCAAATATCACAAAAGCCAAAAGATATTACGCTACAAGAACGGTGTATTACGGTTATTGGCGAAAAGGAGAATAATATTAAAGCATGCACGATGATATTATCAAAAATTGTTGAAGATCCACAATCCGGTACAAGTTTAAATGTATCGTACGCCGATATAAATGGTCCTGTAGCTAATTTTAATCCAACTGGTTCACCATACGCTGCAAATCAAAATCAAATAAGCTCGAGCACAGCATCATTAAATTCGGCACTAAGTAATGCGGTCGGCGGTGCTGGCCTCCTAGTTAATGGTACCGGTATAAATTTATCGTTAAATTTGAGTTCACCTAGTCCTGGAGCGAATCCAACTGTTACAACACAACTATTAGATCATATTAAGGTATGCATATTAAAATCGATAAATTATATATGTATTTACTGTATTTTTGATTTATATTTTAGATTGCTATGCGAGGTTCGGGGTATACGGAGCCAGTTACAAGTGAAATATGTGCCGCATTAGGTGTTCTAGCCAAATACGGTGTATTAGGTGTAGGACTAGGATTAGCGCATACAAATGGCGGTCACCACCCCGTGCAAGGTTATGTCGGCATGCCGTCACTCGAACAAGCAGCAACCGGTGGAGTTTTTGGACCAATTGGTCAAGTTAATTTAGATTCCTATATGCGCACAACATCACCGACGCCTCGTACATCATTAGAACGGTACGAAGCAACATTTGAGGCATTTCGTCATGCGACAACACAGGCAGCAACACCAATTACATTAAATAATAATAGTTTTGGTTTAGCAACGGGCGGTGGACAAACGGCCCAGCAATTAGGAGCAGCAGCAGCTCAATCATTAGGTGCTTTAAGTAAAAGCCCAACGCCAGGAGATATCAGCAGTAAGGATTCTAAAAATGTAGATATTCCGGAAATAATTGTAGGCGCTATTCTAGGTAACCCGATTGTTTATATTGAATGAACTTAAACTTAACCCTTAAACGGACAAAAATTTTAAGGGTTCTCTTGATTTCAATTGACAATTTTTTACATAAAAGTACCAGAAAAGTTAATTTTTATTATGAAAAACGACAAAAAAAAAACCTTTTAAAAAATGGATCGGGCTGATAAGATAAAATTCAATTCATCTTCTCTTCTTCAAATGAATATATATGGGTTACAAAATATTAAGAATAAATTACCAATTCACAATTTATGTTATAAAAGACAGCCAATTATACTTTATTTGTAAAATGCTGAATACTAGGAATAACATTGAATCTATATCTTTAAAGAATTATTAGACTAGAAATTCATGATTTTTATATTGTTTATTTCTGTTAATTTTTCGTATTAGTTTTTGTTTTGCAACAACGTATTTTGTTGTATTTAATTTTATTTTTTTGTTTTAATAGGTAAAACTATTAAAAAAACTATTTTTGTTTTATTATTTGTTATATACTTTGTTTTTTGTTCTATTAATATATAAATATTATTTTATAAATATATAAATATGAATTTATCACTTTATTACTATTTTTTCTGTAAGAAAAATTGAAGTTTAATTTAAAAATTTAATTAAAAAAAAACTATAAGGAAATTTTTTAAAATAAAAAAATTGAATAATATTTCTTAGAGAGAAAATGAAATCGAGCTGTAAACATTTATAAAAAAACAATCTTCTGAGTTTAAATGTTATCATTTTCAAAATATATTTTCCTAATTATTTTCCAGGTCCAGGTGGTCGTAATTTAATTGAAATACAACATTTATCGGGCGCTAATATACAAATATCAAAAAAAGGTATATTTACTCCTGGTACCAGAAATCGTATTGTTACAATAACTGGTCCATCAAATGCCATTACAATGGCACACTATTTAATTGAACAAAGAGTTAACGAAGAAGAAGCTAAAAGATCTAGACAACCTGCGTTACCAAACATAATGCAATAAATGTTAAGAATATTATGAAATTTTTAATTAATTTTTAATTTAAAAATTTTCTTCCTCTCCCCCGTTTTATTTTATTATATTTTAATATGTTTTTTTTTAATTCCACCTTTTTTTTATTTTTCAACACACACACAACATGATGAAACAAAAATGATTAAGAGTATCGTCTCAATTTTTATTTTGTTTAAGAATTGGCCCTTCTTACAACTCAGTTTAAAAAATGTTACTCAAACTACCTCGAGAATAATCCAAAGTTTATATAAATTATTAAATTAAAATAATTCGTTTTAATTTTTTTTTTTTTTTTTTTTTTTTTTAATATGATGATGAAACTCTTAATCAAAAATACAAAAAAATAAAAGTTAAACCAAATTAAAAATATATAAAATAATTAATAACAAAAAAAGTGATTTCTAGTGATTTTTATTTTAAGAATAAATTATAAAAGACGAATGGTAGTAAAAACAAAAAAAAAATGTTAATTCTTAGATTAGTTAAATAATATATAATATTATTTTTTTTTTAGATTTTATTTATTAAATCTACATAAAATATTGCCTTATTGACAAAACACAGAATATATAATTATTTTAATTGTTAATTGTTTTTATTAATATATATATATATATATATAATATATATGTATATATAAAAAATTATATTTATCCAAAATAATAGAAAAAAAGTTTTTATGAAGCCGATAGAATGGAATTTCCAAAATTTAAAAAAATATTTTAAATGTTTCTTAAAATTACACAGGGTTTCCTCTCTCTTTTCTCTATCTCTCTAGATTTCATCACGTTCACGTTTTTTAGTAGATTAACTGTACAAATTTGTCTAACAAGAAAAATTAGGAAAAATTGTAAATAGCAAACAAATGTTATATATTTTTAAACAAAAGAAAAACTATTTTGTTTTTTATGTGATAATTAAGACATGAAAAGAAAAATATCTAATATTCATCCTTTAAAATTAATTACATCCATTAATTAACAAATAGACTATTCCTAGACATAGAGAAAATATTATTTGCCAATGAGTGAGCTGGCCTCATCCATTTAATATATTAATATAAATCTCTGTGGCAAATCAAATTACGTATTTTGTTGACTAATATAATATATATTTGTAACATTTTTGTGTCGTCTCATAGAATTTTAAAATATCTAATTAAACATTTTTTTTTTGTCTTTCAAACTCAACAACGAACTTGTCTAATAAAAAATAAACTAAAGCAAAATAATATAAATAGATAAAAAAAAATATTGGGCCTTCTAAAACTGGCGGTTTTTTTTGGAATTGGGTATATTTTCTACTAGAGTTTTAGTCCTTCGCGGTATTTTTGTTTTTGTAAAAAATAAAAAATATTCTAAAATTACATTTTTTATCAGTAGAGTATTTAATCGTACTTTTTTTTTTTTTTTGGTTAAGTAAAATTTATAAAATAAGTAAAAAATATATTATATTTTTTGGTGTAAATATTCGATAAAGTGCGAGTGCCATTAAGTCAATTTTTTCGGCGGAATAATTATTTATTTCTCATTTTAATAAATATTAAATAATAAAATACAAATTGGAAATTAATAAATTTGACTGGGTCCGTCGATTCAAACTAAAATTATTATAAATATATATATATAATATATAAATAAAATTAGATTAGATTATAAGAATTTTAATTCGACCTAATTTCATTATAAATACATAAATAATTATAAAAACCATTAAAATTAATTAAACTGTTATAAAATATAATTATTATATATAGTTAAAAATATACAAAAAACGTTGTTGCATTATATTAATTAATCTTTAATAATAATAAAATATAAATAAATAATTATCAAATTATATAGAAATGAATTTAGTTAATTGTAATTTACCAATTATAACAAAATATATATATGTTATATGTTGTTTTAATTTTTAGGTTTAAAAAACAAACAAAAAATTAAATTTTTTTTTATGGACATGACGAGTAATAATTTCAAATTATTAAACATTTTATTAATATATTATGTTTTTTTTCTGCCTATTTTGATTTAAAATTGGCCTAAATAAATTTTTAAAAATAAAAATTATAAAAATGATTGTTGAAGAAAGGTATATCTATATCAGAAATATATAAAAAAAAATTATTTTATTATATATTTTGTGTATAGATTTTAAATGTTCTGTGATATTCACAAGTGAAACAAAAAAAAATAAATAAAAATATTTACAATAAAAAATATATCTTGTTATTAAAATTTAATTAAATAAAATTTAATTTGTTTTTGTTTCTGTAAATATTCGATAAAAATCACAAAATATTTTTTCTTAATTTAAATCATCACAACATTACACATTATATTATTTGTTTTATTTTATTTTTTATTTTTTTTTTGAATGGGCTGTGTGTAATACAATATAAAAACAAATATATTTTGCCATAACCATTAATTAATTTTACTAATTATTACGATTATTTCATGTAAATAATAAAAAATCACAGCTGCAAATAATAATTATATATTTTTCTCTTCACATCATTTATATACATACACAAAATATTCATGTAAATATTTTTAATTTAAAAAAATAATACCAACAGATGAAATTGAATATTAACGATTTAATTTTATTTTTATTTTTTTTTTTTAATATAAAACGGCTCTAAGGGATATTCTTTTTTCTTCTCTTTTATTATTTTATATACACAATTTATTTTGTTTTTGTTTTAATATATTTTATATACATTTTGTTAATTAATTGTTATAATTTTAAATACAAAACTAGTCTCTACATTTAAAATATTATTAGACAATATTTGTGTTCCTCAATAACCCAAAAATAAAAAAAAAATATATTTCATATCGGTTTCGTCTTCCAAAAAATTTATGTTGCCTTGACTCCGTACCCTAGGTTTGGTGCCAAATTTCATTTTATGTTAATATTAAAAATTCGAATTTATCTGCCAGTTTTGGAACACAATTTGCTTAATATAATTAATAATAATTACTGGTTATATTTTAAACAGCAATCCCTTTTTACAAAACATCACACATACGATCCATATATCAATTTAAAAAATGTTGGTGACGGAATAAGTTCAAACACATGAAAAGGCGGCTGTTAAACGTAATAAAAATTAATAATTTTTAACTTTCATTAATATATAATCAAACACATTCGCGGCTTCATTCCATCTTAAAAAAAAACACAATTTAATTAAATTATAAAAACATCTCAAAAAATAAAATTACAAAGAAGTAGATAAAATTTAATATGTTATAATTATTATTAATTAATAAAAATGAATTTAATTCAACAATAAGCAAACCATTAAAAGTTACATGTTACGTTACCACAGATTTGTGTAAATGAAAAATTATACAAATAAAATACAAAGCTATATTTAAATCAGTTACATTAAAAAATAATTATTAATTATATTTTAATAAAAATACTTAGATAGTTTCAAAGATAAAATAAAACAAAAGACATTATTAAAAAAAATACCTAAATAAAATTTACGCTCTTTTTAAATTTAAAAAATTTTATCTAGTTATCCTAGTTTTTAATTTAACAAAAAATATATATTAAAAAAAATAATAATAATAATTACACAACAAAATGTTGCTAAATAATAATAATAATTATAGAAAATTATATTTTTAATTTTTGTTTCATTTTTTTTCTCTGGTTTTCTCATCACAATAAAAACACAACAAATCAAAATTAAAATTACATAAAACAAAAAATTAAATAAAAAAAAAAAAAAAACTTAAAATGAAGTACAAAAAAAAAATTAAAGTTTTCTTATTTAATTAAATAAGATTACAGAGAATTATGGAAAATAAAATAATGTAATAAAATTCAATTGTTTTTTTTTAACTTTTCATCACTATCATTACAAAAAAATTACATTGCTTTTTTAATATAATTTAATTATATATAATTAACATCACATATATTCATATAAACCAATCATATCTATATATATAATATAATATAAAAGCATGCATTTTTATTTAATTTTGTTTATGTTTAAAAATCTCCGTTTTTAATAGTATAACGAGAAAACCTTTTTAAACAAATTTATATATATGGGTGCTTATTTATTAGAGTGTTATAATATTAAATATTAATAAAACAAAGTCACTCAATAGATATACCTCATAAAAACATTACCATTTAATAGTTTGTTATATATATATCATACACATTACTTATATATATATATATAAATATTATATACATTATATATTGTTTAGTATATTACATATTTTATTTCTTTTTGGGGTTTTAATTATATAAAAAATAAATGTATTACATATTATTATTCGATGTTTAATCATGTAAATATTTTTATTTTTATTTCGTTTTTTTTTATGTAAACCATTTTTATTAATTATCATCATCATCACAACATTATTTTACACCTTACCACACGTCATGCCTTATCATGCTTTATCTCATCGCCATCATATTATTGGTTCATCATGTATTCCTGTGTTTTTGATGCCGAGTACACACCTATATTATACACGTATAAGCGCTTTAAGCATGTGCTTTATAAATTTGTAATGTTGCAAAAATGGAAAATTAGGTAAGTTTTATTTCTGTCTAGTATAATTTTGTAGTAGCAATAATTAGAACAATTATTATTTTATAATAATGATTGGGCCTAAAATTCTATACGAAGAAGAAAAATTCTGTCTTTCTAAATGAAAGATTAAGGTTATTTTATTTTAATTATATTTTTATTGGCTTAAATTTACATTTTTAACAACCTGGTTTTCTCTATGAAATTTAATAAATTTGGCCTATTTTATGGCGAATCACATCTTTTTCCCTCGTTGTCCCGTTCCTGTGTTGTAGGCATAGGTATCGCCCCACTTGTTCAACCGGTACTTTTATTTGGGTCATAATAAGATTAAAATCATCCGCGTTTAAACCTTCAGAATTACTCTGAAAAATGCTGCTTAACGGATTCTACACATCATCAAATTTGGAAAATTTATCGGATATAAACTCCAATCCAATTTTATCACTTACGGAGTTTGTTATCCACTCAATAGGATCGGTTGTGTCTTTAGACAGGTCTTGAATTTTAAAAACCACCTCTACGCGTAGTCTTAAATTTTTTATTTTGTGATATCCGTTATTATTTGAGTTTTTTTTCGGTCACTCCGTAATCGCTGCTCTGGGTGGTCTTTGAGGCCTTCGCAAGAAATCGTTGAATTAATTTTTATTATACATATTAATTTTTACTGTTCGACTAGCACTGTTCACTAGTAAATTAAAACTGCGCGTGCACCATCCGGTTTGCAAGTTATAAGATACAGATAGGCGTAATTAATTTGGTTTAATCATTAACAACAAAGTTGTGAAATTCAGAAAAAATTAATTTAACAACGAATTAATGAAACACACGACGAGATAGTGACACGCAATATTGTAGATTATGGGGTAGATACTCGATCGGCTAGCAAGCAAGCAATTTGCTAGCCAAAATCCTGGCTGCTAAATCAATTTTACCAAGGAAATTTTTGTTTCAAATTATGTTTTTCAAATTTTTTTTATTTTTTTTGCGATTGCACAGTAAATTTTGCGGCTTCATAAATGAACAGCAAATTTTTGTGTTGTTTTACTGTGCAATTGCAAAAATAAACAAAAATTTTATAAAAAATATAATTTGAATTCAAATTTCCTTGGTAAAATTGATTGAGTAGCCAGGATTTTGGCTAGCAAATTGTTTGCTTGCTAACCGATTGAGTATCTACCCGTATTTCTATATAATGGTACAATGGGTCAACTTGAGACCTTTGTGATACAAAATTATTGAAATGCAGATATGCGTAATTAATACCTCTATTATGGTTTTCGCATTTTACATTCCCGGCGAATGCAACTCGTCAAATATACAATTTGGTATTATGGTTTTCGCATTTGACATTCCCGGCGAATCCAACTCACATTTTTGGTATTATGATATTCATCTAAACGAGCTGAACTGTCAAAATGATTCGCCAACTTTTTGTAGGCGAATCTTATAAAATTGGTTTTCTGTTTTCATTTCACAGTCAAAAGCAAACAATGGAGGTTCACGTGTAAGTAATTATATTTTTATAACATGTAGAAAACAACAAATCCCAGCCAATTTTCGAAATTAACGGGAGATGAAGAAAAATACCGATATTGCAAGGGGAATTCCCAGTTTTGGGAAAATAGACAATTCGTAATCCTGCTTTGGAAGGATTTGACAGTAATGTTGAATAACTTGGGGCCTCCTATAAAATAATGTACCAGGCAGAGTAAACGGATGACATTGCTTCCTTAACGATTTTCGCATCTGTGCCATGTTAATATTTTCATCTGGTTTATCAGAAAAAGATAGAACGACACTAGATAACATAATTTTAAACTGATTTTAGATTAATTGAAAAAAAAACGTAATTTATAAACACAAAATCTGAATCATATATGATTACAACAACACAATTATTGACAAAAACCGCAAACGCAAAAAAAAAATTGTTATAAAAATTATTATTCGGCTAGTGTTACTAGATGTGCACTCGCCAAAATAAAGGCGAAAACCATAATACGAAAACCCAACTCACACGGATTTAAGATTCACCGTGAATCGTTCGGCGAGGCGAAAACCATAATAGGGGTATAAGTTAGATTAGGCATTAATTAATTGCAACAAAATTGTGAAAGATAGATGATGCAATAACCCGGGGCCTACGCTGCTTCCTTTACATAAATACGGGCCTAAAGTTTTATAGACGAACTGACACGACAAATGTCGCGCCATGGGAAAGGACACGACTAAGAGAGTAGGGGTGTAAAAACAAATACATTAAAGGCGCCTTCACGAATCGGGGTTATTTTTAATCCAACTCTTTAGCCAATCAAATCTTTATATCCCTTTTCCTGCCTGCCATGGGTAACGCAAAAGACTCATGTCAAAAATTTTTTTTTTTTATGTATTCTGGACCAACACACATTTGTGTATTCCAATTCGTATTCGTCCGAAAAATATTACTATAACTATAATAATAGTATAATAATTAATATGTTATATAATTTACAGTCGTGTGCAATATAATAGGTACATAATATGAAATTTTTATATAATACATTTTATTAACAAAATCATCAAGATCAAAAATTGAAACATGTTTTTTTTAATTGTCAGTCTCTTCTAGAAAACAAAACATTTATTACAATATCACTTCATTGTGATCACAGATCGAACTATCGAATTTATTTATAATTCACTTACGCCATCTATACAAATTAATAGGGAAATTTAAGCAATCTTGTTAAAAAAATAGTTATTCGTTAGAATTAATTGAGTTTCAGATAAAGATTTAATATTTGGTGATGTACCGGTTATTTTTAAGCACCACATTACATCGGCTCCCCCTAGAATCTACCAGTGATTGACATCTTTCAACGGGGATACTCCATCATCGGTTTTGAACGTTTTCTCAAAGCTCATTTATATTTCTTGGCCTCGGCAATTTACTAAAACCACCACTAACCTTAAAAGTAGTAATGTTGAAAGTCGGGATTTGGAAAGTCGGGATTTTGATTTCGGGATTTTTAAATTCGGAAAAACGACTCCAATCCGTTTGCTGAGGCCTCGGTACAAAATCCCGAATTACAAAAGTCCCAATCATCAAAATCCCGACATTAAAAAAATCCCGACTTTTAAAACACCGCAAACGACCCTAACCCTAATATTTTCGAATTAGGTTAGGTTAGGTTTCAGTGGTTGCTATCGCACACTTAGGCCCATTGTGATACCACAGGATCCGACATCATAAACTCCCATAAACTCATTTAATACTATTAATATAGCGTAAAAGATCTCGCACATTACAGCTTTCGAGGTCACAGAGGCTGTCCATAGTGTATTTTTCCAAGTGATCATGTCTTCTATCAGCTAGCGCAGGGCACGAGCAAAGGAAGTGAGCAAGGGTCTACTCCTCCTCCTCGTCCATGCAGCTTCTGCAGAAGTCATTTGCATCCAGACCCAGCCTTCTTGCATGTTCTCCAAAAAGGCAGTGCCTAGTAATTATCCTCACAATTCTACCTAAATCACACTTTATTAGTGTGATTAAGATCTTGGAGCGATTCAGGTTCAGCTCAGGCCATACTTGCTTCGCTACCCTGCCAGTTGAACTGGCGATCCACCTAGCATTTGTCAAGGCAACTGCTTCCCTATGGCTTGCTGCTTTCAGCATAGACATATGCCTTCCTACACATTATCTCCCTGGTTCCAGTTGGAGTCGTACCGTACCTTGCTAACTCGTCTGCCCTGCAATTTCCCTCAACGTCAGAATGGCCCGGATCCCAGACCAACTGAATGCCTGACTGTCCACATAGATAGTGATATCAATTAACGATATTACATTATGCTTCAACCAATTCATGACCTCTTCAATCGCTAAAACTACAGCCTCGTACACACTGCAGTACTCAGGCAGACGAAAAGATAAACTAACATTTAATTCTGCACAGAATATACTCGCTCCCACTCTATCATCGAGCTTGGAGCCATCGGTGAGGGGTCCTTTAGCTGACCCGGTCTCCATAATGAGACCACTATTCCAATCTTCCCTAGAGGGAGAATCACATTAAAAAGCTTGCCAAAACACAACAGGAGTGTTATATAGTCTAAATTCGCCAGGTCATGCCTCACTGAATTGACTATAGTTGAGTGCCCTTTTTGCAGGCACTTCCACCCCAAAGTCGCTGATAGCTGGGCAGCCGTATTAACCGCCATTTGCTTACCAATGATATCCAACGGGAGAAGGTACAGCATGACCTCTAGGGCACTAGTGGGGGTTGTTTTTAGCGCCCCACTAATGAGCAGACATCCTGCCCGCTGCACTTTCCCCATCATATTCCTGTATGTTAATTTCTCCAGAGCTGGCCACCATACGCTCACACCATACAGCAGTGCGGGCTTTACAACTGCCGTGTAAAGCCAATGTATCAGCTCCGGTTTCAAGCCCCTTTTTCTTCCAATGGTATTTTTACAAGAGTAGAATGCCATAGTAGCCTTCTTAACTCTTTCTATCGTGTTTGGTTTCCAACTGAGCTTACTATCCAGAAGAATCCCTAAGAATTTTGCCTTTTCAGTAAGGACCAGTCTAGTACCATTTAGGCTTGGTGGAACCATTGCCGGAATTTTATATTTCCTAGTAAAAAGGACCAGCTCTGTTTTAGATGGGTTAATTCCCAATCCACATCTACTGGTGCAACTCGCAGTGATTGATAGCGCATTCTGCATCACATCCCTGATTGTACCCAGGTGCTTACCCGAGACAGCTATCGCTACGTCATCGGCATAAGCAACCACACTCATTCCTTCCCTCTCCAGTTCCAGTAGTAGTCCATTGATTACTATGTTCCAAAGAAGGGGAGAGAGGAGACCTCCCTGTGGCACTATTCTGGTAATTCCCTGGGAATAGGGAACTGGGGAAAGAATTACATATAGATTCTATTCAAATATTTTTTTTCTGGCATACTAAGGTAAAATGTTAGTGGCAATTTTTTTGAAAACAAATTAAAATTGGGAATAACTTTCCCTGATAATTTCGCTTTTTAAAAATCATTCCCAATTTACAAATATTTACTACAAACTATTTTTCTCAGTAGGCCAGAAAAAACTGATTTATAGATAAAAGCTATGTAAAATCTTTCCCCAGTTCCCTATTCCCCGGGAATTACCAGAATAGTGCCACTGGGGTGTTCCTCGAACGACCCGTCTCCTGACGGAAATGTTCCCCATCCTCGCTATGACCCTTCTGCTTCCAAACAAGTGATCGATCAGCCTGATTACTGGGTCTTCGATCTCAAGGGGCAGCAATCCTTCCCTAATTGCCTCCACCTTTACGTTGTTGAAAGCGCCCTCGATATCCAGAAACGCCACCAACGAGAATTCTTGAAAATCCAGTGACTTCTCAATTCCCCGAACCAAGGTATGTAATGCCGTATCCACGGACTTACCCTTATGGTACGCATGCTGAGATTGTGCCCAGTTTCTGGGTACTAAAATCTGGCGACTTAAATTGAGCCATTTTTTTTGGTTGAAAAAGGGATATAAACATGAAGGGAGAATTAATTTGAAGCAGAAAAAGGGCCAACCTAAAAGATTAACAGAAAGTGATAAACGTTGGATATTAAGAAAAATTAAAAAAATCCGTGTTTAAGTGCGCTGAAAATTGCATCAGAGGTGCTGGAAGAACTGGGAACAGCAGTACATTCACAAACCATCCGTATAACATTAAAACAGCTGAGTTATAACAGCCGCGTAGCCAGCAAAAAACCATTTATAAATCAGCGAAACAGAAAAAAACGAATACATTGCTCCAAGGAATATGTTGGGAAAGATTCCAGTTTCTGCAACGACGAAATATTTGGTGACGAGAGCAAATATAACGTATTTTGATCAGATGGACGGAATATGGTGTGGCGCAGGTGTAATGAGGAGCTCAAACCATCTAATATTACTCCAACTGTATATCAGCTAATGGGGTTGTAGAATTAGTTTTTATAAATGGAAACGTGAGTAAAGAAATGTATTTAGAAATTCTAAAAAAAATTTAAAGAAAAGCGCTAAAAATCTAGGAATATTGTCCACTTTTAAATTTTACATTGACAATGACTCTAAACATAAATCATATTTGGTTCGAGAATGGCTATTATGTAGCTGTCCAAAAGTAATAGAAACCTCTCCCCAATCACCTGACTTGAATCCCATCGAAAATATATGGGGCGCTCTAGACCCGACGAATTCGAGACTTCGACTATTTCAGTAGCTGATTTAAAAAGAGACTGGAACAGGAGTGGACTGAAATTAGCCAAGATTATTACAAAAAAATTGTTGAGAATAATGCCAAAACGCTTACATCACGTTTCGAAGCAGAAGGGATATCTCACAAATTATTAATTTAAAAAATTTTACTTTTAAAACAGATTTTTTGATTGGCACGTTCAGCCGCGGCTGTCCTCAAACGTCTCAACGCATGTGGATTCGATTTCAAATCTTTCTTGAATTTCCGCTTGAATTCCTCACAGAAAAGATTCACCAAACTATTGTTGAAGCCTTCACCGCCTAAATGTTTTCACCAGTTGTAGATCGAACTTCGAATAATGAGCCCTCATTTATTGTTAGGATTGATACATCAAATGTTCCACCGCCCAAATCAAAGATTAATACGATGTCCTTTCAAATTTTTATTCAAACTGTCGGCAAGGACAACGGCTGTTGGTTCATTGATAATTCGCAAAACGTTCAAACCGGCAATGGCTCCGGCATCTTTGGTTGCTTGACTGAGAGGCACATCTCTTTTTCTGCCTGCCCACACAATTAGGCAAAAGAATCATGTCAAAAATTTATTTTTGTATGTGTTTTGAACCAACTTACACATTTGTGAATTCCTTTCTAACTTATCGAATCTTCGTCCAAAAAAACATTAACAATACGGTTGGTTGTACTTCAAATTAAACGAAATTTTTTATCAAAAACGCCATTACATTCTATGTTTTTACTTACACCAAAACTTTTACTTTTACTTGAACCAAAATTAATTTTTTTTTTTGTAGAAAAGGGATATCCACACCACACTACAGTAACTTGTATCCGGTATTTCTATTTATGTATATCAAAGACACAACTTGAACGTTCGTGAATCGTGATTATTCTCAACTTGAAAAGAATGAACATTCTGATGAATTTATAGAGAAATTAGTAAAAGAAATACATATATATTAGGGGTTATTTTGTTCATTGATATTTGTTCTCCTACATTTCCCCATTTTAATGTAGATTATTTTTTATGCATGTTAAACAATATGATTAATTCTTTAAAATCAATATTGGAAATTACCAATTAAATTATTTTATTAGGAGTTACAGTGAAATTTGACTTTAAAATATTTCTGTTTTTAATATGATACAAATCGGCTAACAAATATTGAGAGGATGAACCTTTCATCTAAAAATATATTGTTGCGTTCGTTCATTCATGAAACTATTTTTTCGATCAACCATCTCTTATGAGCCATGCTACACACGGTTTCATACGACCGGCTTCACCTTCCTTTCTTTCCTCTTTTACCTACAAAATCCGTTTTGTCTGCGACATTAAATTTTTCGGATGAAAATAAAAAAAATTAAGGCCATTTTTGATATGTAGATTTTTGTTTAAATTTTATTTTCGAGAGAACAGAATAAAACAATACAAAAAAATTTGGTGTTTTAATACAAAATAAGGGTTTAAATTAACAATAAAAATCTATTACGACTTAGTTTGAAACTAGAAGCTGAAATCGTGTGTAGTGGCTGTATGTAAAAATGCAGAACGTCATTTTGAAGCAATATGATTGGTCGAAAAAATTGTTTGGATGAATATCAATAAATGAACGAACGAACGTAACACTGAATCTGACGTGTGCTCATTTTATTGGAGTGCAAGTTTTTTTTAGGGTGAGAGCAAAACCAACAAGAATTGTTATTGGTTTGTTGGTTTTGGTTCTGTATCTGTAGGCTAAATTCAGAATCTACTTAAATATAAGTCCTGCTTACTCTTCTCATTGACATATACCTATTTAAAAAAGACAGTGTGTTGGTTACACTAACAATGCAACGTAAATTTGAATTGTTTTACTTAATTTTTTTTGTTTTTGCACTAATACTAATATAATTATATGTATTTAGTTATTCAAAAAAAAATTACTATGGAAAAAAATTTCCAATACATCTTTACTTAGTTATTGTTTATTTCATATGTGTGCACACTCCATGGAGTTAGCAGAACTTATAATTAAGTAGATTCTGGCAAAAATCAACACATTAAAATTAATAAATTGTGTTGGTCGTTTGTTTCGAGCTTCGAGCGTGCGTTAGCGCACCTAATCACCTTTTACATGGGATGTCAAAGAAGCACTGCATCTCGCTTCATATAAGTCGTAATAGATTTTTATTGCTATTTTAAAACCTTATTTTATATTTAAATACAATTTTTTTGTCATTTTAAGGTCGATTTATATTATCCATTCCTTTATGTTCCTTCACGTATCGTATCAGACAAAAAAAAAACATTGTTAAGCTCGATTTATATTATACGTTCCTTTCATTTCCTTCATTTTTCTTATCAGACAAAAAAAAAACATTGTTACATGTATTTTCATAGGAGTATTTATATTATCCATTACATTCAGTTCCTGCAAGTACGGAACGGATAATATAAATACTCCAATGGCTGGTGCTACACGAGATTTTAATTTCTGGTTTTAAACTAAGTCGTAATAGATTTTTATTGTTAATTTAAACCTTTATTTTAAATTAAAACACCAAATTCTTTTGTATTGTTTTATTCTGTTCTCTTGAAAATAAAATTTAAACAAAAATCTACATCTCAAAAATGTCCTTAAATTTTTTTATTTTCTTTTCTATTTTTGTCATTTCGGATTCACGGACAAAAACTGTGCGACATAAAATTTTTGTCCGTGAATCCGAAATGGCAAAAAAACAAATGAAAATAAAAAAATTTAAGGGCATTTTTGAGATGTAGATTTTTGTTTAAATTTTATTTTCGAGAGAACAGAATAAAATAATACAAAAAATTAGGTGTTTTCATTTAATATAAAGGTTTAAATTAACAATAAAAAATCTATTACGACTTACAGTGACTCCCAGCTTATTTGATCCAGTCGCATTTTATGAACAAAATTGTAAATATCTCGCGATGTCTTATTTTTTTTGAAAAAAACTAAATGTAATATGAAAGCTATATTTATTTTTATTACAAAACACAAAAAATAAAATAAAAATTCTAATGCATATCAAAATTACATTAAAAAGTTCATTATTTCGACTCAAAACCAACACACAGCTTAAATGATCCACTGCCACAAACATACTAATACCATCAAATTTCGTCAAATTACTTTTGTTATTATTCTGTTTTTATGGCATTATTGTTGTTGGTATCGGTATAATGCATATGAAACAAAACGTAGTAAAACAAAACAAAAATAAAAACCAAGAAAAATATTTCCATTACGAGACAACAAAAATAACAAATTTTGGTTTCACGATACAGTTAAACAAATTGCATACAGTGTGCAAGGAAAGTTTCTGAGCATCCGTCTCTAAATTTACTAATGGTGATATAGGTAGTCGATGCTTCCAATTTATCGAAATTGTTGTGTGAACCACCATCATATTCCTAGTCATACACAAGCGACTTTGATGCTACAAAGATGTTGTGAGGTAACACAAAAATGCGATTACACACTAATGCGATTACACCCTGCAATCGAAGTTCCTATATTTTGCTAAATTAGTATTTGTTGATTAGTTCCGTGTAACAAAAAAGGAAAAAAAGAAAAACCATCAAAATAAGATATCCTTATTTCAACCAAGAAAACAAAAAAAATTGGCTCAGTTTTAGTCCAACCCACACAAATGTGTGAGAAAAAACCATAGTATGTAATGGCGTTGTTGATAAAAAATTTCGCTAGATTTGAAGTAAAACCAACACAATTGTGTGTATAGATATAGTGTTTTTTTTCGGACGAAAATAAGTTAAAACGGAATTCACAAATGTGTAAGTTGGTTCAAAAAACATGCAAAACTAAATTTTTGACATGGTACTTTTGCCCTACCCGCACAATTGTGTTAGTAAATCACTAAAGGGATATCGCGAAATATTTACAATTGTGTTCATAAAATGCGACTGTATCAAATAAGCTGTGAGTCACTGTATACATGAACTAAATACATGAATTAAAACAGCTTTCATAGGAAAGTGACGAAAAAGAAGCAACTTCAAAAAAGTAAAATGTGGTATGGCCCATACGAATACTAAACAATTCCGCCATTCCACACTTTGACTCTTTCGTCGTGATTCTTTCCTCGTTTCCTTCCCCTTCACCCACAAACTGTTTTTAGTTACGATGAAAGCATCAAAGTATGGAATGGCGGATTAAGAGTTAACATTAACATCTCGAATTCTCTCGAAGGTCACTCAATCGCGCATAACTACTGTGACGCACGACTATTTAACATAATCAACCAATGCAAAACCAATAACAGTATAAAGTCATGCTAATGCATCAAATATAGAAAAACTACACTATTATAGATAATTGTATTAAAATATCCCTTTTCCTGCCTGACCACATAATTGCGTGGGTAAGGCAAAAGAATCATGTCAAAAATTTATTTTTGTATGTGTTTTGAACCAACTTACACATTTGTGCATTCCTTTCTAACTTATTTTCGTTTGAAAAAAAAACTAACTATACACACAATTGTGTTGGTTGTACTTCAAATCAAGCGAATTTTTTTATCATAAATGCTATTACATACTAAATTTTTTACTCACGACTTAAATTGAGAGAAAAAAATTTTTTTTTTTGGTAGAAAAAGGGATATATGTGTACATCGTTTGTGCGCACTAATTTAATAAGTAGTGGTACTAAAGAAAATAATTAACATAGGATTGTTAGTGTACCAACACAATCTTCTGTAGTTTGTTGTTATGTGGTATCTGCGTTTCAGACTTTGTTCAGGGCTTTGAATTGTTGTTGGTTTTGAGTTTTGACCAACGTCACAAAATTCTCGAAAATTCATCCTCTCGAAATAAAATCGTTCGTAGCTCGTAGCAATACCACTACTACGCTACGTCTACAACTACAACTACAATTGTTCTCCGGCTCATGCCACACGTAAAAAAAAAATGCCGCATTTTTCTTCGTTTCTTACCCCGTTTACCTATGATACAAGTTTTAATTGCGACTTAAACAAATTTTCTGTTCTACCACACAACTCAAACATAAATGAAATAAAAAATATTTCAAGGGCATTTTTGACTCATTTTAGTTAAAATTTTATTTAAGAGAGAGCAGAACAAAACATTGGTAGAAAAAAATGCCAAAATACAAAAAATGCTCGTGTGGCATGGTTGCTTTAGTTCATTCTTCATTCTTGCTTGTTTACATTTTTGTTTGGTTGAGAAAATTCATGATCGTTCGAGAAAATTTAGTCTTTAATATAAATACCTGCTCTCTGCGAGAGTGCCGCAGTTTAATACAAAACAGCAAAGCGAAAACATTAAATTTTATCGTGAAAATAAAAATTTATATTTGTGTTTTTTTAAAATTGTTTTATAAAAATAAAAGTTTATTGTGAAAAGTGAGAAAAATAATAACAAAATGCCTGCAATTGGAATTGATTTGGGTACAACATACTCATGTGTTGGTGTATTCCAACATGGTAAAGTAGAAATTATTGCCAACGACCAAGGCAATCGAACAACACCCAGTTATGTGGCATTCACGGAAACTGAGCGGTTGATTGGCGATGCAGCAAAGAATCAAGTGGCTATGAATCCGCAGAACACAATTTTCGATGCAAAACGTTTAATTGGACGACGATACGATGACCCAAAAATACAAGATGATCTTCGTCATTGGCCATTCAAAGTCGTTAATGAAAATGGAAAACCCAAAATAGAGGCCGAATTCAAAGGAGAACGGAAGCGTTTTGCTCCAGAGGAGATTAGTTCTATGGTGTTGTCGAAAATGAAAGAGACAGCTGAATCGTATTTGGGTGAATCGATACAGAATGCAGTTATCACAGTGCCAGCTTATTTCAATGATTCGCAACGTCAAGCAACCAAAGATGCCGGAGCCATTGCCGGTTTGAACGTGTTGCGAATTATCAATGAACCAACAGCAGCCGCCCTTGCCTACGGTTTGGATAAAGATTTGAAAGGAGAACGTAACGTGTTAATTTTTGATTTGGGCGGTGGAACATTTGATGTATCGATCCTAACAATAAATGAAGGTTCATTATTCGAAGTTCGATCGACAGCTGGTGACACACATTTAGGCGGTGAAGATTTCGACAACAGATTAGTGAATCATTTCTGTGAGGAGTTCAAGCGGAAATTCAAGAAAGATTTGAAATCGAATCCACGTGCATTGAGACGTTTGAGGACAGCGGCTGAACGTGCCAAGCGGACATTGTCATCCAGCACCGAAGCGACAATTGAAATTGATGCATTACTAGATGGAATCGATTTTTACACAAAGATTTCACGTGCCAGATTTGTGGAGTTATGTTCAGACTTATTCCGGTCGACCTTAGATTCCGTCGAAAAGGCATTGGCTGATGCTAAAATGGATAAAAGCCAAATTCATGATATCGTCCTAGTGGGAGGATCAACTCGTATTCCTAAAGTTCAGTCGCTACTCCAAAACTTCTTCGCTGGCAAACAATTAAATTTATCGATCAATCCGGATGAAGCAGTAGCATATGGTGCAGCGATCCAAGCGGCCATCATAAGTGGTGACAAGCACGAGAAAATTCAAGATGTTTTGTTGGTTGATGTGGCGCCGCTCTCATTGGGTATCGAAACGGCTGGTGGTGTTATGACGAAAATTATTGAACGCAACACAAGAATTCCATGCAAACAAACGCAAACATTTACCACATACTCCGATAATCAACCTGCGGTCTCGATTCAAGTATTTGAAGGTGAACGAGCGATGACTAAAGATAATAATTTGCTAGGAAAATTCGATTTAACGGGGATTCCACCAGCGCCACGAGGTGTTCCGAAAATTGAAGTCACATTTGATATGGATGCCAATGGAATATTGAATGTAACAGCGAAAGAAATGGGAAGTGGAACTGCAAAGAATATTACAATCAAAAACGATAAAGGACGTCTTTCCCAAGCTGATATTGACCGTATGTTAGCCGATGCAGAACGGTATCGCGATGAAGATGAAAAACAGAAAGCAAAAATCTCGGCTCGCAACAACTTGGAAAGTTATGTATTCAGTTTGAAACAAACGCTTGAAACGTCTGGCTCGAAATTATCGGATAATGATCGAAATTTGGTAAAGGATAAATGCGACGAAACAATTAAATGGTTGGATAACAATACAATGGCGGAAAAGGACGAATATGAATATCGCATGAAGGAGTTATCGGATGTTTGCAGTCCAATAATGACCAAAATACATAGTGGAGGCGAAGGTGGTCCCAGCTGTGGTCAACAGGCGGGTGGTTTCGGTGGTAAATCATCTGGCCCTACAATTGAAGAAGTTGATTAAACTCCTATTATGGTGTATAAGTTTTATTTAGGTAGTTTTTAATGTTATTCGTTTTAGAATTTTATAAATGAAATAAAATATTTTGAATTTATATAACAATAAAATAGTTCATTGTTTTTTTTTTTTTTAAATCCATGCCATGTTTTGATGTCGAAGCACTCGCAACGCTATTTGGGAATTCAATTCGATAATGAGTACAAATTCATATTTGATTTGAATATGATTCGAACGATTCCTATCAAATATGAATCTACTCTCGTTGTTGAATCGAATTCTCAAATAGCCCTCCTTTTTCGCGGTTCAATTTCTCATCCTACTTTACGCAGTTAATGCGGCCACATGAAATTTGCTCGACTCTCGATCCGAGCCAACAAAGTTAAAATGTATGATCTCAAAGGGCGGTACAACAACAATTTGCGTATCACACATTTTTGACTGTTGGCTCGGCTCGAGAGTCGAGCAAATTTCCTGAGGCCGCCTTTACTACCAAATCGAAGACTATAGAACCGATATACAGCCAATCGACCAAATGTGATTATCAAATCGCAATTTCTCGATTGAAGTGATTGAAGTCGAATATCCCTTTTGAGTTCAATAATTTTTTTTTTGCTACAATTTAAGTTCACCATACACAAATGTGTATGCAAATAACGACTGGTTGTAATGTCTTCCGGATTTTAACGGATCTTGGTTAAATTGTAATTCTTTTTGTAAAAAACAATAATTTTAATAAATTATAAATTATTTAACATTTGTTTTTGATCTCTCCGTCCAGATACGGGCAATATTAGTAAGTATTTGCAGTTTGCTTCTGGATTCTTCTATGCAATCAGGCGCACTGCGAACAAGGCCGTATCATCGGTAAACGTTGTTTCGTTAGGCTCCTCTATCGTGGGTAAGTTTGAGGTATATAGAACATATAAAGTTGGTTGGTCGCTACCGTGTGGTACTCTTGCTGATATTTTTCTTATTTCCGAGAGTTCGCCATCTAATTTAACATGAAAGTGTCGGTTAGATAGGTTACGTCTCTTTGTAATTTATATTCCAAGTTTAATTTTAAATTTTAATATGTAAAAGGTCAGAATATCGTTTTTCTTTATGTATGTGATAATATTTTATTTATTTTCAATTATTTCTCTATATAGAGAATTCCAAGCCTTCAGGCCATACTCTGTCAAAGGCCTGTGTTACTTCAAAGAAGATACTTGAATATACTTTTTTTCTAAGTACATCTTCAAATAGTTTTCTACATCAAATCGTTTTCTCTCAAGTCAAATTAATGTGGAGGAATAAGATTTCTTTCTTCTATTATTGGTTTCAGTCTCTTATTGAGCAGTAGTTTCTCGAAAATTGTTGGAAGTAAAGAAATCGACTTATAAGAATCTAATGATTCGTGGGGTTTATGTATCATGATTATTTCAGCTTTCACCGATTTGGAACGTGTTTAAGTCTGAATACTACGTTAATTATTTGGAGGAGTTTACGTAATCCTTTTACGAAAAAATTAGTTTAAGTGGAAAGTACATTTAAAAATCATTTGGTTCTCCATCTCATTCGAGGTAAGGAAATGAATATTACTACTTCCAGCAAGACTACTTCTTCACATAAAGCAAAACTAATTCAAGATTGGTACCATGCCAAGTTACTTGATTTTATATCATCGTAAGAAAACGTCTGCTGCACCTCAGGCCCTAAATCCTTTGGACTTCTATATATGGGGATTTATGCTTGGCAAAAATAGGCGATACAATAAATTTTAATTTGTGTTAATTTACAACTCTAATGATTACTCTCTAAAACTAACCCGTAAAACATAACTAAAAAATGGCTGATGGACTGCTAACGGAATTGGAGGACGCGTTTTGAAATTAAAAAAAAAACGGTAGCGAGTCATAACTAATCACCATCCTTGAAAGTGTTATATTTTCAATATTGAAAACTCAATCGCAAAGCATGGAGTACGGCTCTAAAACTAGTTTTGGATTGGTTCAAAGAGGTTGGCCTTACCGAATTTACAAATGGAAACAATTTGTTCATCACTTGCTTACTTTAAACGATAGGACTTTTCACGACAGTTGAGAATCCCAATTCCAGAACGTTAATAAAAATTCGTTTTAGAATTAAAATTTCATGTAGCCAACCGAAATCGAGATAGTTTCTAGTGGAATAGTTTCTATTTACGAGAATCATCCAGTCGAGAATTTCAGCTAAAATTCATTTTAGAACATCAATTCCAAAACATTCTAGATCGATTAAGATTACAGGCTGCCAACATGTTAAATAAATTTGAATTTCTTCGAGCTAGCAGTGTTTCACACGAACATTTTCATGCGCTGGTATCGTTTTGTTATTAGTTGTTTTTGTTGTAATCGACTGTCAAATATAAAAGTTTACACAGAAAAATCTTACCAAAATTGTAAAAATTGTTAGGTTGCGCTATTACCCAAACCGTGGAATGTTCATTTGGTGTGAGTCTTCACTATATTTAGCAATTTCCATCTATTAACCAATAGTAAAATTAGTTTTGTGTAGAGTTTATAATTTGCGACTTCGCAAAAATAAAAAAGAAACGAAAATAAAACAACAAAATTTTGACAGTTCCATTCAATTCTTTTTAATTTTTGTGTTTTCTCTGTGTTAATTAAATTGATTGCTTTATGTTTTGCAACATTTAATCATCTGTGTGATTTTAGAAAAGAGGAAATTGCAAATAAAATTTATATAAAACTCATAAATTTAGTAGTGGCTTAAGTACAAAATTTAGATTGCGTCAAATTACATATACAGGAAATAAAAATTTCGCATTACTCAACAGAAATGGCTACAATGAACAGCAATAGTTCTTCGGATGGAAGTTGTACAGCACCCGATAAATTTCACATTTCACTGAGTAATGATGTGGACAATACGAGCCGTCTGACCCTAACACAAATGAAATGTCCATTGTGCTATACACCAAAAAAATTATTTCACTGCCGAGATTGTATACGACACGGGAATATCGTGCATTCCACCACCAAACAAATCGCTGACGAAAGGTTTGTATGGCTATAAAATTAATTTACTTATTACTTTACGTTCTTATAAACAAACGATTATATGTATAGTCGATAGTTTACATTGTAAGTTTTAATGTAGTTCGATTTTAGAAAGTAACATTCACCTCCCCGTTACGATGGGGTAACCAATTCAATGTTGTTAACCATAGTACTCAAATATCAAAATGGTTTGGTTGATGACTCTGCATTCCATAAATCAGCGATAAAAAAAAAATCGTATTCAAATTTCTGCTGATTTGCATTTTGAAATAGCAAGCGCGTGGCTTTCGATCGAACACACAGTAGTTAGTTAGTGTTTAAACTGTGAAGAAGTAATAATGTTCTACTTAAACTCGTTTGGTACTCATTACAGAGTATTGCTAGTGCTAGAGACAAAGTGTTACATTTTTTAATGTATAATCGATAGTGTGTGTGTGTGTTCCGTGTTGGTTGGCCGTAAGGCCTTTATTTAGTGTGAAAGACAGTTGTGTTAAATTTTAAAGATCCCGGTGGTACGATTATCTTGTAAGTTGAAATTTATTTTACATTAAAAGTGTTCGTTTGAAATTGCCAGTAGCATAGAACACATTTTGGGATTATGTTTCATTTTGTATCGCGTTAGTTTTGGATTTGGCGGTATTATTTTTTTCATTGAGCGCTTTATATAGCTGTGTTCATTTTATGGAGCTGTACCCAATACTTTGTATTGTGAAATCCATTTCGAGATACAGATTTGTCTCGTTTCGCCAACAGTGACAAAATATCGTTTTGGTATCTTAACTTGTATGTTTATGGTTCAGTAGAGGAAAATCTTGGTGTTAACGTGTGGTTGTTTCAAATATAGTTCGGACTGCATAAAGATAAAATAAGATCGGACCCCGAAAGGCTAGCATGTGAAGGCAGCGAAATTGTACGTTAAGCGACTCGTTTGACTTATTGATAATTATGACTGTGTTTTAAATTTTTTATATACATATCTTCTTACAATATTTCTTCACCTCTTCATAAAATACAATACAATTTACATTAAATTGGCGAGTTTGGTAACAACTTAATTCATTAATCAGTTCATTAACGATCAATACTTCCAATCATCCAAAATAAGAATTTTACTGGAAGCATTAAAAACCTAATATCTTTTGAAATATTTCGTTAAATGTTAAAAGTTTTTCTACGAAATGTTGAATTTTATTTGTTTCGACTAACTGTAAAAGAATATCTTGAAAAATTGGGAAAATGTAGCCGATAGGAGGTATCTATCAGCGGTTGGGGTCGTTTGCCCGACTTTCAAAATCCCGACTTTCAAAAGCCCGATTTTCAAAAGACCGACTTTCAAAATCCCGACTTTCAAAATCCCGACTTTCAAAATCCCGATTTTCTATATAAAAATTTAGGTGAAGGAGAATATTATATGCATACCAAATCTTCGGGTTGGTGACATATTCCCGAAAGACAGAATTCCGCGGAACAAATTCCCGAGAGTGATAATCCCGAGAATACAAAATCCCAATGGTACAACATCTCGACAAATCCGCGCGGAATTCAATTTTATCAGAAATCAAAAGGTTTCCGAATATAATTTGTTTCAGGTTGGTGACATATTCCCGAAAGACAAAATCCCAAAAGTTATAATCCTGAGGATACAAAATCCCGATGGTACAAAATCCCGAGGGTACAAAATCCCGAAGGTACATAATTCCGAGGGACAAAATCCCAAAAGTACAAAATCCCGAGGGACAAAATTCCGAACGGACAAAATCCCGCAATCCCGAGGAAATCCCGAATATAATTGAATTCCGCGTGGAATTCAATTATATTCGGGACTAACAGAAATCAAAAGGTTTCCGAAGGTTTGTTTCATTTAGTTAATGATGGTTATATAAAATGTAAATAAATATGTTTTTTAAAAATTTATTGAAATTAGAAAAAATTGAATGATGAAATTTGATTGAACGGTTACTTGAATAAAAAAAAATTATCAGATTCTATTTTTTATACATCTTAATTAAGACGTCTCTACCCGCTGTTTAATTTGTAGAAATAATAGCCTTAAACCGCGGCTACACAAATGAAAAATGTTGACCAATGTTGGCCCAACATGATATAACAAATGTTATTGTAATAGAGTTTGACTATCACACGATGTGCTCTAATTGGTTTTTTAAAAAGTTTCTTTTGATCTTTTTATAAAAAATCGCCTATTGAGCGAATGTATACCAACGTTGGGCCAATACGTTGATGTGCGGTTGGTATCGAACGGTCACAAATTATATTTGCGAAAAAAAATCCCAAAATGCCATCCCGAAAATAATAATCCAAACAACAAAAATCTCAAAATTCATAATACGAATAAAAATACATTTACAAAAACAAAATTGCTCGAACACAATCTCAAAAAAATAAAAATATCGAATTCAAAATCCCAAAATTTACCGAAAAATAAACCAAATGAGTCGAAATCTGTGTGCGCAAAAAAAAATTCGCGATTCAAAAAAATGAAATCATTAGATAATATTTCTTAAGGTATATTTCTAAAATATAAAATATATATTACTATTACGTAGATTTATATTTCAATTTCATATTTTCATTTAATAGTCTTAAATAAATATAAAATTAAATGAAAATTTCGGATTTTTTTTTGAGATTAAATTTTTCGCCCAAACAATCAAAAATTTACAAAATTTGGGATATTTTTGGAAAATTTTTCGGACTATTTATTTTGGGCAATTTAGAATTTGAGAAACAGCCTACTAGTAAGTTTTTTATCTAGTCAAAAACATCATTTTGGTAATAAAATATTCGGGAATACGATGGTATCCCGTTAATGTGTTCTTAAAATCTGCAATAACAGCCATAATTTTCTAACAAATAGACTTTGAAATTTTCATAGGTATTCGGGATGTTGTCCCTCGGGATTTTGTTCCCGGAGGATTTTGGACCTCGGAATTTTGATATCTCGGGATTTTATATCCTCGGGATTTTGTACCTTCGGGAATTTATTACTTCGAGATCTATATAAACCTTCGGGATTATAAATATCGGGATTTTGTCCCTCTCCCTTTTCCAAGATATTCTTTTACAGTTAGTCGACACAAATAAAATTCAACATTTCGTAGAAAAACTATAAACATTTAACGAAATACGGTGGTGCGTTTATCTAGATTTTCGCATACATTCTGATATAATTTTTTAATTTTTCGCGCGTTATATATTGGAAAATATTATCATTTATATCCATGGATAATTCTTTTACTCGGTTTCTTTTCAACGCATCAATTAACATCTCGAACACCAAATCTAATTCTGGTAGAGTTTCGTTAAGTGTGATTATTATTTCATTATTCTCATTTCGCACCTTCATTAAACCGTTATTTATTACAAATTTTAATTTTCTTAAATTTTTCACATCATTGTATGATGTACTTTCCCAAATATGAAATTGATCAGGCTTCAATTCTTTTATTTCATTTTTATTTATATGCATATTTTGATTGTTATTTTGAGCTTTATTTGTCATTGACCTAATTATGACGTTAACATCAGCGTCTCTTGGTATTAATGCCTTGAGCATGTCAGAATCCCACCTTATACGTGATAACGCGTCCGCTACCACATTTAGTGTACCTTTCCGAAATAGAATTTCATACTCATATTCACATAAACTTTGACGCACCCTTGTCATCTTTGAGGAAGGTTGTTGTCTGTAAATAAACTTACTAGTGGCCTGTGGTCAGTTCGTACAAACCGTACAGTCTACCGTACAGGTAAGGCCAAAAGTAATTAATCGCCCAATGAATCGCGAGAAGTTCTTTTTGTAGAATATCTTTGTTTATCTCACTTTTGTCAAGATTTTTACTTGCATAGGCAATTGGAAGATCTTTTCCAATCTCTCCTTGCGACAACACTGCACCGTATGCATCGGTTGTTAATATAAATTCTTTATCCCAATTGGGATATTGCAACATTGGAGCATTTATCAATCTTTGCTTCAAATCTTGGAATGCAATTTAGCATTCTACTGACCAATTAAACGGATTTTTTTTTTGAAGAGAATATAGAGGTTTTGCAATTTTTGCAAAATTAGGTACAAATTTACAATAATAATTACATAAAGCTGTAAAACGATGCACTTCGTGTGCATTTTTTGGAATGGGATAGTTTCTGATTTTTTCAAATTTAGAAGGATCTGTTTTAATACCTTTATTATCTGTTATTAAATGTCCTAAATATACAACTTCATTTTTTAGAAAATTACATTTCTTAGGGTTTAGTTTAAGATTGTATTTTCTTAAACATTCAAAAGTTGATACTAAGTTTTTGTTGTGATGGTAAATTGTAAAACCATGTATTATAATATCATCTACATATAAAAATGCTTGACTTTTTAGTCCGGAAAGGGCAATTGACAACATTCTCTGAAAAGAATTTGAAGAAATTTTTAATCCAAAAGGAAGTCTTTTGAATTGATAATGACCCTGGTCGCTCGAAAAAGGTGTAAGTGGTCTTGATTCTTCATCCAGTTCAATTTAATGAAAAGAATTGGATAAGTCGAGCGTATAAAAATATTTCGCTCTCCCTAATTGATCTAAGATATCCTCCAATCGAGTTAGCGGAAATTTATCATTTATTACAACATTGTTAAGCCTTCGGAAGTCAACTACTAATCTCCATTGTTTTGAGTTGTCCTGGTCCTTTTGATTATATGGTTGCCTATAATTTTTGGTGTAGGAGTATGTTCCGTAGTTATAATACTTTGCCTATAAAAATTGTTTACCGACAAAATATCTCCTTCTAAGAAAAATATATCGTTATATTGTTTACATATATTTAATATTTCATTGATGGCCTCTATATCCAATCCATCTATTTTCAAAGTTTTTTCTAAGTTTTTTATTCTGTCAATTTGATTTTGTTGAAAAGAGATATTACTTGTATTTCTGTGTAACTCTGAAGTTTTTGGTTTAAGCTTCTTTATTATTACATCTTTTTCAGTACTATTTAAAAATCTAGCGTGTGCTATACCCTTACTTGGTATTATGCTACTACCAATGAATATACCTGGTTAGAATTCTTGTTTTTCTATAATTAGTTCAGATTCCCTAGCAATATTTATTGCACAAATAATTTCAGATCTAGCGGGAATAAAAATATCATTATGTTGAGTTTTATGAACTATAAGTGGTACATCGATGTAATTTTCATTTAGTTTTGTCGATAATATATAGTTTTCATAATCTATCTTGAAACAATATTTGTTTAACAAATTTCTACCCAATATTCCATCAGTTGGAATTGATTAAAACTGATATTGTCTAGTATTAAGTTATACTGTATTGTACCTAACGTAAAATTTTCATTGTCAGTGATGCCTGTTATTTTGCTTCGTCGACTACTGTTTATGTTAGCGTTTTCATCACATTTGCAAAGTTTGATCAGTGATATATCTGATCCTGTATCAATCAAAAAATTTAGTTTAGCGTTTAGATTTTGTGAAGTATATACTTCTATATAATTATTTAAACTAGTAGATATATTATAAATTTTCGCTATGTTTTTAATTAAACTTGTAGGTTTTGGAACTGTTGTTCCAATCCCTGAATATGGTCTTCTCTCCCGCGAGGAGAGTACGACTCGTTTTTGTCTCTGGATTCGGTACTGTTGACCTTGGAAATTGTTATTGGAAGTATTCCTAAATTCCCTCGTCTGGTTTTTACCCTTTTGTGTATATGTGTATCGTTGGTCTTGATTACCGGTGTGTCCGTATTTGTGACCTCGATACCCTGCTCTTGAATTATTCCAATCTCTTTGGTTCTTATTATTTACTCTAGGCATATTCCAGTATTGTGGGCCATGATTACTAAGCCTTGGAATATTCTTATTACGTTTATTATCATTATAATTATTTTGTCTTCCAAATCTTTGATCACTTACCTGTTTGAATGTATATAGTTTATTACTGTGTTTTTATTCGCAACACTTTGATTTGCCGCATCCATCTCTCTTGCGAGCTTAGTAGCGTCTGCAAAAGAAGTTGGTCTGGCCGCTATAATGAATGATTTCTGAGGTTCAGATAGTCCCTCTTTGAAAACATTGAGTGCTAATTGTTCATTTAACTTCTCGATGGTATTCACATCACCACCAACTATTGTTTCTTTATTCAGTTTGTTTGATTTTAAAATAATTGATTCTATCTTTGATATATAGACGTCTATAAATAGTCGACCCGCTTTGTACTACGCGCGATAGTTGACTGTGCAATGTCTGTACCGTATCTTTATTGGGATAGTAATTTGTTAATAAGTTTTTTAGTTCTCCGAAATCTTTTGGAATTACACTATTGCCTAACTTTATTTTGGAATTAGCCTCTATCTTAATTGTCCAAATAAATTTAATTAACTTTGTCTTTTCTACGTCATTCACTAAAGAATCATATACTAATTCTGTTATGTTTAAAAAATTTTCCAATTCCACGAATTTTCCTTTAAATTCGGGAATTATCTTCATCGATTGATATAAATCAAAATTTGCCATTTTATTTTGTGTCTGTTCCTAAATCACCAGAATTTATTGTTTCATTTAGTATTTTAGTTTGTCGCTCAGCTACAAGCTCTTCAAGTAATTTGAATTTTTTTTATATATTGCGTTTAAATCCTGCACTTCTATGTCATTTAAATCTAAGTTACCTAGCAACGCTGAATATTGCGTGTCTACATCTTTTAAAATTGTCCGAGGAATTTCTTTTCGGATTTTTTGAAAAACTCTTTTCTGGCCTTTAAAGTATTTATTAATTCTTTAAATTTTAGTATTTATTAATTTTTTTTTATAATTCGTTAATATTTTACTTTTATATTTTAATATTAATTGCATAATATGCTTAATTTCACTTATTTTACTTTAACTTATATAATAATTTAAAAATTTTCCTATACATATTTATATATATATTTATTTTTTTATCCTAATAATAATGATGATAATTCTATCACTCATTTGTTACTTAAATGTTATACATTCGTAAGCATAATTATCTTTTAAATCTTAATCTTAATTTTATACCGACTCTGCGGTTCTTTTGGCTAATTTTTCTATTTGGGCCAAATGCCGTTTATATATATATATATATATATTTATATATATATATATATATATATATATTTAATTAACTCACCGATTAAATATATACATGCCGCAATTGCTGCCATCTCCATCATAGACGCACGCTCGTATTCCTCATCATTCTTGTTGTTGTTGTTATCATCAAGAATGATGTTTTCCTTGATTGCGGGCTTCTTACTTTCATCGCTGCCCATTTTGTTGATTTTTTTTTGTATCTGTACTTTACTTTACTATTCAAATTTCTATTTTGTTTTACTTTTACTGTTTCGAAACAATAGAAACGGTATTATGTAAACGATATTATTGCACGAGTATTCTGTTAACTTACATTTCATTTTTATCTTTATTTATTAAAGATAATAAATCCCTAAATAAATCCTTAAACATTTTACAGCGTCATACCCCATCACATCCTGCCAATTTTAACGTTTTAACTATTTTATCTAGGTAGTCCTCCGGTATCTCCCTTATAATATCCTCTACACTATCTACAAAATACTTGTTTAACGTGTTCGCAATGTCTATCTTTTCGTACACCATCACGCCATCAAAATCCACTCCATTTATATCACTACTTCCCTTAGATCCAATTACCCTTTTTAATGTTTTCCACATCTTTCCCGGGTTGCGTTTGCACTGATCAATGTTTCTCTTATAATACAATCTCTCACTCCTAATCACAGCAACAAATCTGTTTCTTTTCCTTTGATACTCTACCCAACCTTCCTTTACTGTCTCAGTCACCAACTCTCCCTCTTTCCTTCGTTACTCTAAATTTCTTATATGCCTCATCTCTTGCCTTCCTAATATCCTTCACTCTGTTGATGATCCATGGATGACTTCTACCTATGTCTACTATCCTTAACTCGCTTGTTCCCCTTTTTACTGCTTCTTCCACCCATACATTTATTTTTCCACACTCCTCCTCAATGCCCCCAGTGACTTCTCGTACACCATCCTCTGTTCTTATAAGTTCCTCTTTAATAACATTTAGATCAATCTTTCCTTTGATAGCTTTTTTCCCATTTACTTCCTCTCCCTTGATCATTATAAGCGCATGGTCTGCATGGTCGTTCTTGATGCATCCGTTACTCTGGTATTTTCCTTCACAAACTGTTTAAGCCCAAAGATTCTGTAATTTCTTTCAGACACTTTAACATAATATTCTTCCGATCTCTCCCAGTCTAGATTGAAATCACCCATAATTGTTATCTTCACTGCTCCCAACAACATCAATCCCTCTAGCCACTCACTAAAGGCAGTTAAGAATTGCACTACGCTAGCACTTGGTGACCTGTAACAGCATATTATCATTCCCATATCTCCATCGGCTTACTAACTTGATTTGTCAGCCTATTCCCTAGTTTCTCAGTCGCATACACTAGAACTCCACCTGCGTGCCTGGAGTTAGAGTCACCTCTATAATGACTGTACCCTTCAATTCGCAAAATACCATCTCCATCATCTGTTAAAACATGGGTTTCTGTTGCACACACAGATATTTTAAAATCTCTCACAACCTCTACAATCTCATTCAATCTACTTAATATGGTCGCCGCATTTACAAGCATTACATGCCCATTTGCCCCCACACTCCCACGTCAATCTGATTTTGCCGTCCGCTTCACTACTCTCCTTATTCTCTGTATATATAAGCTGGACACTTATCATCCCACGCTGAGTGCTTGTAGTCTACATTTAACTTCATTTTCTCCGCCGTTAAGTGATCCTTTTCTCCACATTTCACTCCACATAAAGCCTTTCCTTTACTGGGGCATTCTCTGGCTATATGCTTTAGACTCGAATAATTATAGCACCTGCTCACAAACACATAGTTCTTTACCTTGGCATAGCTCCACTTGCAGAATACCTCGCCCTTACTCAACATCCATTTGTGCGTCTGCGGATCTACTTCCAGGACCAAGTTTATGTCCCGAAATCTTTTATTTTTCACCACCTTTACTATTCTTAAGCAAAATCCACTCTTCGCCTTATCTAGCCTATCTTGCTTTACAATTGCCTCAACAAGATCTGCCTGATTCACGTCAGTTTCCTCCTTTATTTGCTGCAACTTGATCACGGGATTTCTAGCTGTCGGTATCTCCAACACGAACTTATTTTTCATGGATTCCTCCGCGGCCTCCTTTAATTTCTGAACATCTTCCTGAATTTTACATTCCACTACTACCCCACCTTTACTTATACTCTGCACCTTTTCTATTTCAATATCCAAGCTCACAATGTCCACTGCCTCTTTCAGCTTCTTTTTAGTATTGTCCGAAGGAGTTGCCTTCTCACCTTCCTTCGACTTAATAATGAGTGCTAGAATATCCTTACGCACTTCCAACACATCCGCCTAACTTTCTTTACTTTTACCGTCACTCTTGTTCATCTTGTTTATCCAACACACTGTTTAACTTATCATCCAAATTATCGATAACCGTCTTTTGAGTTTGAAGACCTTTCAAAATATTTTCGTAATCACTTTTTATTACTCCATAATTATTCGCGCAGCATATCCAGCATAAACATATTTTACATATTTATTTTTTAAAATTAATGTTACGTCATGTTCTGTTAATTGCACACATTTCCTGTGGTATCTCCTATTACAGAAACCTCCACACGCCACTTCAAGTGTTTCATTTAGGTTTAGAAGTTTTCCATCCACTAAACCCTGTTGTGTTTTAAAGGCTCTATTTCGTTTAAAATTGACTTTAATATGTCGGATAAGTTTTTGGTTTTTTATTAGATTGTATTTCTTTATATCATCATATTTTTTGCACGTTTCTACAATGTGATCGTTGGTCTCAATTATATTGCATGTATCGCAATTTTTGTTGTCTTATTACTCTATTGTGTATTTGTATGTTTTGTTTCTGGCGTGGCCTGTTCTGAGTCTGATCAGTTGTCTTTAGTTTGTATGTTTCCATTTTGATATTTTTGAACCAGCGGAATTTAGGAGGTGTTCGTTTATCAGTTTGTTGTATTTTCCGACTGTATTCGTTCATGTTTCATATTTTATTTTCGGGGCCCTATTCCTGAATACGATACGAAAATGTATTCGATACGAAAATTCAATACGATACGAAAATACTTTGGTATTCCTGGTGTGATAGTGCCCCATTAATTAAATTAAATTAATTAAATTAATCAAATTAATTAAATTAATTAAATTAATTAAATTAATTAAATTAATTAAATTAATTAAATTAATTAAATTAATTAAATTAATTAAATTAATTAAATTAATTAAATTAATTAAATTAATTAAATTAATTAAATTAATTAAATTAATTAAATTAATTAAATTAATTAAATTAATTAAATTAATTAAATTAATTAAATTAATTAAATTAATTAAATTAATTAAATTAATTAAATTAATTAAATTAATTAAATTAATTAAATTAATTAATTTAATTAATTTAATTAATTTAATTAAAATGATTAAATTAATTAAATTAATTTAATTAATTTAATTAATTTAATTAATTAAATCAATTACATTAATTAAATTAATTTAATTAAATTAATTTAATTAAATTAATTTAATTAAATTAATTAAATTAATTAAATTCATTAAATTAATTAAATTATGTCGAATCCCTAAATCGACCCCAATGTCTTTTATATTTTCGATTTTTCTATGGAGTCGTTAACTAAATATTCATCGTACAAAAATTCGTTCATGAACGTACAAAAACTGTTCGAATTCGTATTGCGGAATAAGGGAAATTTTTGAACGTATCGTACATTTTCGTATACGTATTAGAATTATACGTATTCGTATTCAGGAATACCGATTATACGAATTCGTACATTTTCGATTCGTATTCGTATTCAGGAATAGGGGGGCAGGCGTTACTTATTATATTTTTTATTATGTGTACCGATTCTTCAATGGGGAAGGGATGCTGCCCCCCCATTCCTGAATACGAATACGAATCGAAAATGTACGAATTCGTACAATCGGTATTTCTGAATACGAATACGTATAATTCTAATACGTATACGAAAATGTACGATACGTTCAAAAATTTCCCCTATTCTGCAATACGAATTCGAACAGTTTTTGTACGTTCATGAACGAATTTTTGTACGATGAATATTTAGTTAACGACTCCATAGAAAAATCGAAAATATAAAAGACATTGGGGTCGATTCAGGGATTCGACTTAATTTAATTAATTTAATGAATTTAACTAATTTAATTAATTTAATTAATTTAATTAATTTAATTAATTTAATTAATTTAATTAATTTAATTAATTTAATTAATTTAATTAATTTAATTAATTTAATTAATTTAATTAATTTAATTAATTTAATTAATTTAATTAATTTAATTAATTTAATTAATTTAATTAATTTAATTAATTTAATTAATTTAATTAATTTAATTAATTTAATTAATTTAATTAATTTAATTAATTTAATTAATTTAATTAATTTAATTAATTTAATTAATTTAATTAATTTAATTAATTTAATTAATTTAATTAATTTAATTAATTTAATTAATTTAATTAATTTAATTAATTTAATTAATTTAATTAATTTAATTAATTTAATTAATTTAATTAATTTAATTAATTTAATTAATTTAATTAATTTAATTAATTTAATTAATTTAATTAATTTAATTAATTTAATTAATTTAATTAATTTAATTAATTTGATTAATTTAATTAATTTGATTAATTTAATTAATTTGATTAATTTAATTAATTTAATTAATTTAATTAATTTAATTAATTTAATTAATTTAATTAATTTAATTAATTTAATTAATTTAATTAATTTAATTAATTTAATCAATTTAATTAATTTAATTAATTTAATTAATTTAATTAATTTAATTAATTTAATTAATTTAATTAATTTAATTAATTTAGTTAATTTAATTAATTTAATTAATTTAATTTAATTAATGGGGCACTATCACACCATAAGAAATTATTCGGTGATTGAATTTTATTATCGATCCTAACAATTTTGTCGGCCATACAAAAATACAAAATCTTCTATTTAATGGATGCAACAATAATATTATTGTATCCATTTCAAGTAACCAAAACGTCAAAACTCAAAATAGTGTCCAAGTTGTACAATTTTATTGCAGGTAAATCCATTTAAAATAAATTTCCCTTATAGCTAGGACACACACTAAACAATTACGTACGTTCGTATTCAGGAATACCAAAGTATTTTCGTATCGTATTGAATTTTCGTATCGAATACATTTTCGTATCGTATTCAGGAATAGGGCCCCTGTTTTCGAATTGATTATGTATTCCTTCGTTTGCATTTTTTGCTAATAGGTCAGCTTTTTCGTTCCCTGGTAGTCCTGAGTGTCTCGGTATCCACTGGATTACGATATTTTTTGTAGGGTGTTAGTTTGCCAAATTCAAAATTTGTTGTTTCTTTTTAGCTGATATTTAGCTGATATCAGCGACGTACAGGCGCTTTAAGAATCGGTTAAAACCAAAAGTTTTGTTACATTCCTCTTCAGGGCTTCCTCTATTGCTATTTTGATTGCAAATATTTCTATTGTTTTGATTGTAGCTTCTCTTTTTAATGTAATGGATATTTGTATTTTGTTTTTGTCGAAGTATATTTCTATTCCTCCTTTATCGTTTTTTTTAGATCCATCAGTGTAGATGTGAGTGTACTATTTATAACTTGATACAACTTCCTTTGTCCTATTTAACAGCTGCATTCGATTTGTGGTTTTTTTGTTAGGAGTATGTGGCAATGAATCAAATATTGTTATATTCTCTGGTATGTCTATGTTTGTGTGCTATTTCTGTGAGATGAATTGTAGGAAGAGATGTTCGTTGTGTAGCTTCCTTAACTTTGAGATGGTTCTATTGTTCCTAATTTGGTTTGCCAGATTGTTTTCTTTGCTTAATTGTTTTGCCATATATTTAAGCGTGATTTTTTATTTTCTAGTTGGCTGTGTTGTGTGGGAGCGGTTTCGGGATAGGTTATTTTAAACTGCATTTCACGTTTCTCTGTTATTACAATTTTATTAATTTCACATAACTTAAATTTACATTTAAAATAATTTTTTGATGATTACTGCTTATGACTAAATAGTTAGTTAAATAGTCATATAACCATCTAATTTATAACTGTATGACTTATAACTATAACTGTCTAATTTATAACAAAAACTGTAACTATATCTTAAAACTATAATGCGGTTCTTATATACTAAAATTTCGAGGAAATGAAAATGTTATACAAGCACTACGGAAAACAAATGTGCATTTTTCGAGGTTGCAAGATTGCATTTTCATTTATTGTACGCAAATGTGTTTATTTTGTTAAAATTGAACAACCTTACTAATAATACGGAAAACAAATAAATGAATCGTCTTTTCCGGCATATTACACAACAGCTGGAAGGGATCCGGCCTCGGCTAGTAGAGCTAGTATTGGTGTTGTTTTTAGCATTCCTGTGCATATTCGTATGCTGCTATTGAGGATTTTTTGTTTGGTTTTCATTATGCATTTTTTATCCGTGTCCGTAATGACGTCATAAAATTGTGTTTTTGTGTTTATAATGGCCTTTTGGATGTTTAACATGGTGTATGGATAAGCTGCATCTTTTGTATGAGTTAACATTTTTAATAGGTTTAGTGTGATCGGCATCTCTAGTTCTAGATTTTTGTAGTGTGGTGAAAGTGACATATTGTTATTGATTGTAATACCAAGCATTTTAGAGCTTCTATTTTCTTGGAGGTGGATGTTATTTATTTTTGCTTCAAATGTTGAATTTCTATTTGCTTCATATAGTGACATTTTGCGGAATTAAATTTTAAATTTAGTTTGTTTAGTGTGACAGATTCCTTAACGTTCTGTTTGTTGCAATCTGTGCGTCCTTATCTCTTTTTTCCTTTATTAAGATGGCAGTCTGTAAACTGGTATATTGAGACTATCAGTTTGTAGTTTATGTAATTCAGTTGTATGCCATTATTAAATGCTTTTGATATATCTGTGGTGATTAGTATTTGCGATTTGTAGGTACGTTTTGCTTCAAATATTTGAATAGGTTTGTGAAATAATCTATTGTTCCTAGGCCTGCCCTAAAGCCATAAAAGTTATGTGGCAGAATGTTGTTTTGCCTGATGTGGTCATTTATATCTCCCAGGATAATTTTGTTGAATGTTTTGTACATTGTATTTAATAGGCATACAGGCCTAAAACTTTCAGTCAGCAACTCGTCTTTATTTGACTTTTTGATGGCTATACATTTGGAGATTTTTCAGTTTTTTGGATAAGATTGTTTAGTCCATATGTGCTAAAAATTTGTAGTTTGCAATATTACTCAGAATATTCTCGTTACTTTTAATCAACATTTTTAGAAACTTGTATGATATTTTGTTTTCACTTGGAGCCGTGTCCTGCTTTGAATTTATAACTTTCCTTTGTTAAATTTCTGTATCTCTGTGTGATTTTGCTCTCGGTCGCATGGCATATGGACGTCTTCTATTGATTCTGGAAAATTATCCTGTAGGAATTTCTTTGCACTGTCAGGGTCTTCCATAAGGTTAAAAGAATTGTGTCTGGTGTTTTTATTTTATTTATTTTATTCCATAACATTTTAGTGTTTATATTTGAATGAAAAATGTGTTCTATGATAATGCTTTTGCTTTTTTTTATTTCTCTTTTAAAACTGCAAATGCCTTTTTTAGTTCGTAAGCTGTATACATATTTCTGTGGATAGGGTTTGTTTATTTCTTTTTATGGTCCATAACCCTCGGGATTATTATTATCGAGAGTTTGTCCCTCTTCCCAAATCTTCAAATAATTTGTAATTGAAAATGTCGGTAAATAAAAGCCTCACCAAGATCAGCCAAAAAAAGACAGAAGAATGAAGAAGAAGAAGAGAGAAAATGAAGTTAAAAAAAAGAAAAATTAATATATAATACTTTGAAAAAAATCCCGACTTTTGTCGGGATTCTTAAGTTTCCAGCAAAATCGGGATTTTGAAAGTCGGGATTTTAAAAATGGTATTTTTGAAAGTCGGGATTTTAAAAGTCGGGATTTTGTAAGTCGGGATTTTTTTTAGTCGAGATTTTGATAATTCGGTCTTTTGTAATTCGGGATTTCGTACCGACGCCATCTATCAGTCGAAAAATTGGGGATAATGGATTTTTGGTACATATTTCTTTATATTATTATATTAGAATTCGAGTATAGCTTTTTAAGTAGTGTATGTATTCGATTTAAATCAATGTTTCAGTTCATTTCAGCAGCTTCTGTGCTTAAAACATAAATAAAATTACCCTAAGTTCCTGTATGCCTGCGGGTTATATGAAAAGAATGTTGATTTTTTTGGAAATTTAAATGGGTAATACATACATTTTTATAAAATAATTCAATTCATTTTTTATTTTATCTATTAAATAGACAACTTATACAACTTTTCGTCTGTCTCGAATTCCATAAATTCTTCATCTGACTGAATAGCAATTGTCTACGTTATTTTGATCTGAAACATAAAAATTAAATTTTCAGATTCAACTTCGTTGCCATAATTATGCAGTTTCGTTTTTGGTGGGTCTATTCTGGCTTTCCCTGGGAATAAGGAATATGGAATTAGAAAAAAAAATTCTTTGTAGCACTTTAAAAAAAAATATTAAAAAAATTTACAATAAATTAAAAATTTATTTTCTTTCTTCTTTCTTACCCCTATGTGTATAAAAAATACTATTAAATATGAGTAATGATAATTTTGAGATTTTTGGATGATGACGAAGTTGATAGAAAACGGTTATTCGTTTAGTCCACAAACCATTGTTTATCCTTTTGATATTATAGAAAGTGAATTTGCAGAACTATATTCGCGATTTGCAACAAAGTAGCTGACATCTGGTGAACAAAATGTGAATCATAGTTTGCTATGAAGCAAGGGGGATTAAAACTGTCATAACAATGGATTTGACAATTCTCGTCCTCCTTGTAGACGTAGAAACCAACGCTATCTACATTCGATGAAAATCGCCAATAGACTCGCTCAAGAACTACTGTTTATATAATGAAAAAAAAAAACTGTAAAATTAGGATAAAGAAGGTACGGATAGGTAAAATGCTAGGTAAAAATGTTAAATACGTTGTAGGGTACTTATTCGTTGCGGATAAAAAATACTTTTGCACACATTCTATTATACAACTCGCAGTTTATTTTATAAGCACATGAATAATTTATTTATTTTGACATACATTATATGATTTATATTATTATTTATTATCTTATAATTACATAATACATAATAATAACGATGCACTTATTTACCACAACTTTACGTCCACTATTCTTACCGTGCACTCTTATTGCTGTTATCAGAAATGTAAAGAAGGAAATGACTGAGAGAAAATCTTTTTGCCATAATTATATTTGATTTCTAATTAAAATGAACGCTCGAATACGGTAATTTCTGAGCGTATCAAAAACATACTTAGCGCCATCTGTTGATAGGTTATATTTGTATTCTTTATAGTATTTTGTATTCAGCGACGCTACAACGTAAACATTGCGTTGTTGTCACCATGTGCCGAGTTTACAAGCTGTTGTGTGTCGCGGTATTTCGGAGTTTTTCAGAATTGTTATCGGACCATTTTCTTGGTTTTCTAATAAATATGCTGCCTTGTGCGAAAGTTTTAGCCACCCTACAATCTATTGCAGTACACACATTCGGGATGTGTTCCTCGCCGATACGTCGCCTCACAATCGTCACATTTGGCGTTCCGAAGAAAATTATTTAAAAAAATACTCAACGTATTGGTTGCATTTCATATAAAAGTAAATTAAATAACTAATGGGTGATTTTTTTGTGGTTAGGATTTTCATGCATTAGTATTTGACAGATCACGCGGGATTTCAGACAAGGTGTCAAAGAGAAAGATGCTCAGTATGCTTTGACATTTCATGTTATACGATCTGCCACAACGTCGAATTTTCAGTGAATGGGCCCTAGAAAAGTTGGCAGAAAATCCGCTTTTTTATCGACAAATTTTGTTCAGCGATGAGGCTCATTTCTGGTTGAATGGCTACGTAAATAAGCAAAATTGCCGCATTTGGAGTGAAGAGCAACCAGAAGCCGTTCAAGAACTGCCCATGCATCCCGAAAAATGCACTGTTTGGTGTGGTTTGTACGCTGGTGGAATCATTGGACCGTATTTTTTCAAAGATGCTGTTGGACGCAACGTTACGGTGAATGGCGATCGCTATCGTTCGATGCTAACAAACTTTTTGTTGCCAAAAATGGAAGAACTGAACTTAGTTGACATGTGGTTTCAACAAGATGGCGCTACATGCCACACAGCTCGCGATTCTATGGCCATTTTGAGGGAAAACTTCGGAGAACAATTCATCTCAAGAAATGGCCCGGTAAGTTGGCCACCAAGATCATGCGATTTGACGCCTTTAGACTATTTTTTGTGGGGCTACGTCAAGTCTAAAGTCTACAGAAATAAGCCAGCAACTATTCCAGTTTTGGAAGATAACATTTCCGAAGAAATTCGGGCTATTCCGGCCGAAATGCTCGAAAAAGTTGCCCAAAATTGGACTTTCCGAATGGACCACCTAAGACGCAGCCGCGGTCAACATTTAAATGAAATTATCTTCAAAAAGTAAATGTCATGGACCAATCTAACGTTTCAAATAAACAACCGATGAGATTTTGCAAATTTTATGCGTTTTTTTTTAAAAAAAAGTTCTCAAGCTCTTAAAAAATCACCCGTTAGTTATTGTTGTTGCTTTATATCGATGAAATAAAAGCTTACCTCAAAGTTGAATTCTTCGGACCATTCAACATTTTCAGTCGACCCCATTCTAAGCGGTTCTTTTTGTAGTACATCATTTTAACCCTTTTTCTACCAAAAAAAGAAAAAAATCTTCGCTCAGTTTAAGTCCAAACCACACAAATATGTGAGTAAAAAAACATTAGTATGTAATGGCGTTTTTGATAAAAAAATTTCGCTTGGTTTGAAGTACAACCAACACAATTGTGTGTATAGTTATATTTTTTCGGACGAAAATAAGTTAGAAAGGAATGCGCAAATGTGTAACTTGGTTCAAAACACGTACAAAAATAAATTATAGACATGATTATTTTGCCTTAGTTTTTTGCGGTCGTTGAGAGACTCTCAAATTGGTTTTGTGTTCTGGCGCTCAGTAGTAGTTATTAGCTATTATTTAAATAATAAACTGTATTTCAATGTAATAGTGTTCAAAGATGAGAATATGGGGTGTGTTCATAATTTAATAACAGTTTTTCTATACAAAGGTCACTTTTTAAAAAAATTAAAGAAAAAAGTAAAATTGGCTATCTCTAACTTCACAAATAAATAACATATCCAAGCTTCTTGACATTATGAGTGTCCTCAGTGCAAAAAGACTAAAACAAAAATTAAATATTTTTCAGAAAATTTCATTTCCCACATTTTCTGCATCAGATGTTTTATGACACCTCAAAATACATTATCTATTGTTTGGAATATTATTTAACACGTTGAATGCCTCGCTAATTTTATATGGCTTGCCCGTCTCTCCAAAATGAATTTCTCAGTGTGTGTTGCATATTTTGATGAAAGTATTATTTACAACATAACAGTTAATTTTTTAAACATTCGTGACGCATTTAATTCACTAAGGTCACCGGTGACCCACACGGCGCCGAATTAAAAGCATTAAAAATTTACTCGAATTATGTGTTCTCTTTTAATTTTGGCTTCGCCGGTCACCGGTGACCCCCATGTCGTTCAACGTGTTAACAGATAAGTTTGTTTTATTAAACTTTATGAGTTGTACGTGTTTTATAGGGGTGCCTAATATTTTTGGCCAAGGCTGTATCTAGCTACAGTTGCTCACAAAATTGATCGTACACCATTAATAAAAACATATTTTGTTAAAGAATAGGTACAGAAACAACAATTTAATTGATTTTTTTTTTATATTTCGAAATATTACATATCTCTAAACTAAATTTCTAAAAAAAAATAATAAACCATTTAAAACAATTCATAATAATTAAACAGAAAACAAAAATCACAATATTTCAGTTTCACAAAATTGAGCGTAACACTTATGATAAGTTTTTGGGAAGTTCGTAATTATTACTATATTAATATTTTGTGTGGCCACCTTTAGCGTCTATAACCGCCTGTAAACGACGTGGCATGGATTCCATCAGGTTTTAAGTATAAAAGTCCTCAATATTTTCCCATTCACCCCTTGTTCTATTTTTTAGCTCTGTTTTATTGGACGGATTGCTATTTGCAACCCGTATCTTTATTTCCCGCTACAAATTCTCAATCGGATTTAAATCCGGTGATTGAGGTGGAGTTTTAAGTTGGTGGCGAACATTGTATAGCATCCATTCCTTCACTAAATATGAAGAATGTTTGGGGTCGTTATCTTGTTGATAATAATAATCAGCAGACAAACCTAATCTTTCTGCAGTTGGGCGCACATTTCTTTTGAAATTTTTTAGATATCCTGTTTTATTCATAGTTGTTTCTATAAATTCCATATTTCCTACTCCACTCGCAGCCATAGAACCCCATAACATAACGGATCCTCCTTCATGTTTCATTGTTGAAACTAAGTTCTTCATTTTCAAAAATTCATTCGGCTTTCTTCAAACAGTTTTCCTCCCGTCGGAGCCAAATAAATTTACTTTAGTTTCATCTGTGAATATTACCTTATCCCAGAAACTTTGAGGCTCCTTGATGTATGTTTTAGAAAATTCAAGACGTTTCTGGATATTTATGGTTGACAACAATGGTTTTTTGCGAGCAATTCGACCGTTCAAATTGTTCTTGCGTAAAAGACGGCGAACAGTTTCTGTTGATATGGCTTTTTGTGTAGCTTTTGACATTTTCAATGTAAGCTTTAGAACACTAGCTTTTGGATTTTTTTTTTCATCCCAAGTACAATAAATCGCTCGTTCTGCTCACTCAAAATTCTTTTTCTGCCGCTACCTTGTTTATTTTTTAGCGTTCCTTCATATTTCCATTTGTTTATAATTTTCTTCACTGTAGAATGACGTCGGCCGACAATTTCGCCAATTTCACGCAACGATTTTCCCTGACTGCACGATTTAATGACCAATTTTCGAACACATTGATCGACTTCTCTTCTTTTGCTTTCCATTTTAAAATTTTTAAATTTACTGAGATTATCGTAATAGTTCTTAATCGAAATTTTAACAAATAAATTGTAAAAGTATCCTTCCAACGTAAAACTCGCTATACAAATAACGTTTTTAAGAAATTACGCAAATTGAATGAAAAATTTCTAGTTCTCAATAAGTGTACGCTCAATTTTGTGACATTGAAATGTTGTGATTTTTGTTTTCTCTCTATTTATTAGGAATTGTTGGATTTATTATTTTTTTTTAGAAATTTAGTTTAGAGATATGTAATATTTCGAAATATAAAAAAAAATCAATTAAATTGTTGTTTTTGTACTTATTCTTTAACAAAGTATGTTTTTTTTAATGGTGTACGCTCAATTTTGTAAGTGACTGTATGTATTTCCTAAATAACTAAATGTATAATGGCGGAATTCCATTACTATGGTTTTTTGTATGCAGAAAACCAGAAAGAGATAAAATTAAAAATCCGACAAAGACAGATTATTTTTATTTTATAGCGAAATTTTAAGGGGAACCACGAAATTATAACCAATAAATTAGTTAAAAAATTAAAATTATTGTTATATTAATTTTATTTCTTTCTCTAAATTACTAAAAAACCTAAATATCATTTGTAGGCATCATTTTATTATGTTTTTTAATTATTTTCTTTCAATAATTAAAAACTCAGAAAACGCTTTCCTATAAAAAATTAGGGGAATATTTGACCGCGTTTGTAACATAACCTAAATAATATCACATACATTAAAATTATGTAATACAGAATACATAATAAAAATTAAAAATTGTAAAATATTTTAATTTGAACATTAATAGAAATTTATCACGAAAACGCGTTTTATATCACACTCCACCAAACATATAAAATGTATGAGCCAAGTGCTCACCATAAAAATATTACATAAAAAATACTTCGATTAGTATTTTTTATTTATATTTATGGCAACCAAATCGCAACAACAACAAAAAATTTTAATATACAAATTTTTTACTGTTGCGCCGCTCACACACATAGGGATTTTTGATTTTATCTCTTTCTGGTTTTCTGCACAAAAAAAAGCTGCAGTAACGGAATTCCGCCTTTAAGAAAACTTCATTCTAAATTATTAATTTATTTACTATAGTAGAATCATACATTCTACGCAACGCTGTTAGATAATTAAATTAAATAATCTTTCCTGGTTTTATTTTATAATCCCAAAAAAAAAAAATATAGGAAAAAGATACCTCAAAATAGCAATAATTAGGAAAAAAAATGTCCCTGTCGCCAGAATACACTTTTAGGGAAATAATTCCTAGTCGCTATAATATTATTAATTTCTTTACATTTCCTTATTCCTAGGGAAAGCCAGAATAGGAATCCGTTTCGAATACATTCAGCAGTTATTACGTTCCATCTCTCGGAAACCCATTTACAGACATCTTCATAGGACGCGCATCTCATTTTTTGCTTTTGAAAATGTGTATACCACTAACCATCCATTTGGGATCGGCTCAAAATCCCGAATCACAAAATACCGAATTATCAAAATCCCGAAAAAAATGCCGACTTTCAAAATCTCGAAATTTAAAATCCCGACTCACAAAATCCCGACTTTCAAAATCCCGACTTTCAAAATCACGACCTTCAAAATCCCGATTTTCAAAATCCCGACTTTGCTGAAATCTGAAAAATCCCGACAAAAGTCAGGAAAAAGTTATTATTTTAATTCTAATTACTAGGAACATTCTTTACCTAACACAAATACACCCATAGGACCAGTTATTAATATTTATTAAAGAAATACATTTTAAGGGATAACAGGGTTGAGTGGTACATTACAACAATTTAAAAAAAAATAATCTTAGACTTTGTCGGCGTTCGCTTCTTCTGATAAAAACAATAAATATATTCTCACGATGCAATGTGATTTAACAAAATTTTCCTTTGCATTTGCTTTACCAAATCAAGAAGCAGAAACTGTTGTGTTGCTGCTGCGTTCGTCAAACATTTTATTTATATATTTGATTTAACTTTTATTTTGCCTGACCAAGGGTCTAATTTCACGGGAAAATTATTTAAACAGTTATGAAAATGTTAAAAATACAGAAGTTAAACACGAGTGCATATCATCCTCAATCCAAGCACTATCGACGACGTTGTAGTAGAACAATTGTGTTTAAATTAAATTCTCAAAAATATAGAAATGTTAGATAAAAAGGCAAATTTGTTGTCTATACGAAAAAAACATCTCTCGCATACGACGCAACGTTTAAACCTTTTGAAAATTTTATTTCCTAATTTTTATTGCCCATTTTAAATCGGAGTTTTTAATAAAATTTCGTTATTTTATTTCTTTTAGGTTTTACGAAAAGCAAATCAAATATATGAATATTAAAACAACAAACAATAATATAAATGAAAAAGTAAATTATTATTTACAAAAAAAGAAAGTGATAGAAAATTTAAGAACTAGCATAAATGAGAAAAAGGAAAAAATAATTTTAATAAAAAATTTATTAAGCGAAAATCAAAACAATTTACAAAAGGATGTTGAAAGACGGAAATATTTAACAAATTTTAATCGTACTCTCCGGATAAAATTACCAAAGTACGAGGATAAAGTTAAAGACTTGGAAAATTATGTAATCACCAAAGTGGATGACATCAGTAAAAGACAAGAAATTTTTAATAAATTAGAAATAGAATTAAAAAATATAATCCGCGAATGTATAAAAAAATTAATCAAATATATTTTTCCAATAAAAAAAATAATCGGTAAAGGTGAAATTCAAAATCCGAATGAGATAACTGATTTGGAACGTGATCTGGCCGATGCAACAAGAAATATTCATAGCCGGGAACGATGCAGTTTTACCCAGGATAGCCAAAATGATTGTTGTTATATAATTGTGGCGCCTTATCTACCAGCGAATGGAGATTATTCGGATTATAATGAGTGGGTGGCCAGTATAAAGGACGGTGTGCCATCATCATCGTCGTCTACAGTTGGTAAATTAACGTGTACAAATATGTTCGATTCCGTTTTATTATTACAATAGTTGTTTGATTTATCTTAGGTACCGTCGGAACCGGAGTGATAGGCGGTCGAAACGATGGAACCAACATTGATATAATGTCACGCCCGAATCCAGCGACACGAATTAGTGCAGCTTTAACCTACACAGCACAATTAGTTCAAGTTTTAAGCTTTTATTTGGATATTCGTTTACCATTTAAAACGGTATACAGTGAATTTTGTTCATGTATGCTGTCGGAACAGCAGATAACACGACGTGTTGCCCGATTAAATGCGAATATATTATATTTATGTTATACGCAAGCTGTTAAAATATCACAACTTTATCCATCGCATACACTAGAGAATGTACTAAAATTGCTCGATATCGATAAAAATGATTTAGGGCATGTTGGGCCGGTCGATCCAAATAATAGTTGCTTACCAAAAAAATTAGAGAAGCAATTGGTTGACGAATTAGAATATGGTGATGAAACAGATTCGGACGATGAAAATAATTTTCCTAATGAATGGGAAAATGTGTCGCACAATGTACTGTTATCATCGTCATCACAATCAATACTTGTGATGAATAATGAGGGTGTCATAAATTTGAATCAACAACATTTACTTAATCAGCAACAGCAGCATCAGCAGGCTACCGCTAGTATGGCTGGTGGTTTAATGACAAGTGCAGCAGCATCATTGGCATCTATATGGCGGGGTTGGACAACCGGAAGATAAGTTATTTTTATTTTTTATTTACATAGTATATTTTTTTAAACGTTGAGAAATATTATTGTACCTTGCAATTTACTAAATGTTTTTCTTACAAAAAACTAAGAACTAGTTAAATCATTTACTTTTAAGTATGTGACACGTAACAAATGACACATAACAAATTTATATTATCAACTCTAGTGTTCTAATCCAAAATAGTACATTCAGCTAAAAGTTGCTTTTTATTTTATTGAAATTTTTATTTAAACCGTTTTTATGCGTTATTGGATAAGTGATTGATCGTGACGTGACCTTACACTAGGTCAAGTACCAAAACAGATTTGACCGTTCCGCAATTATTAAATCGTGAAATATTATAACTACATACGTTGAGTTCTTTTAAACTGCAGCTGACCCCTTCAATAACAGGTCTTCCAATTTATGTTAGTTATGTGATACAACCCAAAAATATGGGTTTTATACTGCTTTCGATAATTAAGTAGAATTAGTATGTGACTGAGTTTTAAATTTTTATTACACGTCGGTAAAAGGCGAAAGAAAGATCGAGACGATGCCGGGGTTACCCATGTGGTAATTTTAATTTACTGAATTGTGTTAACGATAAAAACTATTATCCAAATTATTAAAATAAATCATTTCGCTCCAATATTTTTTTCCATTTTTTTTTTTATAAAATACTTTCGGATGCGATCTACAAAAACTAAAACCAGTAAACTAATTTTGTTTTTAATAAACTGTTTCTATTTTAAATATTTAACTTATTTATAATTTAATAAAATGTATAGTTTTTTTAATTTAATTTTTTTTTAAATTGATTAAAAATAAAAATTTCGTAATTAGAAAATTAAGGTATCTTGTTTTAATTCGAAAAACATACACAAAATTCATTACATTTAACATAATTCATTATAAATTACATTTATGTGGTGTGACAGTCGATTTTTTTTTGATTAAACTATTTACTATACTAAAGCGCTTTTAGTTCGGCCAAGGAAATGTAGATGGATAAAACATTCTGTGCCTAATATTTATTCTAAATTATAAACTCGTTTGTCGACCACCGATAAGGCAAAGTCGGCAATTGATTAATTAGAATAAAATATTAGTACTTTGCATTTGCGCCATCTATTAAGAATGGATGAACTAACTTTAAATTAGTTTAGTCAATAAATTAGCAAAAAAAAAAGTCGGTGTCAGATAGCATTAACATTAATACCAATTTTATGAGAAATTTTGGGTGTACGAAATTCCACACTGCGTTTTAAAATGTACGGTGCAATTTTGCCGTATTATTTAACGCAGAAGGTAAGATTTTTCTAAGTTTTCGGCGACAGTTATGTTGTTGAACATTTATGTAAAGGTTTATATTTAGCATGTATCTAGTTTTTAGTTAGTTTTGACTTTGACAAATTCTGTTTACCTAATTTTTCTTTTGATCGTTATCTTTTCTGATTAGTATTTGATATTAACGTTAAAAAAATATCCAAACGTTAAAAACATTATTAAACTATTTTTAAATTATATTAAATTTATTTAGTAGCTTTGTAGACAGACTGTACATTTTTTAAAATTTTACTTCAATAATGGCCATATTGTTATCGAAATAAATGTCATGCCTAACATTATTTATTATCTCAGTGTTTGTGAAAATGCTTTTGGCAACTGACCCAAATGAATCACTTATATAATATATGTGTGATTATTGCGGTGAGAAACCCCATAATTCATCACTTAAGGGATATATCCTCTATCCGGTCACAAATTAATTATTTGCGATCAAAAATATGGTTACTAGATTTATTTTGCCATGCCAATTCTCACATCGTTTTTAAATTATATATTTTTTGCGATTGTTAAGTAGAAATACATAAAAATACTGCGACCTCTAGAAAGGCGTAGCAGCCTTTTCGTAGATTTCTACTCTACAATCGCAAAATAAATTTAAATTTAAAAAAATGTGTCAATTGGCATGGCAAATTAAATCTACTTATACCAGGTTTCCATCGTCGATAGCATAATAGAATAATAGTATAATACTATTATACTATCAAGCCTAGCTGGTTTTCCATCGTACGGTTTGGATTAAGCCTGCTCGAATTGATCATTTGATAAAAAGGATATTATTAATTTATTTGACACATACTATATAAGAATAATATATAACGATAATCAGCCAACAAATTATTTCTCATTGCGGCGAGAAAATATTAAAAATGGTAATGGATAAGCTACGAAAATTAAATTTAGTTTTACACTGTTAAATTTATAACGTTAAAAATAATATTTGCTACGTATTATACTTTGATAGCTAGTATACTGAAATATTTTAATAAACTATTATACTATCAACTTTGGTTTTCCATCGTAATACTTTAATATTATAATACTATTATACTTGTATACTATGACGATGGAAACCCGGTATTAGTAACCATATTTCTGATCGCAAATAATTAATCTGCGACCGGATAGAGGATATACCCCTAAGTATGTACAACCCTGACGGTTATAAAAACGAGAAAAGTATATAAAAGACGGAGAGACATCAAAGGAACGCGTTATTAAATTAGTGGAAAATAAAAGAACGCGTTATTGAATAAAATATTTGTAAAATAAAAATAGAAGTTTTCAGAATAAGAAAGCGGTCATAAGTTTTAATTATTCTAACCTTTCCACATGGGGGCTCAACTGGGATATTTCTCAAACAACTTAACATAGATTGTTGGTTAATTGTGTGCTTATGGTGAAGGACGTCACACAGGAGAGAGATCGACGGTCACGGGAAAGAATAACACAAAGAAGGTGTAAGAGTGCTTGTACGGGATCAAGAGGTTCGTAATTAAAACAGATGAAAAATGGAACCTAAATTTAAAAAAGAACAACAAAAAGAAGAAGCCAATGACGATGACGCAAACAAAGAAGAATTATACCAGCGTGTGATGAAGGAATTTTCGAGCAAAGTGAACGAGATGCAACTTTCTTCAATGGTTCAAACTGCATCACAATCTGCGAACATTGAAACTTGTTTCGAGACGTAGAAGACGCCATGGTCAAATTTAATGGTGACAACGAGTAACCAGTAGAACGGTGGAACAGTGACATGGAAGGAGTCTCCATAACGTACGGTTGGAGTGATATACAAACAGTCATGTGTGGGAAGATGTTGCTCGATGGATGTGCTAAGAAAGTCTTACGCACGATAAGTTTGATCACGAATTGGAATGAATTAAAAGAATTCCTGGCCAAATATTTACCACGGTACGCAGCAGTTATTCACAAACGACTTGCGTCCAGAAAGAGAAAGCCGGGAGAAGGTTATCGAGTGTATTTACTCGAGCTGATGGAAATAGCCCATATCGGGAAAAATAAAAGAAGCACCTATCATCCAGTATTGCATTGATGGTATCGATGGATATAACACAAACAAAATCATTCTGTACGGCGCCACCAATATGGAGGAATTAAAAAATAAGATAAAATTGACGAACATTTTTTCCCGAATGTTGACTACGATCAATAATGAATGCAACCAGACGGGACACATGAAAAAAGAATGCAGAAATAAAGAAAACGGCACGAGATACTTGCTACAAGTGCAATATATATGGACATTTAGCATCCAAATGTCCCATCCTCGAACCAAATCAGACTACTGCAGTAATGGCGACCAAGGGTATTTCTCGGAAAAACGTGCAATATATAAACATATAGGCAACCATCAAGTGCTCGCACTCGTGGATTTCGGAAGCGACCTCAATTTGATGAGCAAAAGAAAATGGGAAGCGTTGGAACTGGAAGAATTACAACGTGTACCGACGAAACTTTACGGTGTTGGTTCAGGTGCCATGGATACTTTAGGGAGAATAGAATGTGACATAATAGATGGCGAAAGATTCGTTTCCATGTGGCCCCTGAATGTTGGTGTCATGGCAGCGGACATCACAGAGGATGTTGTCTGAAAATATGATTGATGTATCAAGTTTTCGGACAACTGCGTCTCGAGGACATAGTTTGCATATATATGGATGACCTAATAGTGCACGAAGGTTCAAAGAGAGAAGCCGCAAAGAAAATAAAGAAAAATAGCTGAAGCCAACTGTCTAAAAATAAAGTGAGATAAATGTCAGTTCCTGGTAAAACGAGTGGAGTACTTAGGTATGAAATTGAGGATAGTCAGGTGAGACCATCAACGGAGAAACGACGACTGTTCTGCAATTACAACGCTTTATGGTTCTAACCGAATATTTCAGGAGGTTTGTCGAAGGATACTTAACCATGGCAAAGCCACTAACCGATTTACTTATGAAAAAAATACTTTTTAAATTCAGGCCCGATCAATACAGTTCATTCGTACGCTTGAAAGAGGCGTTAGTTACAACTCCGGTCTATTCGGGAACTTCTCGTATATTTAATAGGGTTGCAGTTTAAAATTGTGACAGATTGCGCGGCTTTCAAGAGTACAATAGAGCGAAAGGAGTTTACCTCGAGAATCGCAGGATGGGCATTGTATCTGCAATAATTCATTTACCAGTTAGAGCACCGAGCTGCAGCACGCATGAAGCATGTCGACGCGTTGACGCGAGTGCCAGTAGTATTGGTAGTAATATCCCAAGAAGTCACTCATAGAGTGAAGACCGCACAGATGGAGGACGAAAATTTGCGGCTCATCTGCCAAATTTTAGATACTGGTTCGTATAAAACATTTTACAAGTCTAATGGGGTTTTGTTTAAAAATATTAAAAGTACAGACTGCTTAGTAGTCCCGAAAAAGAAAACGGAAGAGCTAGTAAAACTGGTGTTTTACTTTGACAAAATGTAGGAGACGATCGCCTCAGCAATACAGAACTGTTTGCGCTGTATTTTAGTAAACCGGAAGCGAGGTAAGCAAGAGGGATTGCTAAATCCAATACCGAAGGGAGACGTGCTATTTGCCACATATCATATCGACCACTGTCTGTATGTATGATAGACGGGTTCACAAAATGTTTATGGTTATACCCCACAAAAATCACGTCAGCCAAGGAAACCTTACAAAATTTGGAGATATACAAAGCCGTTTTCGTGAGTCCAAGAGTCATCGTACCAGACCGCAGTACCACCTCGGAAAAATTTCACCTCGGAAGAATTTCGGTCGTATTGAGTAGAAGAGGGAATACAACAATACATAATATCCACCGGCGTACCACTGGGAAACGGGCAAATGGAATGAATAAACGATGTCATCATCCCTATTATTGCCAAGCTTGTTTACGAGAAACCAGAGGATTGGTGGAAACTCGTCGACACAACGCAAAGGTATATAAACTATGTACAATCGAGCTATCAGGATGTCGCCATTCGTATTACTAGTCGGCACAAAAATGCACGGCCCAGAAGACATCAAAATACGGGAAGTGATCGAGGCGGAGTCAATACAGACATTCAAAGAGAAACACAACTATTGACCGGATCCAAAAGGAAAATCGCCAGTCGTTCGATCATGGGAGAAAATACACTATCAGGTTGTATTGAAGAAAACACAGTTTGGGGCAGGTAGGAAAATTCAACCCAAGTACTTACTACTACCATACGTGATCACCATAATAAAACAAAATGATCAATACGAGTTGGTCAAGGAGAGAGATAGTGACTGCCCTTCAAGGACATCATCATCGGCAGATTTATTGAAACCATATTATACTGGAGATTCAAGCGATGGGGATTTGGAAGACGAACCTACCCTGAATGAAAACGGGATTACAGAGGTTGAGCGGACCAATTTCTCCGATGAAGAATCAAAATTCTTGGGGTTTCCAGAATAAGAAAGCGGTCATAATTTGTATTTATTGTTTTAATTATTCTAACCTCTCCACATATATGTGTTATACTCTACTAAATTTGATTCAATAATGGCAAACAGTCATGTTGCATTTTATTATTTTGGCTCAAAAAATTAACAACTACTTTGATAATCAACTTCACCAAAAGTCTCGAATACAATTACCAATGTTTGAACAAACTGTCAAATTCATATTTTCATCATGAATTATGTGAGATCAATTGAAATAACTTAATTTAAACTATGTTGTTAAACTATTTTCGACATTTTCAAATTTGTTCGATAATCTTCGTACAATTTTTCTGTACATTCAATGAAAATGTCTTTTATATTCTCCCTGCTCTTCATACAATTCTAATGATTTATTTTTATATTTCACGTTTCTTGTTCCTACTACCCGATTGTAATAATCTTGTTTTAAAAATGTAATAATCCGGTTTTAAAATCGTAAAACAGCAAACAGAAAAAGTATCGTAATTCACGATTATCTAGTTTGTCCCTAAATGGCGTCACGCCGCAGTAAATTCAGTTCTATAATCGGTGGGCTTATTGTAGGTTTGAAGATTTAATGGCAAAACTATTTAATGGAGGAAAAAACCTTGAAAATTATGCTTCCCATAAATTACACAACGTGGTACAACGGGTTGTGGTAATTCGCCATTGAAAAACAAAATATATTTTTATTTCATTCTGTACAATATTTTTAAAAATTGTCAGTGTATGTTTGTTTGCTACATTCAGTATCTTCTTTTTAAACAATTTGAGAATAGATGTCGTTTATGAATCATGAATACCGCACGGACATTTTAGACTGTAATGAAATTTTATATAAAAAACAACAAACAACAAGCTATAAAAATTGAAAATCACTCCGTCAGGGGTGACATGTTATAACATCACATTTTCGATATTTTATCAAAGTTTATTACATGTCTAGTTCTCCTAAACCGAAATGAACGATATCACTGCTAGAACAAATGTGAACTGTGCCTTTCTCTAATTTCGTTGATGTCTTGAAAATAATTTGTAAGGTTCAAAAAACAACAATAAAACCTGTAGAATTGTTGGTATTTTGCGATATAAAATTAAAAACCATCTAAAATTTTCGTGCGGCGTTCTTCGGGCTCAGGTTGTAGCTGACGGTTTTCAAGTTTTAAATTTCCGCACGGCGTTCATGATTTCGGCCCCGCCTCCCAAAATCATGTTATATTTTTGCAAGAAACGGCACATTTTTTTCAATTCTACATACAATTTGTTGTAGAACCAAGTTGATAGGGTTATATAAAAGTCCGTTCCGTCAATTTTTATTTTTATTTTATATAAAAAACAGAAATTTGTCGCAAGGCCATCATTTCCGTTTTCAATGGTTTTTGAATTTTACGTCTGAAACGTTTTGAATTTCATCGGTTAGTTTTATGTAATTGTACTGGAAAAGTGCTATATATCGAAACTAAGATTAGTTTGGACCCCATCTAAGTTTTTTCTCGTTCTTATCGAGCGAAAGGATTTACATTTAAGATTGACATTTAAAAAAAATTCCGTGCCAAAGTGTAAACTTTTGCTTTGATTTCTTTTAAAAATAAGCATCCGTCTGTTTTCCTTCCTCACTAACTCATTTGTATTTCTTCCTTGGTTAATTTCGTGCTACGCGTGTAGTATTATGTTCTAATCCGGTAAATCACATGTCAATTATTCGCCGAGAGATTTAAAAACTCTGAAGATTGTTCGTCGGCAAACAAAGTGACTAATCTGTAACGGTAAATCAGTCTAGTGGACATATAGCAGGCCAAATCTCGTCTTATATTTGACTTTTACCGTGATGCGAAGTCACTTTGTCGTCAGTGCACTTGTCGACTAAGTTTTAGCTTGGACATGTGGTTTGCTAACCATAGACGTCCAAATAACATCAAAAAACTGACATTCATTCCGGCTATAAAATTGTTATTAAGATTACAAAATTAAAGCAAAACAGTGGTCTTTTTATCTGATTATTATGCACTTATTATAAAGTATTTATTTTCATTAATTTATTTCAAATTCAATTAATTTTGTGCATCAAATATTAAATAAAAACACAAAAAATTAATAAAAATAGTATCAATTCGGTATTTACAAAATAATTGAGTTCTTAAATATAGACGAGGGACCATAATACACAAAATTCTGTCTACGCTTTAGTATAAGGCTTTCGCTTAAAGTAATCTTGATGCGGTTTGAGACACATTGTCTTTATTGTAGAAGCTACTACTTCCTTTTTTAATTTTGTTGCAACCGTCCGTTATAAATTGCAGAATATTTGAATATTTTTTCAAAAATACTATCTCTGGAAATGAAATATAAATTATTGTAAGTTATAACACAATCCTGGAAAATTTAAACATCCATAAATTTACTTAACTAAATTACTTATTTCTAATTAAAAAGAATAAAAATAAAAATCCTGTAATGTACAAAAACATAGATCCTCCTATGATTCCATTTAATCCAAATTTAGCCCAATCTGTAGGGAACACCCTTGATCCTGTACTTTCATCTATGAATGGTCTGTAATCAGTGCTTTTATCAATCACTATTCCATTAGAAAGACATTCAGGAGATATGTATGAAGCAAGAAAATAATTATATCTGCCATCACAATTAATTGAATGTGTGCCAACAAGACAAGGACTACTTATCATAATAGAGAATGAATTGAAACTATCAGCTTTAATCAAAACAGTAAAATGGGAGCTCTTTTTAGCACCATGCAGCCCAGTTACTACGTTGTAACAAAGATTTGTTAAATTGCCTGTTTCTAACTTTTTTGGATTTCCAACCATAATCACCCTTCCAAGAACAGGGGAACCTTTGAAAATTAACTGACCACCAAAACTACTAGGCATTAAAGAATAATCAATAGACAGTCGCTCACATGAATTTTCCAGGTGATAATTAGCCATTTTGTTTCTCCTGATGAATCCCAGTCTGTATCCTCTGTTTTGATTGAATTCCATATAAACTCCACTGTGTTATTGATGAATTGAATGTCTCCAATTTGATTTTCAATGGGTCTTCCTGAGTATAAAAATTCACCACAATACCACAGATCACCATTAACCAAGCTCTTGGCAATTATACCTGATCCTATGCGATTCTGGAGCAGAGGTATGATTTCTGGAAAAAGCTCCACTTTACCATCACTAGTAATTTTGTAATCAACCACAGCTTTAGTCAATCTGTATCCCTTGAATCTAGGAAACTTAGAGAATTGAGGTTCATGAGTATAAATCCAACAAAACCAACTTAAACCAAAACAAGTGACCCACTGGAAACGCCTTGACCTAGCTACACAGAATTTCATATTTCTAATGCCAGACATCTTCATTTTCTTCCCTAAACTTCCATACACTGCGCAATCATCAGTACTTCCACATAAATATCGACTATCACAACCCTTTTCTATTCAAGAATATTTATCCCACCTTGAAGTCTCATATAATTCCATTAAAGGATACACAAAAGAATAATCTGACAAATGATGGACTCCTTTTTCACACACCTTCATTTTAGGTGTGAAAGTGAATATTGATAATTGTGAGTTTTGATATTCTGGGGGAGAGCATGAACTAGCTGGAACAAATGAAGTGAATAAATAAAAAATAAGAGCAAACCATGTGAATTTATAAATACTGGCTCCTTTGAATTCTGTTACTCCGTGCCTATTGTAAACATACTGGTTTTTTCTACTATATTTCTTTTCTTAACTTCTCAACTTGAAGTATAAGAGGCAAAGCAAAAACAGTGATTATGGATATACTTAATAAGAGCAAATATGTTTTATCATGATCTGATGTTGCTAAATCATTAGGCATTATTATGCATTGAATGCACGAATCCACAAACCATGGCAAATCCTTCTTCTGTAATGTGACATTTTTATCACAACTAATTATAAACTTTTCTTATCCATATTGAAAAAAGAGTGTCCCATTACAGCAGTTAACTTCAGAACTTGGACTTTGACTTAGAGATGATCCTACTATCATAGCAGGGATCTCAAGCAGGGAGCGAAGAAAATTTGTAAATTTGTCGATTTTGTCCACTTTGTCGTCCTTTGTCGACTTAGTCGCTCTCGTTACATTTATGTTTGATCTTTCTTGCGCTAAAATCTTCGTTAAATTATTTACTAGTCCAACATGAACATACTCTTCTGGAAACGCCACAACTTTTTCTAATTTTCGTGATATTTTCAACAAAGTTCGGTAGTCCAGTGACAGTTCCGGAAAAAAGGGCTTTAAAAAGAAATTAATAACTCTGGTAATGAATTTTTGTAAGAAGAAATTTACATACGAATTAACTTTTGAATCGTTCTACTGTTCTAAAAATTAATAAAATTTAAATTTTCGGCAAAATTGTTTGTATACTGAGGTCTATTAGGATTCTCTTCTGTCACATGAACGTACAGCCATTTTCAGTTCAAACACTATTCTCACAAAATTTAGAATCACTTTCGTTCACTGATTCCTTTAAACCAGATACATTGTCGCTTGTATTCAGGACCCATAATTGGGTTTGACTATTGGCACCTATTTGTGAGACCACGTTAGTTGAACTTTGCACTATTTCACTGTATAGATTACTGAATTCATTTTTAATTTTCATTTTTAAACATGGAATAACCCAAATGGTAATGAAAAACTGTATTTACCTGAAATTAAAACTTTAGAGCAGTACACTGAACTCGATTTGATTACTTTTCTAAAACAGACGACAATGTCACTTATTTGTTTACTAAAAACTTATGTTCATGTCAGTTGTCTGTATCTGATTTAAATATACAAGCACACCACTGACTGCAAAGCGAAACTTCTGTAAATGGCGTTGATGCTCGTTGAACAATTGAATTTTAAATCATTGATCAGGAATCGACTTCAATGTCAGTTAAATAACGGATTTTAAAGTCAAAATACTGTAACTGCCTTTTAAATGTTAAAAAATATACTATTCAAGATAATTATATGCCGAACATTAAAGACTGAAATTTGAACTTTGCGTTATATTTATGAAGTTTACTTAACTGACACAAAATTCATTTACGGGTTTCAACATCAGACTCACATATACAATTTTTTATCATTTGTGGTTTACCGGGTAATATCCTTATATTTTTCTTTAGGATTGAAATATTAAAGTTTACTCCTGTAATAGGAATAATCCATATCGAATTTTGTCAACACAAACTCGTTTTGCAAATCAATAATTACGACCCGAGGTTGGACTATATATTCATTTTTAATTTTTAATTATGATTTACGCCGCTAATGAGGTGGGTGATTCCCCTTTATTGATCGTCGTACCCTTGTATGTTAATTCGCCCGCCTTTTCATACTCACTAAAATTTGCACGATCTGCCAAATCACAAAAACTCGAAAACTGTATAAAAAAATGCTTTAACCGAAAATTATTTTTATTTAAAAGAAAAAATTCTAATAAAAGTACTTTAACAATACTACGGCCACCAGTTCATATGCTACCCGACCTACTTGCTTATGAACTTTTCCCGGTATAAATTTCTTAACTATACTTTTACACAGTTGTGTTGAGCTGCACAACTTTGAGCAAAATTACGCACGTTTGTAAAACTTAATCAAGAGTTACAGCTAATCGATCATCCTTGCTGTTTACTGTACTACAAATTTATTAAAATGCATCCTTAAGGTCTAAACTAGAAATCTATAGTTAGTATTCCCTAACCTACTAGATGGACCATTGATAATTGGTAAAGGTTATGAGTCTTTTACCATTTTCTGGCATCAAGACATAATCTGATTTTGTCCAGCGTACTGCTGTCCACGGGGAGCTTCATATATTAAAAGATTCTTCTATTACTTCTATTAGTCTTTTTGTACAGGTTCGCGCAATTTCAGTATCTTTGTTTAATCGGTCTTGCCTCACTGTTATCTATCTCATGTTCTGCCATGTGTGTTTTGAATAGCCCTAATTTTTCAGATGGCAAGAATTCAGATTGATCCTTTCCAACAACTGCTGGTATAATAGTGATACCTATTTCTGCAACTGAGATCTGAAGTCCAAACGTTTCCCAAAAATCTGTCCCTAAATATAGTCGCCGAGATAATGAAGAAGCTATGAACAATTTTAGTGACTTTGTTTGGTTGCGTCCCATGGGCGGTTGTTACGACCAAGATTTTGACTGAGGGATTTGCGATTTGAATTTAGTGCGACTTAAAATTATTTCGCCACAGTTGCGGATTCTACAGCGCCAATGGTTTTACGTTTAATATATTTTATGGTATATTATATTCGAAAATTATGGTATCTTTGTTTATTTAAGAATCGTTTTACTTTATAGTTTGATTTATCACGAAAATAGTGCGCTTACCACAGGTGTGGGCTTTGCCACTATTTCTAAATAAATGAGAAATGAAATCTAATTGGTGTGCATCTTTGATCATTCAATTTGATGATTGCTATAGTAAGGTTTAACTCGTAAAGTTACTATGCCTCGCTTTACGCTTCATTTTGCCAACTGAAGTAAATCAACTGATTGTTGTCCAGTGGTTAGCATGGTGATAGATACTTACCCAAATATTTGATATGCAGAAAATTTCTCTGTGTCTTGATGAATAGATAGTTAAAAGTGTTTTTATTTACTTTTACACTGTTTTTAAATTGCGGTTAAAAATTTATTTATAACTTAATTTTTGACTTTACACTTTTCTTTAGATTAAGTGAATAACTACTTGATGCGAATCTTATTTAAATTTATTGCAGAAAAATTTCCCAGGACATCTCTGGATTCCTGTCGGCTAATGTCCAAAACCAATCCAAGGCGTCCCCCTTAAACCATAGGTCTATTACTCCCGCCAAGTTTAGTAATGGAATCAAGGCTCGCGCCGGATGCCACTCCATTCGAACAAGGAGTCGTTCTACTGTAGACCCTTTTTCAAGTTTGGTTTTGAAGAGGCTCTGTTGTAAGTCCTCTACCTCTACGTCATCTTCTGATGACTCCTCGGCCCGTTGGGTAACTCGGCAACTAGTATTCGTACGGCTGACTATTGTCCTGCGCCGTTCGAATATAACCTGCTCCAATTGCTCTTTGGCCGCCTCTGCTGTTAGTTTGAAACGGGTCAGCCTTATAATTAGGCAAAGGCTGGCCCGGTCTCACAGAATTGCCGATATGTTTTGGTGCCACAGGCGGCATTGGTTCCCGCAGATCAGTCAGTTAGAGGGAGCGCTGTGGGTTTTGGGGTACCTGGATATTGGCCTTGATTACTGCATTAAAAAAACACAAAAAAAAAAAATTGGAGAGGATGAAATTGGGTATCGGACCCGAAAATGGTGGTTTTATGCCATCATAAAAGATGGGCTTATACCCGTGGTCGCTTATTTGCACCCCTAAAAATCGCATCACTATAAAAACAAAACACAAAAAAAACGCGCGCTGTGGACCTAGCGTTCCCAAAACAGATGGAGGAGAACCTTAGCAGAAAGGGAGTGTCCCGCATATGGGCAGGGTTACTCAGGAAGCTCCGGCTCTTAGCTTCTGCTTAGAGCAGCTAAGGAACCTCGCCATCGTTTCAAGAACAATCACAAGTCCAGCGATGCCATACTTACCACTTTCAACTGCTGAATCTCACAAATTGATTGTTTGATAATTGATTTAATGATTGATTGATTTGCGTGTTATGATTTGAATGGTGGATGGATGTTTAGGCTTGCGCTTGATTGTTGCTTAATTATTAATTGTTGATAATCGGGTTCTGTCTGGTTTATTTAGATGATTTTTGGCTCTCTTAGGATAATATTATTTAGTCCTCTTTTAAATGTTTGCACGGAATTTGTTTCTAAATGCTGTGCGTATGCTGCCTCGATTTGATTTACAGTCGGTGATATCGATGATAGAGAATATTTTTCTAATGCAGATGGCGATAATTGTTTCTCGTAACGCTTTAGAGGATTTGTTTTATATTGTTGGATTGGATTTATATAGAAAAGCTAATGTGCCATATAGACACTTATTCACTTTTCTCCGCGCTTTGCGATGCGAGGTTGATCAACTAATATTGCTTTGATCAGTGCCCAAGTGTTACTAGGATGTTTTATACTTACCAATATTTCGCTGTATACTCAGCTGTAAATCTCAATTATTGAATTAAAAACTAGATATTTAGATTTTTTTGATAGTTTGTTATATTAAAGTTTTAAGTATGTTTTATTTTTGATCGAGTAAAATAAATCTCTCATGTTGTTCATGCATTCAGGACAGAACCAACTAAATCCTGGTTTACCATCAAACAAACTTTTTATACATGTGTTTATGTTCGTGGAATTTTTTTTGAGTGTTTTTTTTACTTAGTTGTTTCACAGTTTTACCCATAATCGCTCTGTCATACATAAAGCCTTTGCATAAAAAAAAAACACTCGTCCACAATAACAATCGAATAGACCACACACTTTTTTTTTCAATTGACATACTTAAATCGTATCAAGATAGTTATATCCCAACCAATGAACTACACCTACTAGGTGATCTAAGGAATCCAAACGCCGCACCGCATGCCATTCAATGCACGCTAAGAACGCTCCATTTTGAGGGTGGTCTTGAGTCCTTCAAATCTCATTTTTCATGTAAACACTTCTCGCCGCAATTTTGCTCCCGTTATCCAACTCGTTCTCAATAGATCTACGGGTTAGTCTCTACCTAAAGCTAGGGCTAATCCAGTTTCATAGAAAATTTGCCTTTACCTGTATTACATCCCATCGCGGCATTAATTCGTAGCTCAGCCGAAAAAGGTTAATGTTTGGTCGTGGGATGGGGATGCACAAGCCTTGATAAACGCATCATAAAACAATAAAAATGGGAAAGGAAAAGTGGGGGTTGAACCCCGAAGTAGTAAGTTTGCAAATGCCTTGGCAACAGGGCCTCGCACGGCTTCTCTTTGTCGGGGAACCACGTAGTTTGGTTATGGTCAGCGCTTTGATCTGTGCGCCCCGCACAAATTTGATGAGACCGGCCCATCACACTACGGATGTTTTCCCACTCGTGCCATCAATTTTCGATATTATAGTATAGGACCAATTTCCAGTCGTCCTGGGTAAAACCGGCTTTCCCCATCTCTTCCAAATATATCACTGTGTGGTGATTGAATTCTAGATACTCCATATATGCTACAGCCGGCAATACCCCCAAACACAACAAACTAGGTACCGTAAACCACTGCATTTTTGGCTCTGCGCTGGTGGTGTCTCAAATAATCTGTTCGGTAAAGACATGTTTTATTTAGTCCCTTCTTTCTGTGACTTATCTAATATCTACAATGCGTGGCGCTGCCCCAACCCCTCTCGCTTAACTATGTGAACCCTAACTAATGTACTTAATCGCACACTGGTATTCGCAATACCAGCCCTCAATCTGTTATTACATCATCTATGCAAGCAGTTATGGTTACCACATCAGACTGGCCCGCGACTTCACAATTTTTTCCGTCCACGACAAATCGCCTTTCCTTTTTTTTTTGTTAATCTTCGCGTTTCTCATTCTTCTCTCTCGCCTCCAAGTACCTAGCTGCAGCCTGAGGCTGTTCAACCTTCCTCGGTCTTACTCTTATCACTTGCTCTCACACAGCATCCCAAGATGCGAAACTACCTGAATCGTCCTACTGTGATTTTCTTCCGTACAGGAGTTGTTTCCGCACCCAACACCGGCATTGCTGGGGTCACCTCAGTCTGTGTTCCCTTGTTACCTTTCACCTTAACTTATTCAAAAAAATAAAAAAAATTGTTACTATTTAAACAACAACAAAAAAAATTACGAACCACGCGATATTTTGAAATTAACAAACAAGGGTCAAACAAGGAAAAGGAACGGATTATTAATTTTGACCAGCTTGTTACTCTATACCTACAATTATGCAGTGGGCGTCCCAACTACTTAAGAGTGATCCTCACTGCCATTTTGGTTAGACTAACAAAGCTGATTAGATTACCTTCTACGAGGCCAAATGCTCTGCTCTTGAGACCGGATTATTGTTTTATCAATAAGGAACGATAACTCGCCGGTTATCGCTAATTTTCAAAACGTGGCCCATAACCTACTTGTAACTTATGTCCAAAAATTGGAGTCATATAACCGTCCACAATTAGAACACAAGATTGAACAGCTACAAGTGCTATGCCCTGGACGTTTGAAGAAAAGGCATCCTCGACCTTTAGTTTAATACCAACCTTTTTAAATTCCAGATACGATATGGGTTCATGGGGAACCATAATTATTATATTGATTGTTGAAACGGATTCTGGATGTCCTCCATTAATGTCATACCAACATTGCTATCGTTCGTTAAAGCTTTGTTTACACTATGTCAGTGACTGATTGCGGATTCAATTCCCGAGTAACCATATGTCACAACAACACCAACATATTACCACCAAAAGCTGCGGTTAGTTGCCCAAAAACTATGTAAAAGTTTGTCATGAAATTGATATGATATGGTCGATGGGGTTGACGCTGATTGTGAAACGATATCAATTATTTTGTGACTCTAAATTTGTGGGCTTTTGTTGGAAAATTTTGTGAACTTGTTTTTGTAATATATTTGCAACAAATTTTTAATTTTTATGGCTTTTTAAGGTGAACCGTTTGGTTGAATATTTGCGAAATTTTAATAGATAACGATCATAGAACGAAACGTCAAAATTTTGAGAATTTAGTTTAGTTTATTAGTGAAATTTTGATAGTCGTCTGAAGTATTCGCGGAATGGATTGTGTCTATTTTACTACTTGTACCTGGTAGGTTTGCTGGATCACCTTCAGATTCCTCTGAAGTTTCTGTTGCGTTAAATTGAGTTGTCTCTGTTGTCGGCATTCGGCTAAGCGTGTCCGCAACGACGTTGCTTTTGCCTTCTTTGTACACGACATCATAGTCGTAATTTTAAAGTTCTAATCTCCATCTTAGATTTTTAGAATTTTTCTCGGAAGGTTTAATAAAAGTAAGTGGTTTGTGTTCACCAGTGTGAACTCTCTACCGTAAAGGTATGGCTGGTACTTTTTTACTAACGCCTTCTCATTGGAGCATAATTCGCTTCCGTTTTATTCTTGATGCAAATGCAATCCGTCTTTCTTTTTTTTCAACAGTTTTGTAATTTTTATGTTGTATAACCATATTTTTATTTTTATGAAATAGTAAATGAATTATTTTAATAAAGAATATAATATAATGAAATGAATAATTAACTGATGAAACTAAAACTAAATATAACTGATTACAGTAAACCCAAAAATTATTAGTTAAAAATAATTTAATGAAAATTAGTGCAATTGATAGTAATAATAATATAATAAACCCAAAAATAATATGAAATAAATGTTAAAAAATGATTAATTGATAATTCAAGCAGCATCTGCAGCAAATATTTCTGCAAAGTCAGCACCTCTAATTCTGCCCAACATCGGAATATCATCAGCAGGTAATGGTTGGTTGTTATTGGGCGCCATCTGACGTTGGTCACGAAATTCATTCACCCATTCATTTAAAAGAGCCATATTCGATACACCTCGCGCAAACCCAGCATATCCAGAATTTTGTCCTCCCTGATTAAGCAAACGATGACTTAAATACGCTAACGATTTAAATCGTGTCGTGCTTGCATTTCCTAAATCTGGGGAGAAACCATAAAGCATATTTTGCCCAACTGTATCTAAAGCGTCGCTAAAATTCTGCCATTCTTGTGGATAAACTGCAGCTACGCGATTCCAGTTGAATTCTGGGAATGTCCTTATAGCTTTTCCAATATTCAAGAATCCCATTAGACCTGACCTTGCCACCCGTTGCGCAATAAGTGTTAATGTTGAAGCATGGCGATGGCCGTGGAGTAGTAATCTCAATCGCTCCGATAAATCACGAGGAATGTTGGGATTTAAACCACTTGATACATTGACATAAAATTGATAAATCATCTGAGATGTTAATTGCACCCTTTGACCTACAGCTGCGGAAACATCTCGATTTAGATTTCCAATAAACATCACGGTAGCACTTCCCCGCTTTCCATATCCTACGATAATAATCGTTATTATTTGGTATAAGGAATAACGATAGTATTCTCTGAGATGTTCGCCAAGTCGGATTAGATATTGAACATGTTGTACAAATGTAGCATTTACAAGTGGCGCAGGGTATAATTCAGTGAATTCTGCTCGATTCATTACGAAGAATTCGTTCCATCGATCTTGGTTACCTTCCTTTGGTGTTTCCATTAAAAATTGAAGGTGTCGTCTCATACGAACAACGCCAGCAGCATCAGGAGTTAAATATCTGTCAGCCGGCATTCCGACTGCTCCGAGTTCTACTGCAACTCCAACTTGAATACTTTCAAGACGTACAGCTAACCCATTTGAAATTATTTTGGAAAGTACATAGACAGCGGCAGAGCGTAACATCTGGCGTATTCGTGATGTATCAATTTGTACATGAATTCCTGCTCATCGTACCCGAATGATGGCGCCACTAACATGTCTTTCGGTATAACAGTATCTCCGAATAAATTTTGAAAGTGTTCAGGATGCATAATAGGGCCGAATTGTGTTTCATTAGCAGCCATTGTAATTGATATTGATAAATTTATTTAATTATAAATAAAAACTATTTTATTTTTTTGAACTTTTAACAATATTTACTAAATTCCTTCCTCAGATTTTTACAATAACTATTATATTTCTTAATTTTAAATTGGTCTTATATACTATGGGTACTCTACATTTTGACTCCTCCTTTCTGTGTTTTTTTATTAGGTCGTAAATTCTATTGGTTTTGGTGTTAATTTAGTCGTTAAGCAAATTGTTATTGTCTTTACTTTATATATTTCAAGTTCTTCTAGTCTGTCTAATTGATGTCCTTTTCTAATTCTTTGTAATATTGTTAAGTTTGTATTTATTTCGTGTATTTGTGATTTTCGTTTTTAATATGTAATGCAAAATTTGATTTCGGTTCTGTTTTTGTTATGTCGTTGATATTTTCTTCCTGGAAAGGTACATTCGTCGCATCTTACTTTGACCCAAATTTTTTGAAAGTCTTTTCTATAACTTTGTGAGTCATTTCATTGTATTCTAGGATCATTTTATTGTGAGGTCCATAAAGATAATTTGCTTATTGTTTTCTGTTTCTAAGGTAAATTTTATAGTGGGTTAAATAATAGTATTACGCCTCCTACATAAATCTATACCAGTAAATTATATTATCTTTGAATTTGTTGGTTTTGCTATGAATGTAACGTTTTTCCAAATTAGTCATGTATATTTACGCATAATATCGGCTTAGAAAAACATGATAAACAGATTTAATAACGTACCAATGACTAAAACTGATTACGAATAGGAACTCAGCTAAATCCATAGGTAATTAAAAAGGATTCAGAACAACACTAATTGAACAAATAAATGATAAACGTATAGCAAACCAATGCAGATAAAAAATTCATACGCGTAGAATACAATAAAATGACTCACAAAATAATAGAAAAGACTTTCAAAAAATTCGGATAGACGACGCCTACAAAAATAGTTTCAAATTAGAACAGAAACTCAGATTTCAAAAAATAACCCAAAAAATATACGCAGGAGTATACAAACGAGCATGCGGCGAATGGCCAAAATTTTATATCGGACAAACAGGTAGAACCTTTCCAGAAAGGTGCAAAGAACATATCAACTAGGGATTGCAATATTTTCCTGAAAAAGTAATACCGGTATTTCGGTATTCAATGTTCCCAAAACCGGGATCCCGATTTTAAAACCGGTATTTCAGAAAACATTTTTAACTACTGACAAATTTAAAAAAATATAACGATTTTATTTCAAGAAATTCCAAATAGAAATATAAAATGTGACTACATGTATTATTTTTGAATCTGGTTAAAATATAAGCGTAAGAATGAAAGCTCGTCCAAGATTTTGTCATTCAATCGAGATCTAATCTTTGTATACAGATTATTCCTGCAGCTGAGAAGGCTCTTTACGATTCCGCACTTGTTGGTGGTATAGATAATAGGCCAGTTTTAAGTATATTTACCTCTTATGTTTTCGGCTTCAGAATAAGTAATTTCTTGTCGAATAACTTTTTGTAGGTGTTTAGTATTTTTTTGTTTTGAAATAATAGCTTCAATTTTATTTTGATTGACTTGGTTTGACATCGCCATTTCAAGTTTGTCTTTTAATACAAGTTGAGACTCATGCGCTGCAGCTGGAACTGTGGACGGGAACGGGATATCAATATTTTCAATTTCTGAACTTTCGGTTTGTTCCTGTTGTAGATTTTTATCGAAATATAACCGTTCCAATAAATTGACAATTATTTTTATTGTTGTTGATTTAGATATTTTAATTTTGAACATTTCTTCGTCGACGGTCTCATCTTGGTCAGCGCTGTTAGGATTATGTAAATATCTAAGAACGCTGCTTAATTCAGTTTGCCTTTAATTGCCTCGCCAATTCCTTGAATATGAACTTCACCGCAGCATTTGCACTTTGGATTTAGTTTTCATTTAATTTATTAAATTGTGGTACAAACCAAACATCTTTTTGAGAGGTTATGGAAATACCACTGTGTGATTGTAGTAGTTAGCTGTAGGGTAGAAGCTTTTGAAATTGAATATTTGTACCATGCATTCTGATCCTAGAATTTCGTCGAAGAACCTATGGAATTTCAGTTCAATTCGACACATTTTCACTGATTTTTGGTTTACCTTATGGGTACCTAAAATATTCTTTACGGAAGTTTTGTGTGATTTTAGTAAGTTTGGTGTTACACCGGGTCTTATGATATTTTTGTTCGCGCCGGTATCTATTCAAATTTGGATTGTTTTGTTATGAGATGCTTTACGGCTAGACTGTAAGAAATTTCGGTTATTGTATCTAAGTTCTGCTCCCCGTGAACATTTATTTCTTCTGGCTGTGATTCGTTTTGATTGTTAGTTAAGAGGTGTAGCCGACCCTTAATCTTATTTATTAACTTTTAACACGGTGTGAGCGTTTCCCGGATAATTAAAAAGACGCGAAATGGTCTACGGTTAGTGTATTCACTTACATGTACAAAATTACTTTAACGATTAACCTTCTGTATAGCGTGTAACAGGTTTATATAATAAAAATGCTATACAGATTACAATGTGTATAAAATGCGATGCAAGCATTTTATTTGAATGAAAATTCTAAGAAATACAAAATATTAAAATGAGTTGAAATACAATAATAATAAAATGAGTTTACATTTAAATTTGATATATTTGAATTATATATATTTGAATAATAATTGCGAATATGGAATTTACAGAATTGAAAAATATTATGGGTTTTGTATTTCTATAGGATTTACTATGTCAGCGTTATGTTGGTGGCGTGCCTGAGTTATGGGTTGATAACCCGTTTGGAGGTTGCCTACGTGCGTTACATAACTTGTTTTCTTTGCGTTGCTGTTATTCAGCATATAGTTCGTGATTATTTGTGACTCTTCGGTCTTTGGCATTAAGCTCGAGAGTACCTAAATCACGTTTGTCTGTATAATGCAGAGCCAGACATTTGGAAATCTTGTTCCAATTCAGAGGCATATTATAAAATTCTAATGCGAAGGATCATCATTGATTTTATCCAGTTCTGTAAGATTAATTTTTTTTTCTTAAATATAATAAAAATAAAAAATAGTTTTTGAATATCACTTACAGTAATAATCGAATGTAGAACGAACATTTCTGTGGTGAATCTTTCCTGTGAAATTCCTGTCCTATAACGTGTGGGGACGAATTGTAGTCTTTCTGTAGCAACTGTGTGAGCGACTGTATTAAAATTCCTGATGATAATACTCCGTTTTGTCCAGGTTTTACGGAGACTCCGAGGCCAGACAGCTTTTGTGGGTCTTATTAACTATTTTTGTTTAAACATATTTTTTTATTTTGTTTAAATGACTTTTGGTTAAATATTTTTTTCTTTATTTTATATTTAATTAACTTATTTATTAAACAATAGAATTACAACTGATTCTTACTCTACAAAACTTACAAAATATGTTGATTGAAGAATGGTGAATTCGCATTTCCATAAGTATGTTGCTGCAACGTGTGTTGATATGAAATTGGACGCTCGTGTGATGATTCTAAATTGAATGTTATACGAAATCCGCGATATCGATATTGCGTCTGTTAACTTACACATACAAAATTTTATTCATCACTCATTATCATCTGTAACGATCCCGATGAGCGTCTTTCGATATCACACCTGGACGTTAAAGAAAATAGTCCCTAATACTCTTGTCCTATCCCCAGTGCGGCATTGATTCCTGCAGCTCAGTCAAGTAAGGGGAACAGTCGTAGGTTTTGGAGACAGATAAGTAGGGGACCTAGGTTACCGCATATAGATGTATAAATTGGAAATAGATGGCATACATTTTTATCACCTAAATGGATAAAAACGTACGTAAAATGGGTCAGCGGACCCAAAATTGGTGGTCTCAAATTTCTCGCAGCGTAGGCCCTGTGTACCAATTCAGTTGTGGGACGACCTTGGCAGAAAAGAAGTATCCCGCCTGTAGACAAGATTACTTTCGAAGCTCCCGCTCTTAGCTTTTGCTTAGAGCAACCAAGGGACCTCGCCACTGATTGATTTTCAGTCGCAGGCCTACCACAACACTCTACTTACCGATATCAATCTCGGCTAACGAACTCACGAACCACCAGCACAAAAGAAAAATAATTTCTGGTTCTGCTACAATAATAAGTTTATTCTTCCAAAAAAATAGACAACTTCAAAAAAAATTTTACTTTGCACTAAATCTAAAACTAAAAACAAAAACTGATTCAGTTTTATTGAATTTCATTTGGCATGAATTATGTCGTCAAACTAGGGAGTAAACAAAAAAATTTAGGGGATTGGGAAATGACCAAATTTGTGGGATTCTTGTCTCACGTTACTAGCATGCCAACCATGGTTGTTTAAATGATAAAATTAGGTAATATATCTACTCTAAGTTACTCTAAGGCCTTAAATTGTTAGTAAGAATTAATTTGGTAAAGCGTTCCAGCTGATAGAAACCCGCGTGCTGACGTACTTTCAAGATTTCCGCTTCTAATGAAGCAGCTGGTAAACCATTTACCAAATGGCGGTCTTATGTTAGTAGTTGATTATTTAAAAAACATACTTACCAACACAGGACAGGCTTCACTCCGAATTTTGAACAAACAAAAAAAAAAATAATTTATTTATTTACTTATAAAACAAACGACACAAAAATTGGCTGGACTTAATTATCACGGCTTAAGCTCTGTGAGTAAGTTGCTTTCCAAAACTTGACTCCCCGGAGCAACTTGGCAGTCGTACTCTGACTTCAGAGGAGGTCACCTATGTGGTTGACAAAAACACCATTATATAAGTCAACTGATGTTGATGAGACCTTATAATAGTGTTTAACTTATGTCCGAAACCCTCATCAATATCCGTTCACTGATAGAAAACCGGATTGTAGAGCTAAACACATTAGACCCCGAACGCGCCTTAAACTAACAATGAGAGGACTGGCAATCCCATCCCGGAGGATAAAGAAAAATTTAAATAAAACAACGAAGTGGAATTTACGCAATAACCTAACTAAACACTGATTTAGAAATCCATATTTTCAGTATCAGATGCTACCACGAATATCAGTTCATTCCCCGGAGTGCGGGTTGCGACAATGCCACAAATGAACTAATAAGACGAGGATGCAGTACTGGAACTCGACAATTATAAAACCTTTTCCGCGTTTTTGTGACCCAACAATGTATCCGGTCAGGCATGCGTCTTAGGCATGACCGCGGCCACACGCACACCGAAAAAGTTTTCCAATTTTTCATGCTCAATTATAGAACCCTAATTTGTTACAGGCTGGCTACTGCCAACCTGCAGATTTTCACTAAGCACCTGCAGAGGCCTCCACGGTGATATTTTGCCGGCTACGTTCTCAGGGAGAAGTGCTAAGGTCGTGGGGTTTGAGGCATGCAGGGCTCCTGGCTTACACCGTGAGCATACAGAAAGTTAGGGGGGAACGCAAATAATAATAATACCCGAAGTTCCGCCGAAATTTGTCGGCCGAAACCTGAGGAACGAACAGCAGATAATCAAAAGAAATAAAAATAATAATAATAACGGTAGAGGTGCCTTGGTGCGCGCATCCATCCGAATTCAAACGGGGCCAAGCCCTGGTTACGGAATTGGATGCGGGCACCAAGGGACCGCAAACACTAAACCGACACAGAGGGAGTCTCCGCTCCCATCATACACAACCGAAAATTTAGTAATTCATTTTATATATAAACAAAATAAACCATACGAAAGGAAACAACTTCCCAAAAAGAAAGAAAAGAAAAGGGAGGGAACGAGAGATAAAGATGCAATGCGCACCGAGCGCGCATCCGCTCGATTACAAATATAAAAGTATATATAGTGCGGCGCTCGATTACAAATATAAAATTTAAAAAAAATTTAAGAAAAAAAAAGTTATAAAAAATTTAAAAAATAAAAAAATTAAAAAAATTGTACCTTAATTAAAAACAAATGGTTGCGGCCTAGGTGCCGTTATCGTAGCGGGGCCTCTCCCCGATAAAAATGGGTTGCGGCCTTGCGCGGCCGTCATGCCACAGGGTCGCCGCCCCGGACCGTTGCGGCTTTGGTGCCGTTACCACACTGGTGTTGGTGCGACCGTGAGCGGTCGTCCGTTGCGGGGCCTCTCCCCGATACCAAAATAAACAGAGTGGCCTCAACTGGCCACCCGAAACTCGTTGCGGCTTGGTCGTGCCGAATAAATTGGGCGTTGTTCGCCAAAAAAACGTTGAAAATTTTATTTTGCCTGATTGGACACTTCGTTGGCGTACTTCCGCCTTATTATTTAAAAACAACTTGTTGCGGCCTTGCGCGGCCGTCATGCCACAGGGACGCCACCCCGGACCGTTGCGGCTTAGGTGCCGTTAACGTGGCGATACCGATATGTTCAAATGGCCTGTTAGCCACCTGTACGCTGTACCAAAATGGAATGGCCTCAACTGGCCACCCTTATATACTTCAACGGTGCGGCCCGCTCGCCGATAAATTTTACTCTTAACAAAATATGACCACGTGTGTGGTCACCCGTATAAGGGCGTCCTTCCGCCAAAACCGTACGATGGTAGTCGTTGTTTTGCCAAACCAGAAAATTTATATTGGGCATTGCCTCGCCTTAAAAAAATCAAAAAAATATTTAGGTGGCCTCACCTGGTACACAGACAATCTGTCTTGATAGGCCGTCTATAATGGATTGAGCGTTGCCCCCACAACCGTTCAATGACCACGTCAAAAAAAAATGCAACACACGTAAATTGGGGCAGCCTTTACTATTGCGCCTCACGTTGATATTTCCAAAACTATCGATTAAGAGCGGCACCGTTATGATGCTGCCGTACCCTCCCAAACACCGTTTAACGAACACCACACGGCCAGGTCGTATCGTATAACGCCAAGCCACTTTTATTGTTCACAAAAAAAATTCACAATTATTTTGCAAAGAGGTACAATCTTACTATTCCTCTTCACAACAACGAAACCACACTCATGCACTGAAGAGTAGGATATTCGATCCGTTTTGTTTTATTTCGTCTCCTTATTAACACAGATATTATTTTTTTTATTACCGAATAAAACACGCACGTAAATTTTATGTCTGTATTTCATACATTAATATAATTTATTCTCAAAATTTTTTTTACGACCACATCGGCCATTTATACAAAAAAATAAAAATTTAGTTATTTTTTCTACGCGTCGGTATAATAATTTGTACACCCCGACACGTCTTAATCAAAAAATTCCAAAAGAGACACTTTATCTTCCAAAATCACAACTTGAATGAATTCATACCCAAAAAAAAAAATTCGAGCACCGCACAACTCGTAAAACGTTTTAGAAGAAATGAATCTCTCTTCTCTGTCTCTCCTTTATACCAAATTTTCGTTGGTACAAAAGAGAGACATATAAGAAAAAAAACATTTTTTCCAAAACGTTTTACTTTGCACACACTCGATGCGCATTGTTCTCTCTTTCTCGTCTTCTCTTCACCTCCGCGCCACCACACAATGGGGAACAAAACAAAACGTCACGGGTGCGTTCACAGACAAACACAGAGGTGAATAAAAACATAAGAGAAGATGGGCGAAACGAAGACAACAACTGGGGTGAATAAAATACCAAAAAAAAATCGTCGTTGCGACCATACAGTCGTAACAAATTTATGTAATCTGAATTGTATAGAACTCCACTTGAAATAGTGAAGCTCATATAGAAATAATTTCGGACCTGATGTTATTAGGCCCTCATTTGGCACCACTTGAAACAGTGGTGCCTACATAAATATTTTAATTTTGGAACTGGTGTTGTGTAACGATAAAAGTTTACTGTCTTACGACAGTATACCCTATCGTTAAAGAAATTGTCCCCATTTCATGCCCTAACCCCATGTGCGGCTTGGTTTCCCGCAGCTCAGCCTGGTAGGGGATGTGGTCGTGGGTTTTTGGGGTTAGGTGAAATAAGGGATCTAGATTACCGCACAATCATATTAACTCAGGAAAGATGGCCTAAAATTTACCATCTAAAATTTTGATCAAAAAGGAAAAGAGGTCATCGGACCCAAAATTGGCGGTTCCTAAACATATTTAAGGAATGGGTTTTCACCCATGGTTGTTATTTCTGGCTTCTTAATAACATAAGGGTAACATAATTACCTTAAGAAGCACAGACACACATCAACAATGATAAAAAAAAAACTAAAAGTTAGTTGGCTAATGAAAGTGGAGGAGGTCCTTAGCAGAAAGAGGGTGTCCAGCCTATGGGCCGGGTTACTCTCGATGCCCTCGCTTCTAGCAAGACTCAGCTTTGCTAGAAGCAACTAAGGTACCTCGCCACTATTGTAAATTTTAGTAATCACTCCTCAACATCATACTTACCAAAATATATCTGCAGCCAAATCCAAAAATCACGCACGTAACAAAAAAAAAAACGCACAAAGTTTCTGAACTAAATTATTATATTATGTTATTATAAAAAAAACTGAAGTTTGAAGTAGACTTTTTATAAAAATTAAAAAAAAACAAACCAACTGACCACTTTTTGGTCTATCTAATCACTGACTCCACACCAAAAAAATGTACAATATTTATACACATATCGATGATACATTTTTTTGTGCTTTCAAAGCAAGAAAATAATGTACAACCATGATGTACAATAACGTGCTATCCATTTTTGCAGAATCGGCGCACGCGAAAAACCATTTTTCTGCAATGTAAGTAAACTGCACGAGGCTTACAGTTATTGATTATTTGCAATAGCAGAGTTCATTACTCATGCCATTTACCTCAAAAGCATTTGCCTTTGTGGAATCAAAACCAGCGATCGTGTTACATTAAATTATAACATACCTTCATTCAACCACTGCATGAATATATGCCGTGGTGGTATATACGTATATTCAAAAATAGATGTGCAAACTCGGCATGGTAATTGTTTATGTTATAATTTTGAGGTTTTACCTCGAAAGTTATGACGAGTGTTAAAATTTGATGTTGAAATTTGGGTTGATAACGGAACTGAATAAAATTCCGTTACAGCGTGGGGAAAACCCAAACCCTGAGATGAAAAGCGATCTCATGCTCTATTTAGAAAGGACGAGGTTTAGGGAATCAGTCTTTAGATAGTCCAACGTGGCGGACGCCCCACACCCTGAGTAAGTCTCAGAGCCGGGCACTTAATCTACTTATTCTTAATTACTAAAACTAAATTATAACTATGGGCTACTATCGTAATATATTCATATTTAATTATGTATTTAATTTTGAAAACAGTAAAAAAAAAATTTGTTTTTTAAGAACATTACATATTATAAACCAATTTACATATTTTGACTGATGAATTTTAGGTTCAATCAACAAGTCATTTTATTATTATTTGAATGAAATTAACAATAAACTTCTAGAGTACATATATCAATTATTCGGATGTTATTCACTACGCAGCAGGCGTCAACGTTATTACCAATCGGGATCTTTTGATGAGATGTTGAATCCGCACCAAACATCACACATACTCTTGACATCCGATCATTTAATGCTGCCCCTTGGAACGCTTCTCGGCTTGATGTAGCGCAGTGGCGTTTGCGCAGCTATCTAACTTTAATCGCAAAACAAATATGTTTCTGGGTCAGTTGCTGTTGCGGCGCTTCAAAGAATGGGCCCTCGTGACTTCCCACATGCTGGTCGGGTCTCGTAAATAGGCAACACCATATTTTAGTGTAGAATTTGATGTCTAGTTGGACTTCAAACTTGTTCACTTTTCATTGGACCTGCTTTTGTCATATTTTTACAGCTGTCACCCTCTTATGCTTTAGCATTTAGATGATTTTATCTAATCAATATCCCTATCAGCTCGGGAGTCGCACCACAATGTACCTCGTGTTTGCTTTGAAGATAGTTCCCACGACCAAAATTGGCTTAAAACTGCTGGCTTGTCATCCGTCACTGAATATTGTATCTCGTTGTACAGCTGTCCAGAAGTGATTTATGACTGTGACCTTTGGTGGCCATGACGTCCGGATATTATTGATTCCCTTGAAGTGTTAACTTGTCATCATTATTTGATTTGTTATCACTGGTGTGGTTGCTTTAGCTGCTTTGATTCGTGATGTTTTCGAGCAGTGTGACATTAGTGCGTCTTGATGGCTCAGACGTTGGTAATTTTGGTGTACACTTTCTTCTGGTCTGCTGGTTCTTGCTGTTCTTAAAAATTGATATACATAACTTTAAAATTTCAATGACAGCCTTAATAATTTACTATTTTTTTTTTTTTTTTTTTTTTTTTTACTTTAAACTTAACCTATCCCATATCTATTATAATAGATGGCGCTACCCCAATCCCACTTTGCTGAACCATGTGCATGGAATGTGATTGGGTCAACCTCATCTTTCTCCTTAATCTTACTGACTTAAATACTACTTGGCTTAACCTATGCTGACATGTTTTTTTCGCGCGCGGCATGCCAGCCTCCGCCTCACCACTACACTGACTATGTGACTACCGAGCCCACCGGTTCATATTCAGTCTAATGGTGAAGGTAGTAACGAATGTCTGCAAAGAATAATAATTTGCGTTGTAGGAATTTACTTTTAAACCATTATTCGCATTATTTTTTTTTCTTTTACTAGGTTCAAAAACCCGAGGTCCTTTTCTAACCAGAAGTCTTTATGTCTTTCGTATGGTAGATGCCCAAAGGTTTTCCGTGTTCGTTCTCCAATTCGTAGGCCACATTGCCTAAACGCTTACGGACTGTCGCGGGTATGAACTTAGGAGCTAGTTTGGCTGAGTATTGCTGTGCTGCACTGCTTTGCGTGAAGTTCCGCGCGTACACCTTTTGACCCACCAGCAGTACTCGATCCCTTGATCGCAAATTATACTGGTGTGCTGATCTTGAGTATGCTTGTTGCAAATGTTTTAAAACTAACTCCCGCGCCAAAGCAAGCTGGTCGTCTTTGCTATTTACCGTGTAGGTACTTATAGCTTGGTTTCCTAGTAACCGGAGCAAGTCGTACTGTGACCCGTGATCTATGGTGTGTTGCCCGAAGACTAGATAGGAAGGAGCCTACCCTATTGAGGAATGGGTTGTGTTTCGCAACGCGCCCGCGATCTGTGGGAGATGATCATCCCACGAGCGTTGATCTCCTTTGATATAACTGCGTACCGCAGCCAGTATGGATCGATTTACTCTTTCCGAGGCGTTCGACTGTGGCGAATACACAGGGGTGAATATGTGCTTTACTCCGTATTTCTCCAGGAAATTTTTAAGCAGATTAGATTTAAACTGCTTCCCGTTGTCAGTGAGAACAAACTCCGGGACTGAGAATAACGGAAATACATCCCGTTCCAGGTATTCCATTACCCTGTTCGCAGTTGCATCGCGCAATGGCTTCAGCAATACGAACTTGGAGTATTGGTCTAACACGATAAGGATGCATGTGTTCCCTCTCTTTGATCGAGGGTACGGGCCCAGGAAATCCATGTACAGTTTCTGGAAAGGCCTCTCGTGTTGCACATACTCCCCCATCCTTGGTCTCAAGATGGTATTTGCAGCTTTGCTGAGCTTACATGTTTGGCAATTTCCAACGAAACCTTTCGTATCTTTAACAAGGGTTGGCCAGAAATAATGACGACGCAGAAACTCAATCATTTTGCCCGTTCCCATGTGTGCTGCTGAAGGCGGTTCATGTGCGTGTGTTAATACTTGTTGGACCAAGCTGTCGGGAACCCACAATTTCCAACTGAGAATGTCTGTTTGGTGATCTAAGTCTTTGACAGGTTGATGAATTAACAGTTTGCCATCTACAAGTTTAACATCTTCTGGTACTGGTTTTAAAGACATGACTGTGCTAATTAACTCCTTATAGTCGTCTCCGGTAAAATCGGAGGACTGCAGGTCTAATGGTTCGCGATTGCTGGTGTGGTCCAGTGTATGCACCTCCTCTGTGTATACCCGAGACAAAGCATCTGTAACTATATTTTTTGTGCCCTTTCGGTACTCTATACGGAAGTTATATCCTTGAAGTTGCAAACTCCAACGCGCTAACGCCCACTAAGGTCTGCCTGGTTCATCAGCCACTGAAGGCTTGAATGGTCGGTTATAAGGACAAACTCGAAGCCCTCAACATAGGAGCGAAACTTGCGTATACTAAGAACGGCCGCCAAGCACTCCAACTCAGTGACACTATAGTTCTTCTGCGCACCGTTTAGTTTATGAGAGTAGAAAGCGATGGGATGCTCTCCACTCTCATCATCCTTTTGAAATAAGACGCTACCAACCCCTGTTTTGGAAGCATCTACTTGAATGTAAAAAGTTCTTGTGTAGTCGGGGTGAGTAAGCACCGGTGCGTTGGACAGACAAGACTTCAGTTCTTCGAACGCCTTTTGTGTGGTCTCCGTCCACACTATACCACCCTTTGTCTTCAAGAGGTCCGTTAGGGGAGCAGCTAGTGACGAGTAGTTCGAGATGAACTTACGATACCAACCACTCATCCCCAGGAATTGGCGAATGTTTTTGACCGTCTTCGGGATTGGGAAGTTTTGGATAGCTGCGACTTTATCTGGATCTACCATAATGCTACCCTCCCCTACAATGTGGCCTAGATACTTTAACCGTTTCAAAACGAACTTAGACTTATCTACGTTGATTGTAAGGTTGGCGTCCGTCAGGTACTTTGCAACTACTTGAAGCAATTGAATATGTTCCTCGAAAGTAGGTGATGTTATCAATAAATCGTCCAGGTACACAAAGACACGCTCATGTAATTCATGCGGAATTACTCTGTGCATCAATTTACACATGGTTTGAGCAGCGTTGCATAACCCGAAAGGCATTACTGTAAACTGATACAACGGTCTGTGTGGGACCGTGAATGCTGTTTTACACCTTGACTTTGAATCCAAAGGAATCTGCCAAAAAGCGTCTTTCAGATCCAGACTGGAAATATATTTGGTGTTTTCTAGCCGACTTAGTAACCCATCAATTATTGGTAGGGGGTAAGCCTCCTTGATGGTCACCGAATTTAATTTTCTAGCGTCTAAACATAATCTTAGTTTTCCATTGCTTTTTGGTGCCATGGTCACTGGAGAGTTCCAAGGACTAGAAGATTCCTCGATAACTCCGAGAGATAACATCCTCTCGATTTCTTTATCCAGTTCCTTCTGTTTTGCAGGTGACATTGAGTAATACCTCTGCTTGATGGGTTTAGCGTTTGCGGTATCTATCTCATGGTGCACTAGGTGTGTCCGCCCTAAGCCGGGCTGTCCAAAAGATGGAAATTTGGCTTTGACTTCCTCTAACTGCCTTTGCTGTACCGTAGTTAAAATATGTCTATCTTGTTCTGGTACTCCCACATTCGTGTGTGCTATTTCAGATATGGAAATTTGTAGATTGAACATTTTCCAGAAATCTGTTCTGAAAAGGTCCGAAGGGAGAATACCGACACAACAGTAAATGTCATGCTCTTCTAGACTTTTTACCATATCTCTCTGCGAAAGACTTCCATGGTAATATGTCTATAAAACAGAAAAGAAAACTCTTTCGGTATATCCCGACGGCGTCTAAAACTTGCAATACATCCATCGCACAATGGGCAACCATTACGTCGATATATATATTATAGCCAAAAATGCTTAATAATGAACGTAGCGTAAAACTGATTACAGATTCGGAATCAGCGTCGAATTTGCAAGCGGATTACATTAATTTAAAATCACATTTTGGTACAGCTTCTGGGACAACGAAGGAGCTATAAACAACTTTAAGGTTTTGGTCTGATTATTAAACTGGACAGGAACATAAATGTTGGCTGTATGTAAATTGGTATCTATTGAACGATAAATTAACTTGCAGCTCTCCAAAAAGACTTTGCTCCCTTGACCCAGTACACTGATGTTCGCCCCTGAGTCTAATAGTCCCTCTATCTCTTGTTCACAAATTCTAATTTTGGCGTATGGCCTGTTGTCAGGGTTGGAATGGATAACTGTCGAGTTTAGAAGTTTAACTATTTCGCGCCTTTCCCGAAAATATTTTATTTGTCTGATATCTTGCCTGTTATCCGTTTGGCAGGATACTGACTGGCAACTATTGATCTTTAAATTTGTCTGTTTCCTCTCCGGAAAAGCTCCGGATCGGTGTTGCTTGCAGCCTCCTCTGTCGGCACCCGTCCTCTCTGTCTCGGTTCTGAGTTTTCGAGATGGAGTCTCCGAGTGTTCCCCATCTCGGACCTCCAGTTTTCCGATGGTTTGCAATGGCTGCAGTTGGGCTTCAGTACTCCCTGCTCTCCACAACCGAAGCAGAAAATACTTTTTACGGGCTCACGACACTCGGTGTATGAATGCGAGTTGTCATGGCAATTCCAACACCTGAAACTTCTTGATCCCTGTGTCGCTCGACCATTTATAGGTTCCCATTGCCGGGGTTGTGATGGCTGGGCATTATGCCGAGGATACCCGTCTGGCCTTTTCAACAATGTTTTGCCCCTGGTCTGGTCTTGGAACGTGACTCGTTGTTTTAGTCTGTCGGTAATTTCGTAGACTTGGTCAATATAGTCTTGTGGTTCATTCTGGGTTGTATAGCACCAGCTTCCACTATCTAAGTCTTCCTCCTCAAATTCCAGTTCACTTACCCGAGGAGGGCGTGTTTCATACCTCCTTTGTGTTCTTAACATGGGTCAAGTTTGATACCTTTCGGAACTGTAACTGCTGTGATGTGGTGTCAACCCGGCCTCTGGGTTATGGCCTAATCGTTTCCACATATCTTCGAGTGAGCTGCAACGACGAGCAAACTCACCCAAATTTCGAAATTGTTTTTCATTATGCAGGGCCATTTGCAGTCCTGGCTGCATATTTCGTCTAATAATAGTATAAATTGTGTCGTCAGAAATCGACTTGTTAGTCTGCAACGTGAGGCGATGGATTGCTTGGTAAAATTCCAAAAATGACTCACGGGGATATTCTTGCTTCCCATTGTTGAGCAATCTTCGAACGTCATCATCGGTTCTGCTCGTTGCAAATCGAATTATCATCTCCTGGCGGAACACCTCCCATGACATTCCCGGGTTTCGGTCTACGGAAGTCCAGAACCAGTCTAGAGCATCCCCTTCCAAACAGAGATCTATCACTCCAACCAGGTCGTCTAGATGAATACGGGCACGTGCCGCATGCCATTCCATTCGCACTAGGAACCGTTCTACAGTGAGGGGACTCTTGCTCCCCTCGAACCGTACCTTCCAGGTACTTACTTCCCGGCGAAGCTTAGCATTCGTTATTTTGCTAGATCTGCTCCTGTCCTGTCCGGACCTTGAGGATGACCTGGATGAGTGCTTTAAGTGTTGCTCATCCTCCTCGTGTCTTGCTTGTGTGCTTGCCTCAGATTCTGAAGGCACAAAATCGCCAGCTTGATACGTGAGTACGGACCCCTTTACACCCTTGATTTTAAAAGGGCTTGAAGTTAACACTTCTCCGTCATCCTCGTCTGACGAATCGTCTGTCGTTTGGTTAGGTTGACCGGGCCGACGCCTTGAACTCGCACGACCAATCAATTTTTTTGTTTTCTCAAATATGAGTCGTTCCACGTGCCCGCTAGCGGCTTGCGCCGTCAATAGCTTACTTCTTAGTTTTCCGACTACTGTAATTAGCTCCCTGAAATTTTTAGTCCAACTCGCTGTTTGGGCTTGGAACGTTGAAGACGTGGAACTTCGGTATATACGGGCTTGGATGTGATTTAATTTCATTAGGAACTTAGGTAGTTCCTCGAAATTGGGTTGGTCCTGCCCCAAGAAGTCTAGCAGTTCCATTCTTAAAGCTTGCGTCTTCCTTAAGCATACCTCAGCTTCTGTCTAGGGTTGCATCTTCCTAAGCTCGTCCGACATGGCTTGCTTAGCGGCTTCACCCATCCCTCTTACTTCGAACTCCACAAGAAGCTCGTCTTGATCTAGGTAGTCTAGATTCATTTTATTATTGTTGTTGATTTACAACAAAAAAAGCAAAAAAAAAAAATTTATGTCACCACCAATACTTGACTAAAAAAAAATCGTATTCAAAACTAAACAACCATGGGTAACACTCCCCTAAAATGAATAAATTCCGCCAACTTGGATCAAAATAAGGATAGGATAAAGGAATTGAAATTGAAATTTGGATGAAACTGTCTCCTTGTTCCCAATGATGCAACGGTAGTCTTAACCTGACATACAAGGTGATCCTCGCTGCTATGGTGAACTTGAAAACAGATAACACTAATGGTACCCAATAGGCCATGGCAAAATTCTTGCCCCCGTATCCGCAGCTGGTAGTCTTACTCTGAACTCAGCAGAGGAGCTCACCTGCGAGGGTGACAGAACGTTCCCATGTAAGTCAACCAATGTTGCTGAGGTCTTTTCAGACACTCGAACCTCGGCTGCTATGGCTGTCTATTGGGGATGACAACTCGCCGGTTATCACCAAGGATTTCCGCAGTGTGAGATATAATAATGTTTAACTTATGTCCTAAAACCTCATCAATATCCGTTCACTGATAGAACACCGGATTGAACAGCTAAACACATTATACCCTGAACGCGCCTAAAACTAACTATGGGAGGACTTGCAAAACCCATCCCGAAGGATGATAAATTTAAATAAACAACACAAAGTGGAATTTTCGCAATAACCTAACTATACACTGCGACTTAGAAATCCATATTTTAAAATAAATAAACTTTTCCTACGGCTCGTGGTAATTTCTTACCGATAGCCATAAGTATGTAACAGAGGAAAATTAAAATGTAGTGCAGTTCAGCTTTACGAGCCAGGATGCGGAATGACCGATCTGAGAAATGAGCAGCCCTTTATACCACCCGATAACCGCTCGGCAGGAAAGGGATATGCCCATTACCTCAGGGACCGCATCATTCTCCCTTACTGGTAACGCAAAGCATAAACTGTTGGTTGTACACGGTACAGAAAACCGTACAACTGAGTTATTGTCTGAGTTCGGTTATCACCGCATGCTCCAGCCTTCTACCATATTAGATGAATTCTTAAATTCCTATAACTACCACGAGTGTCGGTTTATCCCCCGGAGTGCGGGTTGGGACATGCCACAGATAAACAATCCATTCGGGGATCCAGCATAGGAGCTCAAAAATCATCAATCCCAGTCGGTACGCGTATGACCCACCACGTATGAGGTCAGGCTTGCCGCGGCCATACTCGTATCGATAGAAATTGACATCCAACAATGATAAAAACCAAGCACACGGTCATTTAAACCGATTTCAATTTTTCTTAGGAGTATTTAACAATTTTTGATCATTACATAACGTAATGTCGACTATTTAGACGAGAATGTGAGGTAATCCTCAATTGAATTTAATAGACTAATTGTGGTACTTATTACCAGAATTTTTGGGCTGAATTATGGCCCCGGTTGGGCGCCACTGTAACAATAAAAGTTTACCGTCTTACGACAGTATACCTTATTGTTAAAGAAATTTGTCCCCATTTCATGCCCTAGCCCCATGTGCGGCTTGGTTTCCCGCAGCTCAGCCTGGTAGGGGATGTGGTCGTGGGTTTTTGGGGTTAGGTGAAATAAGGGACCTAGATTACCACACAATCATATTAACTTAGGAAAGATGGCCTAAAATTTACCATCTAAAATTTTGATCAAAAAAAAAAAAGGAAAAGAGGTCATCGGACCCAAAATTGGCGGTTCCCAAACATTTTAAGGAAATGGGTTTTCACCCATGGTTGTTATTTCTGGCTTCTTAGGGTAACATAATTACCTTAAGAAGCACAGACACGTAGTATTAACAATGATAATAAAAAAACTAACAGTTAGTTGCCTAGTGAAAGTGGAGGAGGTCCTTAGTAGAAAGAGGGTGTCCAGCCTATGTGCCGGGTTACTCTCGATGCCCTCGCTTCTAGCAAGACTCAGCTTTGCTAGAAGCAACTAAGGTACCTCGCCACTATTGTAATTGTTAGTATTCACCCCTTAACACCATACTTACCAATATATATGTACGTGTCCAAATCCAAAATCACCTGCAGTTTGAAATCGACTTTTCAAAAATAAAAAACACAAAAAAAACGCACAAAGTTTACGAGATACAATATTTTATTGTAACTAAAAAAAACACTAAAATCAATATAAGATCGATCACCAAAAATATACTTCTTTACAATACTGACGTTTGAAATCAACTTTTCAAAAGTAAAAAAACAACTGACCACTCCTTGGTCTATCTTTTCACTCCTCTCTAACCAAATTTTCTTGCACATTTTATATTAAATTAATTGGAAAAATATTGTACATTCATCAAAAATGTACGCAAGCAAAAAAAATGTCCAAAAACGTGACATTGGTTTTTGCTTGCCCAATGCACTCGCAAAAATTTACTTATATCCAAAAATATTAATTGATCGAAATGTGCAATTGTAGGCATTTTCAATAGCAAAGTGGATATATGTATATGTACAGTAATCTGAGTAACATAAACAAACAATAACAATGCGAAATACGGCATGGTTTTTTTATTTTGGTAGAATTTGAGGTATCACCTCGAAGGTTATGCCGAGTGTTAAAATTTGATGTTGAAATTTGGGTTGATAACGGAACTGAATAAAATTCCGTTACACCCTGATTAACATATACATTTTCCTCCCGATCTCTGTGTGTTGTCTCGTTGTTTCCTGTGTAGTAAAGACATGTCCCAGTTAGGCTTCTTTATTTTTGGGTGGCTACTGACTATCTACGCGTGGATATCATATCCTTGTTGTTTTGGCCTACCTCAGGAGATGGCGCTGTCTCAATCACACTTTTGCTGAACCATGTGCAATGAATGAGGTTGGGTCCATCTCATCTCCTACCTATTCTAGAAACCTAATCTTTTTACCTAGCTAGTGGCATTGATAGAACTGATGGCGCTACTTCAACGTTTCCCAGTTGAATTAACCTCATTTTATTATTTATTCTTAATGTTTTAAAGCTTCTTTTTTTGTTTTTATTCATAATACTAACTAATTTAGTCTTAACTAGTGTTGGTATGTTCATACGCGTGATATACTAGCACGCTGTTTACTGTCGCATCACCAGCGTACATGCCCGAATGCCCGTAGGTGGTGCAACGGGAAACCGGTTAGTTACGTGCGCTCCCGTGTGCCCCTTTCTGTGATTATTTTTAACCACCTCTTGTGTCTCCTCTTATCCTGCCTCAGAATGCTAAGTTGCCTCCTGTATAACTCGAGGTCTTCTTTGAATTTCTTTTTCTGTTCCCCTTCCAACCCGGGGATTCCAATCCCCCCCCCGTTTCTCTTTAGGGCTCCTTCAGCACGGGCTTTTAGCGAGGGCTCTTGCGTCCCCCGCCCCAGATCTTCCTGAACCGAACCTTCCTTCGGTCCTTTACCTGGATGAATTTTTTGTATTACTTCTAAAGCCCATTGCGCTGGTGAATCATTTACTTTCTTGACAACTACAATATCACCAATTTTTATGTTTCGTTTTTTATAGCACCATTTTACTCGCCGCTGTAAAGATGTTAAATATTCTAAGTGCCATCGACGCCAAATGTGTTGCACCAACTGTTGCAGAAGCTGCCATCGCGTCAACAATGACTGTTTCCTCTCAGCTAGATTTTCCTCCGGTATTCTCGTCATCGAGCAGCCAATCTAAAAATGTGCTGGTGCCAACGGGTCTAATTGGTCTGGCGATACCAAACATAGTGGTCGTGAGTTCATGATGGCTTCGATTTCAACAATCATGGTGTTGAATTCCCCGTAAGTCAACGTGTTATTTCCAATCACCCTTCGTAAATGAAATTTCATTGATTTTACCGCGCTTTCGAAGAGACTCCCGGTGTGCGGCGCTGCAGGTGCATTAAAATGAGAGTTAATAAATTGTTGAGCATGATACATGGAAATTTTACTGTTGTTTATAACAGTATGACTTAGTGCCAACTAAAGTGGGATTTCACGCAACAGTCTAGTGGGGTGTTTATCATACCGTTAACAGAAAAATTTCTCTGCAGTCCTATACATCAGTGACGTGCAGCACGTTTGCCGGCTAGGAACAGAAGGTAGGCGAAGATATTGTCACCGACTACAGGGAACAATGTTTTACTGCGAGATTTTGAAACAGTTTGCTGTTTGCAAACAGTTTCAAAAATAATATCCCTATTCACATTACCTCCAAGCGGCATTAGCCCGTAACTCAAAGGGTAGAGGTATCTATGGTCGTGGGGGATGGAGGTGTGAACAGAGCCTAGTATACCACTAACATTTGGATGTAGAGAGAAAGACGTCTCGCCCAATCGCGAGGGAGTTAAGGAGGGGGGCCCGTGAGTACCATTACTAGCAGATGGCCTACTTATTCGACGTGAGCCACACAAAATCCGCTGATTACTCGGCCCTTACCACATTATTATTGGCAAGGTATCCGATTAATCAAAAAAAAAAAAAAAATTATTGCCAAGTAATGGCGCGGGGCCGCGGGTTAGTAATTAGAAAGGTGCTTGTCCATGCACCTTGTTACTATACTAGTCAACAGCGGGAATTTCCGACGAAAAATGCCATACGAGATTCCTTGTTCACTAGTACAGCCCGGTCCGGTTGTATGTTAGTTCTTTTTTTTATTTATTTCTGTGAATAAAAATGTTGATTAGTTCATACTCACCACGTTAATCCAAATACCAAAAAAAAAAATAAAAAAAACAGACTTTTCTAAAACTTTGCTCGTGGAAGTAGCTTATCATTCGAATCAACTGTCTGTTATCCGTTTGACAAGAGATTGAATTAGAAGACTTCTCAGAGATGGTTTTTATTGTCTGGGGTGCCGTGCGTACAACTCCGGATCGGTGTTCCTTGCTGCCTCTTCCGTTGTGCCGTGGGGTTGGCGACTCAGTTCTCCTGGGCCGAGATGAGATTTCCGAGCCTACCTCATCTCGGATCTCCAGTTTTCCGTTTGGTTGCACCGGGTGCAACCAGGTTTGAGGACATTTCTAGTCCCACACCCGAAACAGATTGTACCTGTGACCCTTTTGCCACAATCCGTGAAGGAATGGTTACTTTCCCCGCAATTCCAGCAAGTGAAGTTCCTGTTACTGGGTGCTGCAGGGCAGTGGTCTCTGGGATGACTTCTCGCATTCTGATGGTGTCTCTGTTTTAGCTGATGATTGATGGCGCACACCTGCCGGTAATAACCATCAGTCTGTACGTGGTCACCCACGTAGTGTTCCTCATCATCTACCATGTCAGGCAAACGATTGCTCTCTAGCGCGCTTATGCGTGATGGATGAGGATTGAACCTCACCTGGGGTCGTGGTCTCAAGGGTGAATTCCAGGTCAGACTAGGTAGCCTTAGCCTGGCCTCGGGGTTATACCCGAATCTCCTCCATAATGCCTCCAAAGAGCCGGGGCTCCAGGGTTCCGATCGACTGAACTCTACAACCACTCCAGTGCTTCTTCCTCTAGACACATCTAGAACCCTGACTAGGCAATCAAACGGAACGCAAGACATCGACACGTGCCATTCCATGCGAGTTAGGAACCGTTGGACTGTTAGCTCGCTGTGCAGCCCTTGGAATCGCACCTTCCACGTTCTCACCTCCTGTCTCAATTTCGTATTATCCCAGGATGGTGCTGGAGAAAGCCTAGTGGAATTGTGCGGAACTTGTTGGAGCGATGCTGTGTGAGGCGTCTCAGAGTCGTTATCTAGCCTTAACTGGTTAAAATTGAGGCCGAAATCCTCTAAAAAGTCTTCGCTTAAATCTTGAAGTATGGGGACTGGATCTTTAACCGGCCGCGCCATGCCACTTGGACCAGCCTTTCTCTGTTCGGCTGCATATGGTGCTGCTAATTGCGCTTCGTGTTCAGGTTCTGGAACCACCAATCCTTTCAGTGCATCTTGAGTTTGTCCAAATGTTAGCTTGCCTCTTTTGAACCTTTTTGAATTTGCGTATTAACGCTTCCTTCATGGTTTGAATAATTTCCTGGTTGGCTTTATCCACCAGGTTGCGTACCTCAAATTCTATGCGCAGTTCTTCGTCCGTCAACTTGTTTTATATTAAACTCCATCTCTAACTAGTTCGATAACTATAGACTGAAATCGGATGGTCCTAACTTGACTATGTAAACTCAACTTTTACCCAACTCAACACTATGAATTACTATAAGGGTAAACCTAATAATCTCACAAAAAACCACAGTCAATTCCACCACCGCAACGGCGTGACGGTCAATTCCCACTACTTGGGTCAAATAAGGATATGAAAAACAAAAAAAAAACCGAATTGGATTGGTAAACTATGAAATATTAACCCAACCCAGCAATGGCATTCGTAGCTCCGTTATATCTCGAGAGTGAGACACATTGCCCTGGTGAAAATATTTTCATACTTCGTTGAATTACCCAGTTACGCAAGACACTTCTCTTGTCCTCATAATTCACAGTCATCATTCAATTCTACCTTAGAAGACGACCGGACTGTGTGATTTTCAGGCCGAACCGATCACTTCGCTGGGAACAACAACTCGCCGGTTGCTGTTGCGAATTTCCATGATTTTACGATAGCAATTTATCTGTTTTATGGCCAACTTGTATTCATATGTACATCCACTGCAGACACCTAAGTGTGCCCAATCGGATAAATTGTATCCTGGATGTACCTAACCTAACAATGGGAGGACTGGCGACACCATCCCGAGGGATGATATTTGAAATTTTAAACCGAAGTGGAAAGTACGCGAAAACTTAAATATAAAATCATTTCTGGAAATTCCATTTAAGAATTTTAAAAATTGCAAAATTTAACCTGTGGTAAATTCTAGCCACAAGCTAAATTGTTGCCAACTGAGGATTATTAGGGGTTTTCTATTTCACAATTCCAGCTGGGATGCGGAATGGTGTGTCAACTTGCCTGAGAATGAGCAGCCTTTTATACCGCCCAAGATCGTCGCTTGGCATTAAACAGATATGCTCATTACTTCAGGGATTGCACCATCCTCCCTTGCCAGTGTAAAACTGCAAAATTGTAAAAACTGTATGCTATTAGGAAATTAATTTTTGAGAAATAGTTGGTGTTGAACGTAGCAACTATACCAAAATTAATAAACACTGATTGTTACTCCTCGTGTTGTTTTCTCGAAATGATTTTCTGTTGTCATCAGTATCATTAATTTTCATATATTCATATACATTTGATTGATTTTAATACGCTGGATAGTGCAACATAATTCTCGAATAAATCAGTAATCCGCTGTTGAAAGATTTCTACATTCACGTCTAGGGCATTTCCGGTTTAGGCTGTTCATACTACCAAATGTTAAATATTGAGCAAGTGTTTCAATTGTGGTAGGATAGCTTTGATAAAATTGTAGCAAGTTTCCACGTCATAAAGATTAATGTAGGGTGAGCGTCCTGCTGGATTTCAAGAATATATCTATTGCGTGTTGATGATCGTTATTTATAACCAATAATACCAGGGACCCTATTACATCAAAAATACCAGAATCATTGGAGAGGATAACCTCAAGATATCGATACCCGTGTAGGTTAAAAATATAAATTACTAGGATTTTTTTTAAAATTCGCAAATAACTTTGTTGCACATAAACCCTTCAGGCGCAAAATTAATTCATCGACTATCGTTCGGATCGATTGATTTGGGTTTTTATCGTTTAGGGATATATATTTTGAGCCTGATTCTCCTGGGGCTTAACAATATAATGAAACCTTACGAATTCGGATGGCACTGTACCTGTTGATAGTGGCATTCGCTATTTTTAAGTTTTTTCTGTTTAGTGATGCATATTTTTAATGACCTGTTTCTCAAAAACTACTAAATCACCATTTGTGTAAGAAAAATAATATGGATTTCCACGACTTTCGGATCAGTTCAAATTTGATCAAAATTTTGTTTCGGATTACAAATTTTGGATATGAAATCTATTAAGCGTTATGAAATACAGTTAACAATTACTTCCAGATTTTTTTGTTGATAGTTTTATCATTCTTGGAACAAACAAAAAATGTGTAACACTTCCCGTTTTAAAAACTCGATTTAAAAGAAAACAAAGCTAAACGAAATTAAGCTCTACAAAACATGGGGTTAACCCAAACTTGATTTGTTATCAAACATTTTGTCAGTTTGAATAAGTTTAGTTTCACTGCAAACAATTAAAATATTGCATGTTTTTTAAAGACCCAGAAATTGGAAGTAATTTTATGACTTCAATAACAATTAGTGGCTCATCTTGATTTATTTATTATTGCCATCAACTAACTGCACGCTATGCGAAACGTAATAACAATAATTGTAATAGGTATCTCAAAAGTGGTTTCAAAACCTAAAAATTATTTCGATTAAATCAGATAAATTTGTAAAATTTATGTCATAAAATATTGTTTAAAGTAAAATTATTAAATATTATGAATTTACTATCAAGTGTAAAAAATTTAAAAAAGAATCGAACTATTGAAAAGTTAATGATGGTTTAGTTGAGTTAACTAAATTGTAAGATATAATAAAAATTAAATGCGGAATGATCACCGGCTAATCAGATGACGAGCAATACATTTGTTTGGATATGTCATGATTTAACGCTATTTTGAAGCCCATTGACAGCTCCGTTGAAACCTTAAGAAAATGACGGTTAAAAGCCATAAAGTTATAAAGTAAAAATTATTTAACTAATTCGAGGTAAGCAATTCAAGTTTGATGTCCGAACATCCGTAATTCAGAAGGCGACAGCAACTTTATCCTCATCATCATGATCAGTAGAACATTAGGAGCAAACACGTGGAACATACTTATATCGAAAATCTCAAGGCACAATTGGAGAAAGAAATGCAGCGGGGAACAGCGAAATATTAGGCTTTGGTGAATACTGATGAAGGCATAGTGAATATTGGTGATATCAGAAAACACAACGAAAGATCACACATTGAAACGACAATATAACCGATATCGGCATCACGTCATTAATGGGTAAATAAGCACTAGATTCTGGAAGAAATGACAATGGGGAGAGAATCGCATCTACTATTGTAACGAAAAATATGCTCAAGTTCACCTAAACTTCGCCAGATACGAGAATTCAAGTATCTAATCGATCACGTACGGGAAGATATGTACAAGCTTGTTTCTGATCAGCCAGAGCACATCTAATTCGCATCATTATCGAACAACCCAGCAATATACGAATAGTCAAACAAGGATCATATACGTCAGCAGAGAACAAGAAATGTCTCAAAAAATCCAGAAAGTAGCCGATTTTGCAGAAGAAGTCGTACTTAGGTATAATAGAAAGAGGGCGATGACACTGAAAACGAATAGTAACACACAAATACACAACAACCAATTCGCATTTGAAGGTGTTGGCAAGCTATTATACCTTGGAAGTTCTAAAGCGAACACAGGTTGGATAGAAGAATACATATAACAACGCACCAACAAAGCTAGAAATACATGCAGTATATTTCGTATATGGTCTGGAATTCGCCCGTCCCGTCAAGAAACACAAAATTTTGGATGTTAAAATCCTATTTTAAATCAGCATGGTGTGGAACTTGGGAACACATGTACAACATTATAAAATACTCCAGGTATTTGTAAATAAATGCCCTGCAAATTAAGAGATGATGTTTCTAGCAAAGCAAGATCAGATACACAGAACTCTGAGTATGTTGCAAATATGACACATCGAAATTGATCGTGAGTTTAAGAAATGAAAAAGTGAACGTGAACGGTGATAGGTGATGTGAAAAAGCTTGATGAACTAAGGAAGCAACTTAAAACAATAGCCCTTAATATTAATAAATTATAAAGTGTATTTTAAACATTTTTAAGACAAAAAAAATATTGTAAAATTATAATTAATTATAAAATTAAGTTTTGTTATTTTGAAAGCCAAATTGGCATACCTATTTTCCTTTTTATAAATAATTGAATATTTGGTTAGAAGTGTCATTTGGTGATAACAAAATATATAATTCAAATATATTAATAAAGTCATAAAATTCCTTTAAATAAATAATTTTTTTTTTTCATTTTTGTGTTAACCCATAGTTTGTAGAGCTGTGTTTTAACAATAAACAGATTTTTTTTTAGATTTTTGTATTCAAACAGGAAGTGATACGTATTTTTTTATTTATTTGGAATTATGATAGAAGAATTATGAAGCTTAATATGATAATCTGTAAGTTGTTGTTGAAAGAATTGATAAAACATATTTTTTAAAAAGTCACAAGTTGTTTTTCTCACACAATATATATTTTTAAAACTACCGTTAAATCCTTTAATCTGGGTTTTTATTTATAAAAATTGATTACTTAGTTTTTGAGAAATTAGAAAACCTTAAAACTGCCCGCCACTGTCAGAAAGTAAAATGCCGCAAAAAATAAATTTTCTTTTTTTCTTTAAAATGAGGAGAACAGTTTCCCCTAGTTCTGCGGGAGCCTTTTTTCTCTCAATTTTGTTGAAAGAATATCCCTCTTAAGTTAATTTATTTTTTCAAATATTTTTAGATGATGCTCCTTTGGTACGACCAGTTTCATATATCTTTCATCAACATAGATTTTTTTTCTTGGTTACGTATGTGTTCAGCTGAGCTTTGGAAATATGAAACTATTATCTTTCATAATAGGATTTTTTTTTTTTTTTTTAGGTAGTGCATTCATCATCACCTGCAGCACCTCTTTAATATCAAATTGGTTATCTAATATTTTCTGCTGGTTTTCCAAAACAGTTTAACTTATTTAATTTCTCGCTGTTTTTGCCGCTGGAATAATTTTCATTAGTTTGTTTTGACTCGGCGATGAAACAGTTTGTTTTGTATACAGGAGTACCAGTGATGAAATTTGAGTCCACCACAGAACTATTACATTCATATGTTATTGTGTCTGTTGTAAGCTCAATAATGTCGGTTTGATTATTATCATACATTATTGTCTTACATAATTCGAGTCAGCTAAACATTTTTCCTTTTGCTTTGCCTCATGGTAGTCACCGATGTTTTCTTTTAATAACCTGCATTCGAATATTTCCCAATCCTGGGCAGGATCAAGTTTTTTTTAATTGCTTGTTTGTAGTGTTTAGGCCAGGCTACTCTTCCGCCTTTTATCCAAATCGTATACACACAACTGATACTTCTTTTTTGCCCTCTTTGCTTGTCGTTTCAATAACGGAATACATAGCAGCTAGAAAAGAAATATAAAAATGTGTATTAAACTATTTAACAATTTTGATTATCGAAGTGAAGAAGTGGACAGAAAATGTAAAATCCTTCATCGTTGTTTCTCATGCCAAACAACTTTTTGTGTATGTCTGAAACACTAAATTTTTGAAGAATATCTTCGCTATTTAATGATGTCTGGTAAATATCTAATTTACTTGATGAAATTGGCACTTTGTAGAAGTCTGAAGTGGTTTCCATTTTTTTACCCCAAATAAACATGATTGATGATCAATTATTTCTACATATTCAAATTTTAAAATAGTTTTATTTTTTGTCCAAAAACCTTCTATTTCTTTCTGAATTGTCAAATTCAATTGTCACATTCAAATATAATGCGATAGTAATATATTTTTCCATCTATATTTACTCGTTTTTTCACAACAGGAGAGATAAACTTTGAGTTATTCTGATTTAAGTTTACATACGATATTTCGGAAATCCGATTACATAATTGGGCTAGTGGTTGGTTTGGTTTTCTAAGCATAAATTTAATTTTATACATATATGATTCGAATTCAAACGCTGAAAAATCGTCCAAATTTCCTAATTCTTTGACATCTTCGGCCAAATGCGACAAGCGGTGTATATTGTATATTAAATGATGCGATCCGTATAAATATTTTACATCTTCAATGAAATGTTTTAGCATTTGCAATATTCGTTTTAGTTTTACAGAATTCAGGATGACACAAAATAAGAATTCCAATGTGTAGCAAAAGAAAATTGTCATATTTCTCAGCTGGCAAAATGTTTTTTAATACAAATGGGCCACTGTATAATAAAAATACCCTAAACTCTGTAGCTTTAAAATAGGACAGGCCAGATAAACCTCTTATTTTCCGTTGGAATTCCGAAGGTGGTAGATATCATAGAAAGCCTTGCTGATATTTGTTGGATACTTGCTGTAGGTAAAAATGATTTGAAGTCTCCACAAATCCACATCTGGAGCAATTTCTTCATAACTCCAAGGCAGACTAAGTGCATATAATCCAATGGAAAAGTTTTTACCATGTCGATTTGGAGTTCTTCTAGTATAGTATTAAATCTATCTCTATTTCGAAAAGAGCTATTCGTTCTTGTCTCTGTTGTTTCATTAATAGGAAAAGTCATTCTATTTTTTATGAACTCGCCCTCTACATTGCATTTCAGGCAACCAAAATATCCATTGTGCGATTTAGTACCAAGAATACTGGAGCGTGCGGGTGTGTCACATATCGCTCTAATTTTAACAAAAAAAGTTTTATTTTCCCATATGTATCCCTCCGACTGATATATTTTAAGTTCATTGACTGACAAGCGGCCTTAAGTATTCATTAAAATTATTTGGTTTGCTGAAACCGTGGTAAATTCCAATTACGAACACATTTTTGTACTTAAAATGGGCCAGAAATAACTATGGTTGCTCTTCGTTATAGGCAAACCATCAATGTTAATATGTAAAATAATTGCGGATGGAAGTGTTTCATTATTATTGAATAAACTTTCAAAAACTGAAGTACATCCAATATGAACGTATTTTCCTGGAAAACACTCTAATGTTGTTCTATTTGTTGAGGTATTCAAAAATGTTCGGCTTGATGTATGAATTGACTTAACGAACACCAATAGTTCATTTAAAGCATTAGCTTTTATGGCATCTTTAACTGCCCAAGTATGCAAGAAATTTATCATTTTAGCGTTATTTCTTAGTTCAATATCCTCTCCATCCAAATCAGACAAGACTTCATGATCATTTTCTTCGTCGTTTTGCTCAATATTTAATAATTGATTGGAAGATTGCTCACCAAGCATACACGGAATTTGGTTTGGAAAATTCGTAGTAGTAGCAGAGTTTATAATACCATGATTCGTAACTCTCGCAGGTGTCTGATTTGAGTTTGAACTGTGATTGTTTTGAAAGATTTTGTAGCAACTTATACTTAGGCATTTTCTCTAACACTAAAATATTAAAAATGAAGCTTGAATGAGTTCAAATAGTATTATTTTCAAAAATAACAGAAGAACCCAAATATTCATATATTCATCCAAAACCATAGACCCACCCCACACACATATGCACACCAATCACAGCACGTACCCACACACCAATCAACTTTCATACCCACCCACACCTATACCAAAACTAAAACCAAAACCCAAGGGAATAACCACATTCACCTCCACAAACACACTACTATTCATGGCCATACTCATACCGGTCTGTTAGTATCTCTCACCACTGCCACAATCACATTTACTGACACTGACACATCCACAACCACACTCATAATAACACCCACGGCCATAGCCACACCGATATGTTACTTTCCCACACTCCGACCCACATCCACCCTCATACACATACCCATTAGTTTCTACACTCACAGTTTCACATATATATACCCACAATACACACTCAGAAAGCTTATGTAATAACATGTAGAATAGGGGACAAACTGACAGGTTATTAGATTCATCCAAAGCACATGCAACGCGTAAACATAGGCGAAAATAGGCTTGTAATTTCATAGCTATACACAAACCCATGGGTAAGTAATTTTGTTTTTGTTTTTACGGTCGCAATTTTTTTTAGTCGTTTCGTACACATATGATCTTTCGAGTATAAACGCCTTTACTATTTTTTTGGATTTGTAAGATTTTCAAATTCGGATACGATCGAGTAGTCGGTGTAATTTATTAACCGACTATTTACAGACTCGAAACCGTCAAGCCAGCTACGGTTAATAATTGTTTGTCGGATCTTTATCGAACTTAACCGATCTATTAAGAAATAATTCGTAAAACTGATGCGACCTCCAACGGAAGAATTTGTTTATATAATAAAATTTTTCGCAAATTTGGGATGAATTTAGATTTTATTTTTTTTACTCGTCAATGAGTGACGTAACGTCACCATAATTCAATTTTGATATTACATTAAATATTTTTAACATTTACTGACTTTTTTTTATATATTTTAATTTGATTTGTCAAAGAAGCTTCAATTCTATTGTATTTTTGTTATATTCGTTGTAAATGTTGTGATATTATATTATTACACTATTGTAATACTTTCGATATTTTGCGGTTTCGCGCTATTGCATCGAGAAGAAGATTGAGAATAATATATAATAATTTTGGGGTTCTTATATTTTAATAAATACGAGTTCACTATGAATGGCATTAAATGCTATAATATGTGGATAAAATAACTTTGAAACATGACGTTTGGAATGATTTATCTCTGTTATATTGTTATTGTATGATCCGATATTTTGAAGTAGATAAATGTTATATAAATTAGAATTTATAATAATTAAATATTCTTACCTGATTCGCTTACTGGCTTCAATCGTATAGTAGATATGTAACTAGTATCACGTAAATATAGGTCTATTGAATTGATACACGGGTATTTAATTTTCACTTTAAGAAAGAATTTTATTGAATGTCACGATTTTAAATTTAATATACGGAGTTTTTTAAGGTAAATGGTATTCGAGTAAATTCGAAGTGGCCATAGTCTGTGCTGAATGCTGTCTTGTACGAGTCTGCTGGGTTCATCTGAATTTGATGATAGCCGCTAGCCATGTCTAGCGTTGAGAAATACTGGGCGTGACCTAGTTGGTCTAAAATGTCGTTAATATTAGGAAGGGGGAATGAGTCTCCGATGGTGATGTCATTTAGTTTTCTGAAATCGACGACTATTCGCCATTTCGGTTTGCCGTCTGCACCTGGTTTCTTTGGTACAGCGAGGAGTGGACTGTTGAAAGGGCTTGAACTTTGTTGGATTTTCCCTTCATTTAGCATTTCGTGAACTTGTTTATTGATTTCGTCGCGGTGCATTTGCGGGAGCCTGTAGCGTTGGACGTGGATAGGTTTGGAGTCCGTATACAGGTTTATGTTGTGTTGGACGCCTTTTATGGTAGTCAATTTGTCTCCTTCCAAGAAGAAAATGTCTTGGTACTGTAGGCATAGTTCTAATATCGTCATGTTTTCTTCTGTATTGTTGTCTGTGTTTAGGTTTGCTGAGACTATCTGTGCTATCTGTTCTTTTCTACTGTCGGGTTTCTTTGTAATGTGTTGGTATTGCGGTTCTTCTGTTATTGGTTCTATTTCTGGCTTTATGTTTATTAATTGTATGTCTTCAGTTAATGTATTTGCGATTAGTATTTTAGCTTTGTAGTTCGTCGGTTGGATTAGTAAGTGGGGTATGAAAATACCTGGTTGAATTTCTTTGGCTGAGCAGATTGAGAGTTGGTTTGTGGGGGTTGCAATTTCTACAATCGTCTCACTTCTTTTAGGTAGTGATATTTTATTGTTTAACTTGTTTGAAAAGGGTATGACGTGACGTTGTAGTTTTATAGTACTTGTGCTGTATGAAATATCTACTTGGAACTTGTCGAAAAAGTCTCGGCCTAGTATTCCATTTTCGGTAATTGGAAAATCATTTGAGACGACGTGGAATTTGTGTGAGATGTGGTAGCTATTGCTAAGTTGTAGATTAAGGTTTAGGGATCCAAGTGTTTTGATTGAGCCGGTGCCTACTCCTGCTAATGTTATAGTATCGTTTCGGTCAATCTGTAATTGTTATATGAAGTTTTTCTTGATTATACACAAGTCGGCTCCTGAATCGATTAACAGGTGTACTTTGTGTTTGTTTATGATGGGTGAGATGGTATCGCGAGTCAGATTGTCGTTCGTTGCTAGATTTACTGTGTACTGAGTGTCTGGGTATAATAGTTGTTGTAGTATGTCTGATTCTGTTTCGTCGAGATCTAGTATGTTGTATGTGCGTGATTGCGTTAGTTTAGGAATTGGTTTAGGTATGGTGGAAGTAACTTTGTTTTTTGACGGGTTTGGTATTTGTGTGGGGTTGTTGTTGCCCTTGTGTTTTGCTATTATTTGAGATAAGTCGTGTGTTTTTTGTAACAAGTTCTGTTTTAGTTCAGATGAAAGTTTTCGTGTGTTAGTTTCAAGTGTATTCTGTATTTTTGAGATTGTTTTGTATGTTAATTTTTTGAATAGTGAGATTTTTTCGGTGAATTTGTTTTGTTCTGGATTGGTGTTCTGTTCTGAGTTTTATTTGTTTGTGAGTTCGTAATTGTTAAGTTTACGTTTTTGTTTGTTGAGTGGTTGTTTGTGGAGTCAAGTTTTGCACCGAAATTGTAGCGGTGGCTTTTGGTTGATAATTAACTGTTTGTAAATTTGAGTTGTGCGTCGGCATTGTAGCAACGGTTTGTAATTGTTGATTGTTTGTGTGTAAGTTTAAATTGTGCGTCGGCGTTGTAGCGACGGCTTTTGATTGATGATTGATTGTTTGTGGATTGAAGTTGTGCGTCGGCGTTGTAGCGACGGCTTGTGTTTGTTGATTATTTGTGTGTGAGTTTAAGTTGTGCGTCGGCGTTGGAGCGACGGCTTTTGTTTGTGGGTTTTGCGCCGGAATTGTAGCGGCGGTTTGTATTTGTTGAGTTTGCGCCGGAATTGTAGCGGCGGCTTGTACTATGTGGTCAATTGTTTGTATTTGATAATTTAAGTTATGAGCGCTGGGGCTCGTGTGTTCGTTGTTTGGATTTGGTGTATTTGTTTGTGAGTTAGTGTGATCATTTGAGAGAATTTTTTTTAGATAGATTTCTGGGATAGTACCCATTTGGAGAGTGTGTCCGTGGTCGTTTTTTGATGCTGTTGATTGTGTTAAATATGTTTGTATTGGATCCGAGGTCAGTGGCTCTCCTATGGCTGATCGGATCCGTTGGAGTTTTCCGGTTGCGTTTGTTGTGTTAAGTCATGTTGATTTTGTGGTTGTTGCGGGAATATCGTATTTATTCTCATTTTGTTGAATGTGTCAGTCAACGTGTTGGTATCAGGCGGTGTGTGATTGTTTTGATTGATCCGTTGATTTGGCTGTCTGTTGAAGAATTTATTGCGGCATTCTTCAAAGGTGTGTCCCGTTGTTACTTTACAGTGTGAGCAGTATTTTGGTACAAAATTGCTTCTGTGCTGGTTCGGTTGATATTGTTGCTGACTGTTTGCTGTTGTGAATTGATTCTGAGTTTGTTGTTGTTGATTGTGATTGAATTTGGGGATGAATTGTGGCATGCTTTGTGTTGACGGCATTTGCTGGTTTGATGTTTTATTCTGATATTGTTGGTATGCGTGTTGTGGTTGTGTTATTCTGTTAAATTGTTCTTGCGTAGGTGCATTATAGTGTGTGTTCAACGGTTATTTAGCTGTGTTGTAGTTTCTCTGATGGTTTGTGTTGTGTGTGTAATATTGTTGTGACCTGTTCGTTCTTTCTTGGTTTAACCTCGTGCGGCATACATCCCAGGTGTGGTTCATTTTTTGGCAATAGTTACAGATGATTGCTGGTTTTCCGTATGTGTTCTGTTGTTGAATTATTGGTGTGAATGATGTAGGTGCTTGTTTTGTTGTATCCGGCATCATCTCTGTTGTACATGTTAGCATTTTTTCAATGATTTCTGCTTCATTTATTATTTGGTTGACGTTTGTGGCTTTTATCGTGGCAATTTTTTCTTTTAGGATTAAATTGTTTAGACCTCGTTTAAATAGTTATACTGATGTTGTGTCTAGATGTTGGGAATAAATGTTGTCAATGTTGTTGGTGTTGTATTTAGTCTTGTATCCATTTTTGTACTGTTCTAGCGCTTCTAGAAGTCTGTAGCCGTAGTTTCTTATACTTTCGCCGTATGTTTGTTTCACGTTGCTGAATCTCCTTTCCAATTCGTCCAACGAATGTAGTTCTGTGTACATGTTGCTTAATACTTCTTTTATTTCTGTATAGGTTTGTATGTTTCGGTGAGTGATTCTCATGTAGGCGTCTCCTGTTAGCCTTAGTTTGATCAATCGATCGAATATCTTTTGTTCCTGTTCTGTAGTGAGGGTTTCATAAATACTGTCGGCAGTATCTAGGAATCTCGTTAGGTTGTGTGCTTGGTGTTTTGTGCTATCTCCGTTGAATTCTGGTACGAAACTTGCGATGCTCTGTTGAATTTTTTGTTGGTCCATCTTTGTTTTTGTTGTGTGTTTGTTTGTGTCTTCGAAATCTGTGATTTGGGGCTTCTGTGTTGCCTGGGTGTTCTTTTCGATTTGTTTTTCTGTTGGGATTTTAACTTGTTCGCTTGTGGTTTGTGGCGTTTGAATTTTTTCCTTGTTGACTGGAATACTTGGGTGATTTTTGATGCTCGAGTGTAGCTCGTTGGGCTCTGATTTTATTCTGAGCCTCTCACTTGCTATAATCGGTGATCTTGAAGTTTTGCCTGATTTCTTTTCGAATGGCGAGGGTTTGTTATTGCTCATAAAGTGATTTGTTTGTATTTACACTTCACTTTATTAAGAAAAAATTTGTTTTGTTGGATATAAATTGATTTGTGATTTGGTAGAGAACGGCCCTTTTGGGTATTAAAATACGTTTGACTTCCGACCTTGAGATTTCTTTATTAAAATTTTGCGGACTGGGGAAATCACGACTAGGGTGTGTATGATTTGTATATGTTATAGTGGGACAACGACGCAATTAGGAAAGTGTTTTTTAGTTTTCGCCGTTCGAAAACTGGGGTTTTTCAACCTTTTAGTTGCTGTAAATATATATCGTCGTGTGCTTTCTTTTCCTTAACTAATGCTTAAGGTTCGAAAAACTACAGCGCCAATATTGTTAATTTAATATGTATATATATATAATAACTAACACGTAATAACAATTTGCTTAGCTTAAAACTTTATACAACTTTGCACTCTTATATATTTGGTTTTAATTTCATGTATTATAAAATAGAAATTAAGTTTTTCAATTTGTTTCTCGAATACGTTAATGATTTATAAGTTTAGTACAATTTAATTTTACACACAAGATTTATACGTATACTATATTTACTATGAATTTTATTTTAACGATACACACATATATATATATATATATATATATATATATATATATATATATATATATATATATATATAAAGAATTATAAATTTTAACACTGAATGAGAATAGTTTTATTAATTTAACTTTTGCTTTACTGACTTTGAGTTTATTAATAGTAAGGACTTCACAACTTATTAATTTTTATTTTAGTAACTGAATGGACTGATTAATACTGAACGACAACTATTTTCTTATTAACCCAAATTTTGTGGTTTTGGCTTTTGTTGCCTATTTTACTTTTTTTTGTTTTTATAAATGGTGTCGAGTGGAAGTTTTCCACTCGTAAAAATATTTTGTCATCAATAAATTTTGGGTTGAAATTATTAAATTTAATTAAAATTTTAGGTCATAAATTTGTTTGTTTTAAAATTGTGTGAAATTGCATTTTCGTCTTTTTAACTAGTTTTTATGGTTCAACTTATTTTATGTCGTTTGATTTTATACGCACACGTGTTTTTTGTGTGTTGCGTGTGAAAATATGTTTTATATTTTCTTTGATAGACTGGATGGATTTTCGTGGATTCTACAACAATTCTCACTCGGAGTGACACATTTTTTTTTATTGAGGGTATGCGAGATTCTCACTCATACTAAGAATCCTAATATTTAAAGTGAATTATGGTGATGTCGCGTCGCCTGAGAGAAAGTGATATTTTAAATAGGAACATTAGTATATTAATCCCCATTCCTAATGCGAAATTCATAAATGATATGAAAAGCGGCTTAATCCAATAAATATAAATATTTATTTTATGATTATCTAATTGACAAATATAAAAAATATTATATATTTTGCTTTTATTTATACCTCTTTCTATAATGGAGCCTTAAAAAAATGTTCTTCTCATCTGGTGGCGCATATTATAATGCCCCCTATTATGAATCTCACTTTTTCGTCACCAGGTGGTGGACATCACAGTTCAATTTTGCTATTATAATTCTCTATGTGAGCGAGAATCTCACTTATCCTCACCGAGAGTTTTTTTGGTGACTCAAAGTGAGCTTTTAGCATTTTTGACCAACTAAAGCTAAAATATATAAAAAAATTTATTACATGTCAAAACATTTTAATTCTCGATACATGAAATTTTTATGTTAGATTTAGAATTATAGTGATATCATGTCAGCAGAATACGAGTAAGTTAGATTCAAAATAAGGGTTTATATGAATTTTATCTACGTGTCTCCGAGTGACGCGTAAGAATGAAACTATCAAATATTCTCATCTAGAATGTCTTGGCAATACTAAATGAGAATGAAAATATTTTTGACAAATTTAGTTAAAATATATATTGGGAGTATAACTAAATTTTTTGGATTTTCTAAGAGATGACGTAACTTTAGTACTAAACATTCTTTTACAATAAACACCTACGGCGTTTTAAAATGTTGACATTCCACATCAAAATTTAGTTTTTCATTATTCGTGAAAGCGTAAGCAACATACATATTTTTTAATCCCATTTAAACATGTCGAATTTTGTACCAACAAAACAGCATTTACGGGAAGCATTACATTTTTGTTTTAATCAAAAGAAAAAAGCTGCTAAAAGTTTTCGTTTGCTTCAAGGAACTTATGGTGAACATGCACCAACTCCAGAAACTTGCGAAAACTGGTTTAAACGATTCAAAAGTAGTGATTTTGATGCCAGTGACAAAGAACGTTCTGGTTAACCAAAAAAAATTGAAGATGAAGAATTGAAAACATTATTGAAGGAAAACTCAGCTCAAACAGAAAAAGAACTTGCAGAACAGTTAAATGTCACTCAAGCAGCCATAAGCAAACGTTTACATGCCATGCAAATGATTCAAAAAGAAGTAAAACGGGTACCACATGAACTGACTGAAGCTAACATTGAAAACCGTTTAATGGTTTGCAATACCTTGCTTACAAGACACCGAAGTTTTCATTTTTTGTTTCAAATTGTGACTGGCAATGAAAATCGATTTACTACAATAACGCAAAATAACGCAAAAAATCATAGGTTTATCCAGGCGAACCAGCAAAACGAAACATTCATGGAAGGAAGGTTATGTTGTGCATTTGGTGGGATCAGAAAAAAGTGGTGTACTATGAGCTGCTAAAACCGAACGAAACTATTACTGGTAAACGTTACCAACAACAATTGATCGATACCAACAACAATTGATCAACATTGAACAAGAATCGTCCGATTCCAGCCAACAATCAACGTAAAGTGATTTTGCTGCTTGACAATGCTCCTTATTCACCAGATTGTGCCCCATCAAATTATGTACTATTTGTTCCGATCAATGCAAAGCGATCTTCAAGACCAGGACTTCAGAACCCACGAGGAAATCGAAAAATGGCTCTACGGAATTTTTTTTCGATGGAATCCATAAATTGCCAGAAAAATGGTCGAAAGTCATATGTTGTGTCTTCTGAAAATATTCTTTAAACTCCAGCGTCTGAAATATAATCTCATGATCTAAGAAAATAACTTTGGTAATCCCGAGTTCATTCAATTATTTCGTTACTGTGTCTGTTGTAATTGGAAAGTTCTTGGTATCGATTGGAATCATTTGCAAGTGATCTTTGCGTGTGTTATAGAACTCGAGAGAATCGCTCATTTTTTGTTGCGATCTTTCTGCTCTGGGACTACAATTATATTTTAACTCCCTTCATTGGTTGCATGCGGGTCATTCTTACGGTGAGAACGAAATTCTTTTTAAGAAAATTTTACTCTAAATTCTTTTCTGATTAGGAGAAAGTCTTGAAAATCATTTGATTCCTTTATTGTAGCGGTTTCCCTTTATTGGTCCAGATTTACGTGAAATTCGCTGTTTGAAATTTGCGGTGGTCATTATTCTGATTCTCTAATAGAACTGCGCCTAGTCCGCAATTTAATCATCTGTTCTTAGAATATTTTTTTTATCCAGTCTATGAGGTAATATCTAGTCCATAGCCATGCATATTTTCAGTGCCTCAGAGGCTTTTTGCACACTTGATGTCCTATTTAAGGTATTTGCACATAGGTTATATAATTTCAGACTCACATCATGTAGGACTCATATACGACTCACACTAAGTATACGTTCCTAATTTTGCCTTGCTCATTGTGTTAAACCTTTCATTACATAACTCAGATATTATTTACGGTAATCCCGATTTCACCTTGTGACAAGTTAATCGTCGATCATGTACATCATAATTCGAGAAATAGTAGATGGATTAGGATCTGCATTATAGGAATTCTACCGTAATACAATTCTAGAGGCCTTGTCCCGGTGGTTATAGAATGTATGAAATGATTGTATTAATTTACTGATATTTCCAGTAATTCCTTGAACGTTCTCTCAGCTTCGTTAGTTTTTAGGTATCTCATTATTTTGGTGAGGGATGAATGAGTATAGGATCGTTCACTTTAATTTTGTATGGGGGTTCTGAAAACTTTGATGTTCAATTTATAGTCCATCATTCACAGTATAATAATTGAATTAAGGAATTTTTCATTGTCGACCACGACAATTTCTGGGACAATGAAGAAGATGATTATGGCTCTTGGGGTTGCTTGATGTCTTCTATTGCTTTGTATTTTATTATTTTACAAAATGCAAGTTTTGATGTGTGGACGTTGCTAAAATTGGGTTGTGTTATAATATGTCTGGTGTAATTTTGAAAAGGATTTACTATGTAGTAGGATGTTTCGTCATCTGTGGTTAGTATGCGTTAATTTCGAAAGACAATAATCGGGGTTTCAATTGTTGGGATAAAGTCGTGCATGATGAACTGTCATCACTATGTTGGGTTGATAAAGCATTAAATTGAGCATTAAAGCAGGCATTAAAAGACGGCCTTCTTTCTTTTCAGTTTAGATTTGTTGTTTTTGTTACTCAGGGCGTAGGTTAATGGTAGGTGGTTAGTAAAACTATTTATTTTTCTTGAGCCATACAGAAAGTTTCTCAGAGAGTTCGGAGACCAAATTATCGCAAGCATTTCTTTTTCATTTGGCACGTATAGTTCAGTTTTATCAATTGTTTACCTAGTGCTAAGTTAGAGGCGTCCGTCGTTTTTCGAACTCCGTTTTGAAATCGTTGAACTTGAGAAGAATCTGGTTGGAGACTAAATATTTCTTGATTTTGTAGAAAGCGGTTATTTCTATGTCTGTGAAACAAATGGACACATGTCCACCCCCCCCCCCCCCCCCCCCCTCTCAAAAGCAGTCAGGGGCTTTGCTAGTTTGGCATATTTCCTTATGATTCTTCTATAGAACCCAGCCATTCCTAGGTATGATCTGAGCTCTTTCACTGTTCCAAGCTCTCATAATCATAATCAATTTTGTTATTTCTTGATATCCAAACTGTATCATAAACCTATTTGTAAGGGCACATCACTCTAACATCAGCATCTAAGCTACAATTTAAGCCTAGATTCACTTTAGTTTCACATTTTGAAGTATTCTTTCCCCATAACCGATCTCCGTTAAGCATTTCATAGTGCACATCCAGTTGAATATAAAGGTCCACCTCATCAGGTCGAATCGTTGAAGGTAAGTTGTTATTACCTAGAATACTACGAACATACACTTGATACAACATCTCATTGAGTTTTTTTTTAACTCGTTGGTATGACTTTCTGAGTCACTTGTTTTGCTGTTTATGATGTTTATTGATCTTTTTGTTATTAAGCCCGTGATTGTCCAATTTGTAAGTGTTTGAGTCAGCTTGTCTGTGTTTTTCTGTAGTTCTTTTATTTTCTTGGCTTCTGCTACCAGATTTCTATTATGATCGTCGTTGTTGTTTATTTTTAGCAAGTTTAGTTTTTGTCGTCTTGAATCGTCTTGTTTTGATTTTGAATTTACGTTTGTGTACTCGTCTAATGTCTCAAGTGATTTTCTAATTCTAATAGATTTGTTTGTCTATTATTTAATGTTTCTAGGTTTTCGGATATTTTGGATGAATCTTCTGAATCCATTGTTCTGAAGGGCGTAGCTAAAATGGGACTCAATCTATATAAATCTGTCTTTGTCTCTTGCTGGTACTGGAATGATATTGTAGACCTGGTAACCCTCACTTTGTATCAGCGGGATCTAGATCTCACTGATTATTTGACCTTCTACTACATATTGCAGCTTTTGTCTCCAACAATTTATATACGTGTATCCATTCTGTCTTAGAACTTGGGACTTGCACGTCCCTGCTGAGTATATGATTGACTTCCCTCAGCTGTTTTGAAAATTGTGATGGTGGCAAAATCCACATGTTGGTCCAACCATGATGTATATCGGACAACATGTCAATCAAATCCCCTTGGATGTCCTTATATACAAATATGGTAGATGACAACTGAAACACTACATCTATATACTCTTCATGTATGAACACTGTTTGAATCTCTTTTTGTATCAACTTATACTGTCTCTCAATTTGATCATGTTCTTTTATTATTATATTACTGGTGTGATCTAATATCTGCGTTTGCTATTGAATGAGCGTCTGCATTTTCAGAGTTCCTGCAGTTAACCTTTCAATTTGCTCATTATATTTGTGTGCATCCCTTTGACTGAGTATTCCAAATAAGTCCTCAAACACGTTTCCTACTAAATGCAATGGTATCCTTCGGAGTCGGTTGGGGTGTACCTTAAATAACTCGTTGTTGTCCTCTACCTGATCTATTAGGTGAGAAATCGGTGCTAATAGTTCCTGACAGTGCCGCACATAATTTATATCGTTTTTATCTGTCTCACAGGATTTTTGAAGTTGAGTATATATCTTCCTGAGACAACTCCACTCATGCCAGTAGCTTCGAAAGGTTAAAGAACACGATAAACTTCCAATCACTGATTGATACCGCCGCCTTTCCCATCTCCGCAAAGTAGTATATTCCAGGCTCAGCTTGAAATTTTGTGAAATTTATCTGTGCGCCATTGCATCACCTATGTGCGTTGATGTTGTTCAATAGTGACATGGAATAGCGATTAGATTCCTTCGGGTCATTCCCATAATATTCCCTTCCACCGATTCTATTTTGACTGCAAATATGGCGGGCTTTGCGACTCTCCCCTTTCTTTCCTTCCTCTTCTGAAACAGCAATTTCTGCTGCTCCCTCAGCACCTTCATCCGTGCTTCGAGCCTTTCTCTCGTCTTTCGCTGTTTTTCTTGCAGTCCTAACCCAGTCGGCAGTTCTAATATACGTTTGAGATCTTGAATCTCGCGCCTTAGTTCCAGTTCTTTCCCGCTTCTTTTTCTGCCCTGGGACTCCTCTCATTTTATCTGGGGTAGGATTGTTAGTGGTCGCCTACTCCAGTATTCCCCTACAGAAATTACTTTCTTACTCACTCTTATTTCTGTTGGTTGCTCACCAAGTTGATATTCTGGTCATGCGCTCATCTTTGAGGTAACTAGAAATATAAAAATTACCGTAGGATTAACTTCAGCTAATATTGTTGGTTATTATCTATGCGAATATCTTTAGCATGAAATATCCCCAGAATTTTTCCTTCGTTGTCCGGTTATCCATATGCCACTCGGCCTAGCTGCCGGTGAATTTTTGCAGGGATGAATTTTCGGTCTAACTTAGCTGCTGTGCCGCATTACTTTGGCTGAAGTTCCGCACCAATACCTCTTGACCTACCTTTAGTTTCTGATTTGCAGACTGTAAGTTATACCGATGTGTTGACTTACTACATGCCTGGCGAAGATTTTGCAAAACCAACTCCCTAGCTAATGTCAAACGGTCTCCTTTGCCTTTAACCTTGTAGGTTCCTATAGCATGATCCCCTTGAACCGCAGTAATTCATACTAAGACCCGTGGCTTATGGTATGTTATCCAAATACCAAATAGGAGGGAGCAAACTCCGTTGAGGAGTGAGATGTGTTGCGTAAAGCGCTTGCAATCTCAGCAAGATATTCATCCCACGTTCAATCTACGCTGTGAAATCATGGTTGATCTGGGTTGATCATGGTAAATTGGGATGTGAATTGCTGAATAAAGGTGTTAAACCAGCTTCGGGATTATGAGACGCCTCCACATTTCTTCCAGAGATGTACAACGTTGGGCAAACACCCAAATTTGTAGACCTCCGTTCGTCGTGTAAGGCTATCTGGAGCCTTGGTCGCATATTTCCCCTTGAGATAGTGTAGATGGTGTCATCAATTACAGTCAACTGATGTCAAAAACCAGTCTAAAGCATCCCTTTCTAGACACAAGTCTAATACTCCTACTAGATCATCGAGTGGTATTGATGACCTATTGGCGTGCCGTTCCATTCGCCCTAGAAAACGCTGTACCGTTAAAGAACTCTTATGTCCTTCAAAACGGACTTTCCACGTGCTGGCTTGCCGGCGCAATTTGACATCTGTCAGACCGCTTACATTAGCCCAACCGTGTGCAAGCTGATGCGGAGAATTCATTGACGAATGTTTTTCACAATGTGCTTTCCGACCTGTTGGTGGTTCAACAAAATCCACATCCTGGTAATTTAAAGCTACTGTTTTTATTGAAGAAATTTTCAGGAGACTGCTCTAAGTCGTCATCTTCATCACGTTCGGATGACTCTTCGGTTTGTGGCAAAGTTCGTCCCCCTGGGCGAGTTTGCTTGCCCCCGATCTTTGGCTGAGCAAAAACTAACCGGCCCAACTGTTATTCTTGCTGCTTCTGCCGTAAGTTCCTTACTTTTATGTGAGCGACTATGGTGATCAATTGTCGCAGTGACCTTGACCAACTCACTGACTTGGCATAGAACGTTGGTGAAATCGCGCTCCGACACACCCACCCTTGAATATGCTCCAGTTGGGCTTCTAACCGGGAGGGGGGGGGGGGGTATCTCCACTTCCGGCTTTTCCGCGGTAACACACTGTTTACACATTATTTAAATGTGTCGCTAACTTTAAAAAACAATTTTACAATTTTTTATAATTTATTGAACATACTAATTTGCACAACTTTCAACTTATTTTATCTTCACCGTTTCGTTTGCAATTAATTAATTTTTATTTTGTTCGTGTCAACAGCACTGATTAATTTTTCCCAAGTCATTATGCCCTCTATAGATGATCACCATGTAACCGCGTCGCTACACTAAGTAGCATTGCCACCTATTGAGCAGCACTAATTATTCATTAATACTGGTGATCATCGATAGGGGCCACGATTTGGATTACAATTAGGTGAGTTTCTTTACATTATAATTCGAAACCAATAAAACAATAGTCTCGTTCTTTTAAAATGAATTTTATAATCCTTTTTTTTATAAAGATTTAAATAATAGGTAGGCTATTGTAATTTGTACCATGTACCCTTTGGTTTTGTTAGGTTTTCCAAACACACACAGTTGCTGGTAGATCTCTAGCAGCCTTTTTAAGCAAACTTTTACTTCGGTTTGGGGTTGTTTGCAGGCCGCTACATGAGCTTCTTGAGGTTTTAGACAAGTGTTTGCCCGTTCTTTCTGTAACTGGTCCCCAAGCGTGGCTCTTAAAGCATTGGTAATTTCTTGTCTTGCTTCCTCTCTTAAACCTCGTATTTCGAACTCTATTAGAAGCTCATCTTGATCTAAATGATCAATATTTATATTTAATTAAAATTACTTGGACTATAAAAATAAAAAGACTAAGCTAAGCTAACCTAATAAATTTTGATTTTAGAATTAAATAAAACAAAACAACCACGGATAATACGCCCTTCTCATGGTATATAAATCCCACCTACTTGGGTCAAAAACAAGGATAGGAATTTTGAAAATTGAAAATTTTGATGAAATTTGAAATTTCAACCCAACCAGCTATGGCATTCAAAACTTCGATTTACTTGCAAGTGAGACTCATTGCCTTGTTGAAACCATTTGGTATTTCATTAATTTACGTGATTGACTGACACAATCCTCTTATCTCACAGTCATCATTCAAAATCCCCTTGGATGGATGAGTATGACTGTGTGAGTGGCAGGCCGAACGGATTATTCAAAATAGGAACAACAATAATACCGGTTGCTGTTGTGAATTTCCATTACTTTGCGATACGAACTAGACTGATTTATGGCCAACTTGTATTCGATGCACATCCACTTGCAGACTCCTAAATATAATCAACCAATCAAGTTGTACCCTGGATGCAACTATTAACTAAACGAGTAGACTGACGACCCTATCCCGAGGGAACGCTAATTTAAAATTTTAAAACAGAAGCTGAAAATACGTGAAAACTTAAATATAAAGTAATAAATTGGAAATTCCATTTTTCTCTGATTTAAAAAATATTAGAAAAATTAGCCTCCGGCTAGTTCCGCATCCAGCTCGGCGTCCAACGCCGTCTCTTCATAGATGCGCCTCCTTTCAATCAGGTGTTGTATCTCCTCCCAGGATACCTCAAGTCCGCAGGTAATTGTTGTCTCCTCAAATAGTTGGGTATCTTCATCAAAGATCCCTGGTGACATTGGGATCTGAGCCGAACTCTCGATTGTAACCGCGCGCTCCACCGTAGCCGAACGCTCTGTCGAACTTCTATTTTCAATTCTAAAACGCCTTAGGATAAGAAAGTACCGTTTTTTAGGATGCCGTGTCCATAAACACATCGGCGACGGCGCTTTCCCCACTTTAAACACACTTCACTTGACATTTTATATCTTTCTAAACTAATTCACATACTATATTAAAAACTAAATTCCCTATTTATACATAAATTTTATTATTAAATCAAATATGTTAACAACACATGAAACGCAATCAATTTTACATATAAACCCCAGTTTCAAAACATATTCTCAATGTTAGACAGTAACTCAGTAATTTTAGATCTTGGTTGGTTGAAAAGTTCACTATAATTACAGATCACACACCATTATACAACCAGAACCTATATACAATTTTGACGACTTCATCACCGAACTAAAATCTAAACTGCACATAGCTCACGAAATAGCTAAAGGAACATTATAACCCACAAACGTAAAACCAAAAATAACCCCAAATGGTTACTCCAGAAACAAGTTATAGATTTCAATAATCTAAAATCAGTATTACCACTAATCCTAATGAAGGCTGAACAACGATTTTCATTACATCCCAGGACACGTCGACTTCCGTAGATGTTATATTTCACTTTCATTGTTAATTTTATTTTAAATTCACACATCTACAGTTCTTAAATTTTAACTTATGTACCTTCACAACTCTTAAAATATTTTTTGATCACTTATTACTAATTATGTTTGCACATAATGAGTTTTACTGTTAATGATTACTGATTGCGACTCATAATAATCTACTCTCTCTTAAAAATGTTATAAAGCACTACAGAAAACAAATTTACATTTTCCGAGGTTGCAAGGTTGCATTTTAATATTATCATCGCAATTGTGTTTATTTTGGTAAAATTTAATGACCTTACTTAACAATGCGGGAAATAAATAAACGTATCGCCTTTTTCCGGTATATTACACAACATTCCTCCCCCTTTTGAGAAATGTAAAATCTTCTGGAAGAAGATCTATTCGTATACTTCTTAATTTACATTCACTGTTTTACTTATGATTATTTTGATCACTCGTGGTTACATATCTACTGACATCTTCTGATATCTACTGATACCTACCTATAACTACTTTATGCTACCTCTCTTATATTGGTACTTCTAATGGAAAAATGGAAATATGTTATTTTCTGTTTCATTCGAAATAAAATTGCCCGTAAACATGACGATTAAAGTCGGCCGCAGAAAAATGTCGTAATCCACAACAACCGACTAATAAAATACAAAATCTAACCCTAAGCACCACCTCAAAACCGAAACCGCATTTAAAAAGTATGAAAACTACATCGAAGTATCATCGAAAGGCAACATCGATGACTTCTCATCTATCAGTATTTTCTGATGGAAACCAGATTTTACATAAGCCTATCACAAACCAGAAGTCGATGCACTTATTTTGTTTAACTATTACTTTATTTGGCGTGAAGTCGCAGTAGCTCTATGCACGGAGCTGTTATAAAGTGCAACCGACAACTTTATGGTTACTGAAGTATTTGGGTTTGCTGCTTTGGTTTTATTTGTGTTAATTATTAAAACGATTTAGCTTTTAGCTACCGCTAAAACCAACCCAGTTTCACAAATTTGCCACTATCTGTTCGGTACCCCACGCGGCATTGATTCCCGCAGCTTAGTCGGGTAGAGGGAATGGTGTATGTTCAGGGGTACCTCAGATTGTGTCCTAGATTACCGCATTAATATAAAAAAAATATGCTGGAGGAGGAAAAAATTGGGGTATTGAACCCCGAAGTAGTGGGTTAGCCTATCAGCATATCAGCTCATAACCTTCCACGTATGCTCTAAACTTTTTCACACTGAGAACTGCAGCGAGACACTCCATTTCAGTTATACTATAGTTTTTCTGAGCTCCGTTCAGCTTATGTGAAAAGAATGAGATGGGTTGTTCTCCATCCTCATCATCCTGAAACGGGAACCTGAACCAAAAGTAGAGCTTGCCCGATTTCATAAATATATTTGCTTCATTTGTTCCTGCATCCCCAGTGTCCTTAACCCGCTAGCTCAAAAGGGAGGATAATTGGTCGTGGGTCGTGGAATGCCAAATGATAGCCTAGTTTATCACTACTTTGTAATAAAAAAATTTTACACGGGCAAGGACTTGGTGGGGGATCGGACTCCCCGGGTAGAGATTACTACAATCAATTCTACCATGGTTATTCCGTGTTGCTTACTCACACATCCTTATAGTCGTGTCGGTGAGTAAGCCACATAAAAGTAAAAAAAAAAAAAATCGAAGAATAGAAAAAAAAAACAAAAACTCACCTGTCTCCGAATGGAGCCTTTGAAGATCGAATTTTCCAAAAAAAAAAATCTCTTGAACACAAAAGTGGAAGAACAGAAGTGGAATAATCCAAGAGGTGTGAGATGAGATTAGATTCGAGGTGGAGATGTTTCCCTCAGATCCTTTTTATTTTTTTGTAATTTTTTGTTAATCGTGTTTCTTTTTGCTTATAGTGCACCTCTATGGGTGGAATCTATGTCATTAGTAAGAAGGGGACCTTTAAAGTGTGTCTATCACAAGATTGTATACTGTGGGGTTACCCACTCGTTTCACATTCTCTTTCGCTTTGCCGTGCGAAATTAAGTAGCCACAAGTTAAGGATCCGGGCGTTCGGATGTTAGTAGGTTGCTTATACTTACATGTACGTCTACTCACCCTATTATAACTGTTGTTTGGAATAAAATTCGATCTTTGGACGGTTTACGTTGTTTCTTGATAACTATACCAAGAATGTTTTATTGTATATTTATGAGTACTTTTTTACACTTAATTTCTTTTTACTTAACTTTACTTCGATAGTTTCGGGTACACCGTTGGCGAGTGTCTAGATACTATCGGGGCGAGATTTAAAATTGAACTATATTCTAAGACTAAAAAATTGGAACCGGTATACGTCATCTACACATTAACCAAAATTTGATCCGAGTCCACCCCATTCGTGCCAATACCCAGTTAAGTCAAAGAAAATGACCAGCTTTCAATGATTGGTGGACAACGACGTGCGGCCCAGCTCTTCGAAGTATATTCCCGGCTCGGAATTAAACTCGTCAAACTGGAAGTTGCTCCTGATGATGGCGTTCCCTGTTACCCCTGTTATCAGGGCACATATAATACCAAGCTGCATGGTGGGTGGAACTAATGTTTGGACGTAAAGTTGAATTTTGTTATCCTCTAAGGTTTTAATTCTACTTTTATAACTAACATTGATTGGATAAGCTACCCTGATCCTAACTCAATCTAGCTTTTAACTAACTCTGAACATGGCGTTGGCTCAAGTTCCCCAGTATCAGCTTGAGCCAACCTCATTAACTTATTTAGTACTGGCATTCTGTCTCCGCGCGGGGTACCAGTCTTCAATCCTTCGTTGCATCACCTAGGCATGCATCTTATTGGCTCCCTCAACGGCGGCCGTTGCATCGCGTAGTGGCTTTAGTAACACGAATTTAGAATATTGGTCCAGTATTATAAGGATGGAAGTGTTGCCGCTTTTAGCCCTGGGATATATGGTCCTAGGAAATCCAGGTACAACTTCTGGAAAGGCCTAACGTATTCCACATACTCCCCCATTTGTGGTCTTAGAAGGGTGTTTGTGGCTTTAGTCAGCTTGCACATTTGGCACTCGCGCACGTGATTCTTTGCATCTTTGGCCAGTGATGGCCAAAAATAGTGACAACGAATGAATTCAATCATTTTTCCTGTGCCGATGTGTGCTGCCATTGGTGGTTCTTGGGCTTGGATTAAAATGCTATTGGTCAGGCTGCCAGGGACCCAAAGTTTCCAACTGGGGATATCAGTCTTGGTATCCGGATCTTGTGGTGGCTTGTAAATGAGTATTTTCCCCTTGGCAACTTTGATGTTGTCTGATATGGGCTTCATGCTGAGTAGTGTTTTCGCCAGGTCCTGATAATCTGGACTGGTAAAGTCAGGGGCTTGCAGGTCTAAGTGAATAGGATTCCCAACTAGGTTTAAAGTTGCTACCTCATCTGAATGTGCTCGTGATAGCGCGTCAGGAACCACATTTTGTGCCCTCTTGCGATACTCTATGCGGAACTTGTACCCTTGGAATTTCAAACTCCATCTTGCTAGACGACGTGATAGTTCAGATTGGTTCATTAGCCACTGGAGGCTGGCATGGTCTGTTATTAACACAAACTCGTATCCCTCCACATAAGCTTGGAACTTCTTGATATCTGAGAACTGCTGCTAGGCATTCAAGCTCGGTGACACTATAGTTTTTCTGTGCACCATTCAGTTTATGCGAAAAGAAAGAGATTGGATGTACTCCATCTTCATCATCTTTCTGGAAAATAACACCGCCCACCCCTATTTTTGAACCGTCTACCTGGATATAGAAGGTACGTGCATAATCCGGGTGCACTAATACCAGTGCCTCGGATAAGCATGATTTTAATTGCTCGAACGATTGTTGGGCTTGCTCATTCCACTTAATACTTCCTTTAGATTTTAAAAGATCAGTGATTGGTGAGGCGATTGACGAATAATTCGGAATGAATTTCCGATACCAACCACTCATTCCTAGGCACTGTCTGATGTGTTTGACTGTCTTCGGAATTGGGAAGTTTTGGATAGCCTTATTTTTTCTGGATCCACCTTAATGCTCCCATCCTCAATAACATGCCCGAGATATTTAAGCCGTTTTAGAAGAAATTTGGATTTCTCCACATTAAAGGTGACACCAGCTTCACTCAACTACGTCGCTACTAGTTCTAGGCTTAATTCCGTTATAATATTTAAGATTTAACAACTGAGGTAAAAAAAAAAATAACGCGATTCTTAACTATAAAATCATTTTTGGAAATTCCATTTAAGAATTTTATTCGACAACCATTTAGCTTGCTAAACTTTACACTGCAAGTTAAATTCTCTACAGAAGGTAAACAACGTTTTAGGATAATCTCATCAATCTCATGTCATTATGCTCCACCTCATCATTAGCTTCCGTCCCCGCCCTGGAGTAGGTCCACGGTGAGTCAACACGCAGGCTCCAAGTAAAATCATCCTCAGATGATGTATCCTCCTCTCCATTGACCTCTATATCCATGTCTGATGAATTCGGCTCCTCGGGACCAGGAGAAAAGCTAACTTCGAAACCCTTCTCATTCTTCATCTCGTTCTTCTTCAACTCCTCTAACACGCCAGTAAATTTAAAAATTTGAATACTGAATATCGATGAAAGACAAAATGCGTGATTTGTCTCAAATGGATTCAAATGAAAATATGAAAGATCTCACAACAAATTCACTAATGTAGTAATTTAATAGTTTTTTACGACGGTGCCTTTGTTTCGGCGCCAGTTTATTACTAGCCCCTCCAATCTCTTTCAACTTCTCTCTCAACTCTTTCAGGATTTGTTTACTTTAAATGAAAAAATGTTAAAATAGTCGTCTGAAGTGTCTGCACAATGGACTGTTTGATATGGAAACATCACTACTATTATTTGATAAATTAGATGCTTCAACGAGATCAAATGAAGTGTTCTCCGAAAATTAGTTGACATTGGTTATTGGCCTTCTACTTAATGCATCTGCTACAACGTTGGCTTTGCCTTCTTTATACACGACATCATATAGTCGTAATTTTCTAATTCTATACTCCATCTTAGAATTTTAGACTTTTTCTCTGAAGGTTTTATAAATATGAGTCTTTACTTCCTTTATATTATTGCGAAGGCCTCTTTTTCATTAGTGTCATAATTATTTTATGTTTTGAATTTGGGACTGTATTGCGCCCAGAATATAGACGGAACTGTCAGTTGTTAGAATGAATAGTTTTTTGAAATCGGAATACGTCAAAATTTGGTCTGTGGATATTATTTTTTTTAGATTTTCCTTTAAATTCAATGGTATGGTTTTTTTTAGTTATTTTGTCATGTGTTCGGCGATCTTCGAGTAATCCTCGATAAATCGCCTATAAAAAACCGAGAAATTGTTTAATTTCCTCCGGATTTTTTGCCAATGGCCAATCTAATATTTTGTTCATTATACATATCTTTATTTAGTTCAATCCCTTTTTCCGTGATAATCTGTACTAAGAATTCTACTTCTCGTTTTAGGAATTCACATTTATCTAATTGTATCATTAGATTGAATTGTGAAAGTTTTTTTAACCACCTTAACTAATTATCACAACTAAAGCTCTGTGAACAATTAGTCAAATCCTCCACTGACTAACACATAGGAGAATTGGGGATCAATGTATATAAACTTGTCTTTATGCTTAGTTGGAACCGGTATCAAGTTGCACATTTGAGATTCCTCTCCTTGGAACAACGAGATGCTGACTTCCAAAATAATCTGGTCATTAATGATCGTCGCTCTAGTCTCCAAAAGCTTATAAAAGTGTACCCAATGGGTTTGTGTACTAGGTACTTGTACGCTGCTAGGGATGTGCCTGTTTATCTCCCATAGTTGGGCTGCTAGTTGAGCGGGTGGCAACAAGCGCGTGCTTCCTCGGACAAGATTACATCTGACAAAATGTTGATCAGATCTCCCTGGGTATCTTTGAACATACATAAATGCTGTTACCGATAGTTGGAATGACACCCCGGTACTGCCCCGGTACTTTCCGATCCGTCGGCGGCTCAATAAAGTCCCCATCCTGGTACTTTAAGGTTACTGCTTTTATGGGCGATAACTTCATAAGACTCCGCTCTAAATCGTCCTCTTCGTTATCCTCTGATGACTCTTCAGCTTGTGGGAAAGTTCGTCCGAACTAACTGCCCCAACTGTTTCCTTACTGCTTCTGCCGCAAGTTCCTTACTTTTTAGGTGGGCGACTATGGTGATCAATTGTCGCAATGATTTTAACCAATTCGCTGACTTGGCATATAACGTTGGTGAAATCGCGCTCCGATACACCCGCCCTTGGATATTCCACAATCAGGCTTCTAAGCGAGGGGGGGGGGCTGTGTATCTCCACTTCTGGTTTTTCTGCCTGTTACTTCTGTAACTCCCTTCTGGTTCCCAAGCATGGTTCTTAAGCCATCAGTAATTTTTTGTCTTGCCTCCTCCCCTAAACCTCGTACCTCGAATCCTTTGTCCTTCTACACTCGAATCCTTTGTCCTTCTACACTCGAATCCTTTGTCTGTTGTCTGTTTGACAAGATATCGAACGGTGTGTATTATTATTTTTAATATTTAAGCTCGGTGCAGCCGGTACAATTCGGGACCCGTATTGCTGGCTGCCTCTTCTGTAGCGTTCTTTAGCCTCGGGGGTGTGTTCTGGAGATGAGTTTGGCGAGGCTCCCTCATCTCCGATCTCCAGTTTTCCGTTGGAAGGATACAGCGGGTACAATCTGGCTTGAATACATCTCTTGTTCCACAACCAAAACAGAAAACATGAGAGGCAAGTTTGCGACAACACATGAATTTGTGGTTAGGATCCCCACAGTTCCAACACTTAAACCTTGCACCACTCGTCAGTGGCTGAGAGTGAATTCTCTGAACTGCTGTGGCTTGTTTGAAGTTTTTTTGACCCACAGGGTCAAAGATTGAGTTTCTTCTGATGGACTGGGCTCTATTCTGTTGATTGATGGCACATATTTGTGGCTGGGAATTGGCTAAGTAGTATGGGGTCGTATCGGGCATTTCATACTGTTCCATATCCCCTTCTTGCTCATCCATCAGACGTGGTCGGATTATTGGACTTGAGTGACCACTTGACTTTAGAGTCCTTGTGGGGTATTCTCCGGGATCGATTTTGTAGCTTTGAAAATTAGAAGTTGCTGTAGGCATGGATAAGGGTTCGTCCACTTCCCCTTGCTCCAACATAAACTCATGTGCCTTAGGAGTTTGCGTGTTGAACGCAACTCTTCACCTAAAAGGTTGGTTGCCGTAATTGCTAGGTGGCAAGTCATTGGGTGGTGCGAAGGTGGCTTCCGGAACATGTCCAAATCTTCGCCACACTTGCTCCAGCGTGCTACACCTACGAATGAAGTCGGCCAGGGTTGCAAATCGTGGTTCGTTGTGCATAGCCATTTGCAATCCTGGACGGATGTTTCTTCTTATAAAGGTGTACATAAGGCCTTCAGAAATAGTTCTCGTGGATTGTAATGTGATTTTTGGCATCGTCTGATTGTACTCCTGGACAGTTTCGCGGGGGTATTTTTGCTTTCTATCATTTAGCATTCGGTGTATATCATCCTCTGTGATATTAGGAGCAAGGCGTAACGCCATTTCTTGTTTCACGCTTCAATCCTGGTTAGAAAGCGTTGCACTGTCAATTCGCTACTATACCCAGAGAAACTGATTTTCCATGTTCTTACCTCCTGTCGTAGTTTTTCCTCATTAATTTTACCTGTCCGGTGCGTATAATTCGGCATAAGTTGGTATTCACCACTATCATACTCGAATGATTCCTCCCTTGGAAATCATCATCGACTCGTATTTGGTCTAACCTTTGGTCAAATAGCTCAGTGTCGTTTCGAGCCTCCATTTGTACTGGATTCATTAGTTTAGATACTGCACCTCTACCTTGGCCGTCATCATTGATTTCTGTTTGCTTTGGTGCTTCTTCTGGGACCTTTAAACTGCCCAACTGCGTACGGGCATCTTCAATAGTTAACTCACCTGCCAACAGTCGGGACACTAATTCCCCACCAAACTCGGCAGCATCTCTAAGGGGTTCTACTAATGCTGCAAATTTAGGCGTCCTACTAACTCGTGCTACTCTTCCTTGAAGGTGCACGAACTTGATGGCCACTTTTGGTAACTATTCGGCTGTTGGTTTTAAACTGATAACTTCATCCAGCATGCACTGTCTTAGATGGCTCAATTTCTTTAAGCACAACGTAATCTCCTTTGCGAGTTGTTTACGCGCCGCTTCGTGTGCTATTTTGGGGACCAAAAACGAGTTATTGGACTCGTCCTCTATTTTGCGCGTTAACTCCAATTTTAGAGTCTCGGTTACGTTCCCTGGAGTCCATCAGGTTACACACTTCAAACTCGATGCGCAATTCATCTTCATGCAGATGGTCTACCTTAAACAATTTCTTCTCCGACATTCTGTTATTTAGCAAACCCTAAAAATCCACTAACTACTTAATAACTGCTTATTCCTAAATTGTAAATTCACTTATCTTCTGTAGTACTTATAACCTATTTAATTTTCGTCTTCTCATTAACCCAACTTATACATATCTCTATCAAACTCCTACATCCACTACTTTTTACTATCGCTTTTAAGCTGGTAATTCAAAATAACTACGTCTTATATCTTAATGCACTTCTTCTAATCTTCTGATGGGTTGCTACCCTACATTAATTTTTTGTTTATAAACTTCCTAATAACATTGGTGTGGCGCATTCTGTGCAGCCCCCGCCGAGCGAGGTCCAGGTGCTCTGGTGATGGTTGAAAAAGGAATGGGATAGGTTAAAATATGAATGAAGTTTTTTTTGGCGAAAGTGCACATCCAATCTTAAATCATGCCGTGGGAGTCCTAACTCGGTATGTACACCTGAGTGATCCTCCCTGCTATTTTCGGCTTGGATTAGCAATCCCACAAATTGTACCTACTGGCCAACCATATTCCAATTGCCCGCATCCTCACAGTTGATAGTCAAACTTCGCGAGCGAAGGATCACGACTGTGATTATTTTAAATATACAAATTTTAAATATACAAAGCGGATAAGAACGCGAAACCTAACTATGCACGAGCGAAGGTGTGGTTTGACCACCAGGAAATTCATATTTTTAGTCGAATTTCTTTGGGGAATCGGTTTTGAAGAACTCAAAACAAATTCCAATTATTTTTGGGGAAATGTGAAGTTGGGTGTTTGTACCAGTTTAATATAGTGTTACTACTAAGCCGATAGAATGTCAAGTCCTTTATACCCCCTGCATTTGCAGGCAAGAAAGGAATGATTGACATTACAACCGCGAGCGCATAACACTCTTCCTCACTGGGTCATATACAACTCAAGTTGAAGAAGCTGTATGAAGACAACAATCTTAATGGGTGATTTTGTTTGGGAAAGTTTTATTCTTCCATATATATGAAAACCTGTACTTAGAGTAAGAAATATCATTTTGCGCTGATGGGGAACTAACCAACCCAAATAGTTTCGAAAGAATTCTATTAATCACTATGAACCTCTTCTGGTTGGCACAAGTAATTGAGTGTGCATACACTGGTTTCAACTAACTAGCTTTAATAGCTAGATTAAGTTAATCAAAAACATGGATCATTCAGAAAAAATCCTATAGACTAAAAGCAGGATGATAGCGTCTGATATTTCTAACCAAGCACATCCTGTATTTAACAAATACGAGGAGCTCGTCGTGATCTAAATGTCCAATATTTATCTTTAGTGGAAAAAATACTCAAAAATCAAGCTCAAAACCAAAAATTACTTTAAATCTAAATAGTATAAAACAAAGAACACAACCACGGCTTCTTCAACTTTTTGTTACCCATTTGTTACCCATTTTTTATTTTTTTATTTAACAATTATACATTTAAAAATATTTATTCTTATAACTTATTAATGTTTATGACTTATTTATTACAATTTTTTTATTTTTTATTTTGAATTATATCTTTTTTTAATTTATTTAAAATTTCTAATTTCTTTTTCATGTTATTTTTATCTTTATCTGTCCTACATATATCTAGAATTCTAAATAATTCTTTCTTTTCTTTCTTAATTCTATTAATTTTTCCACCACGTTTCTTCTTTTTAATTGGGGCTGTTTCTTGTACTGCTGTTATTCCATCTGTTTTTTGCTCTCTCGCGGTATTCTTCTATTGTTATTATTTTCTTTTTTTCAGAAAATACTAGTGATTGCTTCATGTAATCCTCTATGCTTCCTTTTGGTATTAATGATGGATCGTCACGATATAGCTCCTTGGTGAAGTATTCTTTATATTCTGCTAACGACATCTGCTTGAAGTTCAAGTTCGGGTTGCAAGATCGCCATATAATTTGTTGTCGCCATATTCCTTTTGTGCAGCGATTGATTTCAACCCACTACCGTTATTTAATTTTGTTATAGCACCATTCATATTCATTCAATTTCCTCCTGAAGTTGTTGTTTAGTGCAAGACTTATCATGTCCAAAAAAAAAAAAAAAAAAAAAGAAAACAGAGAACACGATTTTTCGCAGCGTAGACTGACCTGCCAATTCAGTTGGAGGAAGAACTTGGCAGAAAAGGATTGTCCCGGCTATGGGCAGGGTTACTTCCGATGCTCCCGCTCTTAGCTTTTGCTTAAAGCAACAGATGGATTTCGCCACTGATTGATATATAATCACAGACCTACCACACCATTAACTTACCGATCGTTCTCGGCTGCACTCCTTATGTTAAAGATAACATAAATTTATTTCCAAAAAAACACAAAAAAAAATTCCTTATCAATAAAATATAATTACGAAATGTAACTCAAATTTAACAGTAATTTATTCAAACTGAACTGAACTCCAACACTCTCCAAAACAAAACAAAAAGACTTAACTTCTATTTAAATATAAACTAATACTCAGACTCATTGTTCCAAAACTAAAACTGACTTCTAGTACTCAAAATCAAAACAGAAATTCAACATCCCCCCCAAAAAAATATTTGCACACTCATTATTGCGAAAACGATGATACTAGCACCCGACGATTTCCCCTTAATGGGTGAATAAAAACCTTGGGCAACGCGGTCTTCACGTGGCATTTGTTTGGTGGTTCTTTCACATGTAATAGGAGGGCCATCTCACAATGTTCATCCGATGTTAACACTCTACTCATTGAACATTCACCACTTGTTGTCTTTTCTCAATTTGTTTGTGTACGTTTATCCAGTGTTCACTTGAGCTTGAAACTTGCACATTATTGTGGATTTGCTTGCTTATTTCCTGATGCACGTGAAATAGACTGGACTTTAGCTAATGCTAAGGCCAACCTGATTCCACAGAATTGCCAATATATTTTGGTATCCCTGCGGCATTGGTTCCCGCAGCTCAGTCAGTTAGAGGGAATGGTGTGGGTTTTAGGATACCTGGATATTGGCCTAGATTACCGCATTAAAAAAATTACAAAAAAAAAATTTTGGGGAAAGGTGAAATGGGTTATCGGACCCGAACATGGTGGTTTAATGTACTCATAGGAATTGGGGTATCCTCGTGGTTGTTAATCCAAGTATTTAGGGAAACATAGTTACCCTAAACACTTGTCATTACCCGACTCAAAACAAACAAAAAAAAATAAACAAAATAATTCTCAAGCAAACTGTTCTTGTGCAATTAACTTTATACACCAAATCAGCCGGAGGAGAACCTTAGCAGAAAGGAAGTGTCCTGCCTATGGGCAGGGCTACTTTCGATGCTTCCGCTCTTCGCTTATGCTCGGAGCAGCCAAGGGACCTCGCCGGTGTTTGATGCTTTTCCCGATTGCAACAGTTCACATGAATTCTACTTACCAGTATTTGCTGCACACCTTATGTTGAATCACAAATCACCAAAAGTCTCAGTTCAATAATTTGAAAAAAAACACACAGAACTTTGTTCAATAATTTTTAATTAACAAAAAAAAACTTTTAACTAATTATACGAAAAAAAAGTACAAAAAAAAACTCTTCTAGTGGTGGTATATACGTATATTCAAAAATAAATGTGCAAACTCGGCATGGTAATTGCTTATGTTATAATTTTGAGGTTTTACCTCGAAAGTTATGCCGATAGGTAATTCTTAAGTGTTTAGGTTTTTGCTAGTAATGGAATCGAATAGAATTCCGTTACACACGTCAAAGAGTATTTCGATAAGGTCTCCTTGTATATCTTTATACATAAAAGCTGCTGCAGATAATTGGAACAGTACATCTAGATACTCCTCATGTAATACTACTGTTAGAATCCCAATATATGCATCTGTTGTTGCAGCTTCGTTTGCGTCTTTGATACTCCGGTATTCAAATGCTCGATCTGTTCTTGGTTGCGCCGAGCGTTCTTTTGGCTAAACTCCCTGAGGATATTGGAGCTAATAGTGTCTCACAATGCCGAATATACTTCATAGTATTTACGCTCTCCTCACAATTGTTGTTCTGAGGTGTCTCTGTGTTAGCCTTAGGTGTTCTCATTCCAGACAGTAGGTGGGTAGATTTTAGTATGGGAGACACTAGCTCTACCTTGAGCAAACTATGTACCTGGATCGGTCTGAAACTCTTGGAAATGCAGACTCTGGGACTCTGGTCACCTTGACTTTCAACTGCTGTCACCACCATCATTGCTCCTACCCGCACAAGCTGAACATCCTCATCTCTGGAATGGAGACAACAGGCGGTATAATATAAATATGTTTTTTTTCAAATTTGTACTATTTCATTTGCCCTATAGCCTCAACCTTGGCCCTCACTAGTTTTGAATAAACTTGAGCCAACCTCATCCTCCTCTTAACTTTAATTTAAACTACCTTATTTAATGCACTATTTTCTCCTCCTACTTCTGTATGACCAAAACTGAGCTGACTTTACCCTGTTATACAACTATATAAAAGATCCATACATCCATTTATGCAGGCCAAATCATATATGACCAAAAACATAAATAGAATGGAAGAATTCCGTAAAAACTAATACGGAACCCAAAAACATAATCTACATTTTACGTATGTAGGTTAATAAAATATATATATATATAATCTAATACATAACTTAGTATATTACTGGTGTGCCTGTCCGCGCGGATTATATTTGGGTGAAGTGGCCGTTGCCAAAAAAATCACCTCACTTTGATTTTTTAATACAAGAATTTTATTGCAATTTAGCTTTTTCTGTTCATGTTTTTCTCCGCAAATAAAAATGCAACACCGGCTTCGGATCATACACTTCCCCGTTTGTCTCTGACCGCCGCTGCCTGGCCAACAGTCGTTGTCTCTTTTGTTCCTGTCGTAACTTGCGTAGCTCTAACGACCGTTTAACTTTATCTTTGATCTTGACACACAAACCAAGGAGTCAATAGTTCTCCTTTATCTGTGCGTTCAACCTCTTTTTGGTTCCTACTCGCGGTTTTGTTTTTTTGTCCGTTGCCTGAAGATTCTGTACCTCAGATCCACTTGAAGGACGAGGCTCCTGATGTTTCCTTTCTCGGTACTGTTCTACCGTTGAGCGTCTTCCGAAACCTGCGGAACCTGGTGCGATTTCTTCTGTCAGTAGTAGTCCAGTCGGAGCATTTTCTGGTCTGACCATCTTGGATAAATGTATGTAAAGAGTAATAATTCTCCTTGTTCACATTGATGTTAAAACCCGGCTTTTCATCTTTATATGGGAACATTTACTTGCGCTGCCTGTTCTCCAGCTTAAAGATATCTATTAACGCAGGTAGCTTACCCGTATACTCTGTTTAGAAGACGTTGCCTCAACCCAACTGTTCTAAATTATTTAAATGGTGTTGAGCCAACCTCACCTTTTATTTCATCCTAAGACTATAGATCCTAAACCTAACTCACCCATCGTTTGGGTAAAACCGACCGTGGTTGTATTTTGTAAAATGTTTAGTCAGGCATTTTACCCTACCCTAACTAATTGTGAATGGCAGATTGGCCGAAGAAGGGTATTAGGGTTAGTAGATTATATAAAAAAAAAATGATAGTGGTATGCTATCCAAGTTAGTAAAAAGAAATGTGCCGCTTAGCGTCCCCAATCTCTTTTTACCTCACTTTGATATCAATCCACTATCGTTATCTTGTTTGTTAATAAACGCCTTCCACTTAAAGACTTACCAATAATTCTCAGCACAACAAAGAAAAATTAAAAAAAAAAAAAAAAACTAAAAAAAAACAACAACAACGATCCAGGTTATTTTACTCTTTATTATATTTAAATGCACTAAAAAGAAACTCCAATTTTACACAATAATCAAAAACCTCCTCCTCTCGAAAAGCAGCAACCAACCCTTCTCAACGAACAGGACTGTCCTCATCAAAGATCCTAGTTGTTACTGGGACTGGAGTCAGATCCGTATACCCGTGGTTGGTGGATGCTCAATCAACTTCCTGCGTCCTCCTCCTGTTTCCGCAAGATACTCCCCTCATAAGCGTTGCACTTATGTAGGTCCATCTAAATGACATCGTTCGCACTTCTTGTGTTGACATTTTTTTTTTTAGATTTGTAAAAATTGAGATCAAGACTAATTTACAAACTTGGCGTTTATTAATCTAGAAAACCGTTTGCCACGAGCCAATTCAACTGATTTGATTAGCCGCTGATTTAGGGCTCCCCTCTCGTTTGGGATGAACAGTGATATATCTGTCTAAACTCGTTTGCACTAAACACTGATCTCGGAGTTTATATTATCGTCATTTGACGACGTTGCACTTTTGTCTTTTTCAATTAATTCACCAGGTTCATTAACGGTGAGTTTTAGTTCCCTTTGGATCAAATTTGCTTGCACAGCAATTTTTTGCATGTTCACATTTTGATTTGACATTGTGCGTGGCGTTTGTTAATTCGCTTGGCGACATTGAACCTCTCCCCCCTCCCCCCTGCAGATTTGAAACCGAAATAACTTCTACTTGCGTAGAAACAATTCTGTTTCATAGAATTGCTATTACTCGCTGTTGTGCCCCCATGCGGCTTTAATACCCGTTGCTCCAGCGGCACGAGTTCGTTTGGTCGTGGGTGATGGGGCACGCGAGTAGTAACCTAGATTACCGCATTTTTAGGTTCTTATAAATTTTTTTTTTTTTTTTTGACAAGACTGCATATAATATGCCGTCTAACGGTGGGTACAGGGATGAAATATTGGGACCCGGACCCAATACGTGTGGAGGTATACTTCAACGATGTTCTGGGCAATTAAGCCGTGGTTGTTAATTGATTAATTTAGGGTAGCATTATTACCCTAAAAAAAATTTTTGTTTTGCCAGAGGGATCTTAACTTGTTTTGGCCTACGACCCTAGTGGTTAGTAAGTATTTTATTTTTATTTTTATTTTAGATCTGCAAAACGTTGCTGGTAGTGGGTGTGCAATGCCTGAGGCACTGTTGCTTATGAACCACCCGTCCCTTTCCCTTTTCCCAGAGGGATAACCAAATAACGCTTTGCGGATCGGTACCGCTTGAATTAGTATGGTGAGGTTATGTTTATACTAACTGAAATACCGCCAACTGTCTGGAATTTTCCCAACTTGATCTTCTACCAAAATAATTTCAAAACCCAAACAAATCACTATTTTTTTTTTTTTTATTTATTTAAAACGAATTATTCACTATTAATTAAACCACAAAATAAAAAACTATACTTAATTAACTCACTAATAAAAACTGACCATTTTCCAAAATTTTGGTACGGTATTTATACATATTACTTGGTTGAGGCGGGAGGGGAAAATTTTTAGTACAAAATGTACTACTCTCTCAACCAAATATAATTATTTCTGCCATATTGGCAGTGTTATAAAATAAACACTCGGAGAGTTTATGTATGCCGCGAAAACTGCAACGTTTTAAATTGCTACTTAGGTCGATCGATTAACTTTAAGTTGGAAAGTAGAACATTTGCTTTTATCGCGGACATAAACAACATATGGATACGTAATCCAATTACAAAACAAATATTTCCGTTCACTCATTTGCATTATATAATAATTACATTATATACGAATTGAGTGAAGTAGGTTGCAATTGGATCGCGTAAACAAGAAATATTTTTATGTTTGCTGTATTGCAACTTATACCAATTTTTAGGTATATGAATTCAACAACAAGCACAGAGAAGCATTTGTTATTTCGGCATGACTAGATATATATGATGAATTTTAGTAAAGATGATCTCTTCAAGGTCATGGCGAAATTACTTCAAAAATTATTATTAAAATTATATGAGAATTGTGTGGGTTGAGTTTTTAGAATTGATAACGGAATAAATTCCGTTACAGCGTGGGGAAAATTCAATCCCTGAGATGAAAAGAGATCTCATGCTCTATTTGGAAAATGACAAATGGAATAGGGTCTTTAAGTTTCGGCAGTCCAACGTGGGGAACCCCCACACCCTGAGTTAGTCTCAGCCGGGCAACTTATTTATTCTAACCTTTTAAATTTCACGGCAATTTAGGAATTTATTTGTAGCTTATTGAAACTTAACTAATTACATTAAATCTTACCTTACATATAATCATATTCATGCACGTTCCCTCTCCCTTTTGTTTATTCCTTTTTTTTTTTTTTTTTTTTTGTAGGTACACAGGGAACGCTTCTTATCAATTATAATATTCTTATCGTTACTAAATTACCTAAATTACTATTATCTTTGCTATCACTATAGTGCTATACTACTTTTTATTCTATTCTAACCCTAATTTACAGAAAAACAGATCATACACTGAAAAACATCTGGCCTATATTTGATGTAAATGTAATTAATTTCAAGGATTTTATGACTTGGTTTACACCTATTAAAAAAATTAATGAATTCTTGTATATTTTTAAGGTCAAGCCTATGGTTAAATTTGAGAACTAAACACATTAAATCTAACCTTTAGCCATGTATTTGGTCATAAAATCAATGTTTAAATACATTCTTCGATGTCAATTGTATCATTAATTCTAGGAATAATTTTTTTAAATTGATGAATACATCATATATATTATGCCAATTAAACATCATTTTGATGACCAAAAACATAAAAAATTGTGTTTTGATACCTGTAATTTATGTAATTTACCTTGTTTTAAGATCACTTTACAGTAAAATTACTCTATGTTTGAGGTTTTGAACATTAAAGCAATGAAAATCAATCCTTGAATTGATAAATATTCATCACTAAATAATAGGCTGCTTGTCTTTAATCTAAGGAACTGTTTGTCTTACCTATATGTTTCAGTTACATTAAATATGATTTTTCCATATTTACATACATTTTCCACACAATTTTCAATCCGAAACAAAAATGCATTCAATGAAATTCATTTACATAGTTTCTTTATTAATAGATAACTTATAATACATTTTGCCTATGTCTCTTTATTTCATATAGATTAAATACTTGATATTTAAACATAACTTATAATAAAGGCGACTTAAAACAAATTTTTGCATTTGATAATTTGTATAACAAAAATGGTTTTACATGAGTTTCGTTCAATTTTATAACATCGAATTGCAGTTCTAATTCTCCCACAATATATGCACTCAAATGTTTATCGTAGAATTCTATAGCGCGATATTGTGTGATTAGAAACGGTTCATTTTGAATAATACAAATATCATTTATCTTCATAAGTTTAATTTTGCTTTTATCAAATATATAAAAATTAATTTTGTAAAGTGTATATCGAAACGTAACTGAATATGCCAACTGATAAAATCTAGAATTAAAATGTAATTAGGTTTGTATGTATTCAAAATATGGCTTTTCTGAAATACATTGATTGTTTTCTAGTTGATTTATAACAAGTATTTGTTTAAAACCAACATTTTCTAAAACAGTATAAGCAAATTGTAACAAACATTTTTTCCCAATAGAAACAGGAAGATTTTTTCTGGATACTGTCGCGTTAGTGTAAAATTTTATCTCCCTATGCTTAGATTCAAAACGCATGCACCAATAGTGAATTGGTGGGCCTGAATTTTTGATTATTAAAGGATAATGCGTAAGTACGTGATGTTTGGGCTTCAACTTATCATTGAATAAATTGTGATAGAGCTCATTATGTAATGCTATTTTGTTTTGTAATGTTTCTAATAATGTATCGTTAAAATTATCGTACAATAAAATACTTACAACCTTTTCCAGTAAAGAAACATATTTCCATACTCTGTCCTGTTTATGTATCTTATCACCAATGAAAAGCGTTAAAAATGCAACAATTTAACAGATTCTCGAGCAGACAGATGAAGTTTGCGATTTTTAATGTGCTCGAGTTTCATTACCGGTATGCGTGTGCTATTTTCTAATTCCCCATACTCAAAATATTGGATGCGATTATTGATTTCTTCTAGTGAAAACATTTTTTTTTCAAAAATAAAATAAAACAAAGAATTAGATAAGCCATATTTAATTATACCTTCAGTCGTGCATAACATCGACACAAAAGTTTTCTGTGACATGGAAACTTTTAAGTGTGTTGAATACAGAATTAAATTGTATGCCTGACTGAGAATATTCTTCATTACGTAAATCATTATTATAATTTTGTATGGTTCTAAGGTTCATCTCATCTTCACAATTGTACTTGGAAATGCCATTTTTATTAATTTTGCAAAATCTACAGAAAAATGTATGGCTAAATGATGAACTAAATCCCAGCATGGAGTTCAAAGCTAAATTATCTCCAACTATATTGCCCAAAATAAAATATACTTTGAAATTGACACCCTTCACATTTATTGTTATTCCATTAATTTCTAGAGTATTTAATACTTCTATCAATGGTTTTAAGCACGTATTAAAACCATAAGTTTTAATTACAGAGGACTTTATAAACATTGCTGTAAAAATAGTTGACAGAGATGAATACTCCAATGGAAGAACAGGATAATTAAAATAAAAAGCTGCAATAGATTGGCTTCCGGCATGGCTACCAAGCGAGTCACCGGTTTCAAAATCATCATAGTATAAATTGATTGGTATTACATGCTTACCCTGATATAATTTAATTTTTTGTTTCCAAGTACTCCCTTGAACTACATTAGATAACTTGGAAGTAAGGTCTTCTTGATTGACTTTAATATTTTCTAAAGTTTTTCCAATAAAACTTGCGAATTTGAAATTCAACGGGCATTAAAACTCCAGAAGAAACTTGTTTATTTAATTGTGCCAGACCCTTTTTCATTACCTCGGAAGTTTCAGTATGAATAACAAAAGGCGTTATTGGTTTATATAAATCTAATTCTTTCAAAGTTTTGAGAAGTAAAAACTCACTATGAATTTCTTTAAATGGAGTTTCACATATTTCAAATAACAGCTGGCAATTGGTTCTTTTTGCTTCATCAGATATGCAAGGCAGAATTTCTTGTTTAAGCTCGGTAACAATTGTTTTGTTTATTAAATTTGAAACATTTGATATAATACTATTGAGCAACGAGGTAGTCATATTATTAAAATTATTTAATTTACAGACAAATAACAGGATCATATCATACATTTTTTTCCGAAAAATAGAAGGATCTATTATTTTAATAGAATCGTACAGTTGAGTTTCTCCAACAGAACAGATCGGATTTTGGGACGAAACTTTGTTTTTTTTTGTAATGTGGTCGTCTGCAAAGCACCATTTTCTTGAATTTGTTAATTTTTTTCACCGATTACCTCGTGTTTAATATCAAGCGTAGCATTATTGTTATATTTGTTGCAACTAATATAGTGACGTTTTAACCGATTTGAATATGAAAAGGTTGAAATACATTGGGTGTTAGGACACTTAGAATTAGAGCGATAAGGTTTAAATCCGTGAACTAATTTTAAATGTCGCAAATATATATCAATAGTATAACAAACCAAATTACATTTTTCGCAATTCATTTTTCCTTATATTACTGATAAAATATACATGAAAAATATTTCAGATTTCGAGAGCATCGTTATTCAGGTGATGTACTTGATAAAAATATTAATACTAAAATTATGATAGTTTCTCTTCAAAAATTGTTAATTTTCTATTTGAGTTAATTCTGCAATCAACGTTGACACATCTATATCGTGTTTATCAGAAGCGGTATTAATGTTGAAAAAATATTTTTGAATGAAAAGCCACAATTTAAATGATTGCAAAGAATAATGTAAATTAAACGCAAAATGTACCTTAAACGTTGTTGTTAAACAATCCAATATGTTATCAAACTTATAAAATATTTCGTCGTAACAGGTTGAATATTCATTGTTTTCCATTAAAAGAATTAAAGGTTGAAGAGTCATACCGTAAGCAGCATATGTTTCCCTTTTTTCATTCAATAAACTTCTTAAATTATTTACAGGTCCAATTTCCTTCATAAATGAATCCACGGAGTTTTGAATAGAGACTTTCCATATTTTTTTGTCGATTTTTCTAACAGCGCGAGCAGTCGGTTTTAAAATATAGTGTAGGGCTTTCAGTATAATAATTGTTTTTGCATCTGAAAACGGGAAATGAAAATTTATGAAAAATAACGTAAATTTAATTGAGTTATGGTAGCTTGCATATATAAACATAATTTTTATCTCAATAATAAAATTAGTTCAAAAATCATTCAACACTTTAAAAAAAGATATTTTATAGGTTTATGAGTATAACTTGAGATTACTGAAACAGTGGAATGTGATACACTAAACAAAAATGTTTAGACTTTAATTTTTATTTAATAACCCAAGAACCTGAAGAAAACAAACTATAGCATTACAATACGGACATAAATTTCTAAGTTTGTTGTTTAATGCTAAGTTCCTAATCGTACTTTATAAATATATAAAACTTAAAATTTCGATACATCAAAGAAACCAAAGAAACCAAACCTATTCGTATTGTTTTGTTATGTAAGTAATGATCATATTTAAATTTTAGTTTACCATTATTTTCGGAAATTGAATCCAATTCTTGAATTAATAACTTATCTTTAATTGTTCGTCTTAAAATTGGTAAAACGTTATTTTCAAATTCAGGCCACTTCTGTTTAAGACAATGTTCTTTTCCAGGATATATCATTTCGAAATCCAAGTCAATCTATTTAAAAAAAATCAATTAGATACATTATATTTAACAAAAATTTCATTGTTTCAAATTCTTACCAGTCTATGGCCATCTGGATGCAAATAAATAACCCAATCTTTATAAAAGTCAACTTTATTGGACTTGCTCCTGGCAAGTTCTTGCTGCCGTCCATTAAAAGTATCTTTAAATTTTATTTCAACGGTGCTCCATGGAGTACTCATGCATCCAAGCCATTCTTTATCTCTTCACTTTGATCGTTGTCTTGCAGCTCTGCCGGTGGTTCTAAAAGAAAAATAATTTACAAAAAATATAAATAAATATGAAGAAAAAATATAAATTTGCAATAAAATAAAATAATTAAATTAAATTACAAAGCTTATATAATTAAATAAATTAATTAAATAATTTTGTTAATTAAATTAAAATATTTAAATTATTAAAATTAGTTCAACAAATTAAATTAATTAAACGTAGAAAATTAATTAAATTAAATTACTTTAAATTTCCTTTCATCTAACAGTTTTAAATAATGTTCAAATAAATTTCTACCGCCATTGAGCTAAAAATTTAAATTTGTATTTAACTTCGTTAAATTTGAAATTTCGTAGATAAAAATACTAAATATTACTAAAAAAATACTCTAATCTAAATCGGCTAGTTGAGGCCGTTATATCTAAATTAGTAGATAATAACAGAAAACGTTACTGAACATAAAATATTATTTAGAAATGAAATTGAATTATTTAAATTATAATAAACTTTTTGTTGAGAAATTTTTACTTTCTTTAAGTATTTGTATATAAGAAAGTATTACCTATTTTTTCGATTTCACTCAATCGTCTCGCTCGTTTAGATGTCTCATAATACCCAATTTTATTCAGTACTGGTGATTGATTTCTAAATTTTGTGTACAACCGGCCTGTTGGCCGACAATTTTTTACTCGATGGTAATACCATTCCTGAAAACCATTCCAAAAAATTAGTTTTTTTTATTTTAAAATTAGATATTGAGAATTAAAATTTTATATTTACCTTCTTTTCGCCTAAGAAACTATCTTCTATATCACTGGCAATTTTCTCACAATCATCGTATGACATACGTGTATTTGTAGTATAACGGTGTTCCAATATACAGTCAATCAAAAGTTTCCGCTCATGGTTACCCAATTTTGGTGGATTTGTTCTGTTGTAGCACTTTAAAATTTTCTGGCCTCTTTCGGTATTTAAAATTTTTTTCAAATCCTGTAATTTACAAAAATGTTTATATGAAATTCTGATCGCGTTGATTAGGAGTTGGTGCGACTGATTCTCAATAAATTTTTAACTTTGGTTTCTAAATTACAAAATTTTAACCAGATGCAGAGGTGTTTTACGATTTTTAACGTAGAAACGAAAAAGGTACCCAAAGGCATGAAGGATGTATATATATATATATATATATATATATATATATATATATATATATATATATATATATATATATATATATATATATATATTATTTACATACATATATGCTTAGCTAATATTATTTATACATGTACTTACAAAACGTAAAGATGCCACTGAATCAGATGGACCTTGTGATGTTGTGGGAGTGCCGCCTTGGGATTCTAGCCAATCATTGACTGAGGTCGATACCGATTCTGTCGTTCCAGATAATAAGTCTACGTTGACTTTGTAACCCTAACATAGGATGTTAAAAAGTAATAGGTAAGTTCTGTCTCTATATATCAATATGTGTTGTACCATGTTTACACGCCATTCAGCTATTTTTGCTCGAAGTCTTGTTTTTTGGTTTCTTTCCGTTATATTAGGAAACATGGCATCGAAATCTAATTCCGTGATAATCTTGAAATCGTTAACTTGGTCATATCCACACGCTTTAAAATAAAAAATGGGAATAAATGTTCGAAAAGTACGACTTAGTAGTTATTTTATACAATACCTGAAAATTTTCCTCTCAAATGTAGAAGTTGCCATTCTTCCAAAAGCAACTCAAGCTCATTGAACGACTCCTCCTCTGAATTTCGTAATGCGATATGCAAAATCTGATTTTGAGGAGTGTTTATTACTAGATTATTGCTGGCGCAAAACTCATCAAAAGTTATAACTTTATTTGCCTCAGCTTCTATTAATATAATAAATAATTTTAATTTAATCTAATATAAATTATGTATAGGCAAATAATATTATTAAGTTAGTTAGTTTACCTTTAAGTTCACTCATTTTAAGTAAATTATAAAATAAGGTTTAGGAAGGAGATAATACTGCCTTGCTAGTTATTAACTATTTTTAATAATGATAAATAAAATATTTATACACGGGTATGTTTTATATGCAATTTTATTTTTAGTTTTTCCGTAGCGCTCCAAATTTAATATTTTTTCCATTATCCCTAAATTATTCCATTATCCCTTTTCATTAACCCTAAATTACCAATATTTTTATCAATTTACGCATAAAATTAATGTTTTCATTCCTAAAATTGTATTCATAATTTCCTTAATCCAAATAAGAAAAATTTATTACGAGTACATACTATAAACAAACTCATTCAATTAATAATAGTACCGTTATCAATGCATTAAAATAAATTGTTCAAAGTCCTTTTTATGTATGTAATTTCAGATAAAATGATACAACGAGGAACTGAATGTACAGAATATTGCTCTCGATTACGAAATGACATCATAGAATTATTAGCCATGTGCTACGCCAGTTGCATTCAAGAAACAATACTTAATACCGATATCATGAAGATTTAAAATGAGACGAATTGCTAAATGGACTTATTTTGTTCCACATAATTCACCATACGAGTGAATAAAATACAATTTTTTTATACCATTATTTCAGTTAAACGGTATTTATAAGGTTTAGAGTGGCTAGATCATATTATAAACGAACATTAGTTGAAGTCATATTAAGATTAAATATAAGTGAACAAACACATCAAATAAAAGACCTCGAATGCGCTTTAGGATGATGTTGGTTTTATTGAAATTCATGTTTGCATCCTAACTTTGAAGTATTTTTTCTAAAAGTATTCCTTCATTTAAGGAAGACAGGATATGTTCACTGATTATCATTTCCAACCTAATTTAAGGTTTCCAAATTCTTGTTTTTAATGTTAACTCGCATACAAATAAGGAAAATTCAAATATTTTGCCTTAAATTAAAGAAAATATAAGTTCTTTAAAACAAAAATGACGAAACATAGAATGTAAGACCAATAATTTTTTCAGTGTACTCCTGATGGCTCATTTCTCATTAATCTCATACTAGGTTCTCCCTGTTGTTGCTTGTTTTGCTTGTCCTAATTCCCTTTCTCCGTGCTGCCTCTGCTCCCCTCTGCCCTCGCTTATGATCCCGCTTACTATGGTATCTATACCCCATTAATTATTAGGACTAATATAGCTAATGTTGATGTTCCTGCATAATTGCCGATATGGTGTATCCAGAAGATAGACTCCAGAACTCTTTTTGTTTCAATACTCCAATCTTTTCATGCAGTTCAGATATGTCTGCGTCCAAACTCTCTGAGTTCAACACGAAGTTTCGGGCTTCAACTTCTCGTGTTAGGTTGAAAGTCGGTACTACATCCGCGTATCCACTCGTGTGGAATGGTTCTCGCCCCTTCAGCAGTACTGATGATCCTCTCAAACTACACCCTGGAGCGAGTGATAAAATTCTGCTCCCATCCAACACCATTGGCTGCATCTGTTGGTGACATAACAAATCAAACAGAGTTTCTTTTGTTACCGCTATTATCGAGTGATTATTCCTCAGCGGTTGTATGAATGTTGTTGGTATCATTGCACGTACTTCGCATTGATTTGACGGCCTCTTTGCGTGGGTTAACAAGGACATTTCACAATGCTCTTCTGGTGCAGACATCGTGTATAGTAGCCCTTCTGATTTACATATCCTGGTTCCTCCAGGTGCGAGTGTGACTGACTAATACATATCGAAATTCAAGCTCAATATATATGAATTTGTCCTCATGCCTAGTAGGTACCGGAATGACGTTATATACCTGAAATTCATCACCTTGGAGTAACGGTATTCGTACTTCAAACACGACGTGATCTTTTACTATTGCTGCTCTTGTCTCCATTATATACATGTATCCAGTGTGTTTCTGAGCCCGGCACATGCATGCCCGCGGAATATGTCTGTTCAGCTCTCCCAGTTGTTTTGCAAATTGTGACGGTGGAAGTAGGCGAGTACTTGCTCTGCCGTGGTGCACGTCTGATAAAATGTCTGTCAGATCACCTTGGATATCCTTATAAACAAACATGGCGGTTAATAATTGGAACACTACATCTATGTATTCTTCATGCAACAGCATTGACTGGATTTATCCCTGCTTCAACTTGTACTGTTTTTCTATGTGTGCATGTTCCTTCTGGATTACATTGGCCGTGAGGTCTAACACTTGCATCTGTTGTTGTAGGAAATACATCACTGAATACATCACTCCAAATACATCACTGAATATATTGCCCACGAATTCCAGTGGGGCGCGGCGCATTCTTTTCGTACGGGTCTTCAGAAGCTCATTGTTGTACTCGATTTATCCAAACAAATATGAAACAGGTCGTATCAGCTCCTTGCAGTGCCGAATGTAGTTGGTGGCGTTCGGTCCTGTCTCACAACTTGCTCGGAGGAATGTGTGGGTCCCATTTAGATGTTCCCATTCATGCCAATAACTAGATAGGTTGTAGTAAGCTATGAAGTTCCACTCGCTTGTGGATACTACTGCCCTACCCATTTCTGCGAAGTATATCCCTGGCTCTGTTTCAAATCTTTTAAACTGCACCCCTTGATCTGTTGTCACGGCTGTCACCCAGAGTATGATCCACCAGTTGTTCATAATCCTCGTTTCTACAAAACATTTTACAGTTATAAATCAACCACTAGTTTCCCTAACATTATCAAACAAAAATTCTTATTCCTATTACTAATTATTTACTAATTCCCTACTAAACAAGTTTGTCTCTCCGTTCTACCTTAATTTCTAACTGTTTAACTAATATAATCCTGATATATTTACCACGCGCGTTATACCAGGCTTCACATCACTATTATCTCACCTACGTATGCGCCCGATAATTCGTAGCTGGTCTAATGGTGACGTGGTATGAGCGTATCTTTTTATTGAATGCTGCCCTCATATATCGGGCTTATGCACAAAAACTCTAGGTTCGGACCATTAGTGCCCCCTTTAGCTTCCCTTCGTCTCTCTCTTCCCTGTTGTGCCCGTAACTTCTGCTGTTGTCGGAGTCCTTTCAACCTGGCCACCCACTTAGCTTCGTCTTTAGGCACACACGTTTTAAGGATTCTGTTTGCGTTTTTGATCTGCTTCCTTAATTCAACTCCCACTCTACCTCTGTGTTTCGGTCACTGGTGAGTGATCTTTTTCGAGGACCTTGGGGAAAGAACCACCTACACTGAGAAAAAAAACAACGTAAATCCAACAAAAAATACTTTGTTTTAAAGTAAAATCAATATGATTTCCAGTTAAGGTGGTTTTCTATTACTTTTATGTCGAGCAACTTTAAAATATGATCGAAAATTTATTACAATAAGTTTAAGGTTTTTCAGTCTCAGTGTAAATGGGAAAAAACATAATTTTTATGTTGCAACATTTTAAAAACCAACTTGACAATAAAATTTTTTGTTTTAAAATAAAATTTTTCCATTTTAGATTTAATGTTATATACGGAGATTGCACATTAATTCAAAGTTGAAGCAATTTAATTTGACATTAAATCAATATCGGAAATAATTCAAAATCTGGTATTCAAAGGTGTACCAATTTTAAATTGAATTATTACCAAACTTAATCCGAAACGTCTTAGACATTAAAACAATTATTTCCCCATTTGAAATAAATATAAACACTTTCAGTTTTAAATTCAAATTTTTAATTTTTATTCGTTATATACATATTCATATTACAAAAGTTTGTTCTGAAATAAATTACATATGAAATTAAATTTAATGTTTGATTTTTTTCAACAATTTTTGTATTTAGTTTAATTTCATTTTCAAAAATATTTATTTCTAATGTATGTTTACCATTATTAATAGAGTACATATGCAGTAGGGGGCTGCTAAAAAAATCTATTTCTTTAATGAATAATTTGTTTGTAGAACTTCCTACTTCATAAGATTGAAAATGTGGATCGAATTGTTTTACATTGATTAAATAGCATAATATTAGTATACACTGCTCATACATTATCGCTTTTATTTTATAAAACTCAAATTTTTCTTCGCATTTTCTTGCTAAATAATAATTAGGTTTATACTCAGTACCTTTATAGATTACCGAGGTTACACACATTTTGATAGACTTATAATTAACTTTATCAATTTCTGTAATTTGTGAATAATATTCTTCTTTTGATAAATCTTTCGTGACCAACTCACTAATATTAAAGAAACCTTCTTCAAACCCGTTTTCATATTTAGTTAAAAATTGAGAAAATTTTAGACTGGATTTAATAGCTAATGAGTAAGATGGATTTAATCTAGACGTTATATTGTGCATATACAATTTTGATTCTCTGTGTTTGGCTTCAAAACGCATTGCCCAAAGGTATTTTAAAGGACCACATCGTTTTATTGCTGTAACATAATGCACTAAAAAGTGATGTTTTGGCTTAAGCGAAGGATCATAAAGCTTAATAAATAATTCATGATGGTCTTCGATTAAAAAATGCAAGTGGCTTAGATCGTTTAAAGAGAATTCTGGTTGGCGTAAAAGATCAATGATTTGTATTAACAATAGTAACAGCTTCCAGTGACAGTTTTGCTGAGGAATCAAGTCACCTATCATTAGAGGTAGCAAGTGAACAAAGCACATCATTTCACTTGCAGTCATTTTTATATTAAATTGCTTTAATTTAGTTACGTCAATATCTGGTGATACGTTTCCAATTTCCAATTCACCAAATTGGAAAAATATTTTTCTATTGTTAAGTACATCAATTGATAAAATGTTTTCATTTATTAAAGCTAACAGGATATTACATAAATCATATTTACAAACACCCTCAAAAAGATTGTGCATAATGTCAAAACAAAAATTTTCAGTGACTTCAAAACATTGTAATTTATCGAAAACGCAAGTTGTGAGTCAACAAGTCTAACATATAATTATTTTTATTTCTTAAAAATACTGTCAATTCTGAAACATCTGTTTTGGTTTCCTCTCGAGTCCTAGTACAAACACGACAAAATCTTTTAGAGTTAAACGATTGTACGAAACCTAGAATACTATTCATCCCCAGATTGTCTCCCACTATCAAACCTAAAATAAATCGAACTTTAACGCTTTCTTTTGATGTGGTAATATCAATACCGTCTTCTAGCACTTGCAGTTGGTTTACTAATTGGTGAAATGATTTGTCGTAGCCGAATTTTTTCAAATATTTAGAATCAATAAACGCGCACTGAAAAATTAAATCTAATTTGGATAATAAATATTGTGACATAGTTGGAAAATTATAATAAATACCACATACTGACGAACGAATTTTAAATAGTTCCCCTGAAGCAAAGTTTTGTAAGTTACTTGCTCTAAAATAAATATCAGTATTTTTTAAAGTTTGTTGTAAAACATGTGGAAGTTCAAATAGAGATTTGAATTGGAACAGTAAGGGCTTAACATAAACATTCGACACTTTTGGAGCTAAAGTCGGGATTCCCGATAATACTGTTTGTAGGATTGTGATTTTAATTGGTTACAGTATTTTATCCTACATTTTATATCCCGTATACGATATAATAAAACACAAACTGTTAAATACACTTTATATTGAAACTTTCGACATTTATTATTTTATATATTATAATTAAAACATTCTCTAGTTAGTTTTATGTTATACAATTTTATGTTGGTATATATTATTTATTTTGTAACATGCACTTTGTATTTTTGTATTACTTATCTTGTCTCACTAATTTATAATTGGTACTTGTTATGTCGCACCACCGAATGTAATTACTGACTAATTGTATTTTTGTGTTGATGATCAAAGTTTTTCTTACGCACATCAATACAGTGCGTAACATAAGATTATCTATAATGCACAAAGGGTGCATTCTGTTGTGTTAACTATTATGGTATGTTTTGTGGCGCTCGAGATACCGAGCCGCTACAGTACCCCCCTCCAAGTAAATTTCATTCGAATTAGAACACAGGGTTAATTTGCTAGAAAGTTTGAGGGAGAATATTAGGAATTTGAAAACGAACAGTTTTTCTAGGATGTGTTTGGTTAATATTTGCTACGCGCGACGAAATTTGTATGCCGTGCGCCGGCTTCAGTCTGTCAATTGAAACATTTGTATTGCGACCATTTTGGTCTATAATAAAATGTTTCCTAAATCGACGTATAATTTTGTACGGTCCTTCGTAAGGATTTGCTAAGCCAGTCCGCACTTTGTCAACCCGAACAAATACATACTCGCAATTTTCTAACGATTTTGGTACGAAAATTGGAGTGGAATTTGATTTGCGTGTATCAACTGGGATTACTTGGCGCATGTTTGCGCGCAGTTTGCCTACAAAGTCGGTCGGATCTGAACTTGAATTTTGAGCACTGGAGAAAAATTCTCCTGGAAGTTTGAGAGCTTGTTCATATACTAGTTCTGCTGGGGAACATTTAATATCGTCTTTGATAGCTGCTCTTATTCCTAACAAGACAAGGGGTAGCTCCGAGCTCCAATGGATCGTATTTCCACGAGCTTTGAGTGACGCTTTCAGCTGTCGGTGGAAACGTTCTACCATACCATTTGAAACGGGTTAGCCTCTTACCTATTGAGGCCAGCCCGGTTTCACAGAATTTGCCACTACCCATGTTCGCACTCCTTGCGGCATTTATTCCCGCAGCTCAGTCTTTTAGAGGAAAATGGCGTGGGTATTGGAGTGCATGGATAGCGGCCTTGCTAGCCGCAGAAGAAAGAGGGAACAGTTGAGTGGGGTAACGGACCCCTACATAGTGGCAGTGTCGTCGACCCGTTATGCGGATCGAGTCGACCGAGGTTGTATATTATGGTGTTTACACCACCATCTTAGACCAACTAAACAAATATATATTGGCCTCTGGCCCACAACAGTAGTTAGTAAGTATTTTTTTTTTGGGTACCACGGCGGTTTTGGCAGAAGGGGAAAGAGTGCCTATGTCACAACATTCCCGTCCCGAGAGACAGCCAAAAGAACACCGTGTTACCTGGGCCGTAAGAATTAGTATGGTGAGCCCTGTATACTTACCAATTTACCGCTTTGTTCTTCACAAAACCCCCAAAAAAAAAAACACACAATATTTTAATTAACACAGAAAACTTTTATTCATTAAACAAAAAAACAAACCAAAAACAAAAAAAACTATGTATTTAGCTTAATTATCCGCCGAGCTGAGCTACTACACGGATAATTAATCGTCACTGACTGCCTCAACCAAGAAAATTTCGCGGTATTTATTCCAAAACTAATTACTTGTTGAGAGAGAGAATTTACATTTTAACCCAGTGATTAAAATTGTTCTCTCAATCAACTTACATTTTATTTTTGATGACAATCCAGAAAACTTTTAGAAACCGCGCATGTTGTGAATTTCCGGCTCGTATTTGCTACTAGCGGAAGTTTGTTCAACAACAAATACAGATGGTTTTGATTTTCACATAGGTTGACGTATTCGTAAATATGTCAACGCTATACATAAATAAACCACTTGCATTTATCGTGTACTTGAAAAATGTAGAGATGTCGAATTACATAAACTATTTACGCTTGCCCCACAGAAACTCATTAAAAAAAAATTCTAACATGAATTAATTAAATGGCCTTGTAGTAAATAAACGTAAAAAAGAAATTGTGATGACGTAGCATGACTGGTACATAAGTTAGATATAGTTAGAGAATTATCTCCAAAGTCATGCAGATAAGAAAATTATTAGTTTTTTTGTTTGGGATAGGTTAGTAACGGAATTAAATAGAATTCCGTTACACATTCGCCTGCGGGTGGTATGCGGTGGTACGTATTCTATGGGCGCCTAGTAAACGTGTGAGCTCAGAAAAGAGTTTTGACTCAAATGGGCTGCCTTGATCAGTTGTTATTTCAAGGGGTGTTCCAAATCTTGAAACGTATTGTTCAACGAACGTTTTAGCAATCGTGGCAGCGGTGCTTTCTCGAATGGGATATGCCTCAGGCCATCGGGTGAATCTATCAACTATCGTGAGGATATACAAATTACCATCGGACGGCGGGAGAGGGCCCACTACGTCCATGTGTATATGTTCAAATCTTGCTGACGGTAGAGCAAAATGTCTTGGTTCTGATTTTGTGTGTCGATTCACCTTGCTTAGTTGGCATCCAGTGCAATCTCGAACCCATTTCGTAATGTCGTAGTTCATGTTCGGCCAGAAATACCTATTAGCAATTAATTTCCTTGTGGCACGCATGCTTGGATGAGATAGACCATGTAGTGTGCTAAATACTAACGATCTCTATGACATTGGAACAAATGGTCGATGAACCCCCGTAGATGTTTCGCAATATAGTTTTAAATCCGCAAGGATGGTAAGCTCTAATTTAAATTTAGAATTCGTTGAGCGAGATGAATTTTCAAGAAGTTCTTTCAATTCATCGTCAGATTTTTGCGACCTAGCTAGAGTTTTAAAATTTAGCTTTGATATTTCGTCAATGGTACCGACGTGATCGGTCGGTCGTGGCAAAGTGTCAGCGACCACATTGTTCTTGCCGGATATATGTCGCACATCCGTCGTGAACTGAGCGATAAAATCTAGATGTCGAATTTGTCGTGGACTTTTCTGACTCAAAGAAGTAATTGCAGTTGTAAGGGGTTTCTGATCGGTGTAGACGGTAAATTGTCTACCTTCCACGAAGTACCTAAAATGCTTTATAGTTAAATAAATAGCAAGTAGCTCTCTATCAAAGGCTGAATATTTACTTTCTGCCTTCGACAATTTGCGAGAAAAGAATCCCAACGGTTGCCAATATCCATTATGCCATTGTTGTAATACTGCTCCAACGGCAATATTTGAGGCATCCGTGGCTATACTAAAATTAGCGTTACACCGAGGGTGGGCCAACAAAGTTGCGTGAGCGAGTTCATCTTTGATTTGGACAAATGAAACATCACATACATCAGGCCAAGAGAAGTTTCTAGAGTTCTTTGTCATCTTGTTCAGATTTGCCAGGTGTTCGTGAATTGGCGACAGCAATTCGGCTAACTTAGGAACGAACCTATGGTAATAGTTAACCATTCCTATGAATCGCTGGATTTGCCTTATAGATGTTGGAGCTGGAAACTCTGAGATGGCTTCTACTCGTCTTGGTGAAGGTAATATGCCATCTTCGGAAATTTGGTGGCTGAGGAAGTCGAGTGCAGATAAACCGAATTCACATTTAGAAATTTGAATATTTATGCCAAATTCAACTAGTCTCTCAAACAGTTGGTTGAGATGAGATTTATGCTCTTCCTCATTTTTGCTGGCCACGAGTATATCGTCTATGTATACGTATATAAAATCTAAACCATTGACTACCTCGTTCATGAACCTCTGAAATGTCTGGGCGGCATTCCGAAGTCCAAAAGGCATTCTTGTGAACTCAAATAGTCCAAACGGGGTGGTGATTGCCGTCTTTGGCACGTCCTCGGGCGCAATGGGGATTAAGTGGTATGCTCTTACCAAATCAATTTTGGAGAAAACTTTACATCCTTCGAGGTGTGAAGAAAAATTTTGTATATGCGGGATCGGGTATCGATCCGGCTCTGTAACGGCATTTAGACCTCGATAATCTCCACATGGTCTCCAATCTGTTCCGTTTTTCTTTTTTACCATGTGAAGGGGGGATGCTACCGCAGAAGAGGACGGTCGGCATATGCCCAATTGTACCATATGCTGGAATTCGGCAAGCGCGGTTTTATGTCTAATCGGGTCCAAGCGGCGTGGTTTTGAGAAAGGCAAACGACCTTTTGTGTAAATATGATGAACCACACTGTGTTTTGTTGGACGATTATAATCTGGATCTTCGGTTAAAGAGGGAAACCTCTTTAAAAGTTCACCATAACCATTCTTAGGAGTTGAACGGATTGGTGTTGGAGTTTTTACATTGGCTGTCATTGCGCTTATCGTTAAACTGGTCGTTGGATCAAGTAGCCGTCTTGCACGTAAGTCAACGAGAAGACCGTATTTCGTCAGAAAGTCAGCCCCGATAATCGGTCTGCCTACTGACGCGATTGTGAAAATATGTGGAAATTGTCGCCGTAAGCCAACGTCCACGTTCAACAATTTAGTACCATAAGTATGAATCACCGAACCGTTGGCGGCAGAAAGGACCAAGTTATTATCTTTGAGAGATGAGTTTCCACGGAAAAACTTTACAGGTAGAACGGATATGTCGGCGCCTGTATCTACGAGAAATAGTGTGTTATTGGTATCGTCTCTAATAAAAAGGCGGCGATTATATACCATCCTATTATTTGCCGCGCTAATAATCGGATTTACTTGTTTTTTGTTTCAGAAGATGATTTCGTAGATACATATCGCCCATTTAATTTGCAAGGTAAATAACATTTTCTTGCAGCATTTCCGAATTTATGGTGGTAATAGCAGACTCCTTAATTGTCGATGAAACGACGTCTGCTTCCACTTCGTGGTCTTCCATAAAATTGACGTGATTTGCTAGATGGTCTTGGGGATCGGTTACGTTCTCTCGAAAGTCGTGAAAATCTAGATTCCATGCTAGCGAGTCTAGCCTCGATTTTTTCTAAAGTGGAATTCGAAGTTTGTTGGGAACTAGAAGAAGCTAAGTTCTGTACGGAAGAAACATTAGGACCGGTTGCTTGATTTATTCTATCAGCGATTTCAAGAATATCATCTATTGACTTATCACCAATAGCGGTTAATGCGATGTATAAACTCTTTGGTAATCGTCGTAACCAAAACGTTCGTACAAGGTTTTCATCGTATTGCTCACCCGCCAGGTTGCGCATTGACCAATATACCTCAGAGGGCTTCCTGTCACCTAGTTCTATTCCATCCACCAAAATCTCGAGACGTCGTCCCGCTGATGGAGTGTGTCGGTGTGTTAGTGCTGCTTTGAGTGTTTCATATTTATTTTTAGTCGGAGGCTGTTTTACAAGAGTAAAAACACTTGAGCATACTTCTCGTGGAAGCGCACTTATCACATGAAAAAATTTTGTACTGTCAGAACTGACGTTTGCTAAACTAAATTGTGCCTCTGCTTGCGCGAACCAAACCTCTGGAGTATCGGTCCAGAAATCAGGAAGTCTAATTCGAGTGGAATCTATTTGGGGAACCGTTTTTGAATCGATACTACTTGTATCGTTTTCTTGATCAGACATTTCTACGGAAATATTTTAAAAATAATGTTACGCAAAATAATCAATGCCCAAAAAAAAAATAATGCACTACCACATTCAAAATATCACGAATTTTTTAAAATAACGATTTAATATGAAAATGTGAGACAAAATAGTTATGATTACATTAATTGTGAATCTTAAGATATAATTGAAGTTTTCTTTTTAAGATAGACAGAAGTATTACAATTAATTATTAAATTAATAGTTAAATAAATAAATCAACATTAAATCATTAAGTAAAATTTAACAAGGTTGCGTTTGAAAGTTTGACAACCAAAAAAAAAAATTTTTAAATTTTTTAAAAGAATATTAATTTGTTTGCTATCTTATGTTATTAATTTACAAAATTTTAATTTAATTATATTTAGTCTAGCTTCGTAGTTTCTTTCTATTATGTTATTTTAATTATTTTACTGAATTTTATTTACTAGTAAAATTTCGAATTAATTTTGATTTAACTAAAATTTCATTAATTTTTTTAATTTTGATAGCAAAAATGTTTTTAAATAACTAATTTGATTTAGCAAAATGTTTTCTTAATTATAAATATTTAATTTTCATACGACAATTTAAAAGAACATGCTAAGAAGGAAAAAAAATTAAATAATATAAAGGTTTACCAGCTGGTTTGTTGAAAATATATATCCTAATATGGCCGGTTGCTGATGATTTTGTTTTTCTGCATGTATTTTATAATATCCACTGTTGTTGCTGGATCACGATTTTGTTATTATTCCTACAGGTAATTCCGATTTGTATTTGTTGGTGAGTGACGTATTTTTATTTTGAAATAACTCTTCCAATTAACTGCGGCCTTCTCAACTCATCAATTGTGGTACTGTTAACAAGCCTTTTACGTACATTATATATATAAAGACGGTTGTTAAATTGTTACGGTGTATTTAGTTATATGCGCGTTTTTAGCTATGTAATCTGATTTACGTAATAGCAGACACGCGTACGAATTATCAATATATTGTGTGCGACAATTTTATAAGAATAGCGAGACTTTTAGATACAATATATTTTTTGTAACGCACTATTTTATTTTGAACACATAGATACACTCAATGCTTGTACCGCACAGTTTGCGTTTCTTGCAATTGTTGTGCCTTTTTTGCTTAAAACTGTTTATAAAATTTTAACGATTACACCAATATGTTGTGCGATTACAGTTCAAAAATATCACACATGAACCATTTACTTGATTCGTAATTTGTAACAGTTTTATCGAATGTTCTTGGTACAGATATGCACAAACGTGTTTCACTAATTTTCGTTTTAAAATCGTAATTTTTAACCACTTTCAGTTCTTAAATATACAACGATCGATATTAAATTTTCACAGGATATTATCACAATAATTTTTATATAATTTGTTTAAATGCCGCGTATTCGAGTCGGCTGGTCACCATTTGTAGGATTGTGATTTTAATTGGTTACAGTATTTTATCCTACATTTTATATCCCGTATACGATATAATAAAACACAAACTGTTAAATACACTTTATATTGAAACTTTCGACATTTATTATTTTATATTATAATTAAAACATTCTCTAGTTAGTTTTATGTTATACAATTTTATGTTGGTATATATTATTTATTTTGTAACATGCACTTTGTATTTTTGTATTACTTATCTTGTCTCACTAATTTATAATTGGTACTTGTTATGTCGCACCACCGAATGTAATTACTGACTAATTGTATTTTTGTGTTGATGATCAAAGTTTTTCTTACGCACATCAATACAGTGCGTAACATAAGATTATCTATAATGCACAAAGGGTGCATTCTGTTGTGTTAACTATTATGGTATGTTTTGTGGCGCTCGAGATACCGAGCCGCTACATGTTTCAGCCACTGTATTATCAATAGTAAAACCAGTAGGATAATCGAACAATCTGACTTCTTTCAACATTTTAAAAAACCGATGTTCGGAGTTTATTTCTTTAAATGGATCCTCACAGAAATTTAGTAAATATTATAAGTTATTTACATCATTTATAGTTTTTCCTTCAATTGTACCTTGAATAGCACTTGATACCATAGACAATAAGTTTTTTATTATATCTTGAATTTCTACTGCTTGTTTTCTAGATAAATTGTTATTTGCATAAAGTTGTAAAGATACATTTAGAGAATGTCTTTTTAGTTTTTCTATTAATACGTCAGTTCCGACTGTTACATTATTCGACAGACAATCGAGAGAGTTCAGGGTTACTTATAATGTCCGTTTTTTCAATGATGAATAATATGAAAATATTTGGTTACATCCATTTTGTTTACAGCTAATTGAAATGATTTTTCCAGTAAATAAATGATCATACTTGTAATGACGTATCAGGACCGATGGGTTTGGGAAACTTTTGAAACATTTACAACAAATAAACATTATAGCATCAATATATTTAATTTCAATGAAAAGGTTATATTAAATCTTAAATTCAATGTGTAAAAAATAAAAAATTTAAATAATCAGCCGTATTACTTCACATTCGACTTAAAAGTTGTATGCATAAGTATGTAAAAATTAAGATTCCATATAATTAATGACCGAGACTAAATTGGACGATTTGATATCATACTTGGTATTAATGTTAAAAAAATATCGCTGAATAAAATTCCACGGTATCTCACACGCTTTTGGATATTCTAATTCAAATATTTGAAATATTTTGAAGCATAAATCTAAACTAGCTATAAATGACGAAACCTTATATAATTTACCATCAAAATACACATAAAAGTGTTTTAACAAAGAGTTGACTGAACCTTCAACTATAATTAAGGGTTGTATGGTCAATCCACTATAAAAATATTTTGTTGTTAAATCCGCAATTTTTCGTTGATAATCGTTGATAGACTCTAGTTGAATAATAAATGATTCTTGACCATCTGCGATTGTTGATTTTCGTTTGTTGCAGCTATCTCTGTCATTAAATCTAGCTGTCGGAAGCAAAATGGAATTGAGCAGCGTTGTTAAAATATAATCTTCGGTGTCTATAGATAAACAAATATAAAATGTAAATTAAATTAATAAATAAAAAAGGTCAATGTTTTAACCTTACCGTAATTTGTAATATTTTTTAAAATGTTGAGTAACTCCTTACAAGCTAAGTTGTTGATATGCGTTTCATAATAAGGTTTTATCTTAGATTTAAACACATTCCATTTTGAAAACAGCATATGTTTTTTTCTCGGGTACAATAGTTCAAAGTCTATTTCAATGTGTAAAATTATAAACCAAATTTAGTATTGAAAAATCTAAGATGAACGTTTAAATGTTTACCAAGTCTGGAGCTTGACTATGAATAAATTTAGGCCACGCTTTTAAAAAATCAGCAATTGTCATTTCCCGAAAATCTTTTTGTCGTATTTGGAAGGTTTTATACCAATTATCTTTCACTTCGTCCCAGTTCATATCACGTTGTAAATTTGTTTTTATGGCCATAGAAATAGATTCGTCGAATTCAACCGTTTCCTCTGCTGCATTCTGAGGCCCTAAAGCACTATTTTGTTCAGTATTGCTTACAGATAATTTTTCGTTCGGTTTTACTCTTTTATTCCGGCTGTTGCTATATTTACAAAACAATTTTCCCTTAGGGTTTTTTTTTGCCATTACGGGGTATGAAGTAATAATCCTATAAGAACCATGAAAATGAAAGTAAATAAAATTATATGTAAAACCATCACAGAAAACTTATACAAAACTTATATATTTACTTTTACTTGCATCTCGGACGGGAAAATTGAGATTACTTGGTCATCAAGATGTTTGAAATCAGATGGCTTTAGATGGATTTCATTTATATTAATATCTTCGACAATTAGTCGGACCAATTCATTTCTTTGAATGTCGGTAAATGAATTTTTTGATTCATAATATTTTATCAAATTTTTCCCAATCGGTGTATCATTCAGAATTTCTGAAACACTCTATAAAAGAAGTTACATAATTCAAAATAATATCAATTATGAAATAAATGTATTGAATTACTCTCATTGTCGTAGAAGGCCATGAAGGTGATGGGATAGATTTATCATGATTAAGATCCCGCATCCAATGGTTTATTTTGCTATTAGTTGACAACGTTTGATCGTCTATTCCATACTTGGAAATATAAAAAAGAAATTACGGAGAAAATATTTTAGAATTTAAGATTTACTAGCCGTTGGTTTCATCACAATACAAATACAAAATTTAATATTAATTTGTGAAATCACTTTGGTAATCGTAATTTTACTTAACATGGTGCCAACAGCTAGCGCACCTGAAAGCGCCCATTTTATACAGAATATTAGAAAATTGAATTAAAATACCTTAATTTTACGCTAGACAAACAATTTCTCTCTAAATATGGCCCTTGGTCCTATATATGGATCGCTTTTTCTATGTCTTCTTTTGACAAATATTTAAGGGATCGATATGTGATTTTATTTGCTGCAATAAACAAATTTAGTGTTACTACAAAACCATAACAATTTTTAATATTTAACCTAAAAGTGTGAAATAGAATTTACGTCACATCTCCAGAACTGTTAAGCAGTAAACGTTCATTGGTAAGAATGAAACAAAAAATAATAACCACACCAAAGACACACATGCGGATACACCCATACTCTCTTACGGTCCACTACCATGCGACTGAATCGGCAGGTCTTATTCAGAAGGATGTTCAGCTATATCTGCTAAATATCATACATAAACCGATATACGAGCCCGCACTCTCACTCACACACAAAGATCCCTTGCTTAAGGAAGGGATCGTTACAGTACAACTTTCTAAAAAAAATTTCTATCTAAAAATTCATTCCAAATTCATACCTTTTAAAATCGGCAAAACTTCTAATAATTTAAACTGCTTTAATAATTCGTATAACTTATCATCATCGCTTTCGGTATTAGAAGAAGCGTGTGAAGAAGTATTATCATCAAACGTAGTTGAGTTGCCTCGAGGTTCTTTTATACCGGATGCATTGATAATAGATTCCAATGTTTCATTATTCACGTTTTCCACTGTATTCACTATTGAGATGCACTGTCCATCGATGTACAGTTTTCCGTCAACTATATTAAGGTTTGTAACTGTGTTTTCCATATCACACTATAGTAATTTTTTTATATGCTCACAAAAAATTTCAGACACTCCACTTTAAGAAATTCTCGAAATCAAATTTTTATTTGCACACTTTATTTATTTATTTTAAATTTGATTTTGTTAAATATTTAATGATAATGAACTGAAGAGAAGCTTTAATTATATTATATGTAATATAAATTGAAAACAATCCAATACAACTTTTCGGTGTGTCTACATTTGCTTTACCTAAATGATCCTGGTTAAACACGATGAAATAGCTAGAATATTGAAAACGTAAACGTAACGGTACATTTGAAGTTGATTCTATTTCAATTTTGGTATATTAGCGTGTTCAACATAAACTCAAAGTGGTTTCGACATTATTTTGAAAATGCAATTTTACTTTAAAATTTTTTCAATTAAGAGTTAAAATCGAACGAGATTAAAATAAAAATTTAGTTGTATCGTTCGGTAAATTTAATATTTTTAACATAGTTTTAATATTGTTAACTGTTTATTTTAATAGATTTCTTAAAATATACACAAAACATTAAAATGAGTACGTTCCACATACATTTTAAGTTTCATATTTTTTCTCAGTGTATGATACTCTTTAAAGATATCAATGTTTTTGTCCTTGACGTCCCTGCCGCTGCCTTCTCGGTTTGCGGTGAATGCACAGTTTTCTCGTTATGGCTATCCATCTCAGGAAAAACGTCTACAAATAAACAGAAAAAAAAAAAAAAACCACATGGTGGCTTCTCCTTCCCCTCCATTTTCTTTCTTGTGGCAGTGCTTAATCATGTACTTTCTGTTTGGGCTTACTTTAGGTCTTCGACAATGTCTTTAGCATGAAAAACTCCTAGTATTTTGCCTTTTTCATTCACCAGCTCGTATGCTATCCGCCCTACTCGCTTATGGACTTTAGCTGGAATAAATTTCTTATCCAGTTTTGCAGAGTAGTATTGGGCTGCATTACTTTGGGCAAAGTTACGCACGTATACCTTTTGATCTATATTTAATATACGGTCAGTGGACCTCAAATTGTACCGATCACTCACTTTGTTATGTGCTTGACGAAGATTATGCAAAACCAACTCTCTTGCCAGAGCCAATCGGTCATCCTTGGTGTTTACCGTGAAGGTTCTAATCGCATGATCTCCCAGTAATCTAAGTAACTCGTATTGAGACCCATGATTTATGGTATGTTGTTCGAACACTAAGTAAGAAGGAACAAATTCCGTAGAGGAGTCTGATGTATTACGTAAAGCACTCGCAATCTGAGCAAGGTGTTCATCCCATGTTCGCTGAGCTTCCTTAAGATAAGCGCGGATCGCTGCTAGTATAGATCTATTAACGCGCTCAGATGCATTGGCTTGCGTAGAGTACACTGGAGTAAAAATACGCTTGACGCCCCAGGTTACTAAGCAGTTTCCGAAGAGGTTGGATTTAAACTGCTTACCGTTATCAGTATCCTAGAAGGTCTATCCTAGACAGTCCTAGAAAGTCTAAGTACAATTTTTGGAATGGTCTCTCATACTCTTGGTATTTACCCATTTTAGGCCTTAAAACTGAGTTTGCTGCTTTGTCATCTTACACATCTGGCACTGTCTGATGTAGTTATTTGTGTATTTCACAAGCGTCGGCCAATAGAAACTCCGCCGAAGGAATTCAATCATCTTTCCTGTGCCCATGTGTGCTGACAGAGGTGGTTCATGCGCTTGAGCTAAAACTTTGTGTGTCAGGCTTTCGGGGATCCAGAGCTTCTAACTATAGGTACATCTGTTTTGAGGTCTAAATCTTTAGTGGGTTTGTGAATAAGCAGTTTCCCATTCACTATCTTAAGATCCTCTGGCACAGGCTTCATACTCAAGATGGTGTTGAGTAAATTTTCGTAGTCTGGCCCGGTAAAATCAGGTGCCTGTAAATCTAGTTGCAGTAGATCACTAAAAGTATCATATGCCTGTACTTCCTCTGTATCTATGCGTGATAATGCATCGGAAACCACGTTCTGTGTACCCTTACGGTATTCAATCTTAAAGTCATATCCTTGGAGTTTTAAACTCCAACGTGCCAATCGACCTGATAAATCAGTTTGATTCATCAACCATTGTAGACTAGCGTGATCCGATATTATCACGAGTTGGTAGCCTTCAATATATGCCCTAAATTTTTTTACTCCCAAAACTGCTGCCAGACATTCTAGCTCCGTTATGCTGTAATTTCGCCGAGCCCCGTTAAGTTTGTGGGATAAATATGCTATTGGGTGTTCTGTTCCTTCATCGTCTTTTTGAAAGAGAACACAGCCTACTTGGATGTAGAACGTGCGATTGTAGTCAGGATGTTTGAGCACTGGTGCTGAAACTAAGTATGTTTTCAGTTGCTCAAAAGCGGTTTGCGCCTCCACATTCCACGTAATACCCCTTTTGCTCTTTAATAAGTCACTGATGGCTGGGTAGGATGGAAGACGAGCAACGTTGAGGTGATAAGGAATGTCATGGTCATAGTTCCAATCAGTTTTTTCATAATAAACAGCAAAGCTTGTTTCTGGTCTAATCTATCAATGTGGTCTTGGTAGAAAGGACACCATACTTGAGCTGCATATTCCAGTTGGGATCTAACGTAGCTGAAGTATAGTATGAACAATGTCCTTTGATTCATTATTTCTTTGGTCCATCGACTGATAAAGCCGAACATGGAATTGGCTTTGGTAATAATTAAATCCATATGCTTGGTAAATGCCATATTTCCGACAAACATTACTCCTAAGTCTTTTAATTCGCCTACTTTATTGATGTTGACGTCATGATATTATAATCCATATAGTTATTTGTGAATTCTTTCGATGAAATGACATAACTTTACATTTCTTGCTGTTAAGCTGGAGTTGATTGACTTCACACCGCTCACTGATCGTATTAATGTCGTCTTGTAGTAAAGTTGAATCATGTTCATTCAAAATTATTTTAAAAATCTTTAGGTCATCCGCAAACAAAAGAACCGAGGAAATGACAATAACATTGACTATGTCATTAATAAATATTAGGATAATCCACCAGCCTACGTGCGATCCTAGTGGAACACCCGATGAGGCTTTTATTAAATTAGATCTTCGTCCATCAATCTCGATAAATTGAGATCTATCGCAGAGAGGTATGAGCAAAACCAGAAGTCGGTGTAGACTGCGTCGACCTGCCGATGCTGTTCAATGGATTTAACAATATAACTGGTAAATTCAACTAGATTAGTTGTGACCCGTTATAAACCCATGTTGACTGTTGCAAAGGGGACGCGGGATGATAGATTTAAAGCTTTTCAATACAACTATTTCAATCAGCTTTGGTATCATTGATGTGGTTTAGATACCTCTGTGAGAAACCTGTTGAGATACCTAAGTTCTTTTTAGCATAAAAGATGGTACCCCATCTGGCCCACAACCATCTGCAAGGTGGTTTATTGCTGCAGTTAAATCATCTTCACCAATAGTAGGCGTTGTAATCGATGGGGAGCTGTTGGTAGAGTCTGCAGATTTTTGAAATCGTAAATATCTTCCGGCTATCTTCCGGCTAAATATCTTCCGGCCACATACAGTTGATTGAAAATTTTTTGCAAACATATTCGCTATTTCTTGAGAGGAAGATGATTTCGATTTCCCTAGGTGCGCATTGTTGCAGGATAACCTTTAACTTTAATCGAATTTTAAATAATTTGGATATAATTTTCGTGTCTGATATTAAAGAAACTTTTAAATTTGGAGTCGATGTCGATGAATGTCGTTCTGTCGGTTTCTGAGATGCTTTTTTTTTTTTTTCATATTTTGATAAGTCTTAGCTTTTAAATTTTTTAGATTTATCGAACCATGGAGGGTTGTAAGATGTCATATAATTTGTTAACATTCATGTTGATATTATTGTTGATATATGATATTCCCAATTGTTGATTGAATTCTTTTACATTTATTTTTCTAAAGTTGTATGTCATCGCATCAGACTGATGATTGCTATTAATCAACATTTCCTGCACATCAAATAGGATTTCCATAGGTATGTGGTGCTGATCGTTCAGAGCAAAGGGAGCCAGGGATTGTGATACGCTGATGATATTTAATTCATTAGTAAATATCAAATGCAGCATTCGTCCATTCACATTTGGTATATGGTTAGTTTGAATCAAATTGTATCTTAGCATTGAGTCGACAAACAGGCATTCATCAGAGGTCAAATTGGATGGTAGACAACAGTTAAAATCGCCAATTACAAGAACAAGATCTGACGACTCTGTAGCATTAAAAATGTCACCGATTGAATCGCAACATTTAGCTAACTGACTTCTGGATAGCGGTGGAATATAGGCAATATATATGAAAATGTTTTGTTTTCTTGCCATTGTTATTTTAACGCATGTGTGTTCCACGAAAGATGAAGATAATATAAATTCCTTGTTACTAGTTGACGTATTTGGCATGGCTATGAAAGCATGGCTATGAGAACGCCTCCACCAGATTTTTTTCGCTTGTCTTAGTTGACCGATCACATCTGTAAACTAAATAGTCATTAGGAAAAAACTCCGAGCTATGGATACCTGGATGGAACGAAGTTTCACAAATCGCATAGATAGGATGTTTGGTTTTTAACAAAAAAATTGTGAAGTTTTGTCGCCTATACAACATTTCGCAGTTAATGCATTCATGGTTGGCTTCTTGGAAAGAGTATTGTCATCCTTCGAGTCAACTATTTTGTTGTTGTTGAAGTTGTTCATTTGCTAATGATGTTTCATCAAAACTGAGACGATAAGATATGTAGTTGAGGTTGAATCCATTTTTAGCCTTATTTGAACCATTCGAATGGCATTTATATCCTGCAGGTGAAATTTGTTCATGATGAATCTCTTGAACTGGTCGTCAATGACGGAAGGGTCAATTCTGCTTATAAATAACCATCGTCTCGGTTTTACAATACTAATCCTGGTCATCCGGAATGCTTGTCTCGGGTTTTTTCCTGTTAACGAAGCTTGATGTTCAGTAGAATTAACCACTACTGAGGGATTGTAATTCGTCTGCAGCATATTTTTCACTACATTGATGGTGTCTTGGTCATCCGGAATGCTTGGGGGTTTATCATTTTTTGATGATCCATCGTCATTAAGCGGTTTAGGTACTTATACTGAATTTTTATTCGGTAACTTCTTAGAATATAACCTAGGTACTCGATGTTCGATAATTTGAGGAACCTGTTATATTAGACTTGGTGTTTCGGTCTGGTTTGAGGCTTCGGACATAGATCTTGTGACCCAACTTTCTTCTATTTGAACAGCAGCTTGGGACGATTCATGAACCACTGTTGCTAATGTGTCTTCTAATTGATTCATTCTTTTTAGAACATTATCGATTATGGTCTCCTCTGATTTTTCAATTTTTTTGAGTGATTTATCGATTTTGGATAAGATGTTATTCAATCCGTCTTCACATTTACTACGGAACCACCAATTTCTAATTTTTGTGGTTTGGAGTACTGAATTATACTTAATAATACAAATAATTTATATAATAAAACTGACTTATGCATATTCATTTAAATGTTTTATCTGAAATTTAAAAGAAAAAAGAAATTTATTTATTGCTTTATTCTTTTGATTTTATTGGAATTTCTCTTTATATTCCTGGATGTTTTAAATATTTTAAACTTTATATCTTTAATTTGGGTTTTTACACCTCTTGCTTGAGCTTTTGTCCTAATATTTGGCTTTATAAAAACTGGTTGACTATCTATTAATTTTGGTGGTTCCTCCTTATTATTATTTTGCTTTAAAATTCTAGTTTTTGCTAATTTTAAATTTTCTTTAACATTTTTAAATATGTTATTCGCCTGTGCCTGAATTTCTTGGGGATTTTTCGAATTAGTTTGGTTAAAAATAACCTCATTGCGCGTGTAGCCAGTAAACGAATGCACAGTGTTATTATAAAGTGCCACTTGGTATTGAAAAATTCGATCATCGTGGCATGAGTCTTTTCAACTTGGCCGTTTGATTCGGAAGAAGATTATACATCTAGTTTAATGTTTAGATTACACAGGTCAACATTTGATATAAAACGAAACACTTGGAATGCTATGGTGCTTTAGGGGTTTTTCGGGTCGCTGATTACGATGAGCGGGTTGGTTAACCTTCCTCACATCAGGTTCAAGGTCATTTGAAGGTCAAAGTGTCTTAAGCGACCGAAAAAATCTGAAAAAATTCATGCGGATGTTTTCGAGGTCCCTGAGTACGATTCCGTAGTTTGTTCGACCTTTCGCCTTTGTTAAAAGTCATTTGAAGGTCAAATCGACATATTTCGACCAAAATATTTGCGAAAAATTCATGCGTATGTTTTTAAGATCTCTGAGTACGATTCCGTAGTTAGTCTGACGATACGACTTTGTGAAAGGTCATTTGAAGGCCATTTGAAGGTCAAATCGACATATTTCGACCAAAATATTTGCGAAAAATTCATGCGTATGTTTTCAAGGTCTCTGAGTACGATTCCGTAGTTTGTCTGAGCTTACGATTTTCAAGTTACAAAAATGAAGCATTACCGCGAGTTGGTGTCTCTGACCGAATAGCGCTTATGCGGTGGGTGCCTAAGGCGACAATATATCGACGGCTCTTACGAAAATGGTGATATCTCATGGCAACTACTCAAAAAAAACTTACGAGACAGGATCACGGAAATCCAGACCCGGCGGCTGGTCAGGGTGGGAAAGCGGGCCCGCGGGCGTCGTCATCATGCGACGGCAGCTGTACATTGGTTGGAAACTTGGCCTCTGTAGAGTCAAATGCTACAAGAAATTTATCATGTTCTATGATACTCAATCATTTTTGTGTTGTTTGTGGGGAGTATATTCCAGAAACAAAATTCACGTTTTCAGATTCGTTAAAAGTAAAATATAAGAAAATTTATAATGTTTCAATCTCATTGGATAACTCTTATACACCAAAATCGATATGTCATAAATGCCGCAATGTTTTATATGGAATTAATAAGAAGGTATTTTCTCGGGCAATGATATGGAGACCCCCAACAGATCATACCACTGACTGTTACTTCTGCCTAACGAACTTGAAAGGGTACAACCGAAAGAATAAGGATTTTATTTCTTACGCACGTGTAACATCTGTGACTTTACCAGTTCTTATTGACACAGATTCTGATCACATCATGGAAATTAATGAATCAGAACAAGAAATGGTGATTGATGAAGATATGCCAGATGAAACAGTCCAACTTGAAGAAAGTGAAAATTGTAGCACATCAGAATCAGATGATGAAGAAAATATATTGGAAGCCAACACGTTTAATCAAAACGAATTAAGTGATCTTTGAAGGAAAAAATGTGTCTATTAAAGGGAACAAGAATTTCTTTCTATCGTTCGAGAGAACGTCCGTTCAGGAAATATTTTACTCAAATGAAAAATCTAGTCTACTGCCATAATATTGAAGAATTAGTGCAAGAATACGGTGTAGACCACATAGCAAGTGATTGGCGACTGTTTATAGATTCTTCAAAAAGAAGCTTGAAAGCTATATTATTACATAATGGAAACGTTTATGCCCCTTTACCAGTCGCTCATTCTGTTGTTCTAGATGAAGAATATCATAATTTGGAGTTACTGTTGCAAAAATTGAAGTATTGTCGAAACTAGTGGCAACTTTGTGGAGACTTAAAGATATTTACGATATTACTGGGCCAGCAAAAAGGGAACACTTCTTTTCCTTGCTTTATTTGTGAGTGGAATAGTCGGGCTCGAGATGAGCATTATGTGGAACAAGACTGGCCGTTGAGAAAAGAATTAATTCCAGGGGAAAAAAACATCATAGGTCCAAGTTTGATATCAACCGATAAAGTCCTACTTCCCCCTTTGCATATCAAACTAGGTCTTGCAAAGCAACTTGTAAAGGCCATGAGCCGAAACGAAAGTCCTGCGTTCATGCATATTTTTCAAGTGTTACCCAATCTTTCAGAAGCTAAAATCAAAGAGGGCATATTTACTGGACCACAAATAAGAGACCTCCTGGAAAATGATACATTTGAAAAGAAAATGAATAAAACAGAAAAAGCAGCATGGAAAAGTTTTAGAGAGGTGGCGACTAAATTTCTTGGAAATCATAAAGACCCTGATTACAAAAATATTGTTGGGGATTTATTAAAAAATTATAAAGAAATGGGGTGTTTAATGAGTTTGAAACTGCATTTTCTCCATTCACACCTTGATTGGTTCCCTGAAAATCTTGGAGATTTTAGCGAAGAACAAGGAGAAAGGATGCAAAACAATTTCGATTAGGCTTGTATAAACACAAGCATTGTGCATGGAACATATTGCGACGTTTACCAACGTTATCCCTTATTACCCCGGGTGTCCACCATTACTCCGTGTGTCCATTATTACCCCGGGTTTTTTTCATACCTGCATCAGGAACCTCCCTTTGAACATGTTCCATGTTAATAGTGGCTATAGTGAAATATCAACTTTAGAGGTTTTGAAAACGCCAAATATATACAGTATGATTCTAAGGATTTCTTATAAACGAGTTACGATATGATAACGTCTTAGGCGACCATCGCATAAGAGCTATTCGGTCAGAGACACAACCTCGCGGTAATGCTGTGCATAACGTGCTTCTTACACAAATACTAGCGGTTCCTAAACGGCGGCTGCGACGCCCGGCTTTTACACGGCTCCCATATGAAAGAAAAGTAATTCGAGACCCACGGGCTGAGCTTCATTTTTATAACTTGAAAATCGTAAGCTCAGACAAACTACGGAATCTCAGAGACCTTGAAAACATACGCATGAATTTTTCGCAAATATTTTGGTAGAAATATGTCGATTTGACCTTCAAATGACCTTTCACAAAGTCGTATCGTCAGACTAACTACGGAATCGTATTCAGAGATCTTAAAAACATACGCATGGATTTTTCGCAAATATTTTGGTCGAAATATGTCGATTTGACCTTCAAATGACTTTTAACAAAGGCGAAAGGTCGAACAAACTACGGAATCGTACTCAGGGACCTCGAAAACATCCGAATGTATTTTTCAGATTTTTTCGGTCGCTTAAGACACTTTGACCTTCAAATGACCTTGAACGTGATGTGATGAAGGTTAACCAACCCGCTCATCGTAATCAGCGACCCGAAAAACCCCTAAAGCACCATAGCATTCCAAGTGTTTCGTTTTATATCAAATGTTGACCTGTGTTATTTATAGGTATTCCTTAAATTGAATTGATTGGAATGTTGTTTCCTGGTCTGAGACTATTGAGCTGGAAATACTGAAAAGTGAAGAATTTTGTGAGGGCAGTAGTTGTATCAACCAAGTTTTTTGTTTCAATAGGAATTATTTGTAGCAATTTTAAAAATGAGTCTACGATCGATAAAAAGCTCATTTTATTGATGCTAAAAATATCTATGGTCTTTCCGTTGTTGGTCTTGGTGATATTTTGATATTATATGGTTTTCGATCGTACTTGTGAATATTACATATTACACATGTATTAATATGGCTTTTAATTTTACTTGCCAAATTAGGGAAAAAGTACTTGACTTTCAACTTCTCTAATACCTCATTGAGCTGTTTCATCCTATTTGATGATAATGGTATTTTGGCGGTCTATACTGGTTACATCTTCGAAGTTATTTTTGAAAGATTCTTGAATTTTTCCGTAGAGGATTTCTGGTGAGAATATCGCAGATTGTCTACCATTATGGTATGTTTTAATGAAGTTAGTGAAGTCGGTTAAGTCAAATTCCTTTTTTACTATAACAACTCTCTTAAAATTTGGAAAAATATTTTCTGAGATTATTGTTTCAATCTTTGATATTTTGAATATCAATTGGTTTCTGTAATAATATAGAGGTCGGTCAGAAAAGTGTATATAACGTTGCTTTGTCTTCCTTGTATACGACATCATAGTCGTAGTTCTCGAGTTCTAATCTCCATCTTAAAATCTTAAAATTTTTCTCGGATGATTTGATGAAAGTTAGTGGCTTGTGGTCAGTGACAAGCGTGAAATTTCTACCGTGTAGGTACGCCTGGTACTTTTTTACTGCCCATATTATGGGCAATGTCTCTTTCTCATTAGTGGCATAGTTTGTTTTTGTTTTATTTAGGGTTCTCGATGCAAAAGCAATTGGTCTTTCGACGTTATTTTGCACCTGTGAGAAAACAGCTCCTAACGCATGTTCGGATGCGTCAATTGTTAACATCAAAGGTAAATTAAAATCAGGATACGTTAGTATCTGATGTGTGGCAATAGTAGATTTCAGTTTATTAAATGACTTTAGATAATCTGGATCTTTGGCCAAGAAATTGTTTAATTTCTTTTTGATTCTTAGGTAAAGGCCAGTCCAAGATTTTATTTACTTTATCTTTATTGGGTTTGACTCCATCTTGCGTAACGACGTGTCCTAAAAATTGCGTCTCTCTTTTTAAAAATTTGCACTTAGCGAGTTGAATTTTTAAGTTAAATTTTGATAGACGTTGGAATACAATTTCAAGATTCTCCAGATGATTGGCGCGATTTGTACCTACGATTATTATGTCATCTAGATAGTCATGACATATGTCCCCTATTAAACCGTGCAATACGATGTTCATTGCTCGTTGGAACGTTGCTGATCCGTAGCTTGCGAGCTTGAGTCCATTGGTAGTGGAACCTAGATTTTAAGTCCAGAGTCGTGAAATATTCTGACGTATTTAGATTATCTAAGATTTCCATAATTTGAGGATTTGGGAATTTGTCGCTAATTGATTTCTCATTTAATTTACGGTAATCAATTACAACCCTTATTTTGAGACAACCCGAAGCATCTGTTTTCTTTGGTACTACCCAGATTGGGGAAGAGTATGGGCTATTTGAATGTTTTATTATGCCACTATCCAACATCTCCTGGATTTGCTCTTCGACATCCTTTTTATAATGATGAGGATATCTATACGTTTTAGTATACACTGGCACTTCATCCTTAGTTTGAATTTGATGAGAAATATAAACCTCTAGTTAACCTTTAGTTTTAATTTTGGTAATTGTCTCGGAGGTTTCGGATCACTTGTTAAAATGTTAATAGTGGTTTGGTTATTGATTGCTTTATACAAGCCAGGTTGGATTAAGATATAAGTTTCCGCATCCGATCCCTGTCCCCCATGAAAATTTATTTCTTCTTCCTGTACCTCATCATTATTATTATCCGGATTTTGTTGTTCTTTCGTACCTAACTCATGGTTATTTATTACTCTTCCGTTCAGTGTTTTTCTTGACCTTAACGAATAATCAATGTCCATTGGTGTTACCGAACTATTTGATTTAATGTTTTGGTGGGATTGTAGATTTGTTACACTATTTTGGTTGCGATTTGTATTTACTTGCTCAACTGAATATTGTTTATTTTCGTTCGTCTGATTAAAATGTTGATGAATATATGGTAATCAAACTCTCAGAAAATAACTGCTGTAATCAGTTTTTTACCGTTTTATTCGGTTTTTCTGTAGCAAATTTGTATAGATGAAGAGTCTGGAATAAATTATAAAATTATTATTTGGTTTAGTTTATCAATAACTAACTAAATTTACCATTTGATCCATATATGTTTGAATAGCTAATTTTGAATTTAACGATTGAGCACCTTCAACAAAAGTAATCGGCAGTTTTAGTAATAGGAATAAACTATCTTTCATAATTAAACTTTAGTTTTTTTTTTGGAAGCACGTTCATTACCACCAATAAAATCTCCTTCATATCCGCTTGGTTCGATAATATTTTCTGTTGGTTTTCTAATATTTGCTTGATGTCAGCTTTGTTTTCTTTAATAAATAGTTTATGTTTTTTACTTTTCTCTTCCAGTTTTTTAATTTTTGCTGAAGAGTTGTCATACACATCAGAAACGTTGACTTTGTTGTAATCGTTATGTTCCAAAACAGCTTCTTCATTTTCCTTGTTGTTATAATCATCGTTTTCCATGAAACAATTTGATTTAAATACAGGTGTTGCAAATGTTTCAAGCTGAATCGGAGTTAAAGGTGGCAGCCCAATATCGTCTAAGATTATACATTTTGGCGAAGGTTGCTCGAAGTTTTGATTAAAATTTTTTATTTCGTATCTAATTTTTTTTAGTTTATATTCCTCGCATTCGGAATTTGGAAACTCAGCCAATATTTTTTCTTTATTCTTAGCCTCTTGGTAAGTAGCGATGTTATCCTTTAGAATTTTTCACTTAAAAATTGACCAATCTGAAGTTGGAACCAATTTCTTTCGGATTGCCCCATTATATAGTTTTGGCCAAGCAACTGTTTCATCCTTTACTCAGTGCGAGAACACACAATTGACACTTCCTTTTCCCGGTTTCGATTACTGAATGGCTTTCGGTTTCGATTACTGAATACATTTTGTATATATAGCTGATTATACCAAAAAAATATGAATATGAATATGTATTACATTATATAGTACAAACTGAAATGATATAAAAATGTTAGTTAACAAAATGAAGGATTGGGAAAAAACGTAATTCCGTCTTCGTCGATTTTCATGGCAAACAGCTTTTTCAGAATATCTTTAATTTCGGTTCTCCTGATCGTTGCGTTTGGATTGAAAGAAGCACAGTGAATGTCAAATTTGCTTGATGACATCGGTAAATCATAAAAATCTGATAGGGTTTCGGTTTTTTTTACCCCAAATGGCTGTTATCAAGCTCTGCTTACCCCAAATTATTTTTATAATAATAAGTTCTAGCATCTTCGTTTGTTTTCCTTGTTAAAATTGGGAAACTATTTTCTAAATTAGTTTCTGTTGAAATGACATTGTTAATTTCGCTGATTCTATTGCATACTTGTGCTAGCGGCTGATTGGATTTTCAAAGTAAACATTTTATTTTATACATAAACGATTCAAACTGAAAAGCTGAAAAAGTATCTAACGCTCCAAACTCTCTCACATCGTCTGATAAATGAGATAAGTTGTGCATGTTATAAGTTAAATTATGTGATCCGTATAGTAATTTAACTCCTTTAATAAAATTGATTAAAATTTCATTAGCCACATTTACTTGCGTTTTTGATAGCTCAGGGTGACATAATATAAATATTCCAGTGTGAAAGCACAAAAAATTATTATATTTATCAGCTGATAATACATTTTTTATAACAAACGGGCCTGAATATAACAAAAACGTTCTGAATTCAGTAGCTTTGAAATAGGACAGATCAGATAATGTTCTAATCTTTCGCTGAAATTCAGAAGGTTGATTATATGATATTTTAGAAAGGTTTTTATATATTTCCATAATACTGGTTGCCGGTAACATAGATTTGGTGTCACCTTAAACCCACTTATGGAATAGTTTTTCCATAACTCCAAGACAGACAAGATGCATATAATCTAGCGGAAACTGTTGTATCATGTCAATGGGAAGCTCTTCTAAATGAAGTAATCATTCTCTTTTGTGCCATTTTATTAACGGGAAAAGTTGCTCTATTTTTTAAGTAATCACCTTCCACATTACACTTAAGACAACCGAAATATCCCGTATGGGATTTTGTTCCTAGCACGCTACCTCTTGCAGGAGCGTCACAAATAAATAATTTAATTTTCACAGGTACTCTATCATTTTTCCAAAGGAAGCCTTCTGACATATACATTTTAAGATCATCAACAATTGGTCTTAAATATTGATTGAAATTGTTTGGTTTATTATAACCATGGTAGATACCAATAACAAATAGTTTTTGGCATTGAGAGTTTTTTTATTTTTGACAATCCATCAATATTTATGTCTAAAACAACAATAGGAGGTGGGCATTCTTCATGACTTCTCAGTAAAGTTTCAAAAGCTGCAGTACAACCGATATGTACGTAACAGCGTTCGACTATCAATAGGTACGCTGTGACCTAGGGACTTTTGTATAAAGAATAACAGTTCGTTTAATGCGTTCGCTTTTATATTATATTTAATCGCCCAATTACGTAAAAATTCTATAACTTTAATATTTTGGTCAATATCTTCCCCCTCAAAATCTGATAATACTTCTCGATGATTTTCTTCGTCACGTAGTTCATTATTATCACTTTGTCCATTAATCGTTAAGCTCGGAATGGAGGGTGATAGATCTCTGCTACTACAAGGACTGTTTTCAGTGCTAAAACTATTATCCATACCCGTAGTATGGCTCGGTAAATCTGCATTAGTATGTGGAAATTGGAAGAAACTGGAATGCGTAGGAATGCAAGGTTTATTATTTCTAGAGTTTAAAAGACGCCTTTTAATAGATTGATAGCTTCAAAAGTTGATTTAATAGTTTGTATTTCGGCATATTGATTACAAGTTTAATACCTATTTGTACTCTGATATAGGACAATATCCGTATTTAAAAATCTTCACTTAATTCTCTATTATCCGCATAAAATTCCAGTCGCACCTCAATAGTCAGTAAATTATTTTAGTTTATAAATAGAAATTACAAAAACCCGATTGTCGACTTTCACACACTATATCTAATGATACAGAATATATTTCACATCAACTGGATAAATTATTAAATATAGTTACTTATATATTTTTGTATGCCACAATATTATTACAATAATATGACTCATTATTGGGTCCCCACTGTAAATAACAACGTACATTTCATAACACATACTTCCAAATGCAACTTTAATATTACCGTAAATTTAAAACTACAGTATTTAAATAAAAGATCGTAAGATTTAAATAAAATAAATTTTTTAATTACAGACCGATAATTTACATTTGAAAGTTAATTAACACAAATCGCTTAACACAAACAAAAATGAGTAATGTCTGCAATACAAAAAAGTGTACGTGTGTAAAGTTAAACAAAATAAACCAAATTAATATTATAAAAACTAAAAACAACACGAAATTTAATAAAATGACTTCAAAAATAACAAATGTATACAGCGTTACACATATGTCTTGTCTCATATTGTCGCTTAAAATTTTTACGAGAAACAAACAACACAAAACTACAAAAAACACAAAAAAATACCTAAATCTGTAATTTACATACACCGCCATTTTATTTTTCGCAATATCACAAATGAAATTACGAATTTCGCATTGGAAACTACACAATTGAAAATTCACATCGATATCGCTTTGCACATTCTAAAGTATACTATCTCAAAAATATCACTTTTCAGTAGAAGGATTTTAAGGCTTTTTTTTTAATTTTAAAGTAAACGCGTAAAATATGAGAAATTTTTTTCATTAATAAGTTAGATCTTAGTGAAAGTAAAGATTTTCTGAAAAGTCCTGCCTTTTCAACCAGCAAGTTCTGGAGATATTTAGAGTAGTTTATTTTAGATTGGGCAAATTTTTGAAAACGAAACCCTATGTCGGTTTAGTTTGTTTATCCCGGGAAGTAATGTAAAAAAAAACATATTGAAGACCTTTAGTATGTTATTATTTGGAATTTTTGATTTTATTTACTAAAAATGAAACACTATGTACGGTAAAATTATTTTTACCTGGAAAGTTTTTTAAGTTTATTGATTTACATTTAGTATACACGATATATCTAACTTTTATAAGTTCAATAAAACAGAGTTTGTTAAGTTGCATAACATTTTTTTAAAATAAAATTCAATAAATTTTGATTAAATAAAATTATACTCAGTGTAAAAAATAATAATTTATCCTGTTTAACAGAATATTAGGACATATCTTCAGTTATCACAAGTAAAAAAAAACAAAATAAAAGTAAGTTATATTTGTAAATCTACAATTCGACTTCATCATCATCATTTTCCTTCTCGTCGTTACATCTCAATGCTCTATAGAATCCTTGGTAGAATTGTGGAATGAAATTTCCATCGCAAAGGGAAATTAAGTCCTTATACTTTGGTTTTGGCACAGGTATAGGTGCATCAAATGCAGTTTGCAACATATCAAACTCGAAATTAATTTTTTTTCGACCGCGTTTTGCTTGATCGCTAGGATTTGCGACGTGATATAGTATGACAGTTTTGTGTGCTTCCTCAAAATTATGTTTATATAGGAGCATATTGGGGGCCTCATGCGATATATGTATTTCTCGAATTTTGGCCATGTTGATTTTTTCATTATTATCATTGTGATTGAAATTTAACTTCTTAGAAATAGCTTTAAAGTTAAAAAATTGATCTTGCATCATTTCTATTACATCATATGGGTCCCCTGTCACCTTAGCATTTCGCATTACGCTATACCATTGAGCTGGTATATATATTGTTTTATGCTTCTTTGCTCGTTCAATATTTGAATGCACATTGTCTCCCTCGTTCTGTGTATGTCCTTTTTCCAGGAATCTATGTGTAATGTTAATTTTAAACTTTCGCACCATATATGCGTAAGCAGAAAAAACAATGCTATTTTTGTTCTGACCGTGACAATTATCACTCCAAAAAATTAGTTCTTTAACACCTGTACCAACTGCATCTGAAACGAATTTGAAAAGGCAACTACTTACTTCGTTTGCACCTTTTTTTGCAATTGTTTGATCCCATGCATTGCAATATCCCTTCTTAGTGGCGAAATCATAAATCGTAAAATTAAACACCGAGAGTTTTCTCTTATAATAAAAAATACTGACTTCACTACAAGGTGCTTGTAGAATTTTTTGGTAGTCAAAACAAATAACTTTGATTGCGTTATTTTCAAGTGCCTTTAGTTTATCGTTGTTTTTCATTTCAGGGGCTTTGGTCTTATTGTATAGATGTTCGTTGTGCGATGTCTGATTCCTCATTTTCTCATTCTCACTCATGTTTTCATATGCCGAACAAACATCGCATAGATCCTTTTTGGGAAACCCAAACCCTAAGTTAAATTTCCAGTTAAAAATATCGCGATATTGCCTTTCAGTTATTTGTGGGGTTGAAATTTGCTGTAATTTCAACCAATCTAAGAATAACCGGTACAGTTTTGCGATATTCAAACCTCCGTCTAAATATTCTCGACTAGTATTTGCTCTGCAATAGTGAGAAGGAAACCGTGGCAATGATTCGATATGCTGGCAGACAATTTCTAAAATTTGCTGAGTGTCCAGGTTTGGTGTGCGAATATGCGTTCCTCTTGCATCTGATTGTACAACTCCTTCACCAGCCTTTTGCTTTTTTAAAGCTGTTTCTACTGATTGTTGGGTAATTGCCAGGGTATTTAAAAACATTGTCTTACACACTTTTATATTCGATTTGCTGGCTGTTGTAGGTAAATAGTAAGATCTAGTGAAGGAACGACGGCTATTATTATTTAAATTGCGACAACTCTTTTTGGGTATTTCTTTAATGAATTGCAGAATGAACTCCCACTGTCTCGTTTTGTCGCCCAAATTATAAAATTTGTCAAAAATAGCTTTTCTTTCGTTTTCTAGAAAATTGCTACTACATTTGAGAATACAGCTATCCCCACAATTAGGCTTCAATCGTTTACCCGGCATAAATTTATCACCTATGCAATAAGCCTCGCGCCGCCCCGGTGGCAAAGTGGTTAGCATGCTTGCTCCAGCGACCGGAGGTCCCGGGTTCGATTCCCGGTGGTGACAAGGAAAAAATTTCACGGCTGGTTTAGGATCAATGATCCTAAAATAATCACTCATTATCCGAAATGAAAATATGATTATGAAACCTCATATGAGGCGGCCAAATCCCTTGATGGGATATAGTGCCAGAGAGAGAGAGAGAGAAATAAGCCTCGCCTTTGTTTCGCTTCGCTTTCAAAACATTTTTTCTTCAGTTTTGTGGGTTTCGTTTGCGTTTTCTGGAACGCTTTGCAGAGACTGGTGTAATGTCAAGGTTGCTTGAAGAATGAACCGTAGGAATGTTTCTTTGTGGTGTTATTGGGCTATGAACTAACATAGATGATTTGTGAGATGAGCTATCCGACGAATCTAATAAATTTAGGAAAATTCAAATATCGGCACATAGCAAATTTAACATATAAATTCTAATTACCTTCATAACAGGATGGGAAATATTCTCGATCCTTATCACTATCATAGACGCCTTCTTCCTCTAAATCGCTATTATTAAGTAGTTCATCTAATACGTTTTTAGGTTCTTCTCGATCGCCGTCCTGTTCTTCGATGTTATCTTGATAAAAATTGTCGACTACTTCTAGAGCTTGGTTGCCAACATTTGTCATTAAGGATTCGTTAACACTTTCACTTGTATCGAGATGTTCTTAAAATGAATGAATTATTATTATTAGTAATTAATTAATTTTATTCGATTTGATTTCTACCGTTATGTTCTTGGTTTACAGGACGGTTATGTCGGATTGTATCTTCATTATTACCTATGTATTATTATTGTGCGTTAATACAATAACCAAATAATAATATAAAAATTAATAAATTAAAAATAATATTTTATATTTGTATATTTTATTGTCTTACCCATCAAATTTTTTAAATTTTGTTGTGCTAAAGTCACCATTAGTTTTGACCTGTTCATCATCGTGTGGAAAAGTATACTAACTCGAAGACATGTGTTTTAATATCTTAAACCAATACACGTAAAAATCAAATGAAGCTATTTTACCGTTGCAAAAGGGTTGCCACATTTACTCTCAAATATACGATAACATAGAACAAACACCTTGGCAGTCAATGGTAAAAATTTGAGCAGGCTATATTTTTAACTTTCAGATAAGTTCCAATTACAATTATTGTATGTTGACATAACCTTATTTAATTTTAAAATTTTACATTCTGAATTATACTAAACGCAATTTAAGATTAAAAATGTATACTATATATAAAATATTTACTAGACAAAGTATACTAACACCACTTAGTATAGTAAGCAGAGAGAAACTTCCGTTCAAAATCAAGTTAACTTAACATAATAGAAAAAAAAATCATAATTTCTCCAAACCAAAGAATAGTAAGAGCGTTTAGTATAATTAAGTTTGTAAATACTATTATTTCGTTGCAATATGCTAACTACAAAAAATGTCATAGCGTCTAAAGGAAATGACGTATTGCTTTAATTTTTTGACAGATGATAAATAAACTAAAATCAAATTCAATAATCAAATCTTTCTAAAACATGCTAACCGCACTTAGAATACTTTAGAATGTGCGAAGCGATATATTAAGCAAACTTTATAAATATTTTCAAAAATTAGTAAAAAATTTTACCTAATATAATATTTTATAAAAAAGTTTCTGCACTTTGTAACCAGTTGATTACACCTGCTTTTAAATTGCATATTTTTTATTAATAATAAACTTGAAAATTATGCAACGGCAATTCATATTTTTGTACCCGTGTGTTAAGTTTTTTTCAGATGAGAAAAATATGATCATAAAAGAAAACGGTGTTTTTATTAGCTTGAGATGCGTGATCGAATGAGATTTTTTTTTGGGGTGTGGATCATTAAGTATCGAGAATTCTAATAAAGTGGTTGTCCACTAAAAATGTTAAAATATAATATAAATTAATGAATGTGTAAAAATCAAAATTATAAATAAAGAAAAAAAAAATATAGATATTGGCCGACTTAGGCTAAAGATCGTTAAAATTATTATATGGTGTATAGTTTTCGGGATAGTAATTAATTTAAACGCTTGTCGTGAACATAATCTGAATATCTATGTGAAATAATAAAATCTAGTTATTATCAAATAGTATTTTTACAATAATTGTTTATAAACTTTAAAAGCTAAAAACGAAATCTAAAAGTTTACCTGTATAAAAAAATATTATTAAAAACTATGTACCTAAAGATGCTTTGTGAAAAGTTATAAAATCGAAATAAGCCTTCAATTTGTAAATAAATTTATTTATAACGAAACATAAAATTTTTGGTGTAGTTATTGATGTACAAAAACACCCTTGTATTCCTCGCTTTGTGAAGAGGAACTGTTGAAACGACTCTCGTGTATTTCTCGTTATTTTACAATATTACACAATAAATTTTGGGGCGTTCGAGTCTTGTTGTCTTAAAAATAAACGCCTATTGTAACGTGAACGCTGTAAAGGATTGTGAGCTGGTGGGTATATTGGTTCGGGATAACAGGGGAAGCCTCATTTAACCGTGTTTTTTTCTTGGGCGTGGTACCGCAACCTGATTGGAAGGCATATTCGGACAAGAGGTTTCAGTCAACAGCAACAACAACGTGGAACATACGGTAACTTATGTTTCTTTGGTAATAAATTTTTGTTTGTGTTTGTTGTACTTATAAGTAAAAATATTAAAATCAGTCAATTAGTCATTAGTTTCTTGATGATGTTATTTTACTTTTCTTACTTTTATCGTTATTATCAATGTACGATCAAAGTTCTTTAATTTTTTTGATAGAATTTAATTTTAGTAGAGGGATTTTCACGCAATAGATATTTATATTTTTTTTTCCATTGAATTTTGCATATAACTATACCTTAGGTTCGCTTTAAACACCATGTGCTAATTTTTTTATAAGTGTGAGTGAAGTTCGGAAGGTGGTGATGAGGACAGGTGTTTCCAAATTGAAGTGCACAGCATAATATGTCTTGTAATATGTCTGAATTTTAAGAATCCCCCCGTTTGCCATGAGTTCGTAGCCGGAAAAGCTGTGCTCAGACATGTTACTCGATGATTTTTGTATACGATCGATTAGTCGGTCGTTACAACTTTCTGCACAACACTTGAAAATACGGGTAGCAACAACCAAGATTCATGGCACAATGTGGTTTAACCAAAAAATAATTTTGGAATACGAGCATATATTTCGCAATGCAATCGGTCAGCATCGTTTTGTTTTTTGCTATCATTCAATTTATTCGGGTTACTTAATGTTTTTTTTCCTGATATTTTCGTAAAGCGCTCGTTATGTGTTCGTATATTTGTATTCAATTATTTTTGTTTTTTACATAAATCGTGTAAATTTCGTTATGTGATCGTCTATTCGGTTTAATTAGTTTTGTTCTTTTACTCGAATATTACAATCGGATAATCTTATTTGTCTATTCGGCCTTTTTTATTTAATATTTTTCCGACTTCCTAAAAACTAATAAACTTCGTGTACATATATAATTTTATTTTCGGTTTAATTTTTAAACCGACTTTTTATGGTCACTGGACCATGAAGCCTGTTATGGTTATAAATTGTTTGTCGGGTATATATATCTATATTTATTATAATTTTAGTACACATTTAAAATGTGTTTATTCATGATCACCATAGTCAATAAATTGCCATGGGTTACCTTCCCAATACCTTATGTAATCAAGTGCCTCTTGCATATCGCCTCGGCAGACGCTTAAAACTAGCTCGAAATTGGCATCGCACCATGCCACGTAACGACGACAGCGTTCCTCATCTTCCGCTATCATCACCTCAGTAATCTCCATCGCCAATACCTCGTCCTCTACCGGAACCTCGTTAGCCAATCGTATGTTGGAGAGAATTTGATTATTACCTTAACACATTTTTTAAATTTCACAATAAATTGCCATGGGTTATCTTTCCAATACCTAGTGAAATCAAGCGCCTCTTGCATATCGCCTCGACAGACGCTTAAAACTAGCTCGAAATTGGCATCGCACCATGCCACGTAACGACGACAGCGTTCCTCATCTTCCGCTGTCATCACCTCAGTAACCTCCATCGCCAATACCTCGTCCTCTACTGGAACCTCGTTAGCCAATCGTATGTTGGCAAGAATTTGATTATTCCCTTTACACATTTTTAAAATTTCTCAATAAATTGCCATGGGTTATTTTCCCAATATCTTATGTATCCAAGCGTCTCTTGCATATCGCCTCGGCAGACGCTTAAAACTAGCTCGAAATTGGCATCGCACCATGCCACGTAACGACGACAGCGTTCCTCAGCTTCCGCTGTCATCACCTCAGTAATCTCCATCGCCAATACCTCGTCCTCTACCGGAACCTCGTTAGCCAATCGTATGTTGGCAAGAATTTGATTATTACCTTTACACATTTTTTAAATTTCACATTAAATTGCCATGGGTTATCTTCCCAATACCTAGTGAAATCAAGCGCCTCTTGCATATCGCCTCGGCAGACGCTTAAAACTAGCTCGAAATTGGCATCGCACCATGCCACGTAACGACGACAGCGTTCCTCAGCTTCCGCTATCATCACCTCAGTAATCTCCATCGCCAATACCTCGTCCTCTATTGGAACCTCGTTAGCCAATCGTATGTTGGCAAGAATTTGTATATTCCCTTTACACATTTTTAAAATTTCTCAATTAATTGCCATGGGTTATCTTCCCAATAGCTTATGTATCCAAGCGCCTCTTGCATATCGCCTCGACAGACGCTTAAAACTAGCTCGAAATTGGCATCGCACCATGCCACGTAACGACGACAGCGTTGGGTTATCTTCCCAATAGCTTATGTATCCAAGCGCCTCTTGCATATCGCCTCGGCAGACGCTTAAAACTAGCTCGAAATTGGCATCGCACCATGCCACGTAACGACGACAGCGTTCCTCAGCTTCCGCTATCATCACCTCAGTAATCTCCATCGCCAATACCTCGTCCTCTACCGGAACCTCGTTAGCCAATCGTATGTTGGCAAGAATTTGATTATTACCTTTACACATTTTTTAAATTTCACAATAAATTGCCATGGGTTATCTTCCCAATACCTAGTGAAATCAAGCGCCTCTTGCATATCGCCTCGGCAGACGCTTAAAACTAGCTCGAAATTGGCATCGCACCATGCCACGTAACGACGACAGCGTTCCTCATCTTCCGCTGTCATCACCTAAGTAATCTCCATCGCCAATACCTCGTCCTCTACCGGAACCTCGTTAGCCAATCGTATGTTGGCAAGAATTTGTATATTCCCTTTACACATTTTTTAAATTTCTCAATAAATTGCCATGGGTTATCTTCCCAATACCTTATGTAATCAAGCGCCTCTTGCATATCGCCTCGACAGACGCTTAAAACTAGCTCGAAATTGGCATCGCACCATGCCACGTAACGACGACAGCGTTCCTCATCTTCCGCTGTCATCACCTCAGTAATCTCCATCGCCAATACCTCGTCCTCTACCGGAACCTCGTTAGCCAATCGTATGTTGGCAAGAATTTGTATATTCCCTTTACACATTTTTAAAATTTCTCAATAAATTGCCATGGGTTATCTTCCCAATACCTTATGTAATCAAGCGCCTCTTGCATATCGCCTCGACAGACGCTTAAAACTAGCTCGAAATTGGCATCGCACCATGCCACGTAACGACGACAGCGTTGGGTTATCTTCCCAATAGCTTATGTATCCAAGCGCCTCTTGCATATCGCCTCGACAGACGCTTAAAACTAGCTCTAAATTGGCATCGCACCATGCCACGTAACGACGACAGCGTTCCTCATCTTCCGCTGTCATCACCTCAGTAATCTCCATCGTCAATACCTCGTCCTCTACCGGAACCTCGTTAGCCAATCGTATGTTGTCAAGAATTTGATTATTACCTTAACACATTTTTTAAATTTCACAATAAATTGCCATGGGTTATCTTTCCAATACCTAGTGAAATCAAGCGCCTCTTGCATATCGCCTCGGCAGACGCTTAAAACTAGCTCGAAATTGGCATCGCACCATGCCACGTAACGACGACAGCGTTCCTCAGCTTCCGCTATCATCACCTCAGTAACCTCCATCGCCAATACCTCGTCCTCTACTGGAACCTCGTTAGCCAATCGTATGTTGGCAAGAATTTTATTATTACCTTAACACATTTTTTAAATTTCACAATAAATTGCCATGGGTTATCTTTCCAATACCTAGTGAAATCAAGCGCCTCTTGCATATCGCCTCGGCAGACGCTTAAAACTAGCTCGAAATTGGCATCGCACCATGCCACGTAACGACGACAGCGTTCCTCATCTTCCGCTATCATCACCTCAGTAATCTCCATCGCCAATACCTCGTCCTCTACCGGAACCTCGTTAGCCAATCGTATGTTGGCAAGAATTTGATTATTACCTTAACACATTTTTTAAATTTCACAATAAATTGCCATGGGTTACCTTCCCAATACCTTATGTAATCAAGCGCCTCTTGCATATCGCCTCGGCAGACGCTTAAAACTAGCTCGAAATTGGCATCGCACCATGCCACGTAACGACGACAGCGTTCCTCAGCTTCCGCTATCATCACCTCAGTAATCTCCATCGCCAATACCTCGTCCTCTACTAGAACCTCGTTAGCCAATCGTATGTTGGCAAGAATTTGTATATTCCCTTTACACATTTTTAAAATTTCACAATAAATTGCCATGGGTTATCTTCCCAATAGCTTATGTATCCAAGCGCCTCTTGCATATCGCCTCGGCAGACGCTTAAAACTAGCTCGAAATTGACATCGCACCATGCCACGTAACGACGACAGCGTTCCTCAGCTTCCGCTATCATCACCTCAGTAATCTCCATCGCCAATACCTCGTCCTCTACTAGAACCTCGTTAGCCAATCGTATGTTGGCAAGAATTTGTATATTCCCTTTACACATTTTTAAAATTTCTCAATAAATTGCCATGGGTTATCTTCCCAATAGCTTATGTATCCAAGCGCCTCTTGCATATCGCCTCGACAGACGCTTAAAACTAGCTCTAAATTGGCATCGCACCATGCCACGTAACGACGGCAGCGTTCCTCAGCTTCCGCTATCATAACCTCAGTAATCTCCATCGCCAATACCTCGTCCTCTACTGGAACCTCGTTAGCCAATCGTATGTTGGCAAGAATTTGTATATTCCCTTTACACATTTTTTAAATTTCTCAATAAATTGCCATGGGTTATCTTCCCAATACCTTATGTAATCAAGCGCCTCTTGCATATCGCCTCGACAGACGCTTAAAACTAGCTCGAAATTGGCATCGCACCATGCCACGTAACGACGACAGCGTTGGGTTATCTTCCCAATAGCTTATGTATCCAAGCGACTCTTGCATATCGCCTCGACAGACGCTTACAACTAGCTCTAAATTGGCATCGCACCATGCCACGTAACGACGACAGCGTTCCTCATCTTCCGCTGTCATCACCTCAGTAATCTCCATCGCCAATACCTCGTCCTCTACCGGAACCTCGTTAGCCAATCGTATGTTGGCAAGAATTTGATTATTACCTTAACACATTTTTTAAATTTCACAATAAATTGCCATGGGTTATCTTTCCAATACCTAGTGAAATCAAGCGCCTCTTGCATATCGCCTCGGCAGACGCTTAAAACTAGCTCGAAATTGGCATCGCACCATGCCACGTAACGACGACAGCGTTCCTCATCTTCCGCTATCATCACCTCAGTAATCTCCATCGCCAATACCTCGTCCTCTACTGGAACCTCGTTAGCCAATCGTATGTTGGCAAGAATTTGTATATTCCCTTTACACATTTTTTAAATTTCTCAATAAATTGCCATGGGTTATCTTCCCAATAGCTTATGTATCCAAGCGGCTCTTGCATATCGCCTCGGCAGACGCTTAAAACTAGCTCGAAATTGGCATCGCACCATGCCACGTAACGACGGCAGCGTTCCTCAGCTTCCGCTATCATAACCTCAGTAATCTCCATCGCCAATACCTCGTCCTCTACTGGAACCTCGTTAGCCAATCGTATGTTGGCAAGAATTTGTATATTCCCTTTACACATTTTTTAAATTTCTCAATAAATTGCCATGGGTCATCTTCCCAATACCTTATGTAATCAAGCGCCTCTTGCATATCGCCTCGACAGACGCTTAAAACTAGCTCGAAATTGGCATCGCACCATGCCACGTAACGACGACAGCGTTGGGTTATCTTCCCAATAGCTTATGTATCCAAGCGACTCTTGCATATCGCCTCGACAGACGCTTACAACTAGCTCTAAATTGGCATCGCACCATGCCACGTAACGACGACAGCGTTCCTCATCTTCCGCTGTCATCACCTCAGTAATCTCCATCGCCAATACCTCGTCCTCTACCGGAACCTCGTTAGCCAATCGTATGTTGGCAAGAATTTGATTATTACCTTAACACATTTTTTAAATTTCACAATAAATTGCCATGGGTTATCTTTCCAATACCTAGTGAAATCAAGCGCCGCTTGCATATCGCCTCGGCAGACGCTTAAAACTAGCTCGAAATTGGCATCGCACCATGCCACGTAACGACGACAGCGTTGGGTTATCTTCCCAATAGCTTATGTATCCAAGCGCCTCTTGCATATCGCCTCGACAGACGCTTAAAACTAGCTCGAAATTGGCATCGCACCATGCCACGTAACGACGACAGCGTTCCTCAGCTTCCGCTATCATCACCTCAGTAATCTCCATCGCCAATACCTCGTCCTCTACCGGAACCTCGTTAGCCATGTTGGCAAAAATTTGTTTATTACCTTTACACATTTTTTAAATTTGTCGTTGAATTAATACTACTTAACTATTAACTGTTAAATTGATAATAAGGATGGGTCATACATCATTATATACTAAGTATATAAGTTGGTTAACTTCATGAATTTGAGATGGAATTTCTTGTATGATTTATTGTATATCTTCTGATGTTGAAACGGCACAGTGTCCTCATCATGGATCCCCGATATTGTAGGAACATCAACAGGACCTGAATACTCCAACAAACTCCTTCTAATTACTGTAAGTTGTCCTTTTGATAGAAGTGACCGCTTCTTCAAAATGTTTCGCCCATAGACGCACCGACGGCCGCGTTTTTCCCACCTTAAACAAATTTCGTTTGACATTTTTAATATTAAATGATCTCACTATAACTCCAAAACTAGTAGTAATCGATCCAGAAAACAATAAGCTCATCAACAATCAACAATCAAATAAGAGCCATTACTACAATTCCGATGCACAGCATTAATTAATCAACAATCGACTATCGACCAAAATCTACCAATACAAATCTCGATACAAAATCAACATCAAGCAGAACTAAAATTACAAAACGAAGATGCACAATGGGAAATCATCATCAATCAAATTCAGTCATTACATGACATGCAAATCTACCAATACAATTCAAGATGCACCATCAAGCAAATTCTATTATTACAAATCAAGATGCACTCATCATGAAGCAAGTTTATCACCAAGCAAATTCTACAAATACAAACCAAAATGCACACCAAAAATTCATCACGAAGTAAAATTTATCATTACAAAAATTCATCATCAAGCAAGCCACAAATCACGATGCACACGCAAATTCCATCTTCCAGCAAAACCAGTTATCATCACGATGCACAACAGATTTATCATCAAACTTCTGAGCAAAAATAAATTGGTTTTTGATTTTGCTTATCACAAAATTATAAATAGTTAGAATAGAATACGATTGTCTTTCTTTTTTAGAAGTCACGGAATTAATTTTGGTTACGCTTTTTCGATTGAAGCCACGGAACTAGTGAATTTCAATTTTTTACTTTTGTTTTAGGTCAATTTTAATTTTCTTCGATTTTTGGCGCTTTAGCAAATTTTGTTTTAATTAGTTTTTGTCGATTCGACTTTTCATGCCCAGTACATTGTAATTTTGGGTCATGATATTTTGGTAGTCCGGTAATTTGATAATTTTATGCAAATTGTATACACTTTGTATATACTTTTATATGAATGGACTTTGTATCACAACATACCTTCCTCCTTAGCGAGTGAAGATTTTGTATGCAAAATTTTCATGTTGGGGTTATTTTAATATTTTGTGGTACATGTTTATGTTAGCATTAGCTTTTAATTATTAACAGTTAGAATTCACCTATCTTATTGATTAGGCTCTGATGAACTTTTTGCTCCATTGGCTTTCCTTGTATGAATGTTGGTCTTGTCTTGTCTATGGATTTGTTCAATGTTTGGCTTCCTTCTTTTTGGCTGGTGTATCTTGTCTTCTGTGTCGTTGTATTATTTGTTGTGCTTTATATTTAACATTTAATTATATTGTTTCTATTACTAAGGTTAGTATTTACTTAATGTTCTACTTGTTTTCTGTGTGTGTGTGTGTTTTTTTTTTTGTTGTTTTGTGTGTGTGAATGGGTTTAGTTTTAGTTGGTGTGTGTAATATGTGTTTAGCTTAAATTTACTTATTCTACGTTACTTAATTGTGTATATATCTTTCGATATTGTACTTAATACTTAATGATTATATTTGTTTATTATTTATTTCTTAAGGAAAATTTATTATTATTATTACTGTGTATAATTTTTGTACGAATATTAAGTCTAATTTTAGTGTTATGTATATTTTTTTTTTTTTGTTTTATATTTTCCCTTTTATGTGTTAGTATTTATAAGTGGTTATAGAAGGAAAAATATTTAGTTAGTCTGTGACTATTGGAAAAAATTTATATTAATCAATTCAAACAATTTTCGATGACATTTCTTGTTTCCTTTTGCTTATCCTTATATTTGGTTTTCGTAAAAGGGAAAAAGTATGTAACTGGTGGTGTTTTTTTTGGTCATATGTTAGATGTTAAAAGTTACTTTTTTGTTTGTTTTATTGTTTGGAGTTTTAGGTAGTAAGGGTTTGGTTTTGTTTTACAGTTATTTGTGATTGAAAATGTTTTGTTTTAATTTTGGAGTGGGGGTGAGAATTATTAGATAATTGAATTTCGTTAGTTTATATATATTGTTTCATACTTGTCCAACTATGGGCGCATAATCAAATAGATTTATTCTTATATATATGTATCGAGAAGTTCGGTAGTTTATACTTTGCATCAACCTTTCCTTTGCATCATAACCACTATGAATCAGGTCATGTAACTGCTATGCACATCTATGAGGCTAGGCTAGGTCGATGGAATAAATCTGTGTTTAATTTTGCGATTCAGTTCATGAGGTAGTGCATCTTTATAGGTGGGATTATATTATGTTAGTGAGAATGGGCATTTACTAGTGAGTTGCGACTAATAGAGTTATATGCAAGCCATTCTTCGCTCTATCCCTTATTTTGCCATATACGGTTAATCGCCCGATACTAGTAATGCGGTGCCAAGGTATTAGTAGGTTGTTTATATTATACTTACAAGTTTTACTGCTAATTTCTCAGGTTTGGCTTCTGCTGCTAGTTCGGTTGAACGTTCTTTTAGTTATGTAATATAATGAAAGAATGGATTTTTCTTTTTATTTGCTGTTGATTCCATTTATTGTGACTGGTTCTTTTTTAGAATTTAGGACATACTGATTTTTGATTACAAAAAATCTAGTTCTTATATACTAATTTAATACTAACATTCTACCAAAAACTTTGCTTTTTCGATTTTTTTATTTTAGTTTTACATGCACAATTTGATTTTTGTTTCAATTAACAATTTTTAAAATAAATTTTCCATCGTCAAAATTTTTATGTCTCCGATACCCAATATTTCCTGTACATATATATAGCAACATTGTATGCTAAACCGTGCTGTGTTTTGTTGTTGCTTTATCGCACATAATATGATTTTTAAATCTCGATTTTTCTGTGTGTTATGTTTTGTTGTTGTTTTTACAACAATACTGTATAGTCTTAAGCCTGCTGCACGAATGTGAGAATTTACCCGCACTCACAATCTGAAGTTTGCAACTAATTCTGTTTGCTCAATAATTTTCGTCTATATTTTTTGACGTTTCCTTTATTCGATTTGGAATTGTGTATAAGCTGTGTTATAAAGTAATAAATTAATATTTTTTTGTGTTTTTTATTCTACGAGTTTTGTGTTTGTATATTTTTTGTTTTATTTTAAAACGATAAAAATGCCTTTTTCGAGACAAAATATTATTCATATTTTGTCGCGTGACATGCAAACGATGGAAGCGGTGCTCACCGCGTATTTAATTAAACATCGGCGTCGTAGTAATCGGCGTCGTTTTGGTGTTAACCCAGTAAATCGGGATAGAAAAAGGCAAGGATATTACCAAAACCTTGTCGCTGAAATGCGATTAAACGACACCGAGACATTTATTAACTATCATAGAATGACTCCTGCCGCTTTCGACGAGCTGCTTGCCATTGTGGGACCTTCCATTCAGCGATTGGATGTAGGAGAACGATCCATCAGTGCAGGCCAACGTCTATCTTTAACACTTCGGTAAATATTGTGACATTTGTTATATTATGTGTAAGAAATTTATATTAATTTAAAACTAATATTTTCAGTTACCTCTCTAGTGGTGACAGTATGGTTTCTATAGGACGATACGGGTATCGGATTGGGCAAAGTACTACCTCATGTATAATCAGAGAGACGTGTACACAGCTGTGGAACATGTTAAAGGGGATGGTGTTTCCGAAACCTTCATGTGCGATGTGGAGGGAAATTGCGCACGATTTCGAGGAGCAGTGGAATTTTCCTCATTGCCTGGGTGCAATGGACGGAAAACATGTCATTATACAAGTAAGTTTATTATATAAATTGTATATTGAACCATTATTAAAGAAAGATATTTATATATTTATAGGCTTTTGGGAATTCCGGATCTGAAAATTATAACTATAAACATAGCCACAGTATAGTTTTGTTTGCTGTAGCCGATGCAAATTATAAATTTATAATGGTTGAGATTGGAGCACCAGGCCATGTAGGAGACAGTACAATATTTAGGCAGAGCAATTTTGGAAGAGCTGTCCTAAGTGGTGGTGGCGATTTAAATTTTCCATTACCGGAAAATCTCTCCGATGGGCAAGAGTATCCATATGTCTTAGTTGGGGATGAAGCTTTTCCTTTATTGCCAAACTTAATGAGACCATATCCTGGCCGCAACACGTCACTATTGCCAAGGGCGAAAAACGTTTTCAATTACCGACTATCTCGAGCCCGACGAGTAGTTGAAAATTCGTTTGGAATTCTCTCCAGCAGATGGCGGATTTACAGGAGACCCATTTTGGCTAGCAAACCAACAGTGCTTGCAATAATTAAGGCAACTGTGGTACTACATAATTGGCTGAGAGAGAAACGAATCCGGGAATATATTGGTGCCGATTTGGTCGACAGTTATAGTGGTGAAACACGTCGACCAGGAAGATGGCGTAACGAAGAAACTGCAGGGATGGAAAGCAAACGCAGAGTCGGGTCCAACAATCCAAATAGAAATGCCATTGAAATCCGAGATCGATATAAACTATATTTTAATGAAGTTGATATGCTGCCTTGGCAAACTACAACATTCCATTAAAAATTTGTATTCAATTGAAATCAATTTAAATAAAACAAAATGTAAAATTAATTTAAATTAATGTTTTAATTTATTTCAAATATGTTATATTTAGTTAAATTCAGGCACTTCAGTATCACAGACAATTGTCTTCGTCAGTCGTTTTATAGAAAATAAAAAAAAATAGGAACTAATTCTAAAATTTGGAGAATGATTACTACCCATTGCTGGGTCATACTAATCTATCATAAATTAAATTAATTTTTTTCTTCAAATTTTATGCTTAACTCGTGTACAAATTTTGTTTGTTCCGTAATCGGCCATTTTAAAAATTCCGGATTTACGGACTCTACAAAAACACTCAATTGTGATGCCACAGATGCGAGTTGGCTTTTGATCATTTCTCGGTTTTCTTTCATGTTTTTCATAGCATCTTGAATCACCTCGTCTATATCAAATTTTTTTGGTTTTTTTTTTGAATGTGGCCTGACGTGGATTGCATTCGCTTATGTGGCGACGTAACCCTATTCGTTTGCTGGCATGATCCAGGGGTTGCCTCGTTCGCTGAATATTCTGTTTCTGGTGCGATTACTGATTTATCGAGTGGATCTGATGATTCCCACTCTTCCAGAATATCTTTCGTGGTTTCGTCAAATAAATTTTGAAAAGTTTGGTTGTTTACCACTGATAATTCCAGACTGCTTTCTGTTGGTCTAAAATTAAAAATTAGAAAAATAAATAAATTTTTTTTGTATATCATGGCAACATAATAAACGAAAAGAAATAAATCCAATACATAATGCGTATTCGGCACGTTGAGACCTCTTTTACGATATTTTAATATTTAGCTATATAGTTTCATTTGTAGATTTTATATATGTACTACAATTGTTTATGGTTTTAAAAATAGTCATAGTTATTTTACAAAAATAATGTACAAATGTTCTATTTATTTTGTAGGGGAGGAAAGATTTCTTGTTTGCCCGTTTTTGAAGTTTATTTATGTACGACTCAAATCAACTGGGCGTATATATTGGTGATGAAAACCAGAAATCTTTCCCTGCACACAAAAAATTTAATTAATGTGTTTATAATATACATCGCGTGTACAAGTATGACATGTATAAATCTACATAATATAGTGTAATAATTACTGGCATGAAAACAAATGTATTTCATAAAACTAAAAATTACTTACTCTTCAAGCAAATAGGGCTTTACAAACTCCATTTCCTTCATGAAGAACTCATCTGCTTTTTTAATTATTCCCCCCTGACTTCCGCTTCTGGCTGGTTTTAACAGTCGGCTGTATTTTGCACGGGCTGACTTCCATCGTGCCATGCACAAAGTGTGCGATATACCCACTTCCTTGGCTATTTCACCCCACGCAATGGTTTTTAAAAAATTGTTGCGATAATTTGCGTGTGTTCGCACGTACAAACATTCCCGACCAAATTTTTTTACTTCTGCAATAATTTTGTAAATTGTAATGTGACGATTACTTTATTTAACTTTTGTAATAAAAGAAAACAACAATATAAATTTAAAATTAGTAATTAACTTTTATTATTATAAATGAACTTTTTATTTTTTTATCGTTTTACGAACTGCTCGGTGTGATCCTTGTTGTTGACTGCTCGTATTTATTTTTGAGCACGAAAGCAACACCGTTCTGATTTTTATAAGCAAACATACAAACTGAACTTATATTGTCTTACAAACGAGATTTAACAATATTTTCACTTATACATAATTATGAATATAATTCCAGGGGTATACAACACCATCCCCCTTGGAAAAATAATAATAATAATTTTTTTATTTTATTATTATTATTTTGTTAATTGTTTTTCTAATATTTGTTACAATACATGTTGGGAATGGATTTAACCCGGATTTAGCGGATCAGGATTTTTACCCTATGCTGGACGTTTGACCGCGCCGGTTCGGTTTTTGGGGATCTGCAAACAATTTGTATTGTAACAAAAGCTATTTTTATACATTTTATTTTAATATTTATAATTTATGTTCAATATATTTAAAACTTTGTTAACAAATTTTTATGGATTTCCTTTCTTACTTTTGAATTAATATTTTCAATAATAGCATTATTTGGACTGATATTAACAATTTTAAATGGACCGTCCTTAACGGATTCCAATTTATTTTGATTTTTATTTCTCAGCAACACAAGATCATTCACTTTAAAATCTATATAATTTAATTTATTTTTATCATCTAACCTGACTTTGCGACGCTCTTTTTCCTTTAATAACAAATTATAAGCCCTAGAGTGTGCCAATTGCATTCGATATTTCATTTCCTTGCTGTAATCATCGGTATTATAAAAGGGTTCAACTTCACCATTTTGTAAATCTGTTGGCAAATTTGGTTTTTTCCCAAATACCAATTCGAAAGGTGTGAAGCCATGTGTAATATGCGGTGTGGTGTTATATGAAAACTGATAATAATCTATCCAATTGTCCCAATCTGTTAAATCAATATTAATATAAGATCGTAAGAATTCGTTTAATTTTCTGTGATTCCTTTCAAGACCACCAATTGTTTGGGGATGATACGGCGTAGAGTGCTTATGCTGAATTTTAAGAATGTCAATAATACTTGCAAATAGCGAATTCAAATATTCAGTTCCCATATCGGTTTTAATTTTACGTGGGGCACCAAATAAAAGAATAAAACTTTCAATAAATGCTTTAGCAATAGTTGAGCTTTCTTTATTGGAAACTGCTCGTAATATCACATATTTTGTTAATTCGTCCTGAATTGTAAGAATGTAACGGTTTCCGTGATCTGATCGAGTCAAAGGACCAACAGTGTCCATTGAAATTACATCGAAGCTTGTCATTGGTGTATCAGTAATTTGTTGCGGTTCCTTGTGAGTTTTTTCATATTTATTTAATTTACAAGATTTACATTTAGATATGAATAGTTGAATACGTTTTTTCAAGTTGGGAATTACGTACTTCTCACATAATTTACGGTATAATCTACTGACTCCCGCATGACCGCCTGTGGGGGTATCATGATTATTATGTAACAGCTCATTGATAACATATTCATCATTTATATAAGTACGAAACGGACATAAAACAATTTTCATAATTTTCAATGCAGAATTTCCAATTGATTTAAATTTATCAACACTTATTAATTTAAAAATTGCGTCATTCATTTCTAGTTTCAGTTTAAAGTAATTATTGGCATTCATTATTTTTTCCAGCTTTGGAAGTGCTCGCTCTAGAGCGAAGTCCACTTCATTAAACGATGTTAAAAAAATATTCAATATAACTTTATTATTTAAATTTTCAATAGTTGCTACTCTCTTCTGTACTCCCTCATGGAGTTGAAATTGTAATTTTTTTAAATTTTTGGTTTCATTTATTGTCATAGCCATGTAAACACATAAATTATTTTCTGGCTCTTCAATTTGATCAGGCTGGTTATTTTTAACATTTTCTTGTGACTTCTTTGCCATGCTCCGAGTTATGATTGCAATCGAATTAATTGAGATACGCTTTAATTCATCACTGCCTATCGAAATGCGCGACAGAGCATCTGCACCGACATTCGATTTACCTTTTATATATTCAATTTCGAAATTAAATTCCTCTAAGTCTAAACGCATGCGCGTCAATTTTGAAGATGGATTTTTCATACCAAATAAATATATTAATGGCCTGTGGTCCGTAAATATCTTAAATACACGACCCAGCAGGTATGGTTTAAAATACATCACCGCCCAATGTATTGCAGTTAGTTCTTTAAGAGTTGGATGCTTATGTTTCTCGCATTTTGTGAACGACTTTGAAGCATAAGCTATAGGTAAATCTTTTCCGTCTTTCATTTGCGATAATATTGCACCACATGCAATATCTGAGGCATCCGTAGTTAAACGGAATGGTTGTGTAAAATCGGGATATTGCAGCAACGGTGGGTTCATAAGAATGTGTTTTAGTTTTTCGAATGCATCATTACAACTTTTGGTCCAATTGAATATTACATTTTTACGCAATAATTGATTTAATGGCTGAGCTATTCCAGCAAAATCCTCAACAAATCTTCTGTAATAGTTGCAAAAAGCAACAAACCGTCTTACGTCATCAGCATTTTGCGGCACTGGATAATTTACTATCACCGAATATTTAGATGGGTCAGGTAAAATGCCACAATCAGAAATTTGATGGCCCAAATATGTTACAGTGGTTTGTAAAAATTTACATTTTTTTGGATTTAATTTCAAATTGTACCTCCGGATTCGTTCAAACACTTTAATCAAATTTTTATTATGGTGTCGTAAAGAACAGCCAAATATTACTAAATCATCTACATATAAAAAGGCAGCTTCAGGAGTTAATCCAGACATAGCCAATGTCATCATACGCTGAAAACTGTTTGGAGAGATCTTTAATCCAAATGGTAACCGTTTGAATTGGTAGTGACCCGAATTAGTAGAAAATGCTGTAACACTTCTTGAATTGGATTCTATTCCAATTTGATGAAATCCAGATTTCAGATCTAATATTGAGAAAAATTTTGCACGGCCTAATTGGTCCAATATTTCATCAATTCTCGGTAGTGGAAATGTATCTGCAATCACTTTCTTATTTATTTGCCTAAAATCCACAACAACTCTCCAATCTTTGATATCTGTACAGCCCTTTTTAGGAACTAGCAAGAGTGGTGAATTGTACGGTGAGTAAGAATTTTCAATTACATTATCACGTAACATGCTTTTAACTTGACGATCAATTTCTTTTAAGTGAACTTGTGGAATTCTATAATTTTTTACATACACTGGGTGATCATCGGATAGATCGATTTTTTGTTTATAAAAATTATTACTTGTTAAACATTCTCCATCAACATAAAAAATGTCAGCAAACTGCTCACATATATCCAGTACAGTTTCTTTTCCAAAAGCAACTGATGATTCGAATTCAAATTGTTCACGAAGAATTTTAAAACGTTGATTTAAATTCTCGATTTTAAATGGCGCTGATTTATCTTCATTGATTGAATAAATATCATACGATTTTAATGGGATTATATCAGGTTTAAATAATTTAATTTTCTTGTCAGATAAGGTTGTGTTCAAAATTTTTACATAGGGCTCATCATTTATTATGGTGTTTGCAACCAAAATACCCGGCTCAATTTCACATGATAATACTACGCTTGGCTCGTCAATATGAAAATCTAATCTTCTTATCACTTCGCTTCTTGCCGACACTACAATTGAATCATCAAATCTATCATAAATAGGGATTAAAATGTTATTATTTTTGCAAGGTATTTCCAGTATGTATGTTGAATAATTGATGTTTGTCTTATATTTCTTTAGGAAGTCTCTACCTAGAATACCATCAGTTTCGATAGGGAAATCTTCAGATACAATTTGGAATTCATGTTGCAAAGCAAATGAATTTTCCATTAATAATTTACAAGAAATACTTCCCAAAGTCTCGATTCTTCCAGCCGTAACACCTTTAATTATACATTTTTCGTCACGAGATACATTTTGAAGGTATTCAACTTTTGATTCTTTTAATATTGATACACCGGCACCACTGTCAACCATTAGAACACATGTTTTATTATTTAATGAATTGATTTTCACTTTAATGAAATCGCAACTAGAAAGATTATTGAAAGTGTATACTTCTAAAGATGGTTTGATGCAGCCCCCAACTGAGTATCTTCCTGCTCTTCCTGTTGAGGGCGTGACTCGTTTCCCGACTCCTCATCGATCTCAACTACATGAAAATTTGATCGATTTGAGTTTCGCTCTACATATCGATTTGTATTATTATTATTATTACGATTATGATTATTATGTGGTTGTGCTTGTTGTCTATAAAATGTTTGTGAGTTGTAATTTTTCGAAATGTGTCTACAATTTTGATTAGAGTTGGCATCATTGTTATGATTAGAATAATTATTGTGATAATTTTGATAACCATGATATCGTTGATTTATGTTTGCATTTGTATTGCGCTGATAATTAGAATGATGGTTGTGACGTGGAATTGATGTAGTATTATGATGGTAAAAATGTGAATTAAAATTTCTTGGATTATGAGCATTAAAATTCCGATTGCGATATTGTTGTTTATATTGTCCATTGTAGTTTGAAGCATTTGGTACTGCATATTGATTAATAGATGTTTCATTTGGCCCCAATTTCGCTTCCGCTTCTAAAGCAAATTGAATCGCGTTTGATAAAGACTTTGGCTCCTTATAAATCAAAGCTTGACGAATTTCAACTAATTTGATACCTCTTGTGAAAACATTAATTGCTGTCTCTTCAACTTCTGATTTAATTGTCTTTCGTTCGCACTCTTCCTTATCTTTCATTTTCAGTTTTATGAGGTCAGCACACACACTCTCCAGCTCAGTAGCAAAATCTTCTAAACTACGGTTTTGTCTTAAGCTGTGTAGCTCATTCATCTTCTTCTCTTTAGTTGTTTTACAAGAAAAACGATTAATTATTAGATTTTTGAAATCGTCGAATGATTTTGGTGTTGTTTCCGTGCTAATTTTGCATTTGACATTTCGAAGAATTTTGACCTTTAATAGAAAACTTAAGAATTTTGCTTTCTCTGCAGCTTCAATTTGGCTATCATAAAACTCGCATTTGTCTAAAAAATCCTCAACATGTTTAACATTACCATCAAAATCTGGTATAAGGGAGTTGGCAAGTTTAAGGTCAAATTTGTCAGTCATCTTGGTTGATAATTGGTTAGATTGTTTGATTGAATTAGAAATTTTAAAATAATTGCTACCTGCGACAAAATCTGTATCACACTGTTTGGAGTTTATTATTTCCGCATCATTAGGATTGTCACTACTATCACTTTCAAAATCTTTACAATTCGATGTATCATTTATATCATCCAGAGACAGTGCAAAAATAAAGTCAGATTCGTAGTCGAAACCTAATAATTCAACGGCTTTACTACATTTCAGTTCCAGCAATGACTTTTGCCGTTGGATATGTGTTTGCTTAAAGGTAGATAGTTTTCCAATATTACTTTTAAAATATTCAATATAAGTATCAAAATGATTTCTTAATACTATAAGTTTTTTAAATTTCGAGTCTTCACTATGATCGACGTTTCCAATTTCGGTTATTATTTGTGAAATTTCATTAAAATATTTTGTTAATATTTGTTCATATTGTGTGGTCATTCATATACAGTTTTAAATTTATCTCGTGAAAAAAAAAAAAAAAATTATGATAAAGAAAAAATGATCGAATCAACAATGCACAATAACTAACACACTCTAGGTATTACCACTATGATACTCAATTACAAATTTAGCAATGACCTTAATCTTGATGAATTAAAAAAAAACTGTTGCCAAGAAACTCACAATTATAAATATAAACACCGATATACGAAAAAAAATTGGAATTAATTTTATACAAATTAACTATAATAAATTAATAACTAATAAGAATTCAAATTATTTATCAAATACTAATAATTAATAATGAAATTAGATTTAAGTTTAATGCTTTTTGACTTACAACTATTTAGGAATATTCCATAAAGTATGTTTTCTGCTTTGTACCCTTAACGGTTAACATTATTTATACAATTTTTTTTTTGTTCATGGTATTATTAATCCACAAATGATATATGTATTTAAATGGATGAATTCAGCCCCTGTCAATTTAATTTTGCTAACTGATGTTAGTTTCTCATCCAAAAAGTTAACTTTCTGATGCTCTTATTTAAAAATTACAACTTGAATTGTACTACCACGGGATATGATGTATGATACAAATTTTGGAATATATCGAATATCGACCAGGTTGTGCATTTAAAATTTTCTTCTCTTTAACGGCACATCTACCTTTCGATCGAATGATTTTTTTTTTTTTTTTTATTTTTTTTTTTTTATAGCGTTAATCGTCTGGACAACTTTGAAACTTTATACACATTTTAACAGCACGATTGTACGATAAACTTTTATTATTTCCAAATCAGCTTCTGAAAAGAACAAATTATAAATTAATTTATATATCTTTTTAATATTTTGGTTTTCTGTTAGTTAAATTCAATTATTAAATTCAAAACACAAATATTTAAATTATAACCTCAACTTTTTCTACTAAACCACACGAATAATTTTTAATTATATGTATAAATCAATACTTACTTTTATCCATAATTATATATTATTAACTACTTATTTTTGAAATTAACTAAATTAATAAAACTAAATTACTTATTTTTAAAGTAATAAAAGTAATTTACAACAACACAAACCTAACACAAAAAAATCGAATGAAAATTGACAATACTTGTCATAAAACAGCAAAAATCTTGCTCTTTTTTTTATTTAAGCAAAATTTTAATATCTATGGGTTGGTCCCCTGCGAGCCAAGTAGCGCAAAGATAAAAATATTTTAACTCGCAGGGGAATTTTTATATGGAAAAAAATAAAGGAGAAATGTTTTCGAGCGTTTCGATTGGTTTAGCGTGCGGATCAAAACTTATAAATTTTCGCTCGCATTCGTGCAGTCAGCTTTAGGTTTTCTTTGAGTTATGTTTTTCTATGTACATGCGTCGCGTAGTTTTTTGTTGTTGTTTTTATCAACATTGTCTTTTGAGTTTTTCTTTCGTGCATTTTTAAAAGCGCTACAGACGATCCGATCTGGTCGAACGGTCGGACCGATTTGGTTGGATTGGATTTAAAATCGGATAGTGTGTATGCAGGTCGGTCCGATAAAATTAGGTCGGATATGTCGGATCAAAAAATTTCATCCGACCGTCCGAACAACCAAATAAATCGGATGGTGTGTATTGTTGTCGGACGATTTTCAACAGTAAGTGTATGAAATTTTGGAGAGTAAAGAACAGAGAAAAATAAAAAATAAAAATTATTCGTCTTATGTATACGAAAAACATAAAGGACAAAAATAATTAAATCCGTCTGTTAAGCACATGCTTATTTCTTAAGTGTAGTGTTATTTTGTATTTGTGCGTAGAATTTAGCAGTTGCAAAAACTTCTCAAAATAATAAATTGAAAAGTCACTACAGAACGAGCGGTTATAATAGATTTTTTGGAAAGAAATAGAGAACATTATTGGAAAAACTAAACGAGGTTGATAAAGATGCCACGATTGCCACTGTCAAACGGAAGTTGGACAATATGAGGACCGCCTACAGAAGAGAGCTAAAAAAAGTAAATACATTTTTGTTTAAATTATATTTTTATTCATAAAATAAAATAATTAAAATGGTACATATTTTCATTTTAGGTTGAACAAAGTAAAATATCAGGTGTGGGTCCCGGTGACATTTATGTACCAACTTTATGGTACTTTGAATATTTAACTTTTTTAAATACTAAGGAAACGGTTAATAGAAGTGGCGTGGACTCATCGACCAGTTGTGATCATGAGGTATGTACATTTTTTAAATGTTGGTATATGTTTCACCTAGTATGTTAATCATTTTTTCTTGAAAATGTACTCTACCTTGCTTATTAAAATAATCAGTGAATATATTTCTCACGCGTTTACCATCTTCTGTATTTATTCTTTGGGTATTCCTATTAAGTCTTAGTAAAGGATTTTCTCGCCGCCAGTCGCCTGCTTGGAATATTTCATTGTCTATATCTTCATAATCTAAAGCGTTATGCGTAATATAACGTTTCGATCTTTTCCTTAAATAATTATGTAGGGCACAGCTGGCAAGAACTATCCAATCAACTTTATCAATATCTAGTAATATTGGTTTTTTAAAAACTCCAAATCGAGATGATAAAATACCGAATACATTCTCTGTTACCCGTCTTGCCCGCGATAATCTGTAATTAAATATTCTTTTTTCGTGCGTTAAGTTCTTCTGCGAATACGGTTTTAAAAGATGTTCATTCAATACCAGGCAATACCGAAGACGTTGGTAAATTTAAGTCCCGTGAAATTAATTTTTTGTAAAATGCAGTTTGTTTAAGAACTCTGTTACAGGCTGGCTACTGCCAACCTGCAGATATTCACTAAGCGCATGCAGAGGCCTCCACGGTGATGTTTTGCCGGCTACGTTCTCAGGGAGAAGTGCGAAGAGTCGTGGGGTTTGAGGCATGCATGGCTCCTGGCTTACACCGTGATGATTACAGATAATTAAAATAGATGAACGCAAAAAAAAAATAATAATAAACCCGATGTTCCGCCGAAATTCGTCGGCCGGAACCTGAGGAACGAACACAACAGAATTATAAACCGAGAACAGTGCCCTGGTGCGCGCATCCATCCGAATTCAAACGGGGTCGAGCCCTAGTTACGGAATTGGATGCGGGCACCAGGGGACCGCAAACACTAAACCGACACAGAGGGAGTCTCCGCTCTCATCATACCGACCGAAAAAATTTAATATTTCATTTTATTTTACAAAAAAAAACAAAGCGAAACAACTTCCCGTAAAAAAAAAGAAAGATAGGGAACGAGAGAGAGAGAGAGATCAAAGTGTACCGAGCGTGCACCCGCTGTGCGGCGCTCGATTACAAAAATTTTGAAAAATTATTATATAGGTATATAAAACAAAAAAATTTAAAATATATAAGAAAATAAAATTCAAAAGAAAAATTAAAATTAAAAATTAAAAGAAAATAGTACCTTATAAAGAAAAATGTTGCGGCCTTGCGCCGTTGCGGTTGCGGGGCCTCTCCCCGATACCAAAACGAATAGCCGGTTGGCCACCCGTTAGTTGCGGTGCCTTTCACCGATACCAAATAAAATAAAGACAACTGGCCGGCTGGCCACCCGTATTGTTGCGGCAGACCACCGATAACCAAATGAAATAAATACAACTGGCCGGCTGGCCACCCGTATTGTTGCGGGGCCTTTCCCCGTTCCAAATAAACAAACACCAAAAATTGGGTGTGGTTTCTCTGAAACCGTAAAACGATGAAGTGACCTCAACTGGCCACCCGCAAACTTGAATCCAACGTGGCGGCACGTCCGCCGTTAATCTCTCAAATAATACGGCCGGCTTCAACTGGCCGCCGGAACCGTTGTAAACTGAGTGGCCCCAATCAACCACCCTTAAATAATTTGACCTTCACCTTAAACCGAATTAACAATCGACCTTTGTTATACCAATGATGATTTATCAGGAACACAGCTTATAACTGTATCTGAATTTACAGTTTATAATAGAATATGACTTGCAATGCAATTATTGCTTATATAATATTATTCGACGATAATAATGATGAATTTCGAAGCTCAGCCATGATTTTTCCTCTAGAATGCTCGAATGAAAATTTATAAAAGGATGTTCATTGCCATTTTTGAGGCGTTGAAATTTTATATGCTCGATTATAAACCATTATGGCATCTAGTTATATGACGTAGACGATACACTACGTTAATTGAAATTAAAATGAACGTTGGATTCGATAATAAGTGCATTTATATTATCAGGAATTAACCATATGTAACCGTACTGTACACGTTATCAATTCACCATAGTACACGAAGCAGAACTTATCACAACCTTAACGCGTTTTAGTTTTAAACTTTCAATGTTCCAATATTCCGAGTGTTTGAATTAATTTCACTACACCTTTTCCCTTTTGTAACTCAAGGCGCAAAAAAACAATGTTACACCACCCTTGTTTGCAACAAAAACAAAAATAACTCCAAAAAAACAAAATGGATATTTTATGTCCAATTCCCTTATAAACAATTTTTCCTTTATTTTTTTTTTAATTTTATCTTTATTTTTTTTAATGAGAACTAAATACAGCTGGAGGTTGTGAATACATTCACACCCCTCTCAACAATATATAAATATGTTTTTAATTACTTTTGTAACTTATTATTTTTTTATCCCTTATAAATATTTTTTTTTTTATCCTAAAATCACAAATTGTCTTTTTTACTTAATAAAAAATTTTTTATAATCACAAAATGACTCGCTACTTTACTTCACGAAATCCAAAACGATCGACTTTCACAAAAATCCAAACTCGAATGTCAAACAAAAAAAAAAATTCGAGCCCCGCACAACTCATAAAACGTTTTAGAAGAAATGAATCTCTCTTCTCTATCTCTCCTTTATACCAAATTTTCGTTGGTACAAAAGAGAGACATATAAGAAACAAACATTTTTTCCAAAACGTTTTACTTTGCACACACTCGATGCGCACTGTTCTCTCTCTCTCGCCCATTTTCGTTCCGTTGCCAACATAACAGAAGAAAACACACAAGAATCCATCCACCAAGAATCACGTTCAGACAACAAAAACCCGGACGCAAGAAACCACGTGGAGAATAGAAACAAATTTACAAAAATGTCTTGTTAAGACCACACAGTCGTAACAACTCCTCCGTCAAAAACACTGCCGTTTATACCCGTGTGAACATATATAAATTCGTAATTTGCATTAACCATCGCAAATAAAACGATACTGAATGTTCCTTTATAGTTGTAATATAATGATCCACTTCCTGGTGGTTTGGTTATTAAAATATGTTTGCCGTCCAGGGTACCGACACAATTATTGTACTGCCACATTGTCTCAAATTGTCTTGATATGTTAATCCAATCCATTTCTGTTGCAGGTATCTGAAATACAGAGCAATGTGAGTGAAACTCCAAAAAGAACTAATAAAAAGCGTGCTGCTTCGTTACTAAAAAAACAAGAAAACTTGATAGCTACTGCAGAAAATTTACTAACAGGCGAGGAAAGCACTGCCGAGGCTTATAGTAGGAGCGTGGGACAGCAGTTAAAGGAATTGTCCAAGATGCAGAGGTGTATTGCCGTAAAACTATTTTCGGAAATAATATTTTATGGAAAATTGGACAAATTAACATTACAAACTTCTATCAATTTAAATAACACATATACATATGATTATGCAGCATCTTCCTCATCAGCAAGTTCCTCAACAAATTTTCACTTTTCTCCTATTACAACGCAATCCAAAATTGAATCACCAGTGTCCAGTACATCAATTGCAAATAGAATTACCATAAGGCCACCAGTAATAATAGAGCAAAATATTTCGCAAGAAGAAGAAGCACAAGAACCATCCACATTTATTGGAACATCACAGTATAGCTTGCAGGATTAACTTGTTTGTAATAATTTACAAATGAAGTAAATCTTTTTATAAACTTTATTTCAGTTTTATAATTTTAAGATTATGTTTATATTTTTCATTTAAATAAATAACGAAATTTGAATATCTTTAATAAAATTCATTGTATACTTACTTTAATATAGGTTTTGAGAACTTTATAAATCGCTTTACATGTTTCTGGAACTATTTCCGACAACAATTGTGGTGATATTGCGGTACTGAACTTCAGATCGGCATAATCTCTCCCTGTTGCTAAATATCTTAATGTAACTATCAAACGTTCATCAGCACTTACTGCTTCTCTCATTAATGTATCATTCCTACTCACTAACGGACCCACTAAACTTAGCAATTCAATGAAACTGTTGTAATCCATTCTTAAATAGTTACGAAAGTCATCACTATTTAATTCTTTTAGTAGCATCATATGGCTAAATTTTTTTCGCTCTTTTAATTTTTTGTCTTTTTGTTAATGACATGATGCTTCGTAAAACAAACAAATTTCAATTTTAATTATATATTATTTACCACGAATTATATTTTACAACGTATTTCTATGGTATTAATAAATTTACAAAATTAAATTTTAATAATATAGAAAGAAGAGAAGAAACACGAAAATTGTCAAAATCGGATGGCAAGTTGGATCGTCTGTAGACAACATCCAATTTGGTCGGCCGACGGTTGGTCCGATAAGTTGGATCGTCTGTAGCGCTCTTTATGTTGTGTAATTAAATTTTACATGTTTATGAGATTGGAATGTCGTTTGTTCTGTCGTTTTAGTTTGATGGAGAATTTATGTGTTTATAGGGGATGACTGGGTTGTGTGTATCGCAACAGTTTGGAGTAATTTGGAAATTTTGGAGCTTCTAGAGGGAAATGTATGGTTCGGGTGACAATAGGACATTTCCAAGTTGTTGTTCGGCGTTCGAGCAATTCTATTCTTTGTAATTTTCGTTGCCATGCTTCTTCATCTTCTTTCTTCCATTTGGCGTTTTGCTCCATTGCTTTGATATGTTCTGTGCGTCTTTTTTCCATTTCTTCCATTTCTTGTGCGTTGTATTGTACATTGGTTGGTTTGATGTTTGTTATTTTTATCCAGAATTCTTCAGGTAAATCTGGCAGTGCTCTGTTTTGATCTTTTATACATTTCTTTGAGTTTGCTGTTTTGTTTGAAGATTTCTGTTATGTGCCATTGAAGTTCTCGTCGAAATGGTTTACAAAGATCGGTCGGGTTTTTTATTAGTATTTCATCACATAGTGTTTTCAGGTATCCGTTGCAACTTGTCAGTGTACTGGTTATGTCATTGATCTGTGGTAAGTTCACCGTTGTGACTATTTTTAGGCTGTTAGTGTTGAATGCTAGTTTGCTAATTTTTTCGAAGAAGATTCCGTTGTTTTCTATTTCCAGATTTCTATTTATAGCCTCAATTGCATTTCTTTTTAATGAATATTTTTTGCTCAACATGCAACCCACTCTCGATAAGATAACTCAAATTTAAGGAAAATATAGAATTTTTTAAGAATTTAAAAAAGGTTTATTTACTTTATGGAACATCTTTATATTCTATATAACATTCCGTATCAATAAATTAAATTAATTTAAACAAAATTAATACACTTTTTATCAATTTAACGAATAATATTTATTAAAATCAATAATGCATTGCCTGCAAAAGCAGTTATTAATTTATAATTTATTTATTAATTTTCATTTTATATACGTATACGTTTTATATAGTAATTAATTCAGTATCTAATAACAAATTGATGACTCTATAACATTATATTTCAAATAAATATTTTATAACTATTTTATAACAGAAACACACTACTCATTTTTCTATTCAAATTCCATTTTCATTAAATGAAAATATCTTTTTTAATAATTAAATCTTATTGGTAAGATCTGTGATCAATTGCAATACGGATGTTGATTTTATATCATATTTTGTTTTTAAATTATAAAAGAGACTTTGAATAAAATTCCATAAAATTTCCTTTTCGTTAGGCTATTTGATATTATACTTGAAAAATTTTGAGAGTGACATCGATGGCTTAAAATAAATGCTCGAATTTATATTTTACGTGTCTATATATAAAATAATGTTGTTTATTTTTAAGATGTCTTCTTACACTATAATTAAGAACTGAATTGGTTTTTTGAATCCTTTTTTGATTGAATTTACTATTCAGTGCCGCAGAAACTGGAGGCAATTGTAAACAGCGCTTTCTGACAGTCTTTGACCGAAAACTTTTTAATAGATTGTTCACCAGACGCCTTCTTTGATATTTTTCTTGTGATCGGTATAATCACACAAGGTAATAAATGAAACATATGTTTCATGTGTATAATATTATGCACGCTCGACTGTCTATAATTAGAATCAAAAATAATAATAATTTCAAATAATTGAAATTTATAATATTAAAAGGATTGTATATTTCAAATTTAGAGACGGGTGCTCATTTGTATTAGAAGAAAAACTGCTATTTAGAGATCAACTGCTTTCTTGTAAATGTTCGCAAATTAAGTTTTCATTTTGATCGCGTTCCAATTTTCGGGTATTAGTAAAGTTTTTAATCACTTTGCGATGAATTTAATTATTTATATTAATTCTATCAATCGATTTCCGCCATCGTAACAGATTAACCCCACCATTGGCACGATGCCTTCGAAGTAGAAATTTTGGTAAATAAATAAGTTGGTGAGAATTTTGAAACTTGCAATTTATTTGTTTTCCAAATATATGCTTAGGAGAGGCATATGGCAATGTTATGAAAATACAGACAAAATATTAGTTTCAAAATATTTTTTAAATAATCATCAAAAAATGGAACTTTACAAAAATTGTATCTTAATAAATGAAATTTTTTCACACATTAATTTCAAAAGATTTGCTGTTAATATAAGAAATAAATTGATCTGTCCGACATCTTCATTGATCCGTGATCAATTATAACTAATATAATAATATTATATAGTATATTTAATTATCACTCAGAAAATTATTTGAAAAATTTCAATAGTTAAAAAAACCGTTTTCATTTTACACTAAAATAATAGTAAAATTTAAAGTCGATTTTGGTTTTAATTAAAGAAATTTTTGTTTGTATTTAAACAGGTCATTCGTTCTTTAAGATTAATTCACATTGCCAATAAATTCGACTATAATTACATGAGTATATTAAAAATAAAGGTCTTGGAAGTTAGTTAACAGCTCAAAGTAGTTTTTAGAAGAATTGATTCTTAATGATATACTTAGGTGAGAACGATAAATTTAAAAACATTTATATTTTTTTTTTATTTATGTTCAGTTCACCCGTAATACTCATTATCACTGATCGTACCCAATTGTATTTAATTTTTTTAATATTCTTCTGCTTACCACGTCTTTGATGCTTCTTCCCAAAATTTACAACCATTTGTTTTGAATTCCTTGAAAAATTTCTAGTCATGCTGTAGACGGCGGATACAAAAATGCATAGTCTAAATTTACCTTAAATGATAAAATGGACCATTAGCGTAAACGCATAATTCCTTTAAAACAGAACCAACCAATCGATAGTCTAACTGCTCTTTGTACTGAGGCCAGTTGTTGAATACATTTTCGGTTGAGACCTTAAACTCATTTATACGCATTGCACATGTGGCCGCCTAATGCTCTTCAATTTCTGGCCAAGAAGAGTGACTCAATACGCTCACAGCTTTTATATGACGCTCAACATCCTCAGTAACAATTTGTTCAGCATCATCTTGTAAACATTTAACGTTAATTACAATATGTATATTACAAAATATTTTTAAATTAACATCGGATACTTGAAATTTGACCGGCCCCGATTCAATCCTTGTAATTTGTTTTGGTTTTGTTCGAAAGAACCAAACTTCTTTTAAAATTATAAATATTGGGAAATTGTATTCCTCCAGGTTTATTGTTGGATTTGTTGTAATACACCTCCTAAATACGGATTTAAAAATAAGAAAATTAACGGATTTCATGGTCAAATATACTGTACACAATCGGAAATATATTCTACAACCAATATGCTGTTAAGCCGTATATAAACCACTTTAATAGGTGAAAATGGGGCACTCGTTAAGCGCTTTAAGTTCTCATGTATGAAAGGGCCCTCTATTAAACAAGTATTTTTAATTATGCACTCTTAAAGATTTTAGAATTATTTTATTATATACATTATTAATTTACTATACTTACATAATTGAACTATTTGGTATTATGAACAAAATCTATACGATTTTGTTTTATTTTTTTGGCGGAGAACTACTTATTTTTAGGTTATGTTCGTATAGGCACTTTTTTATACCTCAATAAATAACCACAGCCAGCTTTTATTATCCGATTTACACTAAATAGCATTCACACAATATTTTTTCACAGCTAAAACTTTACTTTTAATAATTATTAATATTAAACGCACAATGATAATACTCAACCTGCCTATAACTGATCTCGAAACTGAATAATAAAACCAAGTGCTTTTGCAAAATCTAATTTTTCTCTTTTCATAGTTTTACAAAATGTAACAAAATGATAATTATTTTTTAAATACAAGGAATTGATGAAACTAGAGATGGTTTAAGCATAAGTTTCTGTGTCAAATGCATAACTCGATTTATTATTATTAATATTTTTACAAAATTTTTCAAAATTATGTACGATTTCACGAAATTGAGCAAGAGGTTTATTAATCAAGACGCAGTCGCCGAGTCCCATAAATTCCGAAATATGTACATATATTTTAGTGGAATATTAGGAAACTTATACACAACAGCGTTAGATAACCTACTATTATCCTGTTATTAACTTTAATCATATCATTTAAGTGGGAAAAGGTTGGTTTCATATTTCCGAATGAATTTGTCGGTTGCAACTCTTATAAATATTGTATCTTAATCGTTTCATCGGGGATGAAGCCACTTGTTTTAGCCGTACGTTTCATTACAGTTTTAACTATTCCCTTGTGAGAAAATTTCGTAAAGGATATCCACAGAGCATCTGAGATGTTGCAAATCAGTTGTATTAAGCTATAACATCTCGAACCAACGACGTAACTGCAACGTACTTCTTTGATTAGAAATAAACTATTAAAACTAGATTTACAGTTACATGTTGTCCGTGGGCTAATTTTATAGCTAAATGACCTAAAATAGAACGTCAACAAACAGACAAATATTTTTAAGCAGAACCCTACGGTAGAACTAATGTATGCAAAAAAAAAACGTTCATACCATTGTGTTTTAAGTTTTATTTGTTTGTAGATATATTAATGGTTTTATAATGTAAAATATTAGATATTAAGTGAAATTTTATTGAAGAGTATTGTGTTATAATATGTTCAATTTGTTCATATAATTTAGCAATGTTAATAAATAATATATTGTATATTATATATATATTTTATATGAATTTTAGTTAATATCGTAAGTATTTTGTATTGCGTTTGATGTTGTAAATATGGTTATATTATATTAAAATATTTCGGTAAAATTTGATAAATATAAGTTAATATAGTTAATGTAGTTGAATCTATAATTTAGATATGAATTCTTACCTTGAGAGTATTTCTGCTGTTATTGATGATTATAATAGTAATAATTGATTTTAATAAACACACTTGTAATTAAAATTTTGACAACTTTATTTCACATAGAGATATTCAATTTGTTTAACTTCTTATTTTCTATTTATGCAGATTACAGTTTTATTAATTAATTTAGAATTTAATATAATTCACATAAATTATTTTGTTTACACGAATATTCTTATTTATAATTTTGGACATATAATTTTAGCACTTTATTGACTGGTTTATAGATTTAACATTTATTTTATATAAGATTTTACACATAAATATAGACTATAATTTTATTACTTGATATAAGGAAGATTTCATAAATTTTTCAACTTTCACTTTATAGAAATTTTAGGTATTCACACACATTGAGATATATTTAAATTTTTTATTTTATTACACACAATTTATTTGTTAAATTTATATAATTATTGAGAAAGAACACTATGAATATATACATACTTTAATGAATTAAGGAATTTTACTGGTAGACTAAAAAAACATTTTACAATTTTTTGGCTTATATACTATAGCCCTTATTAATTTTTGTTTTCGTTTCAAAATGGTGCTGAGTGGTAGTTTTCCACTCGTAAATTTTTGTGTCACACATTTAAATTGTTTTAAAAAATTTTAATTGGGTTTTGGGTCAGAAAATTAATAACTTGTTCGAATTTTAATTTGCATGAAATTACATTTTTTCTCATGTGCAAGGTTTCTTTGCGGGTTTGTTTTTAATGTTTGTAATTTTCTCAAATTCTTTACGCACACGTGTTTTTGTGTGTTGCGCGTGGGAATAGAAAAATTAGAACATTGTTTGCTTATGATTGAAATGTTGATAGAAATGTTAATTGAAATGTTAATACATTTATGTGTTGTTTAGGGTGGTTATTTCGCAACAATTGCCTACATTATTCAATTTGTTCGCATACGGATATAGACAGAAGGCAGATTGGAACTTCATGTACGATTATTTTTGGTATCTTACGTCGAGTATATAAAAATAACATAAATATTAGTTACAATCCAAATAACATAACTAATTCTAAGTAAAATGTCTTATATTAACGAAAGGTTCTTCAAACCTCATATCATTTTGACACCGTCACTCGATCAACTTCCGACGATTTTTATATAAGTATGAACACGTATATTTACATTTATGATCTGTATTTAATCAAATTCTGGAACCAGAAAACAAAAATTTCATAAAATTTTAACAATTTTCGTATTGTTATTGTTATTCAAGGATGTTACTTTTGCTTAACTATACACCTATAAGAGTACTTTATACCTACTCTAGTAAGATAAAATTCGATCAACGATGAATTAAGGTATTGGTATCCAAATTTCTTTTCAAGTCTGTCATAAAATTATATGTATAGCCAATGAAATGTACACAACGTTACCAAAAGTGACAAAATCTAATCATAGCCTCTTTTGATTTAGATAATACTTTAAATTGTTTTATTTTTTCAAAGTAGTAATTTTAGTAACTTTTACAGTTCTTATATTAATATAGCTATTAATTGGAAATTAAAATATATATTCATATATTGGTTGTGATTATGTTTCAAAAATATAATTAGAAGCGGGAAACGCATCATATATTTGTATCAAAAGCGTTCTAGCTAAATTTATGTTATCAGCATGATATAAATTGGATAATAATCACAAAATTTTGTTGTCAAATTAATTATGTTATACAAAGTGTAAGAAATGTACAAATTTCTTATAATGCTTTTATAGTTTTAATACAAGCTTTGATAAATAATTTGTAAATTTTTAACATATATCTTTATATAACTTTAATGTTAAAAAATTACAAATTATTTATCAAAGCGTGTATGAAAACTTTAAAAGCATGATAAGAAATTTGTACATTTCTTTTCTTACACTTTGTATAACATGTTGTATACCCCTGGAATTATATTCATAATTATGTATAAGTGAAAATATTGTTAAATCTCGTTTGTAAGACAATATAAGTTCAGTTTGTATGTTTGCTTATAAAAATCAGAACGGTGTTGCTTTCGTGCTCAAAAATAAATACGGGCAGTCAACAACAAGGATCACACCGAGCAGTTCGTAAAACGATAAAAAAATAAAAAGTTCATTTATAATAATAAAAGTTAATTACTAATTTTAAATTTATATTGTTGTTTTCTTTTATTACAAAAGTTAAATAAAGTAATCGTCACATTACATGGCGACCGTGAAAAATAGTTTATTGTGTTAAACCTTAATTAATTTGTTTGTGAAAAATAAAAGTTTATCGTACAATCGTGCTGTTAAAATGTGTATAAAGTTTCAAAGTTGTCCAGACGATTAACGCTAAAAAAAAAAAATAAAAAAAAAAAAAATCATTCGATCGAAAGGTAGATGTGCCGTTAAAGAGAAGAAAATTTTAAATGCACAACCTGGTCGATATTCGATATATTCCAAAATTTGTATCATACATCATATCCCGTGGTAGTACAATTCAAGTTGTAATTTTTAAATAAGAGCATCAGAAAGTTAACTTTTTGGATGAGAAACTAACATCAGTTAGCAAAATTAAATTGACAGGGGCTGAATTCATCCATTTAAATACATATATCATTTGTGGATTAATAATACCATGAACAAAAAAAAAAAAATTGTATAAATAATGTTAACCGTTAAGGGTACAAAGCAGAAAACATACTTTATGGAATATTCCTAAATAGTTGTAAGTCAAAAAGCATTAAGCTTAAATCTAATTTCATTATTAATTATTAGTATTTGATAAATAATTTGAATTCTTATTAGTTATTAATTTATTATAGTTAATTTGTATAAAATTAATTCCAATTTTTTTTCGTATATCGGTGTTTATATTTATAATTGTGAGTTTCTTGGCAACAGTTTTTTTTTTAATTCATCAAGATTAAGGTCATTGCTAAATTTGTAATTGAGTATCATAGTGGTAATACCTAGAGTGTGTTAGTTATTGTGCATTGTTGATTCGATCATTTTTTCTTTATCATAATTTTTTTTTTCACGAGATAAATTTAAAACTGTATATGAATGACCACACGATATGAACAAATATTAACAAAATATTTTAATGAAATTTCACAAATAATAACCGAAATTGGAAACGTCGATCATAGTGAAGACTCGAAATTTAAAAAACTTATAGTATTAAGAAATCATTTTGATACTTATATTGAATATTTTAAAAGTAATATTGGAAAACTATCTACCTTTAAGCAAACACATATCCAACGGCAAAAGTCATTGCTGGAACTGAAATGTAGTAAAGCCGTTGAATTATTAGGTTTCGACTACGAATCTGACTTTATTTTTGCACTGTCTCTGGATGATATAAATGATACATCGAATTGTAAAGATTTTGAAAGTGATAGTAGTGACAATCCTAATGATGCGGAAATAATAAACTCCAAACAGTGTGATACAGATTTTGTCGCAGGTAGCAATTATTTTAAAATTTCTAATTCAATCAAACAATCTAACCAATTATCAACCAAGATGACTGACAAATTTGACCTTAAACTTGCCAACTCCCTTATACCAGATTTTGATGGTAATGTTAAACATGTTGAGGATTTTTTAGACAAATGCGAGTTTTATGATAGCCAAATTGAAGCTGCAGAGAAAGCAAAATTCTTAAGTTTTCTATTAAAGGTCAAAATTCTTCGAAATGTCAAATGCAAAATTAGCACGGAAACAACACCAAAATCATTCGACGATTTCAAAAATCTAATAATTAATCGTTTTTCTTGTAAAACAACTAAAGAGAAGAAGATGAATGAGCTACACAGCTTAAGACAAAACCGTAGTTTAGAAGATTTTGCTACTGAGCTGGAGAGTGTGTGTGCTGACCTCATAAAACTGAAAATGAAAGATAAGGAAGAGTGCGAGCGAAAGACAATTAAATCAGAAGTTGAAGAGACAGCAATTAATGTTTTCACAAGAGGTATCAAATTAGTTGAAATTCGTCAGGCTTTGATTTATAAGGAGCCAAAGTCTTTATCAAACGCGATTCAATTTGCTTTAGAAGCGGAAGCGAAATTGGGGCCAAATGAAACATCTATTAATCAATATGCAGTACCAAATGCTTCAAACTACAATGGACAATATAAACAACAATATCGCAATCGGAATTTTAATGCTCATAATCCAAGAAATTTTAATTCACATTTTTACCATCATAATACTACATCAATTCCACGTCACAACCATCATTCTAATTATCAGCGCAATACAAATGCAAACATAAATCAACGATATCATGGTTATCAAAATTATCACAATAATTATTCTAATCATAACAATGATGCCAACTCTAATCAAAATTGTAGACACATTTCGAAAAATTACAACTCACAAACATTTTATAGACAACAAGCACAACCACATAATAATCATAATCGTAATAATAATAATAATACAAATCGATATGTAGAGCGAAACTCAAATCGATCAAATTTTCATGTAGTTGAGATCGATGAGGAGTCGGGAAACGAGTCACGCCCTCAACAGGAAGAGCAGGAAGATACTCAGTTGGGGGCTGCATCAAACCATCTTTAGAAGTATACACTTTCAATAATCTTTCTAGTTGCGATTTCATTAAAGTGAAAATCAATTCATTAAATAATAAAACATGTGTTCTAATGGTTGACAGTGGTGCCGGTGTATCAATATTAAAAGAATCAAAAGTTGAACACCTTCAAAATGTATCTCGTGACGAAAAATGTATAATTAAAGGTGTTACGGCTGGAAGAATCGAGACTTTGGGAAGTATTTCTTGTAAATTATTAATGGAAAATTCATTTGCTTTGCAACATGAATTCCAAATTGTATCTGAAGATTTCCCTATCGAAACTGATGGTATTCTAGGTAGAGACTTCCTAAAGAAATATAAGACAAACATCAATTATTCAACATACATACTGGAAATACCTTGCAAAAATAATAACATTTTAATCCCTATTTATGATAGATTTGATGATTCAATTGTAGTGTCGGCAAGAAGCGAAGTGATAAGAAGATTAGATTTTCATATTGACGAGCCAAGCGTAGTATTATCATGTGAAATTGAGCCGGGTATTTTTGTTGCAAACACCATAATAAATGATGAGCCCTATGTAAAAATTTTGAACACAACCTTATCTGACAAGAAAATTAAATTATTTAAACCTGATATAATCCCATTAAAATCGTATGATATTTATTCAATCAATGAAGATAAATCAGCGCCATTTAAAATCGAGAATTTAAATCAACGTTTTAAAATTCTTCGTGAACAATTTGAATTCGAATCATCAGTTGCTTTTGGAAAAGAAACTGTACTGGATATATGTGAGCAGTTTGCTGACATTTTTTATGTTGATGGAGAATGTTTAACAAGTAATAATTTTTATAAACAAAAAATCGATCTATCCGATGATCACCCAGTGTATGTAAAAAATTATAGAATTCCACAAGTTCACTTAAAAGAAATTGATCGTCAAGTTAAAAGCATGTTACGTGATAATGTAATTGAAAATTCTTACTCACCGTACAATTCACCACTCTTGCTAGTTCCTAAAAAGGGCTGTACAGATATCAAAGATTGGAGAGTTGTTGTGGATTTTAGGCAAATAAATAAGAAAGTGATTGCAGATACATTTCCACTACCGAGAATTGATGAAATATTGGACCAATTAGGCCGTGCAAAATTTTTCTCAATATTAGATCTGAAATCTGGATTTCATCAAATTGGAATAGAATCCAATTCAAGAAGTGTTACAGCATTTTCTACTAATTCGGGTCACTACCAATTCAAACGGTTACCATTTGGATTAAAGATCTCTCCAAACAGTTTTCAGCGTATGATGACATTGGCTATGTCTGGATTAACTCCTGAAGCTGCCTTTTTATATGTAGATGATTTAGTAATATTTGGCTGTTCTTTACGACACCATAATAAAAATTTGATTAAAGTGTTTGAACGAATCCGGAGGTACAATTTGAAATTAAATCCAAAAAAATGTAAATTTTTACAAACCACTGTAACATATTTGGGCCATCAAATTTCTGATTGTGGCATTTTACCTGACCCATCTAAATATTCGGTGATAGTAAATTATCCAGTGCCGCAAAATGCTGATGACGTAAGACGGTTTGTTGCTTTTTGCAACTATTACAGAAGATTTGTTGAGGATTTTGCTGGAATAGCTCAGCCATTAAATCAATTATTGCGTAAAAATGTAATGTTCAATTGGACCAAAAGTTGTAATGATGCATTCGAAAAACTAAAACACATTCTTATGAACCCACCGTTGCTGCAATATCCCGATTTTACACAACCATTCCGTTTAACTACGGATGCCTCAGATATTGCATGTGGTGCAATATTATCGCAAATGAAAGACGGAAAAGATTTACCTATAGCTTATGCTTCAAAGTCGTTCACAAAATGCGAGAAACATAAGCATCCAACTCTTAAAGAACTAACTGCAATACATTGGGCGGTGATGTATTTTAAACCATACCTGCTGGGTCGTGTATTTAAGATATTTACGGACCACAGGCCATTAATATATTTATTTGGTATGAAAAATCCATCTTCAAAATTGACGCGCATGCGTTTAGACTTAGAGGAATTTAATTTCGAAATTGAATATATAAAAGGTAAATCGAATGTCGGTGCAGATGCTCTGTCGCGCATTTCGATAGGCAGTGATGAATTAAAGCGTATCTCAATTAATTCGATTGCAATCATAACTCGGAGCATGGCAAAGAAGTCACAAGAAAATGTTAAAAATAACCAGCCTGATCAAATTGAAGAGCCAGAAAATAATTTATGTGTTTACATGGCTATGACAATAAATGAAACCAAAAATTTAAAAAAATTACAATTTCAACTCCATGAGGGAGTACAGAAGAGAGTAGCAACTATTGAAAATTTAAATAATAAAGTTATATTGAATATTTTTTTAACATCGTTTAATGAAGTGGACTTCGCTCTAGAGCGAGCACTTCCAAAGCTGGAAAAAATAATGAATGCCAATAATTACTTTAAACTGAAACTAGAAATGAATGACGCAATTTTTAAATTAATAAGTGTTGATAAATTTAAATCAATTGGAAATTCTGCATTGAAAATTATGAAAATTGTTTTATGTCCGTTTCGTACTTATATAAATGATGAATATGTTATCAATGAGCTGTTACATAATAATCATGATACCCCCACAGGCGGTCATGCGGGAGTCAGTAGATTATACCGTAAATTATGTGAGAAGTACGTAATTCCCAACTTGAAAAAACGTATTCAACTATTCATATCTAAATGTAAATCTTGTAAATTAAATAAATATGAAAAAACTCACAAGGAACCGCAACAAATTACTGATACACCAATGACAAGCTTCGATGTAATTTCAATGGACACTGTTGGTCCTTTGACTCGATCAGATCACGGAAACCGTTACATTCTTACAATTCAGGACGAATTAACAAAATATGTGATATTACGAGCAGTTTCCAATAAAGAAAGCTCAACTATTGCTAAAGCATTTATTGAAAGTTTTATTCTTTTATTTGGTGCCCCACGTAAAATTAAAACCGATATGGGAACTGAATATTTGAATTCGCTATTTGCAAGTATTATTGACATTCTTAAAATTCAGCATAAGCACTCTACGCCGTATCATCCCCAAACAATTGGTGGTCTTGAAAGGAATCACAGAAAATTAAACGAATTCTTACGATCTTATATTAATATTGATTTAACAGATTGGGACAATTGGATAGATTATTATCAGTTTTCATATAACACCACACCGCATATTACACATGGCTTCACACCTTTCGAATTGGTATTTGGGAAAAAACCAAATTTGCCAACAGATTTACAAAATGGTGAAGTTGAACCCTTTTATAATACCGATGATTACAGCAAGGAAATGAAATATCGAATGCAATTGGCACACTCTAGGGCTTATAATTTGTTATTAAAGGAAAAAGAGCGTCGCAAAGTCAGGTTAGATGATAAAAATAAATTAAATTATATAGATTTTAAAGTGAATGATCTTGTGTTGCTGAGAAATAAAAATCAAAATAAATTGGAATCCGTTAAGGACGGTCCATTTAAAATTGTTAATATCAGTCCAAATAATGCTATTATTGAAAATATTAATTCAAAAGTAAGAAAGGAAATCCATAAAAATTTGTTAACAAAGTTTTAAATATATTGAACATAAATTATAAATATTAAAATAAAATGTATAAAAATAGCTTTTGTTACAATACAAATTGTTTGCAGATCCCCAAAAACCGAACCGGCGCGGTCAAACGTCCAGCATAGGGTAAAAATCCTGATCCGCTAAATCCGGGTTAAATCCATTCCCAACATGTATTGTAACAAATATTAGAAAAACAATTAACAAAATAATAATAATAAAATAAAAAAAATTATTATTATTATTTTTCCAAGGGGGATGGTGTTGTATACCCCTGGAATTATATTCATAATTATGTATAAGTGAAAATATTGTTAAATCTCGTTTGTAAGACAATATAAGTTCAGTTTGTATGTTTGCTTATAAAAATCAGAACGGTGTTGCTTTCGTGCTCAAAAATAAATACGGGCAGTCAACAACAAGGATCACACCGAGCAGTTCGTAAAACGATAAAAAAATAAAAAGTTCATTTATAATAATAAAAGTTAATTACTAATTTTAAATTTATATTGTTGTTTTCTTTTATTACAAAAGTTAAATAAAGTAATCGTCACATTACAAACATAATTAATTTGACAACAAAATTTTGTAATTATTATTCAATTTATCATGCTGATAACATAATTTTAGCTCGAACGCTTTTGATACAAATAGATGACGAGCTCTTTACTTTTTTTATTAAATAAACAAACTAATATTATTAAAAACTGATAAACATCAATTTATCAATTTAACAAAATTTATTTTTTTCTGTGTGCATGTAATCGACCGGAAATTGTGAAACACAGCCGATTGGAAGATTATCCAAAGCATTACTGAATTTAATGTGATGATCGAAATATTTTTTTATTCGAAAATCTGTTCTTAATAAATTGTTTAATCCCGGAAAACAAATTTTGTGTGCCATATAGGTTCCTTTTATAACACATTTGGGACAACCGTAATATCCTGAACGGCCTTTTACACCTAATATAATTAGAAACTGTTACAATAATATAATAATAAATTACTTACCTAATAAGAAAGCCTCTTCTGGTGCATCGCATACAAACGCTCGAATTTTCAGAGTAAATACTGGATTATTGTGTATAATATTGTGTTTTTACAAGCGTTGAACTTCTTCAACGAACGGTTCTTAAAATTTATTAGCTGAATATGGCTTTTTATAATCGTGATAAATTCCAATAATAAACACTTCTCTATGAGAAACAATATTACCAAGTATCGGCCACAACTGACGACTTTTGGAACTTTTCGTTAAAGGAATTCCATCTATCCCCACATCAATAATTATTTCACTATTAGGATAATCGATTTTATTTAAAAAAAGCCTGATTTGATGTTCCAAGCCGACATGAGCGGAATACGACCCACTGCCCATGGGTATTACGTTTGTATTTTTTCTCGGGATTTTCTTTAACGATCGACCATCTTTTGGTCACTATTATATATTCACTATTACATTCACTAAAATCACTAATATCAGAGTCGCCGACATTTCTAAAATCATTTACAAACTCGTTATTATAACTTTCCATAACTTTTACGTTTTGTATTGGCAAAAAATTTGGTTTAAAAGCATTGTTCGCAGAAATATTATTTATTTTTGCATTATTAAATATATTAATAATTTCACTTTGCACATCTCTATAATTTTTCGACATATTGATTTGAAAAAATATAAAATATTAAATAAAATTACCAAAAAAATCATACTGACGAAATCACACTGCGTCGTTTCTATATCATATTCACGTGTGTGTTCTAAAAAAAACTGTACGTAAACCGTTCGTAAATTTGACTCTTTTGGTGTATACATTTTTGCGCTTGGAGGGTCAAACCATTTTTACGTCAAGAGCGTATATTTACGACTTAAAGTGTAATATTTCCGCATTAAAGAGTATCGTGTTACAAAAATGGTGTAACTTTACAATTTTAAGTTTAATTTTACATACTCATTGTAATTTTTTACTCTTACGATACTAATTATACATAAAACTGTGTAATTTTACTAATTTTTGTGTTATAGATATCGGCTTATTTTTAATCATCAGTCGTAAATTTACACGATAAAATTGCCTTTATTATCACGGTAGTTTTATACATTTCAATCCTCATTTTTTAGAGTGTACGTTTTACTATAAAACTTAAACTAAAGACATCAATCCCTACAAATAAAATGAAAAGACAACGAACCTGATGTTACAAACAATGGAAAAGTAATTTTATTAAAAATGGAGCCAAATACTGCTCAAGCAGCTATTATTCCCGCTATGTTGTATACAAATTTTTCACAAACGCAATTTTCTGCTAATATTTTTCCAAGTATCTCAGAATTAAAGTGAGATTATTTTTTCAAAAGTGTGATGTCATTTTCCTGTGAATATTATTTTTTGTAATGGATAGTGTAATGTATCCGTTACGTATGTACCTCTGCGGTGGATGCGTTGCGTATTGTTATTTCTCAATAAATTGCCATGTGTTATCTTCTCAATAGCTTATGTAATCAAGCGCCTCTTGCATATCGCCTCGACAGACGCTTAAAACTAGCTCTAAATTGGCATCGCATCATGCCACGTAACGACGACAGCGTTCCTCAGCTTCCGCTTTCATCACCTCAGTAATCTCCATCGCCAATACCTCGTCCTCTACCGGAACCTCGTTAGCCAATCGTATGTTGGCAAGAATTTGTTTATTACCTTTACACATTTTTTAAATTTGTCGTTGAATTAATACTTCTTAACTATTAACTGTTAAATTGATAATAAGGATGGGTCATACATCATTATATACTAAGTATATAAGTTGGTTAACTTCATGAATTTGAGATGAAATTTCTTGTATGATTTATTGTATATCTTCTGATGTTGAAACGGCACAGTGTCCTCATCATGGATCCCCGATATTGTAGGAGCATCAACAGGACCTGAATACTCCAACAAACTCCTTCTAATTACTGTAAGTTGTCCTTTTGATAGAAGTGACCGCTTCTTCAAAATGTTTCGCCCATAGACGCACCGACGGCCGCGTTTTTCCCACCTTAAACAAATTTCGTTTGACATTTTTAATATTAAATGATCTCACTATAACTCCAAAACTAGTAGTAATCGATCCAGAAAACAATAAGCTCATCAACAATCAATTTATGTTGTATTAAAAAGGCCTTACAACATTTTTTAGTAAGTCTTATTTCAACTGAAGAACATTTGGGTTTAGGTTTGGAAGACCTAATATTAATTTTAAGAATTGGATTAGATTCTTATGAGATGAAGATGATTTTTACTGGACTCAAAAATGATTTGTATGTTATACTTGTGATAGTTAATGTTAATGATGAATGATAATTAATGTTGATGAAAAGTGCACCTCGATGGATGGAACCTATATTTTATTGTTAGTTAGAATAGTACTAGTTAAGCGTCATTTACACGAGTGTGGATACTCCGACAAAGTTGCTTTCACAACAAGGTCACTTCTTCCCCTCACCCTCTCGCTTTGCCGTGCGAGATTAAGAAATAACGAGTAACTAGGACGGTGCCCAGTGGTTAGTTGTTGAGATACTTACCAATGTATGTTGACTGAAGCGATAATACTCACCAATCTTTGTCTGCTAACTGGGTGTGGTATTCTCGTTGATGATTTTTCTTAAGCACAAATACAATTTATAAATTATATAAAATTTATTCACTTGCTATTACACTGACTTTTTTTGATTTTATTTGTTGTTTCGAAAATTGATTAGCTCTATTCTGGATTCTTATTTAAGTTTTTTTATTTTATTTAGAATTTAACCGAACCGTGGTTTCGCGTATCAACCGGACGATGCTAAAAACTGGACTGAACTATGTAAAACTGGACTACGCTAATACCGTAGAGGTTCGTCGAGTGACGAAACCTCTAGGGGTTTACGATCCAGTTTTACTGTTATAACTGTCTTGTCGAACTGTGTTATAACTACTATATATATCGAACTATATTTTGGTTCTTATATATTAAATATTTGTTAGTATTCTACCAACAATTTATTTTTGAAAACTCGACAATATTACACGCGTATAATTATTAATTTTTGAAATTGCCAAAATTGGGAAATATATTTACTAAATTTAAAAATCATCAAAAATCGTAGGTCGATAAACGATATTTATTTTGAATATGTATATCACATATAGGTCGCATACATTGTGTTTTGTTGTTGTTTTTTTCTATATTAATTATTAACGTACAATTAAAATGATGAGTAACACAATTATGTAGTGTATATACTACTTGCTTTGTTGTTGTTGCTCTTTGATATTAGGCAAACGAAAAATATTGTGTGTGACGTATAACAACTAATGTTTTGCTTTGTTGTTGCTTTTGGATTTTCTTTATATTTTTATGTATCGCGCCGATCGCGCTTATTATGCATTTTTTGTATGCATGATGAAATTTATGTATGTTATATGTGTTATTGATATATGTGATGTCGTTTATATTATCGTAACGATCTTGTATTTAATTTATGATGATGATGATTTGATAATACGTTCGCGAGATTTGAGATGAAATGGATGATGTTGTGAGTAATATCACAACAAATCAACAGTCAAATAAGAGCCATTACTACAATTCCGATGCACAGCATTAATTAATCAACAATCGACTATCGATCAAAATCTACCAATACAAATCTCGATACAAAATCAACATTAAGCAGAACTAAAATTACAAAACGAAGATTAATTTAGTTGGAAATATTGATTTCAACTAACAAACCTCTCTTGTCGGTCTTTTCAGTTTCCCCAATTTCTTCATCATTTACAGTATGTTGTTGGTTCACTTTGCTCTGCACGTTCACCCATCGGGAATGAAGTTTACCAGTTGGGTTTTTCTTGCCAATTTTTCGCTCCATGAAATAAGTAGACTGAAAAATTAACTAATTTTGCAAGGTCTACACTCAAAAACTAATTGAATCAGAGAACTTACTTTATTTGCATTAAGAAAGATACAAACTATACTAGTAGCCCATTTCTCACAAATGATGTGACATAGTTGTTTTTGCTGTGTACTATTCAATATGTTATTTGTCGGTAATAAGACAAAATTAAGTTTCCTTTAATACTTCCTTCCAACAGCGTTTTCAAATTTATTTCCAAATTACATTTTGAATCCATCTTAGCAAAATTAAATTCTTGGATTTCGTAGCAGGAGCTAGATGGTCGGCTCAATGATGAAATATCTTATGAAATTTTTTCAAGCCACTCCAGAATTGAGATAGAATTTCCACTTGCTGTATCACAATCACATATCATGGGGATTCCCTGAATACATGTTCATGCAGAAAGAATTATAAACGAAAAAATTATTAGGAGACTTTAACTGGACCGGCACAAAATATTAGCTTTTGATTAATTTGCGTTACTAAACCGTTGTTATATAGCAGCTTTTATACGAATATATATCTCTCAAATATATATCACAAACGAGGTACTATAAATAAATGTAACTTACTAATCTTATTTCTCCGCCATGTGCGTAGCTCACTTAAAAACAATGTTTTCTCGCCTATATAACATTTACCGTAATTAGCAAAAATCTCGTTTATGGTTTAGATAGATCTCATCCGAGAGCATTATGTCATATGTTGCCTCCGCAAGCCCCCAAGCTTTTAGTAATTGCACAACTTCATTTGTTTCCTCTTGGCTGAACTCTGGAGGTTTGACAAACGTGATTTGGAGCGGCGCCGTTTTCTCAAACGTGTTCTCCATTTTTTTTTAAATTGACAATTACCTAAAGATTATTAGCACAGTAATCACTGCGTCAGCTTTAATTTAGCACTAGCACACCATAATATCTTTTTACCACTCGTTATTATATAGCACTACACTTTTTATTAAACTGAATAAAAAATTTGTATTTTTAATAGAAAGCAACAATTTTATTTTAAAATCAAATTAATTCGTACCGAAATTTATACACTGCTCTTGTCCAAGCTTGCCTACAAAATGGTTTTTGGTTAAAATCGTTGTTCGAAATTTTTCTCTTTCATATTTCCGTTTGTTATAATAAAACATGAACAAGTACTGATTCGTTATTAACTATAATAGGAAATTTCCGATAGCTACGATTATTAAAACGAAAGGCGCAATACTTTTTAAATGTTATCTTATAAATATTACAAATGGTATTATGAAATACTTTGCTTCGTAATTAAACACCATTATTTTATGGATAAATTCATCGAGAACCACTTAACAACATTTTATTGTGAAAATTCTTCTTGAAAAGGGATGATTTTCTTTTAAAATCTAAGCAGATATTTTTTTAAAACTAGATAAATAAAGAGAAATCTCTCGAAAACTGATAAGAGGGAGATCTTATTAACTTTTTTTTCTCTGTGTAGTTGTGTATATATATATACTAAACAGAGAATAAACTAAAAATGTAGCCCTATGACATATTTTGCATATCAGTAAGAGTTCATGAATTAGCGCTGAAGTTAGAAAAGTTTTCTTTAGCATTCTATTACTGCTCCATACTTTCACTGCGTATTTCTTGTCCACCTGAGCCATTTTAATTTATTTTCTTGACACGAAGTAATGTTTTAAATATGATTTTGAATGTAATAATGGAAATTTGAAAAAACTTGTAAAAATAGTCATTCACAAAAGACAGGGAAAAAGAAAATTTTTGCTTTTTTTTAGTATTGCAACGGTTTTTTTAGCAGAAGTTTTTCAAGATGACAAATCGAATAGGAGCCACATTTTTCACTAAAATTTTTGTAAACACATAGTTTTTCCAAAAAACAAAGCTTTTTGATAGGGTTTATCTAAAAAAATTGCATTTATTTGTAAAATTTCAATATTTCCTAATTCATTGCAATTTATCAGGACAAAATCATTTGCTTTGTAAATTGTGTTGAAATATTCTATTTTCTTCGTAACAAAACAAAAATCTTTTGGTTTATGTGAATTCAGTGTTGCCGTTGCAAAAATTGGGATCCAGCCAATTTTGACTGGAAATAAACCAGCTAAAAATGACGAATCTAGCTACAAATCCAGTCACAGAAGAAAGTAAATGAAACCAGCTAAAACACCAGTCAATGAAGTTTTAACCAAATTAAAAATAAAAACTTTCAGTTCTGTAAACTTGTTATTAAGATAACTCAATCAGTTCTTCATAAAATGTAAATACATCGGTACTAGGTACATATAAAAATAATAAAAATATAGATAAATCATTAAAAATTGTTAATTTTAAGTAAACTTCTCACATGTTATTATCGCGTATTGCATCCAATAATTGCACATCATTCTCATCTTCATCTTGAGAGTTATTTTTATAGATGAAACTGGTACCAATTTTCGTAATGATTTCTTCAGGTATTGATATGTTGAAGCAGCATAGTCCAATTCTCATTTGATTTCTAATAATTAGAATGCTATTTGTTAGTCAAATTTGCATTCGGTTTCTTAATTTGGTCTTTACCTCATTAAGGTGACTGAAAATGCGCTCAACCTCCGCATTTGAAATTGAAAAAATCAAAATTGAAATCGCCAAATAAGAAATTTCTTTATATGGATTTTTGCCACTTGCATCTTTATGCTGAAATACCTCGCTCCAAAAGCTTTCCATAGTGATTGTGCTGCTTCATGTTTTGATCATTAAATTATTCCATTGCGAATTAATTTTATCACTTGTAAGGCGGTCTATCTGAAATCCCCTCAATAGTGGTTCTATTGGCTGTTTCTTTAAACGCAAGCATTCCTCAATACAAATATAATCAATTTTTTTTAAAAGATGTAAATTTCTCGCCATTCCTTGCTGTAACTCTTTGTTCAGCTTTATTAAAAGGTTCCAAAGTAATTTTGTTGTTCGATTTCATTTCGAATAGCTTATCCTCGCACTCAATGCCTAAGTAGGGTCTGATTTGCCATTCTGCTTTATCTATATTCAGAGTATATTCGAATTTATGGCCTTTATGTGCTGCATCCACAGAATTAACTTCATCGTAATTAAATTTAACGACCTTTTTAATCAGTGAAATTAATAAAAATTCGGCATTTTCGCTTTCAAAAATTTTATTCACCGTTTGAACTTCATGAGGAACGGTTTGAAAAAACATAAATAAACAAAATTTAGATCATCGTCGAACATTTTAGCGAGACTTGATAATTTATTCCTGTTCTGCTATACGAAAATATATTTTCAGCTCGAGATATTGTTTATGAATTCTGCTAACGACAGATTCTACGGGTTGCGCATGATTGGGTGATTTTTAGGGGATCACGCCCGTCATTTATTAATTTTTAAATGGTTTAGTAACTGCTTTGCCGATTAGATGACCTGGCGAACCAATTGTAAGTTTCACTTATTATGAACTCAATATCTTTTGGTACGCATGCAACTGCAGCGGAAGAAACAGCCAGCTGAAGTGAATAACATACACATGGTATTAGAATTATTCTAGGATTTAATGCCTTTAATTTAGCAAAAATGCCTTTAATAACGCCAGTCATTACGTTCGCGTTATCGTTCGTCAAACCAGTCATATTTTGAATATTTAAATTATATTCTTTCAGTACCGAAATAATTCCGGCCACAATTCCATCCGCGTCACAAGAATCAAGAGGCTCGAGCTTCAAAAGTTTGGTTTTATTAGTTTTCTCGAAATGACTATAGTATTGTATCACAATGCCTAAAAAATGCAATGTTGTCCTAATTTTCTCTATTCACTTTTCTATCCACAAGGAGACTAAATGGACTTTGGCCAACATCTTTCTTTATTTGGGATTTAAAATATGGATACCATAAATTCATGATTATTCCAGTGCACTTTGTTCGGCAAATTTTGGTATTTAAACATATCGAGCTGTTGGGATAGTTTTTTTTGTTACCTTAGAAATAAAAATGATAACACATTAATTTAAATAAACACACAAATCAATTTAATATATGTACCTGCGTGAGGTGGTTCACAGAACAAATTGAGCTGTGTTTTGCAATATAAAGGCTATTACGGGCTTCTGCTTCGTGACAAGCGATTAGCGTTGCCGTGGCTTTATGCTTGTTTGTCTTGTCGTTGAGAATCGTTCTGTTGCGGCCACATATTTTTTTTTTGATCCTTGAGGTTGGAATATAATAAAAGAATTTTCTTTTAAAATGATCCATTCTTTTAAAAAAGGATCCATGATCCAAGCCTTTCTTGGTTTTTCGCAATATTTGATTTTTTTTGTGAAGAACTATCGTCACTGTGGGTTATATTTTTTCCGGAAATTGAATCTTCGCTTGAATTGCTGAACCCACTTTGTGTAGCATTTCCATTTCTACTTGCTGATGCGACTGAGTTGCTTCGAGTATTCTGAGATTCGTCACGCTGATTGTTTGTGTTGATCATACTAAAATATCTACAAGATTAACAATAATTTAAGAAACGCATTTTATTAATTATTAATTAATAGTTTGTGGCAGCAAATACACTGTAATATTTTATCTTTCATGATTATTTTTACTTGAACCTCGAGCTAAAATTCCGAATAAAGCTTTTTAAGAAACTATATACAAATTCAATTCACTGAATCAAATCTAACCTAGAATTATTATTATGAATCAATTTAATTTGATTATTTAGGCAATGAAATTAAATTATCCAACCGCACAATAAATTTATTAAATAAATTGATATATTTATATTTATATTTTAATAAATACTATTTCGCTAAATTCTTTTACTTTTTTGCTGCATCGAAAGTAAAACACGTTAAAATATGAAGAAATTGAACTTGAAATATTCTCATAACATCACGAAAATACGTTGAATATGTGAAAATAAAAGAATGTCTTGAATTAACCGTAGAACTACTAATGCATTATACAGTATAGTGGAAGAGTTACAAGCCCAATAAACAAATGAAACAGATTTCATCACGTTGCATTTAAGTAAATAAAAAATAAGATAACTTCATATTTAGAAAAAAGATAAATCACAAAATTATAATTTTTTGGTTATAACAATAAAATATGCTTGGGCCCAATTCCAGCCAAATAAACAGTCGGCTGGATTTTTAAAAATTTTACAGTTAAACGCAATTAAATCCAGTCAAAATTGACTGAAAAACAGTCAAAACGGCAACAGAATGTGAAATTGAACATGGAGTCAGTTTTCAGATAGCGTTAAAGTAATATTTTGATAGTTTCTTGCCATTCTTGCAGTGGTTTTAAAATATTAAATTTTTTGTTCAAATTCCATAGTCCAAGGAATTTTAGGCGGTCCGAATTTCCGAATTAAATCTGGGTAATGGTAAACAAAATGATATTTAGGTCGTAATTTAGAACTGGGGAAACACTCTTTTCTATATTCATAATACATATAGTGCGAGAGCAATTCTATTTGGCAGTTTGAAATTTCAGAAGCGCAAATCAGCCTACAAATTTCAACCATTGTTGTTAAAAATTCCCATACTATGTCATTCGACTTCTCGATATGATTAATTAAAATGAGTGGCATCATAATCAGTATTTGCCATATGTCGTTAGATTCGATAAAGTAATATTTCTTATATCAATGGATATAAAACCAGAATCGGAAATATGTATATTTTAAAATATCCATTAAATCATATGGGATAATTCCCTCGAACAAGTCATGCGCCAAACAAGGCGGAAGACCTGGATTGCAAACGGGAAGATTTTGCAATATGTTTAACACCGAATCTGATTTTGTACCATGTTTTGTATCAAGTACATCGATTCAATAATTTTCAATAGTTCGATTTTGACCTGGTCGCACATCATAATTTTTCTGTGATGTCCGTGTGAAATAACACCTGCGGCAAAAGAATTCAGTAGAACTGAAATTTTCACCAAATCCACCTATCTGATGGCTTCCTAAATTTTCATCTGTCATTGCAAATAAAGAACCATGAATGTTTTTAAATGTTTGATCAAAACAATCAAAATAATCCACTCCATTTTTTTCTAAGATAATAAGTTCTTTTTTAACAAACTTTTCTTTACATAATAATACCAATTGTATGTTTTGAATTTGCGTTCGATATTTTACATTTAGGTTTCCTATTATCTGCCGCCCCGGTGGCAAAGTGGTTAGCATGCTTGCTCCAGCAACCGGAGGTCCCGGGTTCGATTCCCGGTGGTGACAAGGAAAAATTTCATGGCTGGTTTAGGATCAATGAATTAATCACTCATTATCCGAAATGAAAATATGATTATGAAACCTCATGTGAGGCGGCCAAATCCCTTGATGGGATATAGCGCCAGAGAGAAAGAGAGTTTCCTATTATCATATATACCCCAACTAACTTCTGCTTCTTTTTTGAAGATCCCAGGGGGTTGCAAGTTTCAAAAGCATCTGGAAAAAAAATAATTTCAAGTTTTTGCGGAGAAGATGAAAAGCAAATATTTTTTTTGTACACATCACTGTAATCAGAAAACACATTATGTTTTTCATTTTTGAATTCTGTAAATAGTTTTAAAAATTGAGAATCTGACATTAACGTTTTAATGGTTTCTAAAATTATGATAATTATCAAAACCCAACGGTACTTTTATTGGATCAACAAAAGGCATTTTATTTCTTATGTTGCTTTCCCGTTTGAATTTAAATCCACATTTTTTTATTGTGTCAAGCAAACAATTAAATGAGAGATCGTTTTTGTATTTTGTCAGCAAGTCTATGCTTTTTAAAATATTACTTTGATCTGAATTAGCCATATCTAGTATTTCACAAAGTTCATTATATAAAAATTGTAGAGCGGAATCTGTAACTCTAAAAGAAAATTTTAGTTTTGTAAATAATGTTTCGAAAGGACGTTTTGCGCTTACATATAATAGAAGTGGTACTTTGGGGTAAATTGGTCAGATCAGATTTATTAAATATTTAATATTTTTAAATACAACTTTAAATTTTATTTACACCACACTCTCAAATTCACTGATCAGTCACTAATGCGCATCTTTACAAAGAGGCACGAGGTTATGCGCAAAAAAAAGAACTATTAGTTTACATTCAAAATCAAATCATTTTTACGTCAAGAGCGTCGTATATTTACGACTTAAGCTCGATTTATATTATCCGTTCCTTCCAGTTCCTTCATTTTTCGTATCAGACAAAAAAACATTGTTACATGTATTTTCATAGGAGTATTTATATTATCCGTTCCGTTCAGTCCCTGCAAGTACGGAACGGATAATATAAATACTCCAATGAAAAAAACATGTAACAATGTTTTTTTTTGTCTGATACGAAAAATGAAGGAACTGAAAGGAACGGATAATATAAATCGAGCTTTAAAGTATAATTTTACTACTTTTTGTGTTTTAGATATCGGCTTATTTTTAATCATCAATCGTAAATTTACACGAAAAATTGCCTTTATTATCACGGTAATTTTACACATTTCAATCTTCATTTCTTAGAGTGTACATTTTACAACTTAAACTAAAGACATCAATCCCTACAAATAAAATGAAAAGACGACGAACCTGATGTTACAAACAATGGAAAAGTAATTTTATTAAAAATGGAGACAAATACTGCTCACGGAGTTATTATTCCCGCTCTGTTGTATAATAATTCTTCACCAACGCAGTTTTCTGCAATATTTATCCAAAAATCTCAGGATTAATGTAATAGCGAGATTATTTTTTCAAAAGTGTGATGTCGCATTCCTGTGTTAATCCGATGAAAATAATTGAAATAGAACCTGTGTTTAGTAAATTCTGCCCGATATTCGTGGCAATCTATATATAGATATTCGTGGCTGAATAATTTTTTGTTTTGTAATTTATAGATTAAAGCAGTTTTCCATTCCCAAGTCAAACGAGTGGTAATATAGAGTTGGTCACATCCATATATTGACGTTTTTAATAAAAACCATCTTCACTTGATCATTGGTTAATACCTAATTTCTGATTCAATTTCAGTAAGCAAGCTTTCAAGCAACCTCCTGTTTCCCGAGTAACATGGGTATTAAACGCTTCAGTATTCGAAAAAGTAGTTTACTGGAAATGGCTATATAGCTTCCGTTTAAGCTAGAAATTTTTATTTTTTCTATAATGTTTATGCTTCAGAAAGCAAAAACTAAAAATTCCTAATAAGATTGTAATGCATTCTGATCGAAGAACATCTAAACATTTAGTTAGAAACAAAAATACCGACAGTGCGGAAAGTATAATACTAGACGTTGATATAAATTTTACTATCGCGAGAGTAATTTTACCCTAATCTTCTATGATAATACAATACAATCGTGTGCCATTCGTTTAAAATCAATAAAAAAAGACTTACGAATACAAAACGAGAAAAATCGAAACAAAATTTCCGGTTTCATGCATACAACTGCGATTAGTGTATTTTACTACCGAATAAATTACCAAATCAGAAAATAATTTGACTTCAGTTGTTTATTTGAATTTGTACGTCGCGTCGCGATTTTATTTGTAAGCGCAACGAAATTTTATATTTTAAAGCCTAGTGTAAATTTAAGTAGTGCGAGTGTTGTGTTTATTATTTTTGTGAAAAGTGGAATACATTTTTTAATTTTTGAACTTTTTTTTTTAAACATTTATTGGTTTGTGTAGTGATAATTGAAAATAGTGATCGACGCCTAAATGAACATTTTAAATGAGTTTTCCGGTAAGTGCTTTACTATTCTATAATTATATAAAACAACGAATAAGTCGTTAGGCGCTTTTCAATTTTTAATTCTAACTGTAATTTATTTTAAATATATTTGCATATAATAAATTTAGAGAAAGAACCAGTTTAGAATTGTGTCAAACGTTACGCAAAGCAAAAACAATTTAATAACGGCACTTTCTGGTTTTCCTTCAATTTCGATAATTGTATTTGTGCTTTCGTTGGTTTATGACTTTTGTTTTATTTTTTTTATTTTTTAATTTGAGCTCTCGATTTCATTTTATGTTCTATGGCGGAAATAATTTTATTTAGAATTTATGTTTTATTTACTGTTTAGATTTGATTCGATTTCCAAAAATTATTAGATTTTGTTTTTCGGCTCAACTTGATACATGTGTAAAAGAGTACTGTGGTTAAACAGGAATTGATTTATTGTGTCGCAGACGTATTGAATTAATTTTAATTTTCTTGTTGTATGGTTGCCTGGTTTGCATTTTTCAATTTATTTTATGTGATCTCTTTCTTCTTCATCTCTAATTGTTTCTTAAAAATTTATCAAAAAAACATTCAGTCAAAAAAAGTTTAGACGAAGGTTTAGAGAAAAGCTTAATGTAAACGTAACGATTCCGAAACATAACTTTAAGAAGGAAATTTTTTGTTACACTGTATGTAATATGGCTTGAGATACGGTTGTGGTTTGTGGTAGTTTCCCGTTTTTGCACCGTTGGTGTCAAGTTACCGTTAAAATAGTTAAAATAGCAAAATACATAGGAGGCTTTGTTACCTTTCTAATTAACGACCCCGGTAGCTCTGTTCGGTGAGGTGTAAAACATTAGTTTGAGGGCAACAATAATACCTGAGAACACTATTACCTTAAATTTCACCCAACTATAATTAATTATTTAATATTTATGTAACATGATAATAAAAAAAATAGTTAGAAAATATTTACAAATTAATCAGAAAAGAATTAAAAGTATAGTTAAATTAAAATTAAGTAAAAAAAAAAATAATATTTACAATGTCTAAATCTTTTCCGGAAAATTTATAAATTCAAATACTGGTCACGTAGAATTTTAAATCCTCCTATTATCTGCACCACCGATTTAATTGATTACAAATTTCCCAAATCCAAGAAACTAAAGGAAAAAAAAACTGTTCACACCGCTTGTCAAATAAATGTTCCCCAATTGCTTCACAACATCCAAAATCAACTGAAAAACTCCAGGCTAATTTAATTTAGAATTTTTTCGAATGTATACTTTAGTCAAAATTTCTAACAAAAATACTAAACAGGTTTAAAAGCCTAGGTGCAATTTCATGATTGCAACATTCTTGGAGACGTACCACACACCCTGAATGTCTCAAAAGTTTGACAAAACATTAGATAACCACATATATTATATGTACATCTCATCCTTATGAAAATTTATATTAAAATTTTTATTAATTTATACGTTACGTTCGAATATCTATAATGTGGTAAATTCCTAGGTTTTTACCATCTTCCTTTACTAATTCATAAGCTGTTTTGAATCTCTTTTGAACTACACATTTAACATATTTCGGTGCAAGTTATGCTGAAAATTTAGCCACCGCATTGCTCTGAACATAATTTTTAACGAATACAGTTTGACCAACATCTAAATTGCGATTTCTGCTCCTAAGATTGTAATACTGACAAGCTCTGTTATAAGCATTTTCCATGTGTTTTAATACGGAACGTTGATTAACACTTAAACAGTTAGTTTTTGATTCCGCCGAAATAATGCCCTCGTTTTCCAAGTTAAGCAACTTTAATAATTCATATTCTTTTGCGTTTGTGATCATGTGTTGTCAAACATGAGAAAGTGAGGCGAAAACTTCGTGGAGTCATGTACGACGTTTCTTAACGCGCAGATAATTTCAGCAATATACTGATACCAAGTAGTGTGCTTATCTCTAACATAAGCTCGTAAAGCCGCAAGTATTGGTCGATTCATGCGCTCTGACGCATTCGCCTGAACCGAGGAACAAGTAAATGTTTAATGTTAAATTTCGACAAAAAAGATTGGAACAATTTTGAAGTGAACTGCGCTCCGTTATCAAAAACAATATATTCTGGGACCGAAAATGAAAGAAAAACAACTTTCTCCAAAAATTTAATAACATCTGAGGCAGGGGCTCTCTGAAAAGGTTTTAAAAATATAAATTTAGAATAATGATCCAGAACAATCAAAAAATACGTGTTACCGTTTTTAGATCTGAGATAAGGACTCAAAAAAATGATAAACAATCGCTGCATTGGTCGAACAGCCAGCCTTTGCTCATCCATGTTAGTTCTGGTGGACTAATTTACTGGTTTAATTTCCTTGCATTTATGACAACTAGCAACATAGTCCATCACAATAGTTGCCATTTTGGCCAATAAAAATCCCTTTGAATTCGTTCAAGCATTTTCACAGAACCAACATGGGCTGACGTAGGAGGGTTGTGCGCTTGACGAATTATATAACCAATTAGATTTTGAGGGATGTATAATTTCGAATTATTTAAGTCTGTTAAAGATAAAATTAGAGAGAGAGTCAGAAGAGGATACAATTCTGGAAATTAAATCTAAATATTTATTAGATTTAAAAGAAGTCGAATCAAGGTTAATATTAAAGTCACTTTCATTTAGAAAAATCTCATTTAGAAATAAATGCATCCGGTACGACGTTCTGTGATCCACTACGATGCTGTATGGTAAAATCGAAACCCTGAAGTTTTAGACTCCAACGCGCTAGTCTGCCTGTGTACTCTTTTATCATCATTTTCCTGCAACAACCCGCTTCCGACACCAGTTGTACTAGCATCGCACTGAATCACAAACGGTTTGGAAAAATTAGGATGAACCAATACTGGAGCATTTGATAATGCCAATTTAACACTAGCAAGTTGCTGTCACTGTTGGTTACCAAAAGCGTAGTAGATTTTACCGAAAAACGTAGTAGATTACCAAAAAGCGGAGTAGATTGAAGATACCATTCAAAAAGAAAATATTATCAGTTATTACCTGATTACTATTGTCGATAAATTTAAATTTCAACAGTCCCTCCTGTGGCACTATTCTGGTATTTCCCCGGGAATAGGGAACTGGGAAAAGAATTTTTATATAAATTCTATTTAAATGATTTTTTTTCTGGCATACTAAGGTAAAAAGTTAGTGGCAATTTTTTTGAAAACAAAATAAAATTGGGAATAACTTTCCCTGATAATGTCGGTATGGAAAAATTATTCCCAATTTGCAAATATTTACATCAAACTTTTTTTCTTAGTAGGTCAGAAAAAACTGATTTATAAATAAAAGCTATGTAAAATCTTTCCCCAGTTCCCTATTCCCGGGGAATTACCAGAATAGTGCCACTGGATGATCTTTTTTTTTTGGCCGTACCCATGATATTTTATGGATAGTAAAGAATGATCTGCGAAGAAACATATACGCCATTACTTTCTATTTAGTTGGTAAGGCAATAGTCTAAGATTCTTGAAGCGCCAGCGCATCAGTTAAGAGTGCCTCGAACCCAGGACATAATTAACATAGATTTAAAACAAATAATAAACAAAAAGTATATGTATTTCATTTTTGAAACAATTCAATAATATTAAACTATAAAACTTATATATTACTTAGACTTAAAAATAACAATCTAGAATTTATTAAATTTTTAATTTATATTCGCCGTAAACTAATGCAAATTTATCCGCAAATTTCATTAGACCATCCGAATCAGATGGTTCCCAGCAACTTTTTTTTTAAATTTAATAGCTCCTTCGCATTCATTAAATTTTCAACTGTAGTAGTTTTTAAACTGTTTCGAAGGGTTGTTTTAATCAAATTTAATCTCGAAAATTTATGTTCAGCCGCTGCTGTACTATGCGGCAAAGCACATAATTTCAGCATATAAGAACAAAGTTCCTGGTATTCTTCACCGAAAATAGTTTTATGACCTTTTAAATTGATCCAGAATGTTACTACATCATCCTGCATATATTTTGTACTAATATCAGTGTTACCAATTAAACGTCGAAATTGATTGTTAAGCATTTCTTCTTCGCATTCAGAATATGGGAAAAAATTTAATAACGGCATAATAGTGCTCAATCCTCCAGAAACAATATGGTTAATATCAACAAGTTTAAGTAATTCTAATTTACTGTTGTTAAACTTAAAACGTTTTTTTATTTGCGAGTTTAATTCAACATAAAATAAAATCAGTGATTGTTTGAGCGATTCAATACCCTCCTGACCAATGTGTTTAGATTTTAGAAATTGGTCGAAATGGATCCCAAAATACATGCTGGTTATTGGTAGATATAAACTATTATTTTTAAAATCAACGTCGATATTAAGAAATTCCAATTTTATATAATTTTTTAAAATATCTAAATATAGTTGTTTCATCTTACTATAAAGGATATGAATTTGTGTGCTTTCCGACTGAAATATTTTGTTTGTATCGTTTAATAATTTTGAAATATATGAAAGGAACAATAAATACAACTTGTTAATAGGATTCACCAAAAAATCGTAAATGTCACCGGCGTTAGAACTATGAAATTCTTCAAAATCGTGCAGCCCGAAATAATGTTTCAATGCTTCCCACTGCTCTAAAATTCTATTAATTACCATTTCATAAGATAACCACCGAGTAGTACTCAATCCTAACAACTTGTGATTTTCTAAATTGAAGTATTCCTGAAACTTTATAAGCTCCTATACGCTTCGGGCTATGTGAAAAATGATTATATATGTTTTTAACCGTTTTTTCTATGTTACTCGGCAGTTGTTTGCTTGCAGCTGAGGCGCACACATGTAAGCTGTGACATGTACATCTAAGTAGAAACAAATTTGGATTTTTATTTCGAAATTTAGATATAACACCGTTTGTGTGCCCTGTCATTACTGATGCGTTATCTACAGCTAGTGAAATTACGTTTTTTATAGGAATTTGAAAATTCATTAGTTGTTGATGAATAGTATTAAAAATATCTTGTGCCGTTGAATCAACCAATTCTACCAAACCTAAGAAGCTATCTGATACCGTACATTTGGTTTCGTCGAAAAAACGGGCGATAATGACCAAACATTTGGCACTAGACACATCAGTGGTTTCGTCTATAATTAACGAAAATTCGGTTTTTTTTAATTTACCTGCTAATAATTGTTTAGAGAATGGTCCTATAATTGTATTCACCATTTCTGTGGCCTTAGTTTTACCACATTTAATTTGCCGCGAAATCTGAGAATCTTTGCATGTCAACTGAAGCAGCGTGGGTATTGAATCCATTTGCGTGAACGGCAAATCATACTGTATGCAGTACATGACGCATATAAATTCAGCTTCCTTCTTTTTCTGCAGTTCGGTAAATCTGGGTGAATTGTGACAAAAATTTTGCAACGTTTGTGCTGACCTTTTATGTTCGGCGTTTTTAACATGCAGTTTTGTTTTTTCATGTCTAGATAAATGCGATTTGTTGTTGACGATCATAATAAAACATTGTGCGCAAAAAGCTCGTTCGTCTACTTTCTTTAACCATGGAAATCTTTCCTCCCATTCGGATTTATAATTCTGCGCATATATTTTTTTATTTCTGGCACGGGAATCTTCAGATAAATCAGATTCAAAATCACTTAATTGAGGACACCTATATTTTGTAAAATTAGAATTATTTAATAATATTCCAGGATTCTTGTACGTATTCGTACATGACAAAATAACAAAATATTATACTAACCGACTATTACTTTGTACATTTTGAATTTCTGGTTGGTTTAAAAGCAACTGTGGCGGCTCGCACGATTTTTCCGTAATTGGAACTTTTTTCGAATTATCACTATTAAATAACAACTATTTAATTAATTTCTTCATAATTCAATATCACTGACAATAATGCACAACACAAAAATAATACATATCAAAAATAATAAATAATTTTCATACCATTTCTCATAATCAAAAACTAAAATTGAGTTCTTAGTTTACGATGTGAAATAACCACCATGACGGAAGGGGATACATTAAATATTGGTAATTTGTATATAAAAAATTATTTATTGTAACTTACATGATTTTAGGCAAAATTGGAAAATACCGCTTCATAATTTTAAAAAATCAAAAAACGAGAAATGATATTTAATTTTTGTAAATTCAAATGACTGACCCAAACAAAATATATCTTGAATTTATTGCAGTCTAGTGAAAAATGTGCATTGTACAAATAGAAAACAAAAAAATGGTCTTCGTAGATGAAGTTTGATACAATTTGAGTGGTGTGCATTTGGTGTACTAACTTGAGTTCGTCCAGTGATTACATATACGAGAAAATTGTAAAGATTTTAACGTTACGTTACGTGTATGGTATTTTATTTATTTTTTAACATATGAAAACAAAATGTTTTATCAAAAATGTGGTAGATTTGAAAAAGTACGTACTGAAATTATTTACTGATGGAAAAGTAGTAGATCTACTACAATTGTAGTAAAGTGACAGCCCTGCTAGCAACATCTTGTTGAGTTTTTTCAGTCCAAATGAATTTCGAGTTATTTTTGGTGAGATCGGTTAGAGGTGCTACCAAAGATGCAAAACACGAGATAAAGCGCCATTCCCAAGAAACGACGAAGTTTCTTGTGCGTGGTTGGTTATGGCTTGTACTTTATCTGAATTTGTTGAAAGGGCTCCGTCCCTAACTACATAACCAAGATAATTAATGCGTTTGAGGAGGAAGTGGCTTCTGTCCAAGTTTACCGTTAGACTAGCATCGCACAGTCTCTTAGCTACAAGTGACAGCAACTCGAGATGTTCTTCAAATGTTCTGGAAGTAATCAGAAGATCACCCAGATATACAAAAATACGATCATGGAACTCATGGGGTTTCACCTGATCCATTAATCGGCACATGGTTTGTGGCGCGTTGCAGAGACCAAATGGCATAACTGTAAATTGGTAAAGAGAACGACCAGAAATGGTAAACGCTGTCTTGTCTCGGGACCCTAGAGCTAATGGAATCTGCCAAAATGCATCCTTCTGCTTTGATATTTGGCGAAACATTGTAAATTATAATATCAGGATTAGACAAACAATTTTGACAACCTGAACCACGAGCGGTTATTAATGCATCACTATCCTTCAAACCTTTATATGGTATTCCATTGATATTTACAACGGCGTAAGGTCGATCATCCGATTCTTGGGTAAATAATGATTCAGAAATCCTGTGTACAATTTCCTTTCGCTTTTCCCAATATTTTCGAACACGTAATTTAGCTGAACTTACGGAATATTATTATAAGTTTTGAATGAATAGAATTAATTGAATTATTTACGTCTGACCTTTGAAATTTTGGTTTAACTGAGAATTGCTCCTTAGTATTGTAGTTGGTTGTCTTGCTTGATGCTGCTGGTCGTTTCGAGGATTGCTCATTGCAGCTGAATGAGTCCCCGAATTTTCATTTCCCGTGCGATTACAATTTGGACAGTTTATTTTGGAAAACCCATCTGTACCATATCCATGGCAACACAATCTCCGTGGCTTCCCGGTACGGGAGCTTCTTTTATGATTATATCATGTGTACCATTTATGTCCCATTATAAGATTATGTTTGTTCTATTATCATGTTTTTAATGGGAGTTTTTAGTTTGATAACGGGTTCTGGGTACGGCTAAACTTGTTTCCCCTGGTGAATTTATTTTGTACTGTATTGGTATTGTTACATCTGTTTGATGATAACTTTGCTTCATGATGAGTGCATCGACTCAGTTTGTAATAATATATTTTGCTTGATGGTGTATTGTCGGGCTGGATGATGATTTTACTATATGATGGATTAAGCTAGATGGTGATTTTGTATTATTTCGAGAATTTTAACGACAGATTTTAATTGATTGATAGTCGATTGTCGATTGATTTGTGCTGTACATCGGATTTGTAGTGATGGTCTTATTTTATAGTGTTTGTTTTAACTAGTTTAAATGATTCTTATCTCTTGTGGTTCCAACTCTGGTTTGCGTTTCTGATTTCGGCTCGGTTTATTATCGTGGGTAATTATGTCTTCTTTGTGAATTTCAATATTTACTGATTGGTTAATGGATGGCCCATTGGTTAGCTTTTATCCTTATATACTTAAAGGCTATGATAATGATGATGATGGTAACTATAATCATGATAACATCAATTGTGGTATTGGTTAATATGTCGAATTTTACTTGTTGATCCTGGTTACTTAAATTTTCGGCCGCTTTTTTGAGATTATTGATTTTATTTGTTTCATAAAGGAAATCCCTGTTGTGGTTCCTATGATCGATGAGTTTGATGTCGGATGACTCATTCTGTTCGTAAGATTTCATATCATAAATGTTGTCGTCGCTGGTAATTTTGGTTGTTCAATTTTCACTTGTTGTGTTAATCCAATCACTTCAGCTGTAAAGTCTTTTGTTATGACTTTACAATTTGCTAGAAACGTTATTAGGCCGTTATCCGTGACTTGTATGGCCTGAGTGTCATGTTTACATTCAATTATCATATATGTGGGGTTTATTCATTGAAAATAGCCATGTGTTTTTCGAAATCAGTTTGGTAAACCTGCTTAGTGGTTTCGCCGGTATGCTTTTACACATTTTTTCTGAATTTAATGGATTATGAACAGATTCGATAGACAATGCTGGCATATTTTTTATTGATGCTTCGGAGCTATCGACAATTTGTCTGCAATTTTCTATATCAAATGCATGGAGTTCAATAGCTTTATCTTTTTCTTTGTTAATGGCTATGAAGTTTATATCTATTTGATAGGTCCTATGTTCTTCTCGTACGGGAAAGAGGAGTAGATATGGTTGGTACAGTGTATATTCATTTTTTTCTAGGATTGGCATGGTGACTTTTACTATTAGCTTGCCGTTTGCTTCTATGTATTTCACTTTTGTAATCTGTCTTATGATCTGGTGTTGTCTTAACATTATGTTTGACTCTGCACTGGTTGTTTCCATTATGTTTACAATTTTACTGTGGAGTATTACTAATGGGTGTAATTTACCGTTTTCTAGTGACGTTATAATTTCTGATTGATCTTCTTGCAACTGGTTGATATGTAGGCATTGAATCATTATTAGTAATGTTAATTCTGCTACTCTGTGGTATATCTTTTGTGTTTTATCTGACTCTTTTTGGTCATTGAATTGTTGGATTAGTTGATTTAGCTTTTCTTCGATCTCGTATGTTTCGTTTTGTAATTCTACAGTAGGTTTCGATAATGCATTGAAATTTGATTGCAGTACCATTATGTGTTGATTTTCCACTTCTATCTGTTTAGTTTGCCAGTGCTTGAGGTTTTGCAGGTTGTCATAAATTGTATTTGCATCTTCAGAATCCATTGTGCGGAATAATAATTTGGATATTTTTCCTCCGATTTTGTCTTCCGTACATTTCTTGGAATTTATAAGTCTGGGTTTGTATACGGTTGATGTACCATTGTATTTCGGGTTGCATCGCCTTGCATAGGTCTTCTGGTTCATCTCTTGTTATCTGATTGCATAGTGTTTTCAGATGGTACTGACAGCTTATTAATGTGGCCATTAATTGTTTTGTTTCTGGGATGTTGATTTCGATGATTATATCCATCTGTTTCTTGTAGAATAGGGTACTTGAGATTTTCTCGAAAAATACACGGTTATTATTGAGGTTTTGTATGATGAATGTCCTATTCTCATCGGCTTGGGTGTACATCAGTGTTGTGTATATAAGTATGATGATTTTGTACATGATTTAATTGGATTTCTTCTGATTTCTCGATGTTGAATGGATTATTTCTGGTTCTCAATGTTGACTAGATTACTGGTTGATCTACTATCAGTTTGCTACTGATTTGATATACCTATTTTACTGTCTTATATACGGCAATATTTGCAGAAGATGTTTGTCGACAATTTTGAGTTAATCATAATACGGGAAAGTTTTTGCTGATTTATTTGTGCATGGTGATGCGGGAATTTTGATAGTTTTGTTGTTTATAAATTTCTTCCGTGAAAATAAATCTCAAGGTCGGTGTAATTTGTTTTTGTAATATATTAGGTACATCTGAGATGTAATTTATACATCTTCTTGTTTGTGAATTTTGATTATTTGATGGTTCTGATCGAAGAATTTATGATGCATCTTGGTTTATATTGGTAGATGCTGGATTCTTGTGAATCATTATATCGTTGTTGGTAATCTTAGCCCATTCAGTCGTAAATTTTTTCCAGACATACAAAAAATTATTTCAACGATTAAATATGTTGGAAAGCTTATGAGAATTATTTACAAATTATGAAAAATCAAAATTTGTTCCTGATTCTAGGCCTAGCGTAATGGGTCAAATTCTACCCAATTCATTTCATATGTAGTAACATTTAGATATTAGTTAAACAAGGAAGTATTGATACAATGTTTTATTTCAAATGGTTTGGCATTAATTATCACATATCTTTTTCAATTTATCACAATTCAATATAAATATAAAATAATAAGAAACAATATTACAAACAACATCAAAACAAAAATAGGAACTTAAATTTTATCAAAGCTTCTAAATTTGAAAATCTATTTTTCATGAAACTTAATAAAACAATTTCTGTCCTTATTTAGACATAAATGCACTTTGCATTTGAAACGGGTTAGCCTCTTACCTATTGAGGCCAGCCCGGTTTCACAGAATTTGCCACTACCCATGTTCGCACTCCTTGCGGCATTTATTCCCGCAGCTCAGTCTTTTAGAGGAAAATGGCGTGGGTATTGGAGTGCATGGATAGCGGCCTTGCTAGCCGCAGAAGAAAGAGGGAACAGTTGAGTGGGGTAACGGACCCCTACATAGTGGCAGTGTCGTCGACCCGTTATGCGGATCGAGTCGACCGAGGTTGTATATTATGGTGTTTACACCACCATATCAGATCAATTAATATGGAAACAAAAATATATTGGCCTCTGGCCCACAACAGAATTTAGTAATTATTTTTTTTTTTTTGGGTACCACGGCGGTTTTGGCAGAAGGGGAAAGAGTGCCTATGTCACAACATTCCCGTCCCGAGAGACAGCCAAAAGAACACCGTGTTACCTGGGCCGTAAGAATTAGTATGGTGAGCCCTGTATACTTACCAATTTTCCGCTTTGTTCTTCACAAAAATCCCAAAAAAAAACACACAATATTTTAATTAACACAGAAAACTTTTATTCATTAAACAAAAAAACAAACCAAAAACAAAAAAAAACTATGTATTTAGCTTAATTATCCGCCGAGCTGAGCTACTACACGGATAATTAATGGTCACTGACTGCCCCTAACCAAGAAAATTTCGCGGTATTTATTCCAAAACTTAATTACTTGTTGAGAGAGAGAATTTACATTTTAACCCAGTGATTAAAATTGTTCTCTCAATCAACTTACATTTTATTTTTGATGACAATCCAGAAAACTTTTAGAAACCGCGCATGTTGTGAATTTCCGGCTCGTATTTGCTACTAGCGGAAGTTTGTACAACAACAAATACAGATGGTTTTGATTTTCACATAGGTTGACGTATTCGTAAATATGTCAACGCTATACATAAATAAACCACTTGCATTTATCGTGTACTTGAAAAATGTAGAGATGTCGAATTGCATAAACTATTTACGCTTACCCCACAGAAACTCATTAAAAAAAAATTCTAACATGAATTAATTAAATGGCCTTGTAGTAAATAAACGTAAAAAGAAAATGTGAAAACGTAGCATGACTGGTACATAAGCTAGATATAGTTAGAGAATTATCTCCAAGGTCATGCAGATAAGAAAATTATTAGTTTTTTTGTTTGGGATAGGTTAGTAACGGAATTAAATAGAATTCCGTTACACATTTTATGCAAAAGAAGTGTGACTTTGATACACATTTTGGCATCTTACATCGAAGTGGTAGTAGCTTCTGATTAAGGTCAGGTAGATGGTCTACCTGGTCGTACTGCAAATCTTTAGCGGGTCTTGTTGGTCTTGCAACACGTTGTTTTTTAGGGTTTGTTGGTGAATGAGACTCTTCAATTTCCGTTAATGGTGGACGTTCCCGTTTTCGAATAGTGTTCGAACTTGTAACCATCAAACTGTTAGCAAGTTGCAACCGAAAGTTCAATAAATCTGGGATACTTTTTTTAGCAATGCCCGCCTTCTGTTGATAGCTACGGTACTCAATCCATGCAGCACACACAGCGAAATCTATGAAATGCGCAACTACACGCAATGTCCATTTTCTAGATTTTATAACAACACGATAATAGCTTATCAACTGATCGAAAAAGTCCACTCCGCCCATATTGGTATTGTACAATTTAATAATCTCGGGTTGTTTAATAGTGACATATTTCTTTTGTAATTTATCCCATCGCTTTACAGTTCCTTCCGTTCCAATACCAATAAAATTTGATGATCATGAACCGATTTATTGTCCTGCCATTTGACAATCACAACGTTTTTGTCATGGCTATGCACTTCATCGATCGACCCTCTTTCTGTGAGATCTATAAGAGGGGGATTTTTGAACCGGTTTATGCGGATAGTTCCAATGGCGTTAATGTTTCTCGCTTTCAAAATTTCAAAAACTTGGTATGACGAGAAGTAGTTGTCAAAATATAACTTGTGTCCAGGCAATGTTATTCTTTTGGCCAAATAAAGAACAGTAGCAGCACCGAACCCAAATTTTTTTGAATCTGCCTGAGAAATCTCAGTTGTTTTGCCTTGATACACAAAAAAATCATAGGGCAATCCACTTTTACCACAAAGAACAAAGTTTTTAAGCCCCCATGGATACGGTTTACCCTTAACGTACTGTTTGGCATGAAATTTTCCTCTAAACGGGATCATTTGTTCATCTATGGATATATTCTCTTCCAAAGAGTGTTCCAAGCATCGATTCCTTACGCTGTCAATAATTGGTCTGACCTTATAAAATGTGTCCGTAGAGTGGTCTGTGGCATCTAAGTTATTAATAAAATGTAAGTTATTACGCAACTGATGCAATCTATCGCTGCTCATGCAATTAATAACCGAATCCATTCCGATGTAATTATTCCAATACATTCTGCTTCTTGGAAATTTTAAACATCCCATAAAAATGTGAAGACCAAATAGTTTTCTTATTTCGCTAGCATTTGTCGGTTTATACCCCCGGATATCGTTTTGTTCTGCATATACGTTAGTAAAAAACGCAGTCTTCTCGAAAAATTCCAATGGGAAATATTTTTCAAAAATTTGCAATGCAAGTGTTAAATCAGTATTGGAATCAGAAAACTCATTTGAACAAAACGGAATTTCATTAGTTTGAAACGGTTGAGTACCACGACGCCATTGAATGCTGTTTTTCCTTATATGAAATATTTTAAGTATTAGCTTCGTCGATAAACTCAAACTGAACGTTGTCACAAACTGCATTATCGTCCCCCTCAACCGGATCTAGTTCTGAATCGATTGGTAACTCTTCTTCGGGCTTATGAGTTAAATGTCCAATGTTATCAACATCATTTATACCAGGATCTGGAAAATTGAAATTTGTTTCTATGTCAAATACTTCTGTAGATGGTTCTAAATAATCTCCTTGTCTTCTTCCAAATCATCAAAATAATCATCATCGGAATCATCACCGTTCATAATCTCCGCAAGTTCTGTTAGAGTAAAGTGCTTCTTTGCCTTCAAAACAGCCTTACGCCTTGCCAATGATTCATTCATTCTAAAAAATAAACGAGAATTTATTAAATTTGGTAGACAAATATTTTTTGGGTTAAAAACAACCCACAACCATTGAAACGATTTGGGTTTAATACAACCCATAGTAATTTAAAAAAATATTGCGTACAAATTATAATAACATAGCTCGAAACTAGTTGATATACATTTGAAACTATTGTTTTCTTACCTTTTTATGCAAAAATTTCTGAGATTCGAAGAAAATTATCACCGGAACTTAATAAAATTTAACTCCCGCCAAATTCAATATTTCAAACACCTGTACACTTGTTGACATTTCGTGTAATACTAAATTCTCTAAATAAAATATGGTAAAACTAATACATATATGTATATAGAAATACACATTTCAAAAAATGTAAACGAAAAAAATGTAGTTGTATTTTCTGTCGTTTTATTTCGCAAAATTGAGTTTCAATGTGATGGGTTGAATTTGACCCATTGCGTTTCAATGAGTTAGCTTAATTTGATGTTGTCGAGATTTGTAATGACAGTTTTGGTTAACGGAGGATTTTGGTCAAGTTGCGCATTTGATTTGTGACAATGGTGGTGTGATGGTTTTTGTTTGTTGGTTTTCCTGCTTCTGGATTTGGTCTATTGTGTTGATCGTGCTATGTGTCGGTTATACTTCTTCATCTTGTTTGTTGATGTTGATTTTATGTCGGTGTTTGATGGTTGATGATACCTTGATTTCTTCATTCGGTTTTGGGTACTTATTCTGAGTGAATTTTGTTTTGTTCGTGATTTCTTCTTTATTTGTTGGTTAACTTCATGAATTTGAGATGAAATTTCTTGTAGGATTTGTTGTATATCCTCTGATGTTGTTTCTGGTTCGTAAGGTTTTTGAGATACTATGGCCGTTATCTTGATTATTTCGTTAATTTCTTCATCACTCAGGAAAAATGTTGCGTCTAATTTGATCTCGGTGTCGGTTTGATTTGGCATCTTGATTTTTGGCTTTACTTAATGTTTTATTTGCTGTTATCACGGAACTGGTTCTATGTGGGATTCGAGTGTTCTTTTATATTGAAATTTCCGTCAGACAAAATATGTTTAAGATGGGGAAAATGCGGCCGTCGGTGCGTTTATGGGCGAAACATTTTGAAGAAGCGGTAATTTCTATCAAAAGGACAACTTGCAGTAATCAGAAAAAGTTTGTTGGAGCATCCAGGTTCTGTTGAGGCTCCTACAATATCGGGGATCCATGACGAAGACACTGTGCCGTTTCAACAGCAGGAGGATGCCCAGGAGTTATCTACTGAGATGGATATCTCATGGGCAGAGATGAGGGAGCTGCTCGAGCGAATAAGAGAAGAAGCAGCCATGGAGGCCGAGGTGGATGCTTGGGCGGTTTTCTAACTTAAATCAGAATTTGAATCGTGGTTAGGAGTTTGAGGAGTTTGAAAAATAAAGATGAATATAAATTTTATTTTTTGGCGTTTTTTTAAATTTTAATTTTGCAATTTTTGAAATGGGTGTTTTTGCTCGTGGGTATCTGGTTGTAGTACGTGTTTGCTGGATATAGGTTTCAACGATGGTTTGGGTTAAATTAGATTGTTTGAAGGAGTTGTGTGGTTTTTGTTGTATGACCAATTGTTGTTGTGCATATTGAATGGTATCGGTTTTTCGATGGTGATTTCGATTTTATGAGGTTAACTTTATGTTTGGTGTTTTATCAGCCTGTTATTGTCAACCATAATGTTCTTCTGATTTATATTTATTTATTTATTTAACCAACAGTATTAATTTACATCTGGTATTTAAAATTAGGTTTATTAAAATAAATCAAATTTGAATAAAAATTTTTTTTAGAACCCTTTTAAATTCATCTCTGGACAAATTAAAATCGAACATGGTAGATACATTATTAAATATACGGCTAGAATTACAAACCGGGTCCGACATACCAAAATTAAACCCATGGAAGAGCAGATCAATCACTAAGCCTCGGTGTCTGAGTGATCTCACTGGGGCACGAATTGAAAACAAGGACAGTAGATGTGAACAATCAATTCGGCCCATTATAACGTCGCGCACAAGAAATTGCGCAAGAAATTTGTCTTCGGACGAACAATGGTTCAATATTCAGGAGGAAGTCGCCTTAAGGCAAACGACATAAATCGCTTCTGGATTGATTCTATACGGTTAGAGGGATTGTTATAGTACGGATTCCAGACAATTGACGCATACTCCAAGTGCGATCGAACAAATGAAGTGACGAGGATTTTAAGAGTATATGGATCATGAAAATCTTTAGAGAAACGGATAAAAACCTTATCATTGAATTAGCCTTATTAATAAATCTGTCAATATGGTCCTTAAACAATAAATCTCGTGAAAACAAAACCCCTAAATCTAGAAAAGAATGAACTCGCTCTATCATAACGCCATTTTAGAATTAACTACAATATTATCAGGTCCATAACGTCCATAACGTCTTCTAGGAAAGTTCATAACTTTACATTTAGAAACGTTCAGGCAAAGCTTACTCAAGCTACACCAGTCGCAGAAAACGATTAATTCCTGTTGTAGATTTAGCATATCGCGATCATTTCTAATCTTACAAAAGATTTTTACATCATGCGGCCCTTGACCATCGATTCAAATAATTTAGGAATAGCCGATAAGATAGAAATACCGCGGTAATTTCCAATATCCGTTCTCCGTCCGAAGGAAAAACTCCACTCTTCAAACTCAAATTGAAGATGTCTGTCAGCGGCCGAGCCAAGACCGAAACACACTTTTTCAACACAAGCGGGTGAATTTTGTCCGCGCCACAACTCATATTCACGTTTACATTCAACAGAGCGCGCAAAACGTCATCTGTAGTAAACTGAAATAAAACGTTTGGGTTATTACTAAAAACAGGTTCGTCATTCCCTCTCGAATACGGGACATACGGGACATTAAAAAAATGTTGCAAACATGTCAGTGATACTTTGTGGATCACTAGCAGTCAAAGAATTGAAAGACATTTGCGAGGGTATACCTCTACAATTCCGTTTCGAATAAACATAACTCCAGAAACATTTAGGGTTGTTTCTAATATTCGATGCGATCTCTACAATATATAAATTATACAAGAAACGATTAAAAATTTTAAATTGAGATCTGAGAGCGCTAAATATTTTATAATTTTCGACGGATGTGTTTAATTTATATTTTTTATGAGCTTAAGATTTCCGATTTTTTAATCCTGAGAGGCGACTATTAAATCCTGGCTCGCGCATCGATGAAACTACAGGTGAACGAGGAATAAATTGATCAATTGCCAAGTTCATTATTTTATAAAATTGATCAGTATAAGCATCTGAACTACCCGTTATATATTGATCCCAATTAATGTTGTCCAAAAACTCATTTAAAGCATTATAATTTCCCTTTTTAAAGTTGAAAGACTCATTACAATTAAAATTTACATTAACATTAACACAATTTTCAAATATTAATTGGATATGTAATGGTATGTGAAAAATACTTGAAGAACCGCCGAGATCATTACAAGCAATGATTGTGCAGTTTACTTCTACTGGAATGAACACCAGATCGAGGATATTGCTGCACTGGTTCTCGATGTGATTAATCTGTCAGCCCGAGTGAACAGATTGAGTCCATCACCAGATCTGAAGTTAGATCACCATTGAATGGCAGTCATCATCAACAGTAAGCCATTTTATTTTTGGTAAGTTAAGATCTCCCAAAATCATCAAAGAATCAAAATCAGGAGTTGCAAGTGCTAGTTGGTTTGAGACAAATAAAGACAGCTCACCATATATATTAACGGAGGATCCCTATGGTAGGTAAACAGCAATTATCAATACCAGCTTTTCATTGAATGCAAGTTTAACAGCCAAAATCTCCAACTCGTTACTCCCAAGGTCAATAATATCCGAACGTATATTTTTCGAGACAGCTAGCAGAACTCCGCCACCTCTCGCTGTCGATTCAAGATCTATATAACGATTGCGTCTGAAGACATAATAGTCTGGAGAGAAGTACTCTGCAGAATTGTGCCGAAGGGCCTAGCCATATTGGTTCTTGTTTTGTTCTCCTATTTTCTTTTTTTAAATACACATAATCGTCTATGCGAAATTCGACGGGGTTTTGTGTTTTATCGTATTTTAGTTTGATTTTGTGTTTGTGGCTTATGATGTTTCGTCTTGCGATTTCATGGGCTATTTGTAGTTTAGATTTAAGTTCGGTGACGTAGTCGTCAAAATTATATATAGGTTCTGGTTCTCGTTTTATGGCACTAGGGATGAGAGCTGATCGTCCGTAAACGAGTTCCATGGGGTGTATAATTTGTTGACACGAGGTATACACTATGCAAAATCACTGAGATTTGCTCTGATGAAATTTTATATATTTGTATATTTTATCAAGGTATTGATAATTATTTGTCGAAAAAATATCATAACCGGGCATTTTACTCTCATGATAATTTTTTACTCTCATGATAAAATCGTGCAACAAAGAACTATATTCATAATAAAAAGATACATACAAAAAAAAAAATAATACAAAATGAATAGACGTCGTAAAGAAGAAATAATTAGGAAAATTTTAATCCTACAAAAACTGTAGGAATTAGAAAAGGAAGAAACACCTCAAAATTCAAAACGAGCCTGTTGGGTTAACCTATTTCTGGCGAAGCGATGTTCCGAATGGTTTGATGATAATACAATTTTGCATCTGAAAATACAATTTTTTTCAAAAAATGGATCAATTAAATATCCCAGTACAAGATTATTTAGAAGGCGAAACCATGCCCATCAGCATTTAATGAAACCATACACCAGATGCCATACATTAAGTGCTAAACAAAAAGTGTTCAATTATCGGTTGTCCCGAGCAAGGTTAACCGTAGAATGCGCATTTGGTAGAGTGGCATCGCGGTGTAGAATCTTCCACAGACCAACAGACGTAAAACTTGAAACAGTTGAACTGATTGTGAAAGTATGTTGTGTACTTCACAATTGTTTGACGAAACCCGCCAAAACAAGAGTCAATTGCGATGATACTGTACAACCAACTAGATTACGCCCAATTTTTTCTAGTTTAGTACCTGAAACCGAAAATATTTCTAACTTCACCAAGGTAGTGTGTATAAAATGCGGGACACGATTGCGAATTTTTGTGTTGGGAATAGGGAGACGTTCCATTTCAGTGGCAGAAAATTTGATTAAGATCTTAAATTTAACACTTCATTTGAATTGAAAATAAAAATTTCTTACATCAATATCACGAGCTTCTATTATTTCATCTTTCTCTTGGTAAAAATTGCTTGTTGTTCTACGCAACTATATTGCAACTGGAGATTCGTTCCATTAGTATCTAGGGTATCAAGAAAAACTAAATCTCGTATACCAGAAATTGTATGTAAAACTACAACAGAAATATTTAAAAATAAGTATGTATTGCATATACCATCAATAAAAACACATATGTACGTCTGATTTATTTTATTTTATTAGGTATTACAACAAAAATGACATGTACTATATATATTATACATAGAAACATAAAAATAAGCAAAACATAATTTAATAATTGCAGAATTCATAAAATTAAAATAACTACTCAATTCATTTTTCTATTTCTTAAACATTATGCAATCACTATGTAGGTAATTATGTTACTAAAAAACCAAAATTTCATTTATAAATTAGCAGATGATTTCAGCTGAAGTCAAAGCATCTTTTAGTATAAACGATGTAGTGTAGTTGTGGCATGTTCCAAAATTGGTGGAATGTTTTATTGTGACATCTTTTGAACATTTTTGACATTTTTCCATTTTGGAGCTGTAGAAGCTGATCTATAGTGTTGAACGTGTCTGGTGGATTTGCATTTAGTATTCGATCATTTCTGGAATGTATTGAGTTAGATGTAGTGAGTGAATGGTGTAATATTTGAAAAATTTGATGAATTTGATGGCGATGATGTTTGTGAAATTTGTTATGGACAGAAATCTGGTGAATTAGAAGGGAAATCATATGGCATGTGATGTATTGGAGTAGAGGTCGATGATCTTGAGATAGTTCTCGCATTGCTTGGTGTATCAAAATTTGATAATCTCCTGTAATGTGACCTTGATATGTCATCATAAAGCTCTGGCAAATTTAAATCCATTGAACTGTTGTAATGTTGTGATGATAATGTATGATGACTGGGATGGTTTTCAGGAGAAGTTTTAGGTTTCTGGTATTGGGATTGTTGAGAACATGCTTTGCAACTAGATATTTTAATTTCTGATAATTGTGGTCGTAGAAGTCGCATACTTTTGTTACCAATTATATTTTGGATTTCTAGCATAATACTAAATGCTTCTGTAACATCTAATTGATGGATTTGCTCTAACTGAACAGCCAGCCACTGTTGAATAAAATGTCTAAAATATTGTCAATGGTTTGCTGATTCCCATTTTTTTGCCTCTGGCTCATATTTTTTGATGTTGATGCATGCAATTCTCCATTCTCAAAATCTGTGGCTTCTTAAGCAACGTTAAATTCAACCTAGTAATTTATAATTTGTATTTCATTTAAAAATTCATATATAGTATGTATATTTGTATTGAATTCAAAATAAACTATACTTACCCCGTATCATTAGATTCTGTTATTTCTACTTGATCACATTCAAAATTGCTAGTAGTTTTGCGTAACACAATGACTTCGTCCAAGATCTCATTTTTTGAAATAAAAACCATGTATTGTAATTCCCATCAACCCCACTGCCTGATTTCTGTTCATTTTTTACTTTTTTTTGGTGGACATAAGTATTCCGTAAATTACGAATCTTTTTTTTCTACATTTATTTTAACACGGCTTCTCGACCTGCTATCTGAATGCTATTGCAATCTACTTTCTCTTTCTATGAAAATTTGCCAAGATGGAGTCTGGTGTGGTAAACTTGCTATAATTTGACGTTTAGAAATCATTCTTTTGTCGATAGTCTAGACTACTAGTCATTTGAATAAATACTTGAAATGTCAGTAGACACCATATTGAAATAGAAGAAACGTCAAAATATTCCTGCTATATATATCATGCTATCAAGTTATGCCGACATAGCATGTATTCATAGCATACTGATAGCATATAAATATTATTGCGAGTCTCCACTTGCTATTTGATCGAAATTTTCTGGCATAACTAGATAGCAATAGCAGGTGGAGAGCTCATGTAAGTTCTCCAGCTATATTTTGAAGTGTAGAGTTTTTTAAATATGTTCTTCTGTAGTTTTTGCTTGAAATTTTCGATAGACATTCGTCTGTTTTATGGGGTTATGTTTTGATACATATGTGTCTTGACTAAAATAAAAATGTAAGCTAAGAAACACAACCTCAAAATAATGACATTTCGTAATAATTTTATGATAAATTTTCAAGGAAATATTACTATGATATTTTGCTGCTAATGTCAAACTGTGTATAATATACACACTTATACATTGATAAAATTGATCTCATAAGACAAAATCTCAGCGATTTTGCATAGTGTAGACCCCATGTGAGCAATGGAGTGTTGTATTATCTACGAATTTGGCGTTTCTCAAAAGCTCCATTAGTCGCTGGGTGATATGCTGTTGTTACTCATAAAGTGTGGTGCCCTGATCTGTGAGAATCTTTTTTGGTATGCCATATTTGATTATATAGTATTAGCATAATGCTTTCGCGACAGTATTGGCGGTTTGGTCAGATATTGAGATAGCTCCCGAACATTTCGATAAATCGTCCTGAAAGGATAATAGACCGACCAAATGGCACAGTGGTTAAAGCTTTGGCTCCAAACGATCGGGAGGTACCGGGTTCGAATCCCGATAGGGGCAGGATGCAAAAGCGATTTTTCATCATTTGATTACCATCGATGATGGAAATGAACACAACTATGACCCCCTGTCGGAGTGCACAACTCATGGGCCGACCCATCTTCCATGTCAGTACTATAGGCTGGCATGGAGCAATGCAATGTGCAGATGGTTCTACGTAAATCGGACCTATAGCCGTACGTCCTCGATTTGGCAAGCAATGCGTAAAGTAGGACGGTAAAAGTGAACTGCGAAAGAGTTGCAATAGTGCTATAATTTCATTCACATTTTCCAAGTGATCTTACTGGCATAAGCTATTGCAAATTCTCCTGTTGAGTATATTTGGGATAGTACACAGCGCCGAGGCGGTAATCGCTTGCGTCGGTTGTTAATATAAATGGTCTATCTATATCGGAGTATTTCAGAATTGGTGGTGGTACATTGTTTTGAAAATATGAAGGGGGTGCCTTTTCTGGTCAATTTGGTATTGTGGTTCTACAATTTCGGAAAATTTTGTTATAAATCTTCTGTAGTAATTCGCAAGGCCTAAGAATGATTGAGTTTCTCTGATATTTTTTGGTGTAGGAAAGTTTTGAACTGCTTTGACTGTGGATGGGTTTGGTTTAATGCCTGCTGGGGTTATTAAGTGACCTAAAAATTTAATTTCTTTTCGTAAGAATTGGCATTTGGTATTTTGGAGTTTAAGGTGGGTTTTCCGACAAATATTGAATACTTCTTGGAGTTTGGTATTGTGGTCTCTTAAATTTTTACCGTGAGTTATGATGTCGTCTAAGTATATGAATCTTTTAATACCTTGGAAACTTCGTAGAATGTGATTTATGGTTCTTTGGAAAGTTGCTTTTGAGTTTTTTTTTAGACCGAATGGCATTCTCGTGAATTCAAAGTGACCTTAATCTGTACTTTAAGCGGTTTTATGTGCGTCGTGTGGATTCATTTCAATTTGATGATATCCACTAGCCATATCTAAGGTAGAAAAGTATTGGGCGTGCCCAAGTTGATCTAAGATATCGTTGATATTTGGTAGTAGGAATGAGTCGCCTATCGTTATGTCATTAAGTTTTCTGAAATATACAACTACGCACCATTTAGGTTTACCGTCTGGTCCTGGTTTTTTAAGTACAGCTAGAAGTGGGCTGTTAAATGGGCTCGTGCTTGGTTGTATTTTTCCGTCAGCAAGCATTTCTTTAACTTGCTTGTTTATTTTATCCTTATGCGTTTGAGGGAGTCGATATTTTTGAATATGAATAGGTTTAGAATCGGTGTAGAGGTTGATGTTGTGTTGAACACCTTTTATACTGCTTAGTCTATCACCTTTCTTCAACGTTATTGGATGGGTCTAAACTTTCAGAAATTGTTTGGGAGATTTGAATTTGCCTATCTGTGTTATATGTTTGTTCGGCATAGCATTTGAAATTGCTTAGTACTTGCTCTAGTGTTTGTTCGAAGTTGGTTAATGTTGTATCTTCCGTTAAGATATTTGCAATCATTATGTTGGCTTTCATTTTACAAGGTTGTAGTAATATATGAGGTGTGAAAATTCCGGTTTTAATTTCAATTGCGAGGCATATGTGAGGTTCGTCTGAGGGGGTTTGGATTTCGACAATAGTTTCACTACGCGCAGGAAGGGTAATTTATTTTGGCGTTTGATTTGAGAATGGAATAAGTGAGTCTAGGATTCTTAGTTTATTGATGCTGTAAAGTATGTCTATTTAGAATTTGGTGAAGAAATCTCTTCCAATTATTCTGACGTCAGTTATAGGAAAATCGTTTGGTACGGTGTAAAATTTATGTTTGATGATTAATTTATCGTGTAGTTCGAATTCTAAATTTAAAGATCCGTTTGTTTGTATGGACCTATGAGTTTGATTTTGTCTTTGGTGTTGATGTCGAGATTTTCTACGTATTTTAATTTTATGACTGAAATGTCGGCTCCTGAGTCCAATAATAGGCATGGTTGTGCTTTATTTATTATTGATGATAAGGTATCTCTGCTGGTTTTATATTTGGATAATAAGTTTATTGTCAGAGTTATTTCGGGATATAAGAGGTTGGTCAAAATACTTTCTTCTATTTCATCAAATTGTAGTCGTGTATGAGGTTGTATTTGCTTATTTATTGATCTATTGGTTTTTGGTTGTTAGTTAAATTTGATCTGTGATCTTTCTTGTATTTTGGGTGATGGGAGTGTTAGGTTTACTAGCTAAGCTTGTTGAAGGGGGTGTTTAGGTTCGCTAGATTTTCTATTTGATGTGGTTTGTGATTCTTTAATTTGGTTATTATGAGGTTCATTTTCGATGTTTGGGAATGCTTGGTTATGGATTGGATTTGTTGAAGGGACCATTTTGAGAATCGTTTTGTAAATTTGTTGCAAAATTTGTTCGTAAATTTGTTGAAATGGCATTTGGGCAGGGTTGATTGTAAGGTAATTGATTTAATGGTTGGTTAATTGAGTTATGAGCGTCTGGGCTCATTTGCTTGTATACTAGGTTTGTTGGAACGGCGTCTGGGCCTGGTTAATTGTGAGATGATTGATTTAATGGTTATTGGATTGTATTTTGATCAATTAGGCTCTGTTTCTTATATACTAAATATGTTGAGTTGGCGTCTGCGCCTGATTGATTGTTTGATAATTTGGTTGATGATTGGTTGATTTTGTTATACTGAAAAATATACTGGGTGAATCAAAGCTAAAAATTAGGTGAAGTTAATAAAAAACAAAGTTAGATTTCAGCTTACTTAAAGCATGATTTTACAATAATTAGATTGTAAATTTTACTTGTATATTTTTATTTAAATGTGGTCTGTTTTTTAACTAAATAAAAGTAAAAAGGTTGTTTTTATTTAAGTTAAATTACCTGAAATGATAAGTTAAAAATGCTGAAAAGTTGATTAAATTTACAAATTAATGCTAATAGTTCAACTATGGTTGGTGGTTTCAAGCAAAATTAGTAAGAGGATAAAGTTAAAACCATCGAAAATTTACTTAGTCTAAGCAAATTTAGCATGGGATATTGTAAAGTAATATATAGATTGTTTATATGTTTATTATAAAATAAAACAATTTATTGATTTGTATTCGATGGGCTTTTTTTTGCTTTAGTAACTGAAAAAGCTTATAATTATATAAACTGGATGTTATTAAAAATCTTTGTCACAAAAAATTTATTTATTAGAAATAATAATTCATGTGCCTTTAAACTGTAATTATATAATATTAATTCACTTAAATATATTTATTGTTTGCTATAATATAACATTGTAAAACTTAAAAGTATGTTACAGGCTGGCTACTGCCAACCTGCAGATTTTCACTAAGCACCTGCAGAGGCCTCCACGGTGATTTTTGCCGGCTACGTTCTCAGGGAGAAGTGCTAAGGTCGTGGGGTTTGAGCATACAGTGAGCATACAGAAAGTTAGGGGGAACGCAAATAATAATAAACCGGATGTTCCGCCGAAATTCGTCGGCCGGAACCTGAGGAACGAACAGCAGATAATCAAAATAAATAATAAAAATAATAAGCAGTACGACCAAATGTTTTGTTTTCTTTGTAATTTAAATGTTTTAATATTTAGTAAAAGAGACGAGGCTTGTTGGATAAAGTATTTCGTTACTTTATTTTAAATATGTGAGATTAACTATGAGCGCATAATCAGATAGATTTATTCTTATATATAAATCGAGAGGTTCGATAGATATAATGTGCATTAACCTTTCCTTTGCATCATAACCACTATGAATCAGGTCATGTATCAGCTATGCACATCTATGATGCTAGGCTAGGTCGATGGAATAAATCTAAATTCGATTTTGCGATTTTGTGTTTACGAAGTAGTGCACCTTTTCGGTGGAGTATAATATGTTAGTAAGAATTAGCAGTTATTAGTGAGTTGCGATTGATAGAGTTATATGCAAGCATTCCTTCGCTCTATCCCTTATTTTGCCATATAAGGTTAGTCGCCCGATACTAATAACTGCGGTGCCAAGGTGTTAGTAGGTTGTTTAAGTTATACTTACATAATTTTAGTTATTGATTTCCAGGTTTTAGCTGCTACTGCTGGATCTGCTGTGAAGGTTCTTTATAATTTGACGTAGTGAAAGATGTAATTTACTTAGTTGATTTAATTTATTACGATTTGTATGCTTATAAGATTTTGGATATACTGCTGTTTACAAAAGGAAGTTTTCTATGGTTTAGTGGATGGGTGTACGACCGTAAGGTGTTGCAACTGGGTGTGTGAATTGGGTGATTGGTATTTCGACTTGGTGAATTTGTTTAGTTACGGTCGCATAATTTTGCTACCTAATTCTAATCGCATCAGGACGGATGCTACAGCGCCAAATGTTTTGTTAATGGCTCAGCTATTTCTGAGAATTTCGGGATGAATCTGCGGTAGTAGTTAGCAAGACCTAAGAATGATTGTGTTTCCCGCATGTTTCGTGGAGTTGGAAAATTTTGTACTGCGTTTACAGTAGAGGGATTTGGTTTTATGCCGTCTGGCGTGATTACATGGCCTAGAAAAGTGATTTCTTTTCTCAGAAATTGGCATTTAGTGCATTGGAGTTTTAGATTGTTTTGTCTACAAATTTGAAACACTTCCGTGAGTTTGTTGTTATGGTCTTTGAGGTTTTTACCATAAATGATAATGTCGTCGAGGTAAATGAATCCTTTGAGGCCTTGGAATCCTCGGAGAACATGGTTTATTGTCCTTTGAAATGTCGCTTGGGAGTTTTTTAGACCAAATGGCATTCGAGTAAATTCGAAGTGGCCATAATCTGTACTGAATGCTGTTTTATGGGAGTCGTTTGGGTTCATTTGGATTTGGTGGTATCCACTCGCCATATCTAGAGTAGAGAAGTATTGGGCATGACCAAGTTGGTCGAGGATATCATTAATATTTGGAAGGGGGAATGAGTCGCCTATAGTTATATCGTTTAACTTACGAAAATCGACAACAACTCTCCACTTTGGTTTGCCATCGGCTCCTGGCTTTTTAGGAACTGCGAGAAGGGGGCTATTGAATGGGCTAATGCTGGGCTGTATTTTGCCTTCATCAAGCATTTCTTGAACTAGTTTGTTTATTTCGTCTCTGTGTGTTTGTGGTAACCGGTAGCGTTGGACGTGGACTGGCTTTGAGTCAGTGTATAAGTTTATGTTGTGTTGTACTCCGTTTATGGTCGTTAGTCGGTCGCCTTCTAAGAAAAATATGTCTTCATATTTTAGACATAGGTCCATTATGGTCATATTTTCTTCTACATTATTTCCTTGGTCTAAATTTTCTGTGATTATTTGCGTGATTTGTTCTTTTCTACTGTCAGGATTTTCCGTTATGTGTCGGTAGCGTAATTCTTCTGTCACTGTTTCTATTCTTGATTCTATGCTCGAGAGTTCTACATCTTATGTTAATGTGTTGGCTATCAGTATTTTGGCTTTGTAATTCATTGGTTCGAGTAGTGCGTGGGGCGTGAAAATGCCTGGTTGGATTTCTGTGGCATGGCAGATTGATAGTTGGTTGGTAGGGGTTGTAATTTCTACAACAGTTTCACTTCTCTTGGATAGGGGTATTTTACTGTTTAGTTTGTTTGAAAATGGTATAACGTGTCGTTGTATCTTTATTGTATTTGTGCCATATGAAATGTCTACCTTGAATTTGTCGAAGAAGTCTCGGCCTAATATTCCGTTTTCAGTGATTGGGAAATCATTTGGGACGACATGGAATTTGTGAAAAGTTTGATAGCTATTGCTAAGTTGTAGAGTGAGGTTTAAGGACCCAAGTGTTTTAATTGAGCCGGTTCCTATTCCTGCTATTTTATTTCTAATTAAATTTGGAAACGCATTTAACAGTGGGATCAAACAAACATTTTCTGAAAGAATTTTTTCAGGATTGATTAATGCAAAATATTTAAAAATTTGGTTTTTAAAATCAAATCGTTTTTGAATTTGTTGAGCAAGCCCAATATAAAATTTTTTGACATTCTCTAAAATCTCTAGCAACTGATCTTCGTCAATATTGGTTGATGATAAAAACGATTCCGTTGCTGATCCCATTGATAAATTTCGCAGAGCTAAATGATTTTCCTCGTTATGGAAGTCAATGTCTGATACTCGTATGTCTACATTCCTCAAAGATATTGGCTTTAAAAAGTTGCTGAGAATCAATTTATAATTGTTTTCCATTGTTTCTAAAATCATGTGAATTCTAATTTGTTCCGATTGAAACTCCGCGTTCATTTTATTAACTATGCGCAGCGCATAAGATAAAAATAAAAAATGTTTTATTGACGGGATCAGATAATTGTTCTGCTAATTTACTAGCTACATTACGTGCTCCTTTATCCTCCAAAGTGCAAGAAAGGAAATACAGTTGAAGTGCATCCCATTGTTCAAGAATACGGTTTACCACAGTCTCGAGCAATAGCCAACGCGTTTGAGCAACACCAAGAATTTTATGGGGCTTGATATTAAAAAAGTTCTGAAATTCTTGCAAATCGATACATCTTTTGGAGCTATGTGCGAAGAAGTTGAAAATATTTCGTGACAGCTGCTCTATTGAATACGGCAATTTTTGGCAAGCATTACTTGCACATAAATGCAGGGAATGACAAATACAATTTACGAAAAATAAATTTGGTATAACTTCCTTGAATCGCGCTTGCACTCCAGTAAATTGTTCGGCCATCACAGAAGCATTATCTGACCCCAGCCCAATAATATTTTCCAGTGGAATATTTAATACATTCAAATGATCCACAATTGTCGAATAAATATAAGCCGCATCAAATTTTATTAGTTTCAGCAATCCTAAAAATCGGTCCTTTATAAAACCCTTGTTTTTATCGAAAACACGAGCAACTACTGCCAAAGCTTTTGCTGCACTAACATCTGTTGTTTCGTCAATAATTATCGAAAATTTTTGATCACGTAATTGGCGCGCTACGTCCTCTCTTCCTTTAACACCCAAAATATTTTGCACGATTGAATTCGCTTTTGTTCTTCCACATTTTATTTGTGAGGCAATTTTCGAATCCGGGCAACATCTTGTAAGCAAATTAGGTAAAAAGTCCATTAAAGCGAATGGTAGATGATGCATGATACAGAACATAATCAACATAAGTTCTGCTTCTTTGACTTGCCTCTCAAGGTTCACTTTGGCATGGTTCGAGCAGAAATACACATCTATCGGTGTACCTTTGCTGGCTTCCAGATTTTTGTTATGAGTCAAATTGATATTGTGTCGAACAAGATGAGACCTTATATTTGTAATTTTAGTATCACATACCTTGCAAAATGCGGAACCAGCTCTATTTTCAACCCATTTAAACTCATCCAGCCACTGATATCTGAATGATCGTACGCGCTTTATTTTTGTAGACGTTATTTCTACATCACATTCACTAGCACCACTGTTGTCACGGGAGTCGGATTCGGTCAGGTACAGATTTGGTTTGGTAATTTGTGCATCTCGATGAACTTTTGAAACACACGAAGTTGGTCTAAAAATGATTAATAAATTAGAGATGTTTAAAGCCTAGGTAGTAACCTTAATTATTCAAATATGGGTTTACTTACGAAACTACAGATGAAATCGAAGTTTTTTCGGGCTTTTGGTTTTTGGCGTTCGAATTGTCAAGTTTTTTTCGCTCTTGGCCCTCGGTATCGCGGTCGCGGCTCTTCTTATTTTTATTCGCTTGTTTTTGAGGAATCTTTCGTTTTAAGCTCTTAACCTTTCGTTAGGCGCGGGGTAAAAACCAACTTAGAAAGGCGCAGTGTATCAAAATGATACATATTTTAAAATGCCTTGAATTACCTAATATATATTTTATTTTGTTTTAGTTTTATGTTTTTATATATTTTAAGATATAGTGAGATGCAAGTAAACCGTTTTATTTAGTGCTTTTCATTTACAAAGTCTAAAATAGCCACAATTTAGTATGAAGTGAAGTTATACAATATTACATAAAAAATTTGACCACATAATTTTAGAAGCAATAAAATTAATAAAAAACAAACAAATATTTTTATTTGACTTTATTTATAGATAAATAGGAACATTTCAAAAAAATTTCTTAAAGCAATTATATATAAAAAGTATTTCAGTAGACTTTTTTTGTTAATTCAAAATTCACATAAAAATCTGTTAGAAAAAATTAACCAAATTTAGGAAACGTACGTAAAACACAGCTATTGGTGATCGTTTTGGGTATCATTCTCCATGTAACGTTTTTTTAGATCTTGGCACACTTTACTACACTCAGAACAATAACAATTGACATGCATCAAACAAATTGGTTTCATACATTGTATACAATTATACTTAGTTAGCCGTCTTTTTACAACGCATACATGACATCTCTTTCTTTTAGAACTAGTTTCTTGGTTTTCTGGTAAGTTTCCTGCTACGCATTCTGGCCTATAACGTTTCAGCTTTTCTTGCAGCTCTAAATGTAATCCTGAATCTAAACTTCTTCTAGTTATATGAGGCAACACTAATTCATGGGATAACCGTTTTATAAATTCTTTTCGTCGAATAACTTTTTGACCATTTCCAAAAAAAATTATTTGAGAATTAATTCCACTCATGTTTAACATGGCAAACCATATTACCATTGGCCAACGACGCACATTTCTTGCCACATTGTAAGAAGCGCATAGTTTATCTGTGGTATCTACTCCACCTTTCGTTTTATTATAAAACGTAATGATGGAAGGCTTCTGATAAGCTCCAGTTTCAAAATCAATTGCATTATCCTTATGCAAACTTGATGCTAAAATGACACATTTTCCTTTCTTAGGGACGTAAGACACAATTGTGCAATCTTTCTTGAATCCAAAAATGCTGCTGTTGACATTTCTATTTTTAGAAGTAACAAACTCTAACGGAAGCGCACGCTTGTTTTTTTTATGGTTCCAACATAAGTCAAATTTTTATTTCTTAACTCATCAATTAATTCTATACTCAAAAACCAGTTATCGGCTGTTATGTTCCTTCCTGAATTTAGTATAGGTTGTGAAAGGCGCATAACTACATCGTAGGGTTTATTACTTTCACGATAAATACCTTCAGGCTGTAATCCGGCATATATTTCCAAATTGTATAAGTAATATACATCGGAATCTACGAGTGCATAAATCTTAATCCCATACTTGTTAGGTTTACTCGGTATATACTGTTTGAAACTGCATCTACCTCTAAATCCTTCTAGTTTCTCGTCAATTGTTACGTTCTCTCCTAGGTCATATAACTGCTGACAATTGTTTACGAAACGAACAAATACTTCACGAATTGCTGCTAACTTGTCGGTTTGTTTTCTTTCATCGCGGGTCGTTCGATCATCAAATCGAAGACATCGCATTATAAATCTGAATCGCTTGATGCTCATAACAAGACGAAATTTTTCAATTCCATCTCCATCGGATCCCCAAAGATCATCTAAGCTTTGCCTGTTGCTTCTGTATACTCCCGCCAGAAATAATAGGCCCAGGAAAGCTTTTAATTCAATCAAATCAATGGGCCTTGTGTCCCTTGCACGCATAAATAGTACCTCGAGTGTCGCAATATGTTGATTTGTATATGTCACGATAATATTTAAAATGTCATCAGATATAAGGCAACTCCAGCATTGTAAAGGAGTTTGTGCAAGTTTTGCGAGCCCTTTCACTCCTGGAAGTTTCTTTGTGATATTGTAACTTGCCGTACGAATTCTTTGCGATGGTGGTATTTTATTCCATTTTGTCGTTTTGTCTTTCCCAATAAAACAGTTTTCCTCTTCTTCAAACATATCATTATTATTAGCTTCTTCGTCATCGTCCTGTTCACTAGCTGAATCTCTCTCTCTCTCTGGCACTATATCCCATCAAGGGATTTGGCCGCCTCACATGAGGTTTCATAATCATATTTTACTAGCTGAATCATCCATCCTAAATTCAACATTCTCTTCAGCATGTGTGTCGATGTCATCATCAAATTCGTACAATGTTTCATTATCGTCGTCTTCAAAAAGTAATCGCTGGACTTCAGCAAGATCATTCGGGTCATCTTAATTATATTTATTACTGGATCTGTCCATAACGTAGGTAACATATGATTATACAAACTAAAACAAATAAAAACAAAATCAGTACCTAGGCGCGATGTATCAAATTGATATTTAATTAAAAAAACTGTTAAACATACGTTAAAAACAAAACAAATGTATATAAAAAACGAAAATAAAAACCCAGTACTTACCAAAATTATTAAACTGTAAAATTTCACTAATTTCAAAAAATATTAATAATGCGCGCGGTGTATCAAATTGATCAAATTACACAGAACTGCTCACCACAAAGGTACGTTTAGCACTAAAACATCAAAATAATGTAGATCACAGGAAAATATCAAGCTACTGAAATACAGAGAACGGTACTTTTTTCGTTTAAAAATTATACAGCAAAAAAAACATTGTGTATCAATTTGACCAGCCGCGCCTAACGGAAGGTTAAATCTTTTTTTCGTTTCAATTTTATCACTGTCACTGAAAGTTTAATACAATTTATTAATTTTTGTATTTAATTCTAATTATAAAGTAGTTTTGTTGAAATTTTTTAGGCAGATAACCAAAAAATTTAATCAACTTACATTGGTTTTGGAGGTATTTGTGATGGTGCATCCTTCTTAGTACGCATTAAAACCCTGTAAAATTATGTATAATAGTAACTTTATCGATATCAAATACATTATATTATATGCCTTCTTACCTATCCATTGTATAATTAGTAGAAACTTTAAAAAACCACCTGTAGTTACTAAAATCTTATCTTTTCCAGAAACGTACCATTTCTATTGCGCGCGTGATTTCAATGACGGAAAAAAATATAAAAACAAAAATCAAGAAATTTTATTGGTATAAAAACTTAAACCCAAGCAACAAACGTATTCAGCAATTTATTCAGCGCGAAATGGAATGCTATTTCACGCCGCACAAACATAAAGACCACAACATAAAGAAAATAAAAAAAAAATAAGCAAACATAAAGAAAATTCAATTTTGGAGATTGTATTTGTATCCAATTGTCTCCAGCATAAAAAAATGTATCCAAAACAGTACGTTCCGTATCCATGTATCCAAATCTTAAATTTAATAACAAAATGTATCCAATGGATACAATTGTATCCAAAATGGTAACACTGGCCACGAGCTCACTTATCTTTTATTGCGCCGAAATATTCTTTTGTATAGATATTCAGATCCTTTAAAAAATTTAATTATCGCACTTTTTGATTTTAAGTCTATCACGATCCGTATGACTACACAAATAAATCGTTTGGTATTGAAGTATAGAGAAGAAACAATAAAAATTATATTTGGTAATACAAGTTAATTTTAATTTGTCACTAAATTAATTTGTCCTGTTAAGATAGTATTTAACCTTCAATAATGATTTAGGGAAGTACGAGTGATTTTAGGAAATACGAGTCTTGTAAATTTCTCAGCAAAATTTGCTTCTATTTCAAAGTTAAGTTTTGAATATTGAATTTGGTTGTATTGACTTTGCAATTGTAAATTACGCTTGTTTATGTTATGTTGTAATAAATAAAATGCAAGCTAATTTTGCTAATTAAGTTTACCTAATCATAAGCAAAAATTATTTCTTTCAGTGTATGAGCGTCTGGGCTCGGTTGCTTATATACTAAGTTTGGTGAAGGGGTATTTGGTAATTGATTTGATGATTGATTATAGTTATTGGTTTATGATTTGGATTGTGGATGTTTAGATTTGATTGATGTTCAGTTGTTGATTGTTGAGAATAGGTTTCTGTTTGGTTTATGAGAGATTCGTTGTAGTTTGGTGGGTAGTGGTTCTGTAGATATATATTGGGGATAATGCCCATTTAGAGAGGGTGTGTGTGCTCGTTTTCCATTTGATTTTGCATTGGTTGAAGTGGTGAAGGATCCGATTTCAGTGTCTCTCCGGTTACTGGTCGGATCCGTTGGAGTTTTCCTGATTATTGCACTGTTTGTTCTGAATTTTGTATTGGTTGCGCGTATATCACAACACTCTTAAGGAATATTTACGATCCTTTACAGATGTTAACAGAAACAATTGGGACGAAATGTGCCACTACGCCACATTCGTATATAATACAACACCCCATTGTTCAACAAATTATACCCCTCATGAACTCGTTTTTGGACGACCAGCTGTCATTCCTAGTGTCATACAACGAGAATCAGAACCTATATGTAATTTTGACGATTACGTCACTGAACTCAAATCCAAATTACAAATAGCCCATGAGATCGCAAGACGAAACATCATAAGTCACAAACACAAAACCAAAATACAATATGATAAAACACAAAACCCCGCCGAATTACACATAGACGATTATGTCTATTTAAAAAAAGAAAATAGGAGAACAAAACAAGACCCAATATGGCTCGGCCCTTATAAAGTGATTGATATCAAATCACCTGTCAACACCGTTATTAAAATAAACCAGAAGAACATTATGGTGTTACAAAATTAAACTCATCAAATCAAAATCACCATTGAAAAACCGATACCCAACCATCACAAAAACCATTCCAATATGCCCAACAACAATTGGTCATACAGCAAAAACTACACAACCCCTTCAAACAATCTAATTTAATCCAAACCATCGTTGAAACTTAAAATACAACCAAATAACCACGAGCAAAAACAACCACTTCAAAATTGTATATTAAAATAAAAAAAAAAAAAAAACTCTAAAAATCAAGGTTTATAATCATCTTTATTTTTCAAACTCCCCAAACTCCTAACCACGATTCAGGTTCTGATTTAAGTTAGAAAACCACCCAAGTAAAGTGGCATCCACCTCGGCTTCCATGGCTGCTTCTTCTCTTATCCGCCGCCGCTCGAGCAGCTCCCTCATCTCTGCCTATGAGATATCCATTTCAGCAGGTAACTCATGCACATCCTCCTGCTATTGAAACGGCACCGAAAAATTCCGACACCGAAAATTTCCGAAATCGCGGAACCACTCACTATGCTAACCAGAAAAGGCACTCCTTTTATATTCTCAGAACAATGTACACAAGCGCTAAATACCCTAAAACATCAGTTAACTCAACCACCAATTCTCAAATATCCTGACATGAATAAACTCTTTGTATTAACAACCGACGCAAGCGATTACAGCCTCGGTGCTATACTATCTCAAATATATCCATCAGGTGAATTCCCAATAGCATATGCTAGTAGATCACTTGGAAAATCAGAACGAAATTACAGTACTATAGAAAAGGAAATGCTCGCAATCTAATAATTTGAGTCCCTATTTATATAGTCGAAAGTTTACTATAATTACAGATCATAAACCACTTGCCGGTAACCTAGTTAAAACACCAAACCGAATATTGAAATGGAACCTCAAGCTGTCAGAGTACAACTTTGAAATTTTACATAAATCAGGAAAATCCAATACTAATGCCGACGCATTAAGCCAAATAAAACACAACAAAATATAACACATAATACAGTTCCCAAAAATAACCAGAAAATCGAAGTAGTAATCGATCCCAGAAAACGACAACAAATACTTGAAGAATACCACAACTTACCTTTAAGCGGTGACGCTGGCACATGGCGTATTTACAAACGTATACGTATGTCATACTATTGGCCCAAAATGCTTCTCGACATAAATAAATTTATTCGTAAATGTCACTTATGTAAACGAAACAAATCTCACAAAAAAACCAAAGCCCCTTTACAAATTACAAGTACGTCAGATCACCCATTCCAAAGAGTTGCATTTGATATCGTAGGACCCTTACCTACATCAGAAATAGGTGACAACTACCTATTAACTTTTCAAGACGATTTACTAAAATTTTCGGGAGCCATCCCAATACCTGACCAAACTGCCAATACCGTCGCAAAAGCTCTATGCGAATTCTACATAACCAAATATGGCGTTTGGGCTCGTTGACTTATTATCTAGGTATGTTGAAAGGGTTTCTGTGTTTTGATGATTGTTATTTTGTAGATTTGATATTTGGTTGATAATTATATTATGAGCATCTGAGCTCGTGTATTCTTGAACTAAATTTGTTGAAGTGGCGTCTCGGCCTGGTTGATTGTAAGGTAATTGATTAAATGATTGGTTAATTGAGTTATGATCGTTTGGGCTCGTTTGCTTATAAACTAGGTTTGTTGGGACGGCGCCTGTGCCTGGTTGATTGTTTGATAATTTGATTGATGGTTGATTGGTTATGTTATGAGCGTCTGGGCTCGGTTGCTTATATACTAAATGTGTTGAGGTGGCGTCTGGGCTTGATTGATTGTTTGATAATTGGTTTAATGTGTTATAATCTTGCTTATGGGCTAAATATGATGGGATGGCGTCTGGGCCTAATTGGTTGTTTGATGATTCCATTAATGGTTGATTGATTTGATTTTGAGCGTCTTGGCTCGTTGGCTTATATACTAAGTGTGGTGAAGGGGTATTTGGTAATTGATTTAATGATTGATTATAGTTATTGGTTTATAATTTGGATTGTAGATGTTTGAGGTTGGTTGGAGGTTTCTGCTTGGTTTATGTGGGATTCGTTGTAGTTTGATGGGTAGTGGTTCCGTATAGATATATATTGGGGATAATGCCCATTTGGAGAGGATGTATGTGATTGTATGCCATTTGATTTAGCATTGGTTGAAGTGGTGAAGGATCCGATTTCAGTGTCTCGCCGGTTACTGGTCGGATCCGTTGGAGTTTCCCTGGTTATATAGTGTTCTGTTTGTTCTGAATTTTGTATTGGTTGCGGGTATATCATATTGATACGCATATTATTAAATTTATTGGTTAAATCTTGGGTATCGGGAGGTGTGGATGGATGGATTTGGTTATTGGTTTGGTTGAAGCTTTTGCTGAAAAATTTGCTACGACATTCATTGAATTTCTGTCCCGTGGTTGTTTGCAGTGTGAACAATATTTTGGTGAAAGTTTATTTATTTGGGGGTTTGGTCTGGATGGTGTTTGATGTTGTGTGGGGGTGAACTGATTTCGGTTATTTTGTTGATTGAATTAATACATTGGTGGTTTTGTTGAATTGGTAGTGAATATTGTTTGTTAGAGAATTGCGGTCGATTTGGATTGTAATATGTATTTTTTGGTTGGTACATTGGGGTCTGGAATTGTGGCTGGTATTGTTGGGTATCGTATGCGGCATCTGTCCTATGTGTGATTCGGTTGGTTGCAGTAATTGCATATGATTTGTCGGTTTATTGGTTGTGGTCTGTGGTTGTAGATTGGTAGCGGTTTTTCGGTTAGGTCATGTATTGTATGATTGGTTGGGGTTGGGGCGAGCATACTTTCTATGATTTCTATTTCGTTAATGATGTTTTCTATGCTTTTAGCTGTTGAAGTAAATATTTTTTCTCTTATAATCCTATTATTTAAACTGTTTTTGAATATTTGTGTAGAATTTGTATCCAAGAGTTCTTCATATGATGGGTCGATCTGGTTTAATTTGAATTTTGTTTTGAAGCCTGTCTTCTATTGTTGTAGGGCTTCTAATAGTCTGTATCCGTAATTGCGTGCAGTTTCGCCGTATTTCTGTTGGATATTGGTGTATCCTTTTTCTAATTCAGCTAATGAATACGTTTTAGAATACATGTTGTTGAGTATGTCTCTTAGTGTTAGATAGTCATCAATGTTTCTGTGTGTTATTCTGGTGAACGCTTCGCCAGTCAGTCATAATTTTATTAGTGTGATAAATTTGTTCTTTTCAGCTTCTGTTGTTAGGTTGTTGTATATATTGTCGGCTGTTGCTGTGAATCTGAATAGGTCGTCTGTTCGTCTATTTATGTTTTCTCTGCTGAATTCCGGGACTGAGTTTGAGACATTTTGTTGTAATTGTAGTGCTTCTTGTGGGGTCATTTCTGGATTTATTATTAAATTTGTTTCGGGGGGTTTTTGTGGTGATTTTGGTGGTGTAATAGGTGATTTGATTAGAGTTTGATTTGGGGTGTGTAAGGTTGTATGGTTTTTGATGTTGTTGGTTTCGTGGAAGTGGAGGTGCGAATGTTGGCCTTTGAATATCAGTGATGTTGAGTAGAGGAATTTGTGGTGTTTGGGGTTTAAATTTTTTTGGTTTTGGTGGAAGGATTGGTGGTGTATGCGATCAAAGAATAAATTTGTTCTTCCAAGTTAATTCTTATATTATCTTTATCAAACTCTGTAACCTCAACTATTTTAAATTTCGTAGGGTAACATTTATTTGAACAAAATTTCTTTCAATGTCCTCCAATTCGATTATGTGGATTAATTTTGAGTAACTTTCTATTACTCTAGCTTCTCCTAATTGAAGAGCTAACACTCCCTTCCCGTTGTTCAGATCGAAGTGTTCTAAACTCTGTGTCGCTACAGCCTGGAATAACAGAATATTATATTTGTTAAGGTGTACACTACAATTTCTTTTTCTACGCTTATGCACTTTGCGTTTGTTAGTTACGACAGTTACGTCATTGTCTTTTGTTACTGTGTGCTTTATGTATTTTGGTACTAACTTGTCGCTTGTCGTAGATTTTTTCAAAGATTGTTTCACCTTCATGAAATTGTATTGGCTCTTGGCGTGTTGTATTCAGAGTATTAATATTCCTAGATTTATTTTGCAGATTTGCTTGCTTCCTTAATAATCTTTGTTATGTCGATTTTGTATGATGTCTGCTCCGTGCTTTGAACAACATCTTTAATTTTATTGACTTTATTGTCTAATCCTAATTGTTCAGTATTCTTGGTACCTGCCTGAACACTAGGCTTGCTAGAGACTATGGAGTCGATTGTTTCCGGGTAAGATAACGATTTATTATGTAATAATTTATTTAATTGAATTCGTGACAAGGCGTCTGCGTTCGTGTTAGATGTACCTTTTTTGTAACAGATTTCGTAGTCGTACACTCTAAGACGCATACGCCACCTAACTATTTTAGAATTCGGGTCTTTTGCATTAAATATAGTGAAACGGAATAACTTCTACTTGCGTAGAAGCAATTCTGTTTCATAGAATTGCTATTACTCGCTCTTGTGCCCCCATGCGGCTTTAATACCCGTAGCTCCAGCGGCAGGGGTACGTTTGGTCGTGGGTGATGGGGCACGCGAGTAGTAACCTTGATTACCGCATTTTTAGGTTCTTACACATTTTTTTTTGACAAGACTGCATAAAATATGCCGCCTAACGGTGGGCATAGGGATCAGATGTTGGCACACCAATAGGTGTGGAAGTATACTCCAACGATGTTCTGGGCTATTAAGCCGTGGTTGTTAATTGAATAATTTAGGGTAGCATTATTACCCTAAATTAATTATACGTGATAAAGAAAATTTTTGTTTTGCCAGAGGGATCTTAATTTGTTTTGACCTACGGCCCTAGTGATTAGTAAGTATTTTTTTTTATTTTACATCTGCAAAGCGTTGCTGGTAGAAGGGTGTGCAATGCCTGAGGCACTGTTGCTTATGAACCACCCGTTCCTTTTCCCAGAGGAACAACCTACATACGCTTTGCGGATCGGTACCGCTTGATGTAGTATGGTGAGGTTATGTTTATACTTAGTAAAATACCGCCAACTGCCTGGAATTGTCCCAACTTGATCTTCTACCAAAATAATATGAAAACCCAAACAAATCACTGTTTTTTTTTCTTTTTTGTTTTTTTATTTAAAACAAATTATTCACTATCAATAAAACCACTGACAAAAAAACTATACTTAATTAACTCACTAAAGTTCCCGGAAAAACTGACCCCTTACCAAAATTTTGGTACGGTATTTATACATATTACTTGGTTGAGGCGGGAGGGGAAAATTTTTAGTACAAAATGTACTACTCTCGCAACCAAATATAATTATTTCTGTCATATTGGCAGTGTTATAAAATAAACACTTGGGGAGTTTATGTATGCCGCGAAAACTGCAACGTTTTAAATTCCTACTTAGGTCGTTCGATTAACTTTAAGTAGGAAAGTAGAACATTTGCTTTTATCGCGGACATAAACAACATATGGATACGTAATCCAATTACAAAACAAATATTTACGTTCACTCATTTGCATTATATAATAATTACATTATAAACGAATTGAGTGAAGTAGGTTGCAATTGGATCGCGTAAACAAGAAATATTTGTATGTTTGCTGTATTGCAACTTATACAAATTTTTAGGTATATGAATGCAACAACAAGCACAGAGAAGCATTTGTAATTTCGGCATGACTAAATATTTGAGGAATTTTTGTGAAGATTATCTCTTCAAGGTCATGGCGAAATTACTTCAAAAATTATTATTATGATTATATGAAAATTGCGTGGGTTGAGTTTTTAGAATTGATAACGGAATAAATTCCGTTACAATAGCCAGACCAGGGGTTTACGTATTTCACCGCCCAAACTATCGCCAATAGTTCCTTTTCTATGGTGCTATAGTTAATCTCTGTTTTCGAGAGTGTCTTTGATGCAAAGCATATAGGCAAATCACTACCTATTTTACCCTGTGATAAGACTGCACCTAACGCGAAATAGGATGCGTCTGTTGTTAGTACAAAGAGTTGTTCAAAGTCAGAAAATTTTAAAATGGACATTGCGTTAAAGGTTTCGTAATTTTAAGAAAATTTTTGATAAACTTTCGGTGATAACCGATCATTCCCAAAAATGATTTGATTTGCTGTTGCGTCTGGGGTAAAGGCATTTGTGTTATTGCATCGATTTTAGCCGGATTGGGCTTAACGCCTTCAAGTAGGTTTTATCCAACTGTATTTTCAAATTAACTTTTCTTAATTTGCTAAATCCTTTTCCGATGTCTAACATGTGCTCTTCTAGCCTTGTACTATATATTATTATATCGTCTAGATAGTCCATGACACGTTGAAACGTGCTTGGCGTATTTTTTAAGCCGAAGGGCATTCGGGTGAATTCGAAATGCCCTGACTCAATTATGATACCGGTTTTAGAAATGTCTTTTGGGTGCACCTAAATTTGGTGATACCCGGAAACTAAATCTATATTAGAAAAATAGATAGCTTTTCCTAGTTTATCGAGGATATCCGTAATGTTAGGAATCGGATATTTATCGTCTATGGTTTGTTTGTTTAATTGCCTATAGTCAATACATACTCGATATTGTTTATTTCCTATAGTCAGGTTTTTTTTTGGTACCACTATTTCATCCAAGGTGAACAGGATTTCCGTATTATACCATTCTCTCGGAGCTTATCCATTTGACTTTGAATTTCTTTTTTTTTTAAAGAGATCATATCTATATCTTTTCATATAGACCGGTTTTTCATTTTCTTTGTAGAAAATGTCTACAAACTCCTTACGTAATTTAAAAATTCGTTTTCTTTCCTCTTTATTCAATCCTTCAAGCCTTAATTTGGCCCCAAGGTCTTCTAACTGGAAAGGGTCGCTTTCCACAAAAGAATGAAAATTAATTTCATTAAACTCGTTTAATGGTTGTACTTCTATAGGTTCCACTAAAAATACTTCCTTAGATTCGTTAGATTCATTTATTATTTCTACACCACGCTTTAGTTTTGTTACTTGTTTTGTATATGCTTTCTTATATAAAATTGTCCATTTGAAAATTTGACAGGAATTTCCACAACTATGTTTGTTAGTGGTTCCAAAACGAAAGGTTTAATATATGATTGTACTTTATCATGTAGATTTATTGCAAAGGTTGGACTTTTTAATTGTTTGCAATCTAATAATACATTTGCACTTATATTTGCAAGATTTTCGTATCCTATTAGCCCATCAAAAAATTTGTGAAATTTTAGAATATAAAATTCGATTGGTTTACCAATTTCTAAATAATTTATTTATTTTTATTATTTATATAAATAATTTATAAGGTTTTTTTTTTAGTAAATAATTAAGTACTCAACTTGATATTGTTAGTATTGATTTCACCTAATTGTTGTTTAATTTAGTACATGAACCTAATGATATGTTATAAGAGTCACATGAATTTGGTCAGGTAGTCAATTTTTAGTTTTATGTATTATCTTTTTATGTGTGGGATAGTCTAAGTGATAGAGTATTGGGTTAGTGTACTTAGGTACTCGGGTTCTCAAACCCCGATGATTCCAATGTGATTTAATCTCTGTTATCTTAACTAGTTCCGTATTAATTTTATGTTACGTCATAGCATACATAAAATATGTATCTTTGGTTGTTTTTAGTTTTTTGCGTTATATTTTGCAATCGCAAAATATGCGTGTCATGCGATATGTATTAATTTATATATATATATATTTTATTAACCTACATACGTAAAATGTACATTATGTTTTTGGGTTCCGTATTACTTTGTACGGAATTCATAAATTTATTTGCAAGTTACGATTTATCTTTAAGAATATTATTTTCCTTTGAAATTACTATTTGAAATACTTGTGTGATAATCGTCTGTGTTTTTGGTTTTTTGGCCATTAGGGCATGAGTGCCTCCGATTTTTCGCTGAAATGTTCATTTGCTTCTTTTATCATAAGTGGGATCTGCCATGTGGTGTCTGGCAGGTCACCTCCTTTTTTGAGCTGCGTTTCGGCCCAGGCGTCCGCGTCGAAACTTTCAATTTTTTCTATTTTCTCCCAGATTGGGTCGTCCGTGCTGATATAGGAGACTGGGTCGTCTTTAATCAGTTGTTCTACGCTTGGTTGTTTGTGTTTCAGCTCTTGTAGCTTTTTGATCTCCTTCCTAATTGCCTCTACCTTTTGTTCGACCGTTTTTATGTGCTTTTGGCGATGACATATCGCCAAGATTCGTTTCGCTTCTTTTATCTCTTGTCTTTTTGCCTGGATTTGGCCTGAGTAGGTTTTTAGTGTTGCTTTTGTTGCTGTTTATATATTTTAATTTGTTGCCATGGTTGAAGTTAAGGTTCTTGCTCTATATTCTTCTAGGGTGATTCTCTTAGTTGATGACATGGTTACATGGTACTGTGGATGGTTTGTAGTTGATTGTTTAATTCTGGTTAGTAAGTTTTCTGTTAGTAATTGGATTTTTGCCTCTTTGTTTTTTGTTTTGTTTTTGTTTTTATTTTTGTTTTGTATTTGTTTATGTTTTTTGTTTGTATAAATTTTTTATTTTTTTCGTTATTTTTTTTGGGGTGAAATTTGTGGAGCAGTGGAGTGTTGTGTTGTATACAAAAATGGCGTAGTGACACATTTCATCCCAATTGTTTCTATCGATGTCCGTGAAGGATCTGAGGTATTCTTTTAGTGTGTTATGAGATTTTTCTAGAGCTCTATTTGTCTCGGGATAGTATGAGGTGGTTGTTATATGTGCTTTAGTTTTAGCAATTTACTAATCTCCTTGAAAGTGTTACTTATGAAGTTGCTGCCTGTATTGTTCACATTCATGTATTGTTTGATCTGGTATTGGGATGGCTCCCGAAATTTTTGTTAAGTCATCTTGAAACGTTAAAAAATAGTTGTTTCCTGTTTCTGTTGTGAGTAAGGGTAATATTATGTCGAATGCGACTCTTTGGAATGGGTGTGTGGACGTATTCGTGATTTGTAAAGGCATTTTGTTTTCGGTGTGATTTGTTTTTCTTGCACAGTTGGCATTTCCTAATAAATCGGTTGATGTCTAAAAGCATCTTTAGCCAATAATATAACATTTTAATGCGCTTATACGTACGCCATGGTTGAGATTTTGATATTCGTCAAGGATTTGGTGCCGTTTGTGGACATCTGCTACTATTTCAATTTTCCTGTCGTTCAGCTTAGGTTTTAAATCTATTAGGTGTGTTGTTTGATTCTTAGCCGTTGTTAGATGCAACTGAGTGCATCCGCATTTGAGTTAAGTTTGCCTGATTTATGTATGATTTCGAAGTTGTGCTCCGATAGTTTTAAGTTCCATTTTAGAATACGATTAGGGATTTTAGTTAGATTACCGGCAATGGGTTTATGGTCGGTGTATATGGTGAACTTCTTACCGTAAAGGTATCGTTTAAAGTTGTTAACAGCCCAGTATATGGCTAACATTTCTTTTTCGATTGTTGAGTAGTTGCGTTCGGATTTACCTAATGCTCGGGTGGCACAAACGATGAGGAATTCGCCTTGTGGGTCGATTTGGGATAGGATTGCGCCTAAACTGTAGTCGCTGGCTTGCTCGTATTGTTCGGAAAAGACAAATGGAGTTCCCTTGCGTGTTAATTTTGTTAGAGGTTCGGCTACATCAGAGAATTTTGGGATGAACCTTCGGTAATAGTTAGCAAGTCCTAGAAATGATTGTGTTTCAAGCATGTTTCGTGAGGTTGGGAAATTTTGTACTTCGTTTACAGTAGACTGATTTGGTTTTATTCCGTCTGGGGTTATTACGAGACCCAAAAAGGTAATTTCTTTCCGTAGAAATTGGCATTTGGTGCACTGAAGTTTAAGGTTGTTTTGACGGCAGATTTCGAATACTTCTGAGAGTTTGCTGTTATAGTCTTTTAAAATGTTTACCATAGATGATAACGTCGTCAAGATAAATAAACCCTTTGAGGCCTAGAAAACCTAGAAGAACATGATTGATTGTTCTTTGAAATGTCGCTTGGGAAATTTTTAATCCGAACGGCATTCGAGTGAATTCGAAGTGGCCATAGTCGGTACTGAATGCTGTTTTATGGGACTTTTATGCTGTTTTGTCGTTTTGGTTCATTTGGATCTGGTGGTATCCACTAGCCATATATGGGAAGTAGAAAAATATTGGGCGTGACCGAGTTGGTCGAGAATATCATTAATATTTGGAAGTAGAAATGAATCGCCTATAGTTAAGTCGTCCAACTTTCGGAAATCAACATCAACTCTCCATTTTGGCTTGACATCGGCTCCTGGTTTTTTAGGAATTGCGAGGAGGGGGCTATTGAAAGACTGAAGCTTGGCTGTATTTTGCCTTCATTAAGCATTTCTTGAACCGGTTTGTTTATTTCGTCTCTGTGCTTTTGTGGACGTGGACTGGTTTTGAGTCGGTGTATAAATTTATACTGTGTTGTGCTCCGTTAATGGTCGTTAGTCCGTCACCTTCTATGAAAAATATGTCTTCGTACTGTAGGCATAAGTTTACTTTGGATATATTTTCTTCTACGTTGTTTCTTGAGTCTAAATTTTCTGTAATTATCTGAGTGATCTGATCCTTTCTGTTGTTTGGATTGTTTTGTTGGCGTTTGTTTGAGTATTGTGGTTCATTTGGTAGTGTTTCTAATTCTGGCTGGACATCTGTGAGTTCTGTGTATTCCGTTAATGTATTAGCTACTACAATTTTTGCTTTGTGGTTGATTGGTTGTATGAGTATGTTAGGAGTGAATACACCAGGTTGTATTTCAGTCGCTGGACAGATTGATAGCTTATTGTTAGTAGTTGGGATTTCGATTATAGTTTCGCTTCTTGCAGGTAGTGTGATTTTGTTATTGGGTTTATTAGAAAACGGTCTAGCATGTTTGGTAATTAGAATTTAGGTTTTTCTGGTTTTTTATTGGTTTTAACTTCTTTAGGAAATGCGAATTTAGGATTGTCGAGGTTGTAATGATACTTGCATTTGGTTATCGTTTTCTGTATCTAATTCTAAGTTTTATTTGTTTCTTAATTGAGATTTAGGAGCGTCGTGGCTTTGGCTTGTCTTATTGTGTAATGTACGAGGAGCTGGTCCTGCTTGATTTATTTGTTTATTCTTAAAAGTTAATGTTTGAGAGTCTGGACTCGATTTATTTGTTTGTTGAGCAACTGGGCTCTGCTGATTTGTGTGTATTTTGTTTGTATCTGTGAAGTTTATTTACATCTGGGGAATGGTACCCATTTGGAGAGAATATTCGTTGCTGGTTCCGTGGTCGGTATTGAATTGAATTAAATTGAGCTCTTAGGAGAGAACAGGTCGGATCGGTTGAAGTTTCCCTGGTTCGACTGCATAGCTTTTTCTTGCTGGTTAATTTCTTATTGTGGATGTATCATGTTGATGCGCATGCTTCCGAATTTATTTATAACTTCCTCTGTATCCCTTTGTTTGTTTGATTCTGATTTGGAGGGTTGTAACTTCTTGATAGGAATTTGCTGGGAAAGGTTGTCTTGCGGATGGGAATTGTGAATTCTGTGTTCGATATAGTGTGAATTGCTGTTGCTGGAATCTTTTGTTGTTTTTTATTCTTTCATGGTTCATCCGTGTCCTGCAGATGCCCACGTGTGGTTACGTCATTGGCAGTAATTGCATGTAATCTGTGTCGGCTAATTTCCTATTACTTGTGTTTGCATTTGTGGTGTTAGTGGTGTTGCTATACTTGTGGTTAGTGCCAGCATTTTTTCGATGGCTTCTGTTTCTCTGATTATTTCATCTACATCATTTGCTTTTATTGTAGAGTTTTTTTCTCTTAGAATTATGTTGTTTGTCTTTTGAGTTTGTGTTTTTAATATGTATCCTCGATTTGTGGTATAGATTCTACTTTGTTTTGAAACCTTTCTTGTATTTTGCCAGCGCTTCTATTAGGTGCTACTCGTAATTCCACGTTATTTTCCCACAAGTTTGTTCGAATTCTGTGAATCCGCGCTCCAGTTCATTTAGCGTGTATGATTTTGCATACATGTTGTTTAATACATCTTTTAGTTCAGGGGGTCGATTCTTGTTCCGTGAAAAAATGAAAAGAAAAAAATATTTTCATTTTCATTTTCACGGATGTTTTTCATTTTTTCATTTCACAGAACAAAATTATGCGATTCTTATTGTCTTAATGAAAACATTTATTCAGCACAACATTCGTCAATACTGAGTATTTTTTTTTCATATTGTACTAGATCGCTGAATACATTTAGCATTTTAGTCTGTCAAGTCAAAAGCAGAAAAAAGAATTTAAAAATTTCAACCTTAATTATAAAAGTTATTAAAGTAATAAATAAGTGGTATATAAAGTGAACACATATATGTATATATATTTATAAAATGATGAGTTAGGCTATTCAACTGATAGAAAGACGCAGAAGAAATTATCAAAGGTAATTGCACCAAAAAATTATATACAGAAACTAAAATTTAATTTTATTTTTTAGGCAGAATATTCGAGTGATACGGAAACGTTTAAGAGACACTCAAAATCCATTTGAGATACTCTCGGATACGCAGTTTATAGATTTATATAGGTTTCCTAAACCTATTTGTATTGATGTAATAATTAAATTATCGCCATTATTGCCTAAAACAGAACGAATTCATGCAATTCCCAGTAATTTAAAAGTTTTATGCGCATTAAGATTTTTTGCGACTGGATGTTTCCAACGCGCTGTTGGTCAAGACGTCATGGCAACCGTCTCCCAAACTTCCGTTAGTCGGATAATTTCAGAAGTAGCAGAAGCTCTCAATTCTGTAGCCTCGGAGTACGTGCGTTTTCCGACGGACCAAGAAATGATTCGTTCAAAACAACAATTTTTCAACATTTCTAATTTTCCGGGAGTTATTGGAGTAATTGACGGGACACACATACGGATTTCTGCCCCCGTAAGTAGTATCGAGCACGTGTACTACTGCAGAAAAGGTGGACACTCAAAAAATGTTCAAATTGTTTGTGACGCGAACTATTCTATAATAAATTTACATACGAGGTTCGTAGGGACGGCGCATGATGCCTATATATGGCGTCGCTCCAATTTAAAGAATATTTTGGAAACAAAATATTCAAACGGAGAGCGAAACTTTTGGCTATTGGGCGATAGTGAATATCCTTTACAGCCGTGGTTAATGACCCCTATCCAAAACGACGTTACGGATGCTCAAGAAAAATATAATATATCCCACAAAAAAACGCGATGTTTAGTGTATTAGAATAATAATTCCGTTGCATTGGAATAATAAAATCTCGATTCCGATGCCTTTCTAAAGAAAGAGTTTTATTTTATACTCCTGAAAAAGCAGGTAAAATAATAAATGCATGCGCCGTGCTTCATAATATTTTAATAAAAGCTCGTGTTCCTTTGCCAGATGAAAGTGGGCTAGACTATGATGATGAAGCAGTCCCTGATGAAGCAATAAATCCTCAATCGATTTTGAATGAAGCGCGTAGGGTACAGACAAATATAGTTAATGAATATTTCAATTAAGTTTAATTTTTAAAAATAAATTTCAAACTTTGTTTTAATTTAGATTTTATCTTTAATCTCATTTAATGTATTTAATATATTTTGTAATACATTAAGTTTTTTTTGTTCTAAATCTAGTTTTTGGCGTTTTATTTCAAGTTTCTCTTCCTCTATTTTTAATATTTTAGATAAATTTTCATCATCGGCGGTATTTTTTTTCTTGTTTTTGGGTGGTATACGTGGTGCTGTTTTTTTTGGCTGGGGCAGTTGGATTATTTGATCGTCATCGGTGGGAATTATAGTAATATCGATTATTTCGGATGTTGTCGGGACTGAAAAATCAGTTGTATTTTCATCTAAATACTCGATGGAATTATATTGAGTTATCGTTGACTCAGATTGTGTTGAATTTAACTAAAGAATATATACTTTTTACGCTATTGGCCGTAGGCACTTGGCGAAACACACTAATACTTAATAAAGACATTTTTATTAATCACTTGTTTTTTGTTTCGCAGTTATTTTGAATAATTTTCAAAAAGTTTAAAAAATCACTCGATCGATTTCGACTTGTTAGGTCATCATCAGGAGTATCTACTGATTTGTGTTAGTAAAAAATTTTGTTATATAGTAGAAAAAAGCAAAATATAAATAAAAGAAGGAGGGCAAAAAATAAAAAATAAGCAATAAAAGCAAAATATAAATAAAAGAAGGAGGGCAAAAAAAAAAAAAAAAAAATAAAAAAAATAAAAAATAAGCAATAAAAATTTTTATTGCTTATTTTTTATTTTTTTTTTTTTGCCCTCCTTCTTTTATTTATATTTTGCTTTTATTGCTTATTTTTTATTTTTTGCCCTCCTTCTTTTATTTATATTTTGCTTTTTTCTACTATATAACAAAATTTTTTACTAACACAAATCAGTAGATACTCCTGATGATGACCTAACAAGTCGAAATCGATCGAGTGATTTTTTAAACTTTTTGAAAATTATTCAAAATAACTGCGAAACAAAAAACAAGTGATTAATAAAAATGTCTTTATTAAGTAAAGAATATATTTGATTGAAAGATATGTTATTAAATTTGTATTATAAAACACAATTGATTTGGTTATACTTACTATCTCTTGTTGCTCACCAAGTTCAGGTAAACCAACGTCTCCGTCAACAGCTTGTGGTGTCATGATTGACAATATTCTCTCCTCAATATCTGTTAGGGGTTTTGGCACTTTGGTTCCATTAATACCGCTCTTATTTTTAATCGCAACTAGTTGCGCGTGGCGGTCTTTTGCATACAATCTGAAAATAAATTAAAATGTATACCTATTGTAATTATTAAAAAGTTATATATTATAAACTAACCTTTGGTCGATCCAGAATTTTCGCCATTTTGAACCCTCCTTATTGGCTCCTCCTAATGCATTTAATTCATTTCCCAAACTATTCCAGGCATCGTCTCGCATTCGAGCTCCATCAACAGACGTAAACCAATAATTGAAATAAAATTTTAAATACATATTCTGACATGTACCTATTACTTTTAAGGTTTTTTATATTATTTTTACCTGTCATGAGCCAACTCTAAATTTAACTCTAGGAAATCGACTAAAAATGCCTTCTGTGCCTCAACTAGGTCGTTTGCCTTTTATCTTTTTCTCCATTTTTCTAAAATGTTCACAATATTTTAATAAATTCTATTTTCTAATAAAGTGAATATTGCTTTGAAATACATAACTACGTAATAAGTATATAAAATTATTATATAACTAAAATATTACATACCTAATTACGCCTTTCTTTAAAACTCAGTTTTGGAAGAAAGAAAAATTAAATTGTTAGAAACTAAATGTCAACTAATTTGAAATTGGTAAACCCCATAAATAAAATAACCAATAGTTGATAAAAGTGTCGCTAGTTGCGCTGGTAAATTAAGAAAAAAATAAACAAACCAATAAAATGTTTGCAAATGTCGAGTTTTCAGTTTAAATTGGAATAAATTATCCTTAAAATACATTTAAAATACTTAAATTGTGTATTTAATATTTAGTAAGCCCATTTTAAAAAATTTATTTTTCTTTTCACGACTATAAGCATCGATGAAAAAAAAAATTTCATATGAAAAGATTGTGACGTTATTTTTTTCATTCTCATGTAATGCGAATCAGAAAAGTTAACTTTTCACTGAAAACACTTTTCATAGCAGTTTTCACTGAACAAGAATCGACCCCCTGGGAGTCAATTCGCGTTCCATGAAATAATGAAAATTAAATTTTTTTTTCATTTGCAATCGAGTAGGTTTGAATTGCCCATAAGAAATTATGATTTCACACAGTGGAATTTAAAATTACGTGCAAATAATTCAAACTACTAGATTGCAAATGAAAAAAACTTTTCATTTTCATTATTTCATGGAACGCGAATTGACCCCCAGGATAGTTATTTATGTCTCTCTGTGAGATTCTGATGTAGGCTTCGTCGGTCAGCCTTAGTTTAAATAACTGGTAAAAAATGTTTTTTTATCCTCTGACTTCAATCTGCCATAGATACTATTTGCTGTATCTGTGAATCGTGTGAGTTTGTCTGATATGTTTGGGGGAATTCTCGCCGCTGAACCCCGGGACGAAGCTGCCGATATTTTGCTGGATTTGGTTTATATTCATCTTTTCTTCTTTTTGTGTCTGGTTCACCTTTCCTGTAATGTTTGTATGATCGTTTGCTGTTTTTGTGGACTGGAGAGTTTGTGGTCCTTTTTCCTCCTGTTTATCTTGTCTTCTGTTTTCTGTGTTTATCGGTATGGTTTTAGTTCTCTCTTCGGTTACTTGTGCGGTTTGACAATCTGCTGGGGTGAGTGTTGCTTGTGTCTGGTTTTGTTTTTGGTTCGTTGTTTCAGTTTCGTTTAAATTTTGTTGTGGTTTTGGAGTGATCGAGTCTAGCACGTTAGGTTCTAATTTTTTTATGAGCCTTTCGCTTACTCGGGTTGGTGATCTAGCTATTTTTTGCGATTTCCTTTCGAACTGTGCTGGACCGCTCATTTATTTTTTAGGTTTGCCTAATCTTGTTATGCGGCTATTTACGAAAAGCTTTTGGGTTTAGTTGATGGGTGTACGACCGCAAGTTAGTGCGAATGGCTGTGTGAATTGAGAGATTGGTATTTCGACTTGGTAAATTTGTTTAACTATAGTGGTATAATTTTGCTACTTAATTCTAATCGCATCAGGACGGACTCTACAGCGCCAAATGTTTTATTTTTTTTTTTTAGTTTTACACGCGTAATTTAATTTCTGTTTCAATTAACAATTCTTAAAACAAATTTTCCATCGTCAACTTTTTATGTGTCTCCGATACCAATACATTTGTGGTAGACGGTAGCGTTGGACGTGAACCGATTTCGATTCGGTGTTTAAATTAATGTTGTGTTGTACTCCGTTAATGGTGGTTAGTCGGTCGCCTTCTAAGAAAAATATGTCTTCATATTTTAGACATAGGTCTATTATGGTTATATATTTTCTTCTACATTGTTTCCGGTGTCTAAATTTTCTGGATTATCTCTGCGATTCGGTCTTTTCGGTTTTCTGATTGGTTTTTATTATGTGTGTCTGGGTATTGTAGTTGGTTTTGTAGTATTTCTAGTTCTGGTCGGAAATTTGTTAGTTCTATGTGTGCCGTGAAGGTATTGGCTATTACAATTTGGACTTTATAGTTATTTGGTTGTACAGGTAGGTTAGGGGTAAATACACTTGGTTGTATTTCGGTTGCTGGTGATGTAAATATGATATGTATATTTATTGGATAATGATGTAAGTATGATGTGAATATGTTGTGAATTATATATATTTTTTAGGAAATGAGATAACTATGAAAAGTTATCTTTTAATTTATAAAATAGTTTCACTCACCAAACTTAAATAAAATCTTAAACACATTAATATTTTGTTAATGATTTGAATTATATATTGTAGTATATTTATAGTATAACTTATAATTTAATTTTATATTCTATTCTTTGCACTTATATAACTTTAATTTTAGATCAATATATCTTTTACTCAACTACTTAATACTAACTTATTACTGTCTTAATCTTTAGTTTATATAGTGGATATTTCCAGGAAATATCCATCATGTTTATCTTACTTTTTTATAATACGGAAATCTTAAAGCTAAATAGTATTTTGGTTATCAAAATACGGAAATCTTATAATTTAGCATATGCATAATTATTAAACATCAACATAAAATATTGTTGAGATATATGATTTAGTTAACGCGGAATTCTTATAGTTTTGTTTTATGTAACAAAATGCGGAAATATTTTGTTAATTATGCATGTGGAAATTTTGTATGATTTCATGATATGAATTATATTTGTAAATCTTGATCTTATTTATCTTAATATGGATATATTGAAATTTATACTTGTGTGATTCATATCACATCAATAAAATTAAGATGTGATATGAATTTACACTATTTTATCTTAAATCTAATTGTATGTATAATGGTTTGTGTCTGAGATAATCTAAATAATTTATAAGGTTTTTTAGTATATAATTAGTACTTTATTTGATATTATTAGTATTGATTTTACCTAAATGTTGTATAATTTGGTACATTAACCTAATAATATGTTATAAGAGTCGCATGACTTTGATCATTTGATCAATTTCTAGTTATATATATTATCTTTTATGTGATTTTTATATGTGGGATGGTCTAAGTGGTAGAGTGTTTGATTACTGTACTTAGGTACTCGGGTTCAAACCGCGATGGTTTCAATGTATCTTAATCTCTGTTATCTTAACCTACATACGTAAAATGTAGATTATGTTTTTGGGTTCCGTATTAGTTTTTACGGAATTCTTGCATTCATTTATGTTTTTTGGTCATATACAGTGTTGTGCCTGTTTTTTACGTTACGTAATATACTCGGTTTTTTACTTGTAAAATACGTATTTTACACATAACAATTTTTTACAAAATGTAAAATACAAAAACTATTCGTAACTAATTCAAAATTACTTATAGTTCATAATCTCAATTCTTACGTATCTATATAAAAAAAAAAAAATTGGATAAAGGTATGATGTAAAATGAGTATTGAACTTTAAATAATTGAATTGAATTGAATTTATTTATAATTCTTCTAATTTATTAATTATAATTAAAAGTAAAATATTTGTAGAAAAAAATAAATAAAATTATTTATTTTTCAAAGAAAATTTGGTTTGTTTCTCAAGTACTAACTTATTTTTTAGAATAGAAAAACAAAATCCACAACACTATGGGATTGAAGTGTAAAACGATTAATCATCAAACCCATTCAATATTAATGCTATAACATTTTAATGTTATCTGTTACAAAAGTTGTTTAGATGATTACGAGAAATCATTACCATCTTTCGATAAGATTATTTAACTTGACACAGACAGAGACATCTGTAGTGCAATTTGTTCTCTATCGATTATTGCTTAAAATAAGAATTGCATTGCTTAAATTAAACAACTTCATACTGCTCTAATATTGTAGCAAAACGAAATAAAAAAATTGTTGCGCTATGTGACGTGAGGAGTAAAAATCCAAAAATTTAGGTGTCATTTGTTATTGTCAAATGTCAACACAAAAAAACAAAAATAAAAATCGAAAAATAAAATCAGGTATATAAAAATTTAAATATTATATTATATCAAAATAATATAATTATATCCACCAGCTCCAAATACACCAGCTCCAAATACACCAGCTCCAAAACTAGAGGATTTTATTACGGCCAAGGAATCAAGGATAGTGCAAATTTGCTTGAAAACGATATTTCGTATGAATGAGTTGGAGTTCAAAACTATGCTTGTTCGATGTATTGCTCATCTTAGCCTTAGCTATAAGAATACGGCAAATCAAAATTTGGCCCGAGATATTAAATTTTTACTAATAAATTAGAAGTAATATAAATAAATTCAAAAATTTCAAATCCATTTCTCATTTTACATCATATATCTAAATTTTTTTTCATATACGTAAGAATTGATGTTTTTGAATTAGTTACGAATGTTTTACGCAGTGTTCCTCGCAGTAATTGCATATGCGAAGTGTATATTTGGATAACGGCTTCTGTAGTTATGTTTATGTCGTATTTTATATTAATTTAACTTAGGATCTTTTATTTTTATAGTTTTTATCGAATAAAATTAAATGTAAAAATATGATACAAATTTACATTTCGTATATTAAGGTTTGCAACTTAGCTAAGGTTTTTAAATACGCGTTTGATTTTATACAATATTATACGTTTTATACAGTTATTTAAGTATAATACCATTTTTTACGTAAAAAATGTATAAAACAGTTTTTTACATACAATTGCACAACACTGGTCATATATGATTTGACCTGCATGTATGTATTTTTATATAGTTATAAAACACTGGACAGATTGAGAATTTGTTGGTAGGAGTTGTCTGCCAACTTTTATAGTACCCGTGCTATAGGAGATGTCTGCTTTGTGTATGTCGAAAAAATCTTCGTCTACGTCTTCTGCCCTCACTGTCGCGATTTTCTCTGTTAAGATTGTGTTGTTCTATCCTCTTTTGAATATTTCTATTAAGTTTGTGTTTAGGTGTTTCGAGTACGCATCCTCAATTTGTGGTAATTCGTATATTTAGTTTTATATCCCATCTTGTACTTTGCAATTGCTACTATTAGGCGGTATCCGTAATTTCTCGTTGTTTCTCCGTATGCTTGTTTCAGCTCCGTGAATCCGCGCTCCAGTTCATTCCATAATACCATTTTTTACGTAAAAAATGTATAAAACAGTTTTTTACATACAATTGCACAACACTGGTCATATATGATTTGACCTGCATGTATGTATTTTTATATAGTTATAAAACACTGGACAGATTGAGAATTTGTTGGTAGGAGTTGTCTGCCAACTTTTATAGTACCCGTGCTATAGGAGATGTCTGCTTTGTGTATGTCGAAAAAATCTTCGTCTACGTCTTCTGCCCTCACTGTCGCGATTTTCTCTGTTAAGATTGTGTTGTTCTATCCTCTTTTGAATATTTCTATTAAGTTTGTGTTTAGGTGTTTCGAGTACGCATCCTCAATTTGTGGTAATTCGTATATTTAGTTTTATATCCCATCTTGTACTTTGCAATTGCTACTATTAGGCGGTATCCGTAATTTCTCGTTGTTTCTCCGTATGCTTGTTTCAGCTCCGTGAATCCGCGCTCCAGTTCATTCAGTGTGTACGACTTTGCGTACATGTTTTTTAGGATATATCTTAAGTGTAGGTAGTTCTGTATGTTTTTTTGTGAGATTCGGATGTAGGCGTCGTCGGTAAATCTTAATTTTATCAGCCTGTTATAAATACTGTCTGCTGGATCTATCAACCTTGTTAAGTTTGTCCGAGATGTTGGGTGTGTTTGCACCGCTCATTTCTGGAGTGTTTATATGATCGTTTACTGGTTCTGTGGTCTGAGGAGTTTGTGGTCTTTCGTTCTCTTGTTTATCCTGTTTTCCAGTTTCTGTGTTTATCGGTATGGTTATAATTTCATCTTCGATGATTTGTGCGGGCTTGTAATTTGCTGGAGTGGGTGTTACCTCTGTCGGGTTTTATTTTTGATTCACTGTTTCAATTTTGTTGTGGTTTTGAGATGATCGAGTCTAGCACATTAGGATTTGATTTTATTCTGAGCCTTTCGCTTGCTCGTGTTGGTGATCTAGCTGCTTTTTGCGATTTTCGAATTGTGCTGGACCACTCATTTATTTATTAGGTTTTATTAATTTGTTTTCGCGGCCGTTCACGTACGAATTGAAAGTTTTTTTTGACGAATGGGTGTTTGACAGATAGGTAGTGCGAATGTGTGTGTGAATTGGGGGATTGGTATTTCGGTTTGGTGAATCTGGTTAACTACAGCGGTATAATTTTGCTACTTAATTCTAGTCCCCAATGGTGCCCATTGGTTAGTGGTTGAATATACTTACAAATTTATTTAGAGTTGATTCAGGCTTGATCTAACAGCATGGCTTGTTCTGGAATTTTGCTCGGCTTACCGGTTTAGTGTAGGTTATAAATTGAAAACGACTGATATATTTTAATATAAGAGATAACACGGATTGGATTTCCACTATCCCGTTTCTCCATGCTAATGTTTTTTCTGAAATTTCTAAATGATTTTTCTGAAATAATGTGTCCTAAATAATTTCTTTCTTTCCTAAGAAAATTACACTTTGCTGGTTGTAATTTTAAGTTATAACATCGCAAAGTTTCTAATATATCTGCAAGCTTTTTGTTATGATCGTTTAATTTTCCCATAGACTATAAGATCATCCAGATATACAAAGTATAAATAGTTCAACTACTATTTATTTAATTATTATCAACATAAATCTTTCACAATATAATTTATTTTTATATATAATTTATTTTAATTTATATCTCGTCGGTATAACAATTCCTATCTTACTAACTTAACTTCTATTTTTTAAAAACTTTTGTTTTTCGCGAACTCACAATATGCGAGTTCAACGAATTAATATGTTGAAAATGTTAAAATAAGCATATATGTATATACACGTAGAAATTAGTTAAGACGACATTGACCGCGTGAATGTAAATAATTGCTTCTTTTACATTGCGGCAATGCCGTAAGAATGAAAGGTAGAATAAAAAAGAAACCCGACATGCTTAACCTAATTACAAATTTATATTCACAACTATCGTAAGCGAATTTTTGAGGCATTCACCTCCCATGCATTTACCTGTCGCGAGTGTGTTATTTTTTAGATTGGGAAATGTTGGATTGCCACAACATAGTTGTGACATCCACAAAAGCATTTAAGTCCTTGGAAACCTGTCAGTATGTGGTTCATAGTCCTTTGGAAAGTACTTTGTGAATTTTTTAAACCAAAAGACATTCTATTGAATTCATAGTGGCCATATTCGGTACTAAAAGCTGTCTTATATTGATCTTGTGGATTCATTTTTATTTGGTGGTATCTACTGGCTAAGTCAAGAGTTGAGAAGTAACTGGAGTGACCTAACTGGTCGAGGATGTCTGTTATGTTAGGGAGGGGGTACGAATCATCGGGTTTCCGGAAATCAACTACGATTCTCCATTGTTTAGAACCAGTTTCATCCGTTTTTTAGGGACTGCTAATAGAGGTGAATTAAATGGACTAGTACTATGAGAAATTTTTCCATCGAGCAACATCTCTTCGACCTGTTCGTTTATTTCCTTCTTTAAAATTTACGGAAGGCGATACTGTTTTACATTGATGGGAGCTGTATCATTGTATAAATGAATGGGGTGTTCTACTCCCGGGATATATGATAATTTTTCTCCTTTCAAGTGGAAGAGTTCGAACATACAGCATAAATTTGGTGTTAGGACTCAGGATCATAGAATGCAAATTAAACCATTGTCTCAGAGTATATAAATTCTATTCCGTAGATTCCATTATAGGCGTAAACCACGCAAGCGCTTCAGCAAGCGGGTTTCCTTCTGCTGGTAACGTTTTACCAATTTTTATTCTTACTAACAGTTAAGTTCTTAAGCCAAAATGATTAAATTTGGTTTTTTTTTTTATTTTTACTTTATGATTATTTTAGGGTAATTATGTTATTCTAAATTTTTAATTAAACCACCACGGTGGGCTTGCCTTGTATCGTGAGGCATTGATCCCGCGAAATTATTTTTCTTTTATATTCCCCAATGTTGTGACGACAGATTCCAGCTATTTTGGCATATACTTCCTGCCTCTTAAGCTTACTTTTTTTTGAAATGCTTGGGCTGTATGCAAAATAGTATTACGTATTCCATTACAGAACGAGCATTTTTTCCTCTTGGCCTCAATGGTACTTTTGATGTGTTGAGTTGTTGTTGTAGCAAACGTTTGTCTTACCGCTTGCTTAGTTGTTGCGATTAATTTTTTGGACTACGTAATGCTTCCAAGGACTTGAAGCGTTGTTCAAGAAACTACAGAAATTCTTCGGTTTTCCGAAATTCAGTTGGGCCCTGGAGCGAACTTTCATATATTCGTCGTATTTCATTGTCCAATTCCTTCGATAATGTGAAAATTAGAAATGAATTCCGGGATTCGACGTTTATTCCTATAGGCTTCTGTATTTTGTCGGTAATGACGTACTTTATGTCGACGACTTTTACTTTTGTTTTTTGTTGTATTAAAATACAAATGACTGTTGTGAATGTACAAATGACTGTTGTATACAAATAACTTCTCCATTTTATTCGATGGAAATTGAACACCTTAAAAAACAGAAGACAAAAGAAAAATCCTCGTCTAAATAAAATTACGATGAAAATTAACTAGCTCGATCGATTAAAAGGAGGGACTGACAACCATCTACATAGGGTTACGTCATTTTTTTGACGCATGCATACAATTTTCTATGTCATTAGAATAAATGAATTTGTTTATGAAGTAAGGCGTATACTAATTTAATTTATAACAATTTTGGGCGGTATATGTGCATTTTTTGATTAAACGGGCTTGGAGTGTAAGAGTTGAGCATTCCTCCTACAAAATTATTTATCTAACAGCAAAAATATGCTTAAAGTAGTTTTCAATAAAAAAATTTAATTTTGTTTATTTTAGAAATCTTTATTTATGTATGTTGTTGTTAGTCTGAAATTTAAATTAAGTTCTTGCCTTTTCTTTTGAATACCCGCTTTCTACCTGAGCTTAGCATTATGCTTACTTAGCGTTATCAGAATATGGCGTATTGTTGCGAATTCAGTTTAATCTGACTATATTCTAATTTTCGATTCGTTTAGTGTTATTCTCCATTTTTTGTGTTGGCGTGAGTAATTTTAATTAAGTGGCGAGGTCCCTTGGTTGCGCTAAGCGAAAGCTTAGAGCGGGAGCATCGTGAGTGACCCTGCCCATACGCGGGACACTCTTTTTCTGCCAGGAACCTTCTCCACTGGTATTAAAATAGAGGGCGTACGACGCCTAAATTTGATTTTTTATGTATTTATTTATTCCCTTTGTCATCGTGAATTTCACAAAAGTCATGATAGGCTAATTAGTTTAATCAAACAACCACGGGTTAATTGTCCAAAAACATCTTTGGAGTATATCTCTACATTTATTGGATCCGCTTCCCAATTTTCCATTTTTATATCCACTGTTTGACGGCATATGGTATGCCGTCTCGTCCCATATTCTTTTTACATATGTGGTAAACTAGGGTACCACTCGTGTGCCCTTATCACCTATGGCCATATGTACCTCTAGCGGCTGGAGCTACGGGTACTAAAGCTGCATGGGGCACAACAGCGAGTGTGACAATTCTACGAAACGGATCTGCCTCTGCGCAAGCAGAAGTTCAAGCAATAATCGTGCAAGCAGAAGCAATAAACCTCTTCTTTTTCTCCTTTTTGACGGCAAATTCTCTGCGGTCTTCACTTATTTTAATTAAAGTGCGGTTATCTAAATTACCACCGATCAATGAATAGTTATGTGTAATTTTGTCAACGACAACCAGGGAAACACTAGAGTTGAAGCAACAAGTCGTAAAAAAGTTTCCCGATGACATTCAGGTATACTATGAGTTCGAAGATCTTATAGTAATGTGGACATTTATCTATCTGTGTTTCTTCGTGATAAATACTTTTGAGCGCTCCTTCACGCATCTTAGTTCTGAAAACTGGTGCATTATGATGCCGAGACTTGAACTCAAAGAAAGGACCGTGTAATGGCACTAAAATGATCGTTCAAGGTCTTCATCAGTGATTCATCACATGCGAATTGGTCTCTGAATCATATAAATGCGACGCTTTTTTCATTCCAAATATCAATATTGTGGTTGTGCATCCAAAATTCCAAGTATACTACATGATCTAGATCATCTGGTTTTCATCTGATTACCGACAATCATTTATCTTATTAATTTATTTATTTCAAGAAATCGATTTAGTAATATAATATTGTTATGATTTCAAACTAAGAATTACGGAAAAAGATTTTGATACTCTACTAGAATATCCATATAGATAAAATATTAAAAAGTCAAATTCAAGTTGAATTTTAGAAATTAAAAAATTTTAAGGGTAGTTCTTCAAATTTGAAGAAGTCAAAAGTAAATGAAAAATTAAAAAATATTTTTTCAAGTTAGGTTTGAAAATGTTGTTAGATAAATTTAAGTCGAAGTGATCCTCTATTTTATTAAATGTTTTCACTGATCTACTTGGAACTAAAACAAGTTAGCTTTTAGCTTCCGCTAAAGCCAACCCAGTTTCACAAGTTTGCCACTATCTATTGAGTACCCCACAAGGCATTGATTCCCATTGATTTTTCATTTTGATTAAAGCTCAGTCGGGTAGAGGGAATGGTGTGGGTTTAGGGGTACCTCAGATTGTGGCCTAGATTACCGCATTATAAAAAAATATGCTGGAGGATTAAGAAATCGGGGTTTTGGACCCCGAAATAGTGGGTTAGCCTATCAGCCCATCACGTGGGCAGCCCTGACTGTGGTTGTATTTGGTAAAATGTTTAAGTAAACAGAGATTTCCCATTTCTCGGGAAAAACAGCCGATGTTAACGAATGCTTGAAAAGCTTACATAACGGATTTACCAAAATATTCGCAAACCTTTTTAACATAACTGAAGGAATGTCGTCTGGCCCACATCCGTCACCAAAATCTTTCAAGGCTGATAGAATGTTGTCAATGGATATAATTGGAGGAGTGATCGATATCATCAGCGGATCCGGTATTATGCATTGGTTGGTATACAGATTGAAACAATTCGGTGAACATGTCTGCTATGTCTCTTTGGCGTTTGCAGTGTGCAAATTATTATATGTCATAGTAGCCGGGTAGCCTTCGATTTCACGTTTAGTTCTGAAGTATTTCCAGAATTTTTTTGGGATTTGATTTAATTTTGTCTTGAATGCCAACCAAATAAGACTTGTACTTTAGCTTGAAATACGTAACGAACTCCTCGCTCTGCTTTAAGAATGCCATCTTGTCTGTTTCTAGATCTGATTTCCTCATTTTAGTGTAGGTTTTGCATTTGCGATTTTAAAGGTTTATAAGCTGGTCGTCGAACCATGGAGGGTGAGTATTTGGAGTTTTGTTGAAAATAGATACATGTAGATCAAATCATGTATGATGTCGTAAAATTTGTGAACATTATCATTCACCTCCTTAGCGTTTAAAATTTGATCCTAATTCACTGATGCAAAAAAACTTTCGAGACCACAGTAGTTTGCCTTCTTAAAGTTGTATTTGATATAATTCTGAAGTTCTGATCTTTTCGCCGCATAGTGGGTGATGGTGAACACAATGTCCAGAGGTGTGTGGTTGTTGTCGTTCACGACAAATGGATTAAGTGATTCAATAACATTAAACGCATCTACTTCATCGGTGAAGACAAGATCTATATATCTGTCCAGATTATTTGCAATGCTGTTAATTGTATTTGGTAACATGGTATCGACGAACAGTGATTCTGTATCCGACTTTATGTTGCTTGGGTGTATGCAATTTAGTTCCTGATCACGATCCCACAAAATGTTTGGAAGATTGAAATCACCAAGTACATGTACTAAATCGAATGAATTTGATGTATTAATGACCTCATTGATCGAATTAAGGCATGCTGGGTGGCATGTATGCACTGTAGATGAATAGGAGAATTAGGAGGTATTTTAACTGCATGATTCTCTAGCTTAGAATGAACGGCTATTAAAACGCCGCCGCCCGATTTTTTAAAGCTCGTATCGGGTGAGCGATCACATCTATAAACAACGTAGTCATGCCCAAAATATTCCTAACTATGAATTCCCGGATGAAGATTGGTTTCATTAATTACATAAATCAAGTAGTGGGACTGCATCACGAAAGGAAAAATTTGTGATGCTTTGGATGCCATTTTGTTAAAATTTTGATAGTAGACGGAACATATACTGTAACGCTTGTAGACGTTAACAGAAAATTCATTAGTACTTCCGAAGTGCAGCCATTGGCCCGCTAGCTGAGATCGGTGATGGGTGGGGTACTTCGGATACCAAGGAATATAGGAAGCTGCAAAAATAATCACAAAATAGCGGAACATCACTGTGAACCCCGTTCACCCCCATCGCCCTCCAAAATTTAAACAGTTAATTCATTAACATAGTTAAAGTTGGTTTATTCATAGACAACCTTCAACATTTTATAAACTTTCATAGTACAGAAAAAACCAAAACGAAGTGATATTAATTTCCGTATAGTTAGAACTGTATACCGAGGTTCCAAAATAAAACGAGAATTCACCAAAAAAAAAATTACACTGTGAAACTATTCCTTACCACAATATAATATAGAAATAATTTGAATAAATATACGACTTACCCGTTGTAACTGCCACGATGAAGCGCTTCTCCGCGTAGGTACAACCTGGGTTTCCTATCACCGGTACTAAAATATTATATATATACTGTGGGAGAACCGTAAGTTTCACGCCACCCAACCTTATAGTTGTCACAAATTTTATTACCGTTCGTTTTACTCAAATTTAATATCACTTTAACACATAAACTAATAAAGATTTTAACGTCTTGTAAATGATGTAATTAATAAATCATTATAAATTAATCGTAAACATTAATTAGGAATTTAAATAGAAAAATTGTGAAACTTAATTAGATTAAAAACAAATTAAACTGTAACGAAACTAATCTAAACTAAAATTACAAACTAATCCGCACGCAAACTATCGTGCCAAGCGTGATTTGTTCACAATGTACCACTACGCACATACGATTATTGGCGTGAATGGGGTAGCACAGACCTTATAACAAAAAATGACACCGATAAACAACCGTACCATCCCATGCACCGTATGTTTTCCAGCAGGCAACTTGGTAGGGGTCGTCACCATACAAACAATTGGACCTTCCTCCTTTTTTTTTTTTTTTTTTTTTTATTTTTATTTTTGATCACCCACAACGGAAGGTCTATAATAATTCCAAATGGCACCAATCCTCGCACGCACGTGAACCGGATGCCCTTCCGTTGCCCTAGCAATCGAGCAGTCGTTTCTTTAAGAAAACTATACGGGAAATAAAAACAAATTAGCTTTTCCCGTAATATGTATGATCAAAAGTTAGCATTTACCTGCTGTGTTATATGTATATGGAAACACAAATCTATCCGACGTATACGCCCTCGTATATACAATACGGCACAATGACGTTTGCTTTAATGTAAACTTCAATTTAATTACACTGATTTTAATGTATGAACTTTAAAGTACTTTAGCAGCTGGCGGTAGACTGATTTAACGAATAATTGTGTGTTGTTTGGTAGCAAAAATTATGAAGAATTTTTAATGAGATTAATTATTCTATCCAAACCACACTCTCTCACCAATACATCAAGTTGCATTTTTAATAATCTAGATGCTCTATATACTACGTTATCTCAGCGCAATAATCAATTTGATACATCGTATTATGAGCAGCATAATCATATCTGGTACCTGTGTATAAGTACGATTGATGACGTACCCATCACAATAATTAAATACGATACAAGTACACAGTCCCATTTGATCATTCTTATTGTAGTAATTGCGAATGTCCCCAATCAATCTTGTACATGTAATGTCAACTTAATTTTGATGTATGTAGATCAGATAGGAAACCTCTCATTAAATTTAATCTCATAAAAAAAATCTTCTTGATGTATCCGTGAGAGGGTATGGCCCGAACAAAACAATTAATATTTGTTAGTGCGTTTTCACGGAAGTCAAATAGCAAGTATTTTAATGAACCCATTCGTTACAATACCTTTGAGTGTATGGCCCTTTGTTCCGAAATTTTTTTGTTGGGAAAATTCGAACTCTTTGATAAATAAGCCAGCGGCCATAGTTTAGATTTGATCAAATAAGTAAAAGCTTCTTCATCAACACTGAGACGATACGATATATAATCGTACTGGCCACCATTTTTAGGGTTTTGGTACCATTCTAATTGCATTCACATTCGTGAGTTGAAAATTGCAAATAATGAATCCTTTAAATTGCTCATCAGTAACGGACGAAAGAATTGTACTAATGAAAATCCACCGTCTAGGTTTTACAACGCTTAATGTATTTAGTTCATTGTTGCGCAGATGGTACATCAGTACAGTTTAGAACTTTATTTTTTGAAGTGGCTTTTTGAGCTGAAAATGAATTAACTTTTGACATCGCTGTATTTGAATGAGTAGTTTCTGTTAATGGTCCTTGTATTTTTTGATCTCTTATTTGTCGTTCAGGGGTAGCTATTGATGATAGTAGTGATGATATCAAATGGTTAGTATTTACTGAGCTTGACGCTTCGGTCAGAGATGAGATTATGGACATAGATCTCGTAACCCGACGTTCTTCTGGTTGATTAGAAGGTGAAAAGGCACGGACAACTGTATTAAGTGTCTCTTCTATTTTTTCCATTCGTCTCAGTAAGTTATTCGATTTTTGAATATTCGTCATATCTTGACTGCTGCTTTAACTGGTACTTTAATTCCTCGATCGAAATCATAATAAATATGCATTAAATTCAATCGCATTTAATTACTCGGATCGATCGCAGAGATCATAAACATTATACCAAAGTAAAAACAACAACAACTACGTAACGATAACAAACATTTTAAAGCTGATGTTATAAATATGCAAAACCTTACTACAGTTACATATTGGTAAGTATAACCGCCCAACTAAGACTTGGGTGCCGATCTTAACAATATTAATTGATCAACCTCGCATTGCAAAGCGAAGGGAAAAGAGAATAAGTGTCTTTATGGTATAATATATCTTTTATTTTCAAGAATATAGCGCACGATCTCACAATCCGACCACTGTCGGAATATTTCCGAAAATGTCAATTATTTATTTATTTATTACTTCACTTTTCACCATTTACAATTATTTTTAATCACGTTACTAATTTCACTTTTGCACCAATTAAAATACCCGTAGTTATATACCGCGCTAAACACTCCAGATTCTACACGAACATTCGGTTCTTACACCACATGACAAAGTGGTGTGTAAAGTGAAGTAATGTCTTCGGGCATATTAGCTTTGCAAATCAACTCTTATTATTAATGACTTTTCTTACTAACTAATCTTAAAGCCACCTATAAAGTGCTCTTCAATTATTTATTTATTTAACATTGCAATTATGATTTCAAATTTAAAAAAAAGGAACATTTTAAAAATAAAATGTAAAAAAATAATGTTTTCACACTTAGATGAGTAAGAATTATAAAAACAAAACAATTATTTAAATTAACAGTTTGTACTTCAAATATGAACTGTTAAAGGACTTATTAAAAATTTAGAAAATACGATTTTAACTTGTTTTTAAAACTGTTTTTTTGATAAATTAAAATCAAATTGATTAACTAAGGTATTGAATAATTTTGCTGATCGATCGGACCAAAGTCCTGCTTGGGCCATTTAGGGATACGTTTTCCAGTATGAAGGATGAATCGATGTGGCCGAGAAGGACATTTCCGATAAAAGCGGCGGCCAGAAGTACCCGCCTGTTTTGAAGCGTGCACATATTATATTCTTTGCACCTTGTAGAGTAAAGAGGTAAGCGAGACACATTTTATTTCATAGAATGGTATGTTATAATCATAATTCCAGCCAGTTTTTTTCAACAGAAATATAAGTAATTTTTTTGTATGCTTTCGATTCTGTTCATGTTCACAGCGTAAGAGGGGCTCCAAACCATTACAGCATACTCCACTTGTGATCTTACATAAGCGTAATATAATGTGCGTATACAGTGTGTATATCCGTGAATTCCCCAGTTCAACATTCAGAAAAAAAAACATTTAAAAACAACATGAATTCTAATTAAATCAACGAGTTTTTAATATTAAAATTAGTCAATGCAATTTTTCCTTTTATTCCGATAGTTGGAAAACTATTGAATTTATATTGCTTCTTTCAATAGTTCATACCATTAAAAATTAATGAAACAATTATCCTTCCTATTAATTTAATACGGCTAAAATAAAACTTCCCATTATTAAAGCGATAGTTAGTCGTAGTTTAGTACCATTGAAATGCGATGAGAGACCCTATTCGTTTTTTTAAAGTACCAGAACATACTGTAACTGTTGATTCTATTATTTATCCTATTATTTTAGTATGACTAATACCATTAAATAAATGTGACCTATTTATTAATTTAATTATGTAAATATTATTTTTATTCTTTCGCAGTATTAAAGTAATAGTTCAAATCATTGAAAATTAGTAACATATTCCCATTATTTTCTAAGGTTACCAACCGAACATACTATTGAAATTTTTATTATTAAGATTCAATCTTCAAAATAAGATCTTTATATTATATTCTTATTATTGTGGCAAGTTTATAGACCTTTTTAATCAATTATAAAAATATTAAAAAAAACTTTTTATTAATCCAAATTTTCGGTATTGTATACCATCTTCAGGGAGTTTATTTTCTTCAAATTTATTAAAATAATCATAAAAAATTATATATGAGAAACAAAAATTAAAATAACCAAAAATACAATAATAATTACATTTTTTTATATATAAAATAGAACGATCTTTTTATAAAACTGTTAGTTTTTAATAAATATGTTCATGAAGCACACAGCTGATCATCGCGTTTAAATCAAAACAACCGGTTAAACTTTCATTATTTTTATTTATAACATTATAATTTATATCGATGATTATATAACCTAAAAAGGAGAAAAATGTAATTAAAAAGGTATGAGAAAAAACATATTGTAAACTTACCTGTAAATTCTATAGATGTTATATTAATTAGTTGTATATTATCGAAAAGGAAGTTTAACTTAGACAACATTTATCTGAATTTGTATCTTATGTAAATCGATCAGTGTTATTGCTTTGTTTATTGACATAAACTGCATACTGTCAAATTAATATAGTCAATTTCAAATAAGAGTATACATTATACCAATTAACTAGTGTTGCGCGATGAAAATTGTTAATGTATTGCAATAGCGCAAACACTTGTACACTCAGTACCTTTTGACATTTATGTATTTTGTGATGTAAATTATTTTTTTTTGGTTAATAAGTCATGAGCACTCGATCAGTGAATTAACAAAAAAAAATGTTTTACATCACAAAATACATAAATAGCTGTGTTCCAATGGAAACAATTTGCTACTCACAAGTACTTGTGAGTAGATAACCAAAGGAACGGGCAAAATTATGACAGCAACATATTTTGTTGTACAAAATCAAATTTGTTTGAATATTTTCAGACAATTTGGTAATACATAATGTCAAAAATTGGACATACCATGAAGGCAAAGCCTTAATCTGTGCGTACGCTGGCAGGAAAGAGGAGAATTGAGGTTCTAATAGTGAAAATGTAAATAAAATTAATATAAAAATCCACCGCTTTAATAGTCGAATCAATTCCATCAGTTTAATAATTTTAAATATATATATATTAGGATATTTATAATTGGATCAATTTAATAATTATAATTAGTAGCTAATTGTAATTTTACAATTTTTATTGCAATTTGATAAGTAATATTCCACAAAAATCCCTTATTGTCAATCAATCGAATATAAACAAACAAAAAATTGTAATAATAATCTGACATTTCAACATAATCAAACCATCACAAAGCCGTCTGTTAGATTTTTTAAAACTAATATACCTACCGTCAAATTTATGCGTAACTACTTTCAACATCTACACCACCATTTGAGCATGGGTAGCTGCGAGTAGTTACAAGTACTTGTGAGTAGTTTGCTTTCTCCACTGGAACACAGCTAATGTCAAAAGGTACTGAGTGTACAAGTGTTTGCGCTATTGCAATACATTAACAATTTGCATCGCGCAACACTAGTTAATTGGTATAATGTATACTCTTATTTGAAATTGACTATATTAATTTGACAGTATGCAGTTTATGTCAATAAACAAAGCAATAACACTGATCGATTTACATAAGATACAAATTCAGATAAATGTTGTCTAAGTTAAACTTCCTTTTCGATAATATACAACTAATTAATATAACATCTATAGAATTTACAGGTAAGTTTACAATATGTTTTTTCTCATACCTTTTTAATTAAATTTTTCTTCTTTTTAGGTTATATAATCATCGATATAAATTATAATGTTATAAATAAAAATACTGAAAGTTTAACCGGTTGTTTTGATTTAAACGCGATGATCAGCTGTGTGCTTCATGAACATCTCGGCGATCATTTGGATGTACCCATATTTGCCGGTACATTTTCTCAGCGTCTGCTGTAAATACTACCCTATAGACGCGGAAACGTAACAGAATGTCACTTAATAAATTCTGTAGAATTGGCCCCGTCAGCAAATTATCGTTGAGCGAATAACCCGAACTGGTCTTGGCAGACGCATCAAATACCACACGCAATTTTGTGGTTGTGGAAGTTGCCTTCCAAACTCTATGATGTGGTAAATACAAATACTTCAAAGGATTTTTTGGTGGATCTACTTCTGTCATATGGCCCAATCGTCTGTATTCCTCCATGAACTCAACGTACTTCTCCTGCAGATTAGGATTGTTTATAAATTTCTTCTCTATAACGTGTAATCGTTTGATAGCGATACTCAATGATTCTTTCAATGGTGTTACTTCTTGGTTAAAGGGTAACCTCACCATGTAATGTTTGTCTTCTTCTTTCGTGGTAGTGGATTTAGAGAGATCTTCGCAAATCTGGTGTTCTGGTAATAATGGAGTAGACCGGAAAACTTCTTCCGATTCCCAGAAACTTTTCAAATTTTTGTCCAACATATTATTATCTACTATAATGGTATTACATTGGCTCGAGTCTTCTGGGTGTGGTATATTTCCCGTCAATATCCATCCGTAATGTGTATTATGAGCACAGACTTTATTATTTGAATCTCTAATCTGCTCTGGTTTCAAAATATCGAAGAACTTGTCTGCTCCGATTAGTAAGTCGATTTTGGATGTTGAGTTTGGACTTATATCAGCTAATGTTATTGAGGAAATGCAATGATACTCCAGCCACTCGTTCTTTTGCACTGGTTTAATTTTGGTAATGGAAGGCACTACATATGCAGAAATCTGTGATGTGACTTTGGATTTGAAATGTGGCGATACGACGACCTTTACTATTCCTCGAGTAGTCACGAGTTGTTGATTAGTTATGCCTTGAATGTTTATTCTTCCGTATGAACGTTTCAGTCCCAGATTTTGTACCAAGGCTTCCGTTATAAATGAATTCTGAGATCCTGAATCGAGTAAAACCCGACATAGTTGCGACTGGCCACTTGTATCTTGCACTCTCATGGTCGCGGTTGGTAATATGGCTGGCTTTATCGAATTACTGGAATGAAGGCATGATGATGTTTGCGGTTGAAGATCGGCTATCGAAGATGTATTGGTTGCATTTAAGCTGGTGGTTGGTAGTGGTTGTTTAACGGTAGAACACACCGCATCGTTGGCTAGGTGTAACAGCGAATTATGCCTCCTTCGGCAATGATGACAACTTGCCTTTGATCTGCACTGATATACGGTATGGGATTCGCCAAAACAATTCAAGCAGCGATTTTCAGCTTTAACTAATTCTCTACGCTTCTCAACGGTCCACTCCTTGAATTTCGGGCACGTAAATAAAGGATGAGCATCTTTCTTGCACACGGAACACAACATCACTGCATTAGTCACCGCATTGGTAAGGGTTTTCTGGATTGATTTCATCTGCGCCACTGGTTTTCGAGAGAAGCCTTTCACTGAATTCAGAGCATCTGCTCTTTTCATCAAAAAGTCGATTAGCGATGGGCAGGTTGGGAATTATATATTCGATGTCTCGGTAGCCCATTTGTCCCTTGTTTCTTCATCTAATTTTTGGATCAGTAGGAAAACTAGCCACGGATCTCTAGATTCGGCTTCAGGGCCGATGGCCTTTAATCCGCGGATCACTTCATCGGCTGTATCCATTAACTTCCGAATATGTTGCGATGTTGAATTGATGGATGGTAGATCAATAAAACTTTTAATGAATGACTGCACTGTGTACCTTTTCCTATCGTACCTGGATTTCAATTTATGTAGCGCTTCGATGTAATTTGCGTCGGAAATGGGCAGATGTTTTAATAGGTTTGCGGCTTCATCTCTCAAAAATTCCTTCAAATATTGAAATTTCTGCGCTGGATTTAAATTTGTGTTTTCATAGATCGTTGACGAAAGCAAATCATAAAATGATTGCCACTCTGTATAGCTACCATGAAATGGAGCTATACTGATCTTTGGTAATTTGACTTCAATATTTGCGCTTTTCGTTTGTTCTCCTTGTGTATCGTTTAGTTCCAATGACATATTTCCGGCAAACAAATTTGCTTTTCGAATTAGCTTGTTTAAATCTGCGACAGTGGCGTAATATTTTTCCTCGAAGTCATCTTGATGGCTTTCATCTTCAGGATCCAGTGCGTTGATTGCATTCTCGGCTTCATAAAATTCTGATAATAATCCTTCTACCCGTCGTAATCGGACCTTCAATTGTTCAAGATCCAATTGGGATGCCTCTATACCCTTACATGCTCGGGCGTAATTGGATAATTTTGTCATCGAACCCTTGATATTAGAGCGACGTTTAATGGCGCTATCTATCGGTGGCATTATTCACGATAATTCACTATGATCTGATATACACTATTTTCACTAATTCCTAACTTATTTAGGTTATAATTCTGATTAATTCCTTGGCGAACGCCGGCTCGACACGTGGTGATTAGGCAACTCCAACTTTTTATAGCGGTTTTCGTTATTCCTTAGTACTACGGTATGTAGTACGTCCTCATAAATAATAATTGCTCGTGATGGTAAGAAATACGCTTCTTGAATTGTTCGGGTTATGATACCGTGTCACGCGAAATCAGCAAGCGGTTGTGATATATTTAACTTCGATCAGTGGTATAACTTCCAGTAATTTGGTCAAAATAATTGGCTTTGAATAATAAACCACACGAGTTTACGAAACTTAGATTTTTCGAGGCTTAACAAACGGTTTACCCGAGTAACGGTGTGTTATTCTCAAGTACGGTGATACGGTATATTTACCTCGTGTGATAAACTGGATTCTGGATATACGTGCGATTTCATCAACCAATTTACCGGATCCGGCTCGAAGGACCATGAATTGCGGTAGCGGACTGTATTATAAACTTAGTCATTGTATATATATATATATATATATAATAACTTTTTCACGTTACGAACATTAAATTGAACGTTTATACTTCAAATGGAAATACAATTAAACGTAATCAAATTCTGTAGCCAACCTTGTCATATGGTATCGTTATTTAAAATCATTTCATCTATTTCATATAGTAAAACATTGCATGAATGCGATTTTGTCAAAAAAAAATTTTAAAAGATTTTTCCCCTGAAGATTAATTTTGTTAAGCAATGTCCTGCATTAAGTTCTATCAGGTTCTTATCAATATTTTTATAAGTCTCTCTAAGGTCGGAAATTTTAATATCATTTTGATTAATACTTAAATCTTCCTCAAAAAAAGTTTGGTTCGAAAGACTATGTGCGAACTTCAGTCCAGCTTTAATTGAAAGTGTATATGGAATATTAACTCTGGAGTTAGTGACTTTTGCAGAGTTTTTGTAGGGTTTATAGAGGGCTTCGAATCGCATACTTCACAAATGTTTTAATGGACCACACTTACGTATCGCACTCGAATAATGAACCAAAAATGAAATTTTTGTTTAAGTGTGTAATTAAAAATGTCATATACAATGAATTGTGCTTTAAAATAAAGTGTTGTAAAGAGTTTTTATCATTTTCATTTAAAACAGAAAGCAAAAGTCTATTGTTTTGATTAGAACTATTAAAAAACCATATTGGGTAATTTTCAAGGACTAAGTCACCACACATCAACGGAAAATAATTAACAAATGTCATTGTCTCACGTGCTGTGGAGAAATATTACCAATTTCAGTTTGTCCGTAATCAAACATCTGTTTGTGGAAGTTAAAATTTTCCAATGAGAACAACTTCGATGTTTCTATAAAATATAGATAAATTAATTGATACAAATACCTTCGAAAAGTCATGCAACACATTTCTCCCAATGCCTGTGATTAATTCATGGTTTACGAATGTATCAGTTGCGTAATTGAAGACATCGCGGATTGCAATTGGATGTTCGATAATATCTTGTTGCATTTCAGACTTTTTTCTCTTGCAACACCGACAGTAGAAATTAGAATTAAAGCTTTTTGAAAATCCTAAAAAAGTGTTGAGACCCAAATTGTCACCAATAACAAAGGCTAAAATAAAATGAACATGGAATGTCTTATTATTGACATCAATAATCAATCCCCTAAGTTTCTAAGTTTGTTATTTGGCCAATAAATGGTCTTAACGTATATGCATTCCCAAATGCTGATCTGTCTTCGGTTTTGATTTATTTTTGATTTCCAAACGCTTCCATTTATCAAATTACAAAATTCATCGGACCGGCTGCTTTCTAAAACTTTGGTATTTTCTAAAGTTTGCTCTATAATATTCTTAGATGCAAAAATCTTTTTGAACTGAAATTCCAAAGGCATTATTTTCCAGTTGTTTTATTTGTGTCTAACGTTGGTGAACTATTTATAATTATTTCACAAACTTCTTCATTAATTACGTATTGTAACGGTGTTTTATGAGAGCCAGCGCGTTCTTATTCTTTAATGAATTTGTATTCTGTGCTGACGTTTTTAAACGGATCAATAAACGATTTTAATAAAGTTTGAGTTGTTTTTCTATTTTCTGCATTTTCAATTAATGGCAAAACCTTTGATGAAATAACAACATCTGCTAACGGATTAGTAATTTATACTTCTATCGTATTTATAAGATAGGATACATTTTTTTCTGCTGAAATTGTTGTTGTTATGCAGATTAAGAGTAAAGTTAAATCCATTGAATTCTGGGCTATGTTCGAATCATGTTTTGCCTAATTTTACTTTCTGTTCCTGTACTGTCATGGTTGCCGAATGTTTGTTGTTTAGGAACAACTTGATTGCAATAAGACTGCTGAAGTTCAGCTTCATGAAATACGTTTGTCGAACTGTCATGAACTCTGTCCAAATGTCATTTAAATAAATGAAGGTTCGCAAACTTTTGACAGCATTCGCTTTGATTACAGCGAATATGTTCATTATTTTCAATAATATGAAATGATTTCAAGTGGTCTATTAACTTTTTTGAAGTGCAAAATGTCAAAAAACATAAAAAAACATTTGAATATTTTAATGTTATTATTATTGATTCCAGCGCAGTTCAAATTTTTTGAAAATCATAAAAAAGTTTCATTTTAAACTATTTGTTTTAAAAAATAGTAATAAAATGTTTCTTTTTTAAATTATTTTGCTCAAGAAAATTGATCAAACTTATTATATTAGAGCTTTTGCATTGTCAACAAAATTATAAAACAAATATTCAATGAAGCTAAAAACATTTTTTCCTTCCTTAAACATTTTAAAAAATTTGTAAATTTATATAAAATACCATCATAATATTTAAAAAATGTTTCCAATGAAGTTAATTCCAGTCCTACAGCAATAATAATGGTTTGGAACGTCATACTCGTACCTCGGTCATAAAATTTTGTTTTTAATTTCTCCACTTTTTCTTTATATTCGTTGACACAGTGCAGTATTGTTGACTCTCGACAGTCAATTATGCTTGGCTTCCACTTTTTGTTTTCCTTGCTGATTGATGATTTTGATAATATTGGTGATTTTAAAATAAAATGTAGCAGCATAAAAACTATGCAGAAATAAATTATTATTGTAAAAATTAATCAAAGCATTGCGAAATTTTCAATTGGAAAAGTCAGTGGCAACCAAAGTTGTAAATTTTCAAGCGAGGGATATTTCGTACATTTTTAACAATAGCAGGGATTATGCTCTAGTATTTTGAAGTTAAGGTGAAGACTTTTTAGTACAAGGCTCTGGTTACTGGAAAAAAGCTTCGGTAATTATTTTACTAATGCATTTTAAACTTTAATTGAAACTACTTTAAAAGCTCATTAAAAATATTGGCATTCAACGTACTGTTATCAATTTCCTTTTGCAAGTGGTTAAATGCCGCGTGACGTTATAAATTTGTATTAATTGTACAGAAAATCTTATAAAATTACCAAAGTATGCCCAAGACTATGTTTGAAGAGTGGCCAATTTTTTAATACATTAAATCCTTCTTTAAAAATTTATTCTTTTCTAATAGTTAGAACAGATACCCATTTCTCTTCGACTTCCGCCCACGGCTCATTGTTGTGATTGAGCCAAATAATCGTATTTTCCTGATCGGCTGTGGTTGATGTTTCTGAACTTAAATTTAAAGTTGCCATGTCTTCAGATTTCAGAATCAAAAATAGTTAATTAGCAATATGTTCAGGCCACAATTTTATTGTATTACCTTTCTTTTCGTGAATCAAAGATTTCTCCAGTTTCCTTATTTTGACGCGTGTATTGACAGCTTTGTCGTATAATTTGCCTTCAGGATTCAGTTCACGCCCTCTTTTTCTAAAGTAATAATCCTGTTAGTAAAATCGAAAAAACTTATAAAAATAAAAAAGAAGCAAAATAAGCAAACAAACTATGTAACGATAAACTAAAGCCGCAAAATATAACAAAAATTGGCTTACACTACATTCTGAAGGAAAGATTTCTTTGATAATGTTTGCGTTACGCACAATATCATTCATTCCCATTGCAACATTTTGCGATGAATAGTTGTCTACAACGATAGAGGTCAGGTCCTATGAATTACAGTTAATGAATTCTTTGCTTGATTAGTAGTTCATAATTTCTTTACCTCTTTCGGTCTTTCCTAATAACTCTTTTATTTCTGAATTATTTAATTCAATAATATTACCAGACGTCGAAGTAGTCGTAGGTGTTAAATCCTGGGCGGAGGATGGGCGTGAAGAAGAACAGTGCCGCTCGATCCATTCTTTTGTAGTACTAGTAATTGATAATGTGTTAGCCTAATAAATAATTAAATAGAGTATGAACTTCACTGGAGAATAAAATAATATATAAAAATATATTTTACGCTTCGACTCTAAACATCGAAAGTCATTGTTTGGTCGGGTCGCTGCCAACCCCGATATATTATTTAAATTTTAAAAATAGTTCTTCAGGATATTTTTAAAGTTGTCCTTTGATAAATTAAAGTCAAATAGGTCGTCGATTATGTTGAATGATTTAGACATCGTATTAATGGGGTTGTTTTATCCATAGTTAGTAGAATTTCTCCTATTGCCTTAGTTTTATTTTGGTTATATATTATCCTAATGATTTCTGTCAATGTGGAAGTCTTTTCGAATTCTTCGCTGTAGTAATATGTAGCTGTATATTGTATAATTTAGTAAAGTCCTGAAAAATAGTTAAAATAAACTCAGCTCCGTTATCCATTTTATTTGGGATGTCGTGGTGTGCGAAAAAATGTTTTAATGATTTGATAATATTTGTGCTATGCCTACCGTTCAATAGATAGGCATATGCAAATTTACTGAATTTATCAATTATAGTCGTGTGTAGGATATCTAAATGTTTATTTGAGGTTTCCGTTAACTCGAGTTTTATTGGTTTAACATTCCTTTAGTACTTGTATGTACCACAAATATCGCAATATTATTTTCGTTATTATTATTTTCATGTTAAGGAAATAGAATCGTCTTTTTAAATGTTGCAGTGTTTCATTTATGCCTCTATGGTTGGATTTGTTATGCTAATCCTTAATTATATTTTCTTGACTATCTTAATCACTAACCTCTACTAAAACTTTACATCTAACAATCTTAAAAATATTGTTATTAAAATATTTATTATATACTACTTGAATGACCAACGGTTCATCATCCGTAATAATACCTGTAACCCTTTTTAGCACGGTGTAATTCCTAAAAATATCTATTATGGTTTATTCATTATTTAAATTATTTTGTTTAATTGTATATCTATTTGTATTACTACACAATATTTTTAATTTTCGAGGGACTTCTTCTGAATTTAAATTCGAAATTGTTTCATCATTATCCGTTACGTTGGTAACGCTATTTGTTTCATTTAAATTTTTTCCACTCGTGATAAAGCGTCGGCATTCGTGTTTTGTTTGTTTTTTTTGTACACGACCTGATAATCAAATTCTTCCAATTTCAATCTTCACCGTATTAACTTTGAATAAGGTTCTTTTATAGAGACATTAGCTAGGATAACGGTTTATGATCCATAATAATTTTAAAATTTCTTCCAAATAGATACGGATGGAAGAATTTGGTGGCCCAAACAATCGCCAATAATTCTTTCTTTATCGTACTATAATTTTGCTCTGACTGATTTAAGGTTCTGCTGGCGTAGCATATAGGTTTATCTGACCGTATTGGTCCTTGAGAAAGTATGGCTCCAAGAGCGAAATTACTAGCGTCAGCAGTAATTGGGTCATTACAAAGAAGAGTGTAGCAAGTTTCGAATCACTCAATGTCAAATTCTTGTGCTAGTTTTTCAGCTTTAAGAAGATCTTTTGGCCTTGCAATCATTAACATTTTTTTAATTGGTTCATTTAAACCTTTAATGAATGCATTTAGTGCAGTGATTTCATTTATATTTCTAACTATATCAGCATGCTCAGATCCTTGGTTTTTGATCTGACTATTATTTAGTTCATTTAATAATTTATCAATTTTTTGAGCATATCTTGCAATTGACAAATTGCCTTGTTTGATCGCTGATAATTCTGATATTATTTGTAAATCTGTTTTGATTTTTATAAAATTATCTAAGAATAATGCCTTAAATTCTTTTATAGTTTTTATATCAGATTGCCTACTAGCTAGCTTTACTTTAACTATTTCCGATGTCTTAGTTTTCATTACAAATTTGATTAACTTTATTTGTTCTCCTTCCTTTAATGTATCCGAAATGTATTCCACCAAATTTATGAAGTTGTTCACTTCCTCCGGATTACCATTAAATTCAGGTATCACTTTTATACCAACTAGTATATCGAAATCTGCCATTATGCCTACGTATTTTTGTATTTTATTTAAATTAATACAAATTTCTTCACTAAAATATTTTAATTCATAATTAATCTTTATTATGCATGAAATTGTTTCTCTATATTCTTCTACTTTATTTTGTTTTTCTAATTTGTAATTTTCACTATATGTTCTGTTAGGACTTTTCTTTAAATTTTTCAATAATTCATCTACTTCATTTTTTATTATTTTTAATTTCAATATATTTAACATTGAGATGATAAATAAAATTTTATTAACTATTAAAATTGTTTAAGCTTTACTTATTTCTAAATTTACATGCTTCTCTAGTTTTCTTTTTATTAATTTTCTTAATTTCTTAATTATTATGTAGATTATTAAGGAGATCGCTTGATTTATTAAAATTATTTTATATAATTCTAAATTTGAATTATCTTCTTGCTCGTTATTCTTGCCATTTGTATTTTGAGCTATAATTATCTCTTTTTCCGGTGTAGCCGGTTGATTACCCATTTTTTTATTTTTTTATTTAACAATTATACATTTAAAAATATTTATTCTTATAACTTATTAATGTTTATGACTTATTTATTACAATTTTTTTATTTTTTTTATTTTGAATTATATCTTTTTTTAATTTATTTAAAATTTCTAATTTCTTTTTCATGTTATTTTTATCTTTATCTGTTCTACATATATCAAGAATTCTAAATAATTCTTTCTTTTTTTTCTTAATTCTATTAATTTTTCCACCACGTTTCTTCTTTTTAATTGGGGCTGTTTCTTGTACTGCTGTTATTCCATCTTTTTTTGCTCTCTCGCGGTATTCTTCTATTGTTATTATTTTCTTTTTTTCAGAAAATACTAGTGATTGCTTCATGTAATCCTCTATGCTTCCTTTTGGTATTAATGATGGATCGTCACGATATAGCTCCTTGGTGAAATATTCTTTATATTCTGCTAACGACATCTGCTTGAAGTTCAAGTTCGGGTTGCAAGATCGCCATATAATATGTCAAGATCGCCATGTAATATGTCATGTAATATGTAAAAATCGCCATATAACAGATTTGGTTTTAGTGTATTGAAGTTTGAATTGCTAGAGATATTTATATGTGGAGAAGAGTGGCCTGCGCTTCTGAAGCTGTTAACAATAAGTTAACGCATCAACTAAAGCAGCGTATTTGGCCCTCACCGTGCTCCTTACCTTATTGTTGCAACTTTTACATGCAACTTCTGTTTTCAGTAAGGCGGTAAAATTGAGAGACAATTGATTGCGAGGTTAAACTCAGCTTGTCCAATTTATTTCTGATTTGATTTTACAAATTTTGGTCTTTATATACCAAATTATACAGCTAATCATACACAAAATATTTAATTAGTTTATTGCCTATTCTGCATAAAGAATACGTTCAACTTCGATTTATAATTTTACTTTACTCATCAATTTTCATCATTTAATTGTTTTGAAATATGATAAAAATATATAACGCATTCTTTATGTATGAATGGTAATGAACTTCACAATTTGCTTATGTTTACATTTTTGTTTATGTTTACATTTTTCTTACTACGATATTTACTATATTTTACAACATACGTGTATGCATTTACAAACGAATGGAATGTAATGTTATCTCATTACAATGCCAATGTGCAGAATTCCCGTTGGATATGATGGAATTGGTGTTTCCTGAAGTTGCGGTTTATTCGGATGGCGATCATATGTATTTTGATTGCATATGGCACAGTTCTGCGTGTATTTCTTTATAAGGCTGGCCATCTGCGGGAAATAATATTTTTCTAGTATTTGTTTCTTGTTTTTATTTGTATTCCGATGCGCTCTTTTATGCTCTTCTTGTATAATGCGGAATTTTTTGTCTTCGTTCCTGATGTCTTCTACTACTCTTTGAGTTATCCGTATTCTGTAGTTGCATAGATATTCTCCGTAGATTTATTGAAGCAATTGAAGGTACCTTTCCGGAATTTTGATACCATTTATAGATGTTGGGTGAAGTTTCTCCCTCAGATGTTTAGTGAGTTCTTTTTTTGCCTGATCTTCTGACAAGGAGATATAATGCCTATGATAGTTCTGGTGTGGTTCTTCATAAGCGTAAATTCCGTTTCCTGCAGTTACAATTATTTGATTCCTGCAGACGTTTATAGGTGCATCGCAATGAGGAATGAGCTGCGTACTATTTTCTTCTGCACTATGTACGGACTCATCACTCGATGATGAAAGTGCGTTTACCTCCAATTTCAACCTTAATAATGCGTCAGCTACTTTGTTTGTTATACCGGGTTTGTATATCATTTCGTAATTATACTCCTCTAGCCTGGCTTTCCACCTTTTCAGCTTAATGTTATTATTTCTGTTGCTGAGGGCGAAGGTGCATTTCCTTTTCGTTGGTTGCGTAGTTTTCCTCGGTCTTATTGAGCGATTTAGATATGTATGTTATGGGTTGATCCTTGCCCAGCTCCCCTTGTGAGAGTACAGCCCCAATGCTATGGTAAAAAAAATGCTATGGTATATAAAAGGTTTGTCGAAGTCCGGAAATATCAGTAGGTCTGCCGATGACAATAACAGTTTTAAATGTTGGAATGCCTTCGGTTCGACGTCCGTTAAGTTGATGTTTATTTGCTTCGACTGGCTAGCTTTTATTTGTGCATTCTCTCCCCTTGTAAGATTTCTCAAATGTTTTGCTACCTTTGCGAAATCTTTGATGAATTTCCTATAGTATGATGTTAGACCTAGGAAACTTTTCAGTTCCTTCAGATTTTTTAGATTGTCCTTGTTTTTCTTCAGATTCTTCAGATTGTCCTCACTATCGCATATTGTATGTCTTCGAGGATTGAATTCACCGTGTCGATATTAACGATGGTTGTCAGCATATCCAATTGTGTCATAAGTACTCTGTTGACCATGTTGGAGTGTTTCACTACCTTAATTACTGAAGGCTGAGTCGAGGGCGTCCCATTGTTTATGTTTTTTAGCTTTTGGGGGCTTGATTTGTTGGAAATTACTTCTTAATTTTTTATATTTTTGGTCTATGATATTATACAATTCAAAACTATTATTTTCTTTACTGTTTACAAAATCATTTATATCGTCTAACGTATTTTCTAAATTAGTTAAATTTATTGGGTGTATAATTTTGATGTTACCTGTTTGTAACTTACAAGTACTTAGTTTTAACAATAATATCGGATCTGGGGGAATAAAATTTAGGCTAATTATTACTATTACTAATTTTAATATTGAATACATTTTCTGTAATATAATAAAATGGAAGAAAAATTATTTATTTTATTTTATTTGTTAAATGTTTTTAATTTTTTTAATTTTCTTTTTATTTCTCTTGCTGTTTCTATTAGTTTAAAATGTGTTAATTTTTATATCTTTAATTTGTGTTTCTATCCCTCGTGGTTGGTTTTTTGTTCTAACATTGGGCGTGAAGCCTGTAGAGGAGTGTACCGTGTTGTGTACAGTGCAACAGCTAATTCTATGGCAGTTTGGGTGTCGGAATTGGGGATTTTTCCTTTATTGGTGTTGAAGATTTCTATAATGGTTGAGTGGGTTTCAACCTGTTCATTTGACTCTGAAGAGGACGTGTATTCTAGCCTGACGTTTAGTCTGCTGAGGTATTCTCTAAATTGGGTGGATTGAAATGTTGTCTCATGATCTGAGAGAATGCTGTTAGGGATTCCGAATAATGTGAAATACTTTGCCAAGGCCCTAGTCGTATCCGTTAGGTTTTTCGAATTGATCGGTACCATTTGGAGGTGTTTTGAAAACGAGTCTATTATCGATAGGAAGTTGGTCTTATTGATAGAGAAAATGTCGATATATACCCTTTCCAGTGTTTTTTTTGTATTGGGTCTTGGAGAAATCCTAATATTGTATGGTTTCCGATCATACTTATGTATGTTACAAATGTTACATGCATTAATAAAAGTTTTGATTGTGCCGATCAAGTTTGGAAAGAAGTAGGATCGTCTAATTTAACTTTCTACTTCTTTTATTCTCCTGTGAGCACGTTCCTGTTCCTTACTCACAATTATATTTTGCCGGGTTTCACTCGTTACATCCTCAACCATTTTCGTAACGAAGGCAAAATGTCCATTCTGAGAGAAGTTCTCCCTGAATGAATCTTGAATTTTTTGATAGAGTGTTTCCGGAGCGAATATTGCCGTTTGTTTGCCATTGTGAAATCTTCTTATGATTTCTGTAATTTCGTCTTTTTCAAATGATGGTTTTGAAACTATGATTCTACGGAATTTAGGGAATATATCTTCTGATATATTTGTGTCTATTTTAGATATTTTGATAATTAATTGATTCCTATAATAATTTATAGGCCGTTCTGAAAAGTTTATGAAATAGTCATCCGACGTATCGGCTGAATGAACTGTTTTTATATCGCCAGTTTGTTCGAGGGGGTTTTCTGTGATTTCTTCAGATTCACGTGCAGTGTTATCTGTGGTTTCATTGTGGTTCATTTCATTGTCATCGTCCGATAGCATAGGCATTCTGCTGAGAGCATCAGCTACTACGTTGGTTTTCCTCTCCTTGTAAATTATGTCATAGTCATAATTTTCAAGTTCCAATCTCCATCTGAGCATTCTGGCATCTGGCATTCTTTTCAGAGGTTTGTGGACGGTGACCAATACAAATTTGTTTCCGTATAGGTAAAGATGCTATTTTTTTACTGCCCATATAATGGCTAGGGTCTCTTTTTCATTTGTGGCGTAGTTACACTCGGTTTGGGTTCTAGAAGCGAAGGCTATTGATCTTTCAACTTTGTCATGGATTTGTGACAGAACTCTGTCGTGCTGACGAACGGTTTTGAGGTGGGGGTATGCTAAAATTTGATCCGTAGATAAAATTTCTTTTAAGGTCCGGAATGCTTTTACATATTCTGGGTTATTGACGTTAATAACCTCATCCTTCTTCAAGTATCTTGTCATTAGTTTTGTGATTTTGGAGTAATCCTTGATAAACCGGCGGTAGTAGCCCAAGAAAGTAGCCCATAAACCAAGAAATTGTTTAATCTGTTTCTGATTCTTAGGTAGTGGCCAATCGATTACTTTCTTGATTTTGTCCATATTAGGCTTAACTCCCTCTTGGCCGATGATATGACCTAAAAACTCAGTTTCCCGTTTTAGAAACTCGCATTTGTCAACTTGGATCTTTAAGTTGAATTGCGATAGTCTCTTAAGAACTGTTTCTAAGTTGTTTATGTGGTTTTCCAAATTTTGCCTCACGATGATAATATCATCTAGGTAAACATGGCAAATGTTGCCTATTAGACCAGATAATACATTATTCATTGCTCTTTGGAATTTCATAGAGTTATTACCCTCGCTGTTGTGCCCCATGCGGCTTTCGTACCCGTAGCTACAGTCGGTAGAGGTACATAATATGGTCATGGGTAGTTGGGGCACACGAGTAGTAAACCTGGATTACCACATAAAAAAAAATATGGGACGCGACGGGATATTTCATGCCATCAAAAAAAAATTCATAAAAATTGGGAAGCGGACCCTGTTTAAGGGAATTTATGCCTCTTGATCATTGTGGTTGTTTATTTGGACTATTTAGCCTATTATGATTTTTGGGTAATTAATCATGACAGATGGGGAAATAAATATATATAAAAATCAAACTTGGGTGTCCTAGGCCCTCTATTTTAATACCAGTGGAGGAAGTCCTTGGTAGAAAGGGAGTGTCCCGCCTATGGGCAGGGTTACTCACGATGCTCCCGCTCTAAGCTTTTGCTTAGAGCAACCAAGGGACCTCGTCACTTAATAAAAATATCTCCAGCCTATCATACCTCTATACTCATCACTGGTTCTCGTCAGCTGCACCCTTAAGTTGAAACTGAAATTAATCTGCAACAGCACAAAATTAAATTGAGTCAATTTTGACAAAACAATTTATTTAATTTATTTAAAAACTCAACACTAGAGTGAAATATCTAGTTACAAACACTTTCTTCAAACACTATAACTAGAAAAAATTAGACTTCTAATGCACTTAATAATAACTTGACTACGCGTGGGTCTATAAAAAAACTGAACGCCTTTACCCAACATTTTGTACGGTATTTACACTGAAAAAAATTTAGCCTGTATTTAATGTTTTTATAATTAATTCAATGTTTTTTGAGCCTCGATTTACACCTTATGTTTTTTGGACATTAGCTTAAAGATTGAAACGTGCTCACTTTAGTTTTGCTAAAGCCAACCCGGTTTCACAGAATTGCCATTTATCCACCGGTACCCCATGCGGTATAGATTCCCGCAGCTCAGTCGGGCAGAGGATATAGCGTGGGTTTTTGGGGTACTGGATAATGGCCTAGATTACCGCATTAAAACACACAAAAAAAAAGAAAAGGAAAGGTGAAATTGGGTATCGGACCCGAAAATGATGTTTTTATGCCATATTAGAAGACGGGTTTACTCCCGTGGTTGCTTATTTAGGTTTTTTTTAGGGTGCCATCACCCCTAAAAAGCGCTTCAAGAACAAAAAATATAAGTACAAAAAAAAAACTCGCGACGTGGGACTTGCGTCCCCAAAACGGATGGAGGAGGACCTTAACAGAAAGGGAGTGTTCCGCCTAAGGGCAGAGTTACTCTCGACGCCCCCGCTCTTAGCTTCTGCTTAGAGCAGCTAAGGGACCTCGCCACCGTTTTGGGACCAATTACAAGTCCGACGATGCCATACTTACCACTTTTTTAAAGACTGGTATCCCTCGAAGACTGGTATCCCTCGAACCACTCACGATTTACAAAAACACAAAAAACAACAATGAATTTATCAAAATGCGGTTTAGGACACCCCGCAACAAAATGTATTTTTAAAAGTAAAAGAACAATTTTTATACAACACTACTAAAAAATTACCAAGAAAAACCAAAAAAAACGACAAAATCAAATTTAAAAAAAACCCGGCTAAAAATAGACAACCAACCGTTGGCCCGTCTAAAACTGAACTCGAAAGCTCACCCCATGCCAAAATTTTGGTACGGTATTTATATATATTACTTGGTTGAGGCGGGAGGGGGAAATTTTTAGTACAAAATGTACTACTCTCTCAACCAAATATAATTATTTCTGCCATATTGGCAAAATGTATAGATACCGCCCATTTAAAAGTGTTATAAAATAAACACTTGGACAATTTATATGTGCCACGAAAATTGCAACGTTTTAAATTCCTACTTAGGTCGTTTGCTTAACTCTAAAGTAGAACGTTTGCTTTTCGTGTACACAATCAAAACATATGGATACGTAGTCCAATTACAAAACATTTATTTACGTTTACTGAATGAGTGACGTAGTTGCAACTGGATAACATACACAAAAGAAAATATTTTTATGTTTGCTGTATTGCACCTCATACCAATTTTTAGGTATATAAATCAGTAACAGCAATCATAAAGAAAATTAAATAATTCCGCATGACTCAGTGTTTGATGAATTTTGGTGAAGATGGAATCTCCAAAATCATGGTGGAATTACTTTGATACCAGAGAAGATACAGTGGATTTGGTTATTTGAATTGATAACGGAATAAATTCCGTTACAGCGTGGGGAAAACCCAATCCCTGAGATGAAAAGAGATCTCATGCCCTATTTGGAAAATGACAGATGGAATAGGGTCATTAAGTTTCAGCAGTCCAACGTGGGGAACCCCCACACCCTGAGTTAGTCTCAGCCGGGCAACTTAACCCTAAATTCTTAACACTAGCTAAAACAATTCAGTACAATTATTTAACTTACTAATTTTAAAAATTGGAAACATCTTGTATTGTACTCTTTTCTTTATTTATTATGTTTTTCTGTTTCCGGTCAACTTAAATTCTAATTTTTAATACTTTTTTTTTAAACAACCTACTAAAAAACTTTTTAATTTTGTTTTTTTTTTTTTTATTTAAAAATCCAAATATTGTAATTTAATATACACATCTTGGTTGATCCAACTATGTTTTTACTAAACGAAGTTGTTTATTAGTTGGTCCTTTCCTCATGTCTTTAATGGCTGTTCCGCCTGGCATTGTTGGGCCCTACTGTTGTTGGTGTTTGAGTGGTAATGGACTGCTGGCTAATTGTCTGGAACAGTAACCGGCCGAAATGTCTCCGCTTCCACCATGCGATAATTATTATTGCAACCACCAATGTTACCGTAACCATCGTGCTTATATAATGTGAAAAGTAATGAATGTTGAGCTGGTACCATGTCTCTTCCTGTTGCAGATCTCGAACCGCTCCCATGATTTCATCTATCTCTGGTTCCAGATTGTCAGGCATTTGGAATTCTCTTGGTTTCCACAGTTTCTCCGTTAGGTTGAAGTTTGGCAGGAAAGATATATTCTGTTCTGATGAATACGTCTTTTGGCTCATCAACACGTAGTCTTTCCCCATTACTTGGCAGTTGGTGCTCAGACTTAATATCCCATTTCCTTGCATTGTGATGCGGCTCACGGTCCCGTTGCATATCACGCTAGCGGTTTCTGCTTGTGCCAGGGATACGATACACCTATTGTCCTGGCTCAGAGGGCAGACGCTGGTTCTTTTCCTGGTGTATTGAATATTGCAGTTCCCCGGCTCCAGATGTTCATCCATTAGCAATTTGATCTCACAAGGTGTGAAATCCTCTTGCGTGCTAAACAGAGCATGTCTCCTTCTGCAGACATGTTGATCGTCCTCCCAGGCTCGGCATTCCTTGAACTCTGCATCCTGCATTTGGTAGTATCAGGTTTTCTGCATGTTCATTAATGTGATCGCTACGGTAGGTTGCAGGGACACCATTTGACCTTCATGAACGGTGAGCATGGGGTGTGCTTTGAAAGCTTGGTACTCATCCTGATCCAACAGCGGTATAATCAACTCAAAAATTAAATGCCGGTTTATCAACCTAGCTGTTGCTCTCAAATTTTTGTAGATTTGCACCCAGTGTTGTTTATAGTCCAGGAGACAAACGTGCCTTGGTATCCACAATCTTAACTTGTCTAATTGCTCCCGCAGTTGTGATGGTGTTATCAGTCGGGTGTTTATGCGGCCTTGGTGTAAGTCGACCATTACATCTATGATTGCCTCTTGTATCTCTTTGAAGATAGTTATTTGAGTGAACACTTGTAGTACCATGTCTATCACCTCAGCATGGCTACTCAATGCGGTTATCTCCCCGTGCAGCTGGTGATACTGTGCTTTTATTTGTTCCTGCTGTTTCCGTACTAAGTTCGCAGTCATATCCACTATGTGTGTCTGCTGCCTTGTGAGCTCGTTAACATGTATCAAACCTCGCTGTAAATCTTTGATTGCTGTTTCGTACTGCACCGCTGCGCGTTGGTCTAACACCCTGAATACGTCTCCCATAAACGTTCCCACGAACTCCAGGGGTGCTCGTCGTTTTCGCTTCGGCTTTCCCAGGAGTATATTCCGGTCTTGCATTCCCTCAACCATCAATCTCAACGGTTGGACCAACGTATCGCATGGCCACTCCTTGTTTGGGAACCAGGCAGTCTGATTTGTTTTGGTGCTCAGATTGGTGTGTTCCTGACAGATTTGCTGCAGTTGTCCCATCACTTTACTGATGCTTTCCCATTCATGCCAGTAGTTGGTCAGATCGTAGAGCAGCACCAACTTCCAATCGTCCTGCGTGAGGCGAGCCTTCCAAGCTCCTCCATATAGATTCCCGGGTTACTTGTAAATTGTGAATATTCCATATTTCCTCTTATTATTACCACAACAGTAGCGCCATGGATGATCTCTGCATGTTCGTCTTTGCGTTTTGCTGGTTGGACGTCTAGTAAAACATGTTTGGGTGTTAAAAAAAACTCTAATTGTATCATAAATAATATCCTAACCTATATAACTAACCCTAACAGCTTAACTGATATTTAACCGATCTTGACTACCGTTACTTAATTCTATTACTGCTTTTTCATTATTACGTCTAATTGCTTATATCTTATATGTAATTATTACTGGTGTGCTTCTCCGCGCGTCACACCAGCCTTCACCTCACCGTTACACTGATTACCCGCCATGCCCACAGGATCGTAACCTGTTTAATGGTGAGATGGTATTATACTAACGACACCTTAATGAGTTGGTTGGTGGTCTTCTTCATCTTCTGATTGCCAGGGGCTCACAGAAAATAGATCTGGCTTTGGGTCGTACACCCCTCCACCTTTTTCCATCCGCCATCGCTTAGCCAATCGCCTCGGTTTTCTTCTGTTCTCGTCATAGTTAATGCAACTCCGACGTCCACCTGTCTTTATCCTTGCTCGTGACACACAAGCCAAGGAGTCGATAACTCTCTTTTATTTGGGTGTTCAGCTTCTTTTTAGCTGCTCCCTGCGCTTTGGTTTTCCCGTTGGTGAAAGGTTCAGTATCCCTGGTCCGTTGGAAAGACCCGTCTCCTGGTGTTTCACTTCAGTAGTAGGCTTTTCTTCGATAGCTTTCATACCAGCCATAGTTGCAATGCAACACCCTGGAACAAAAGAAAAACCCTTTGTTACTCCCATTAGCTTACCGCGATGGATTTCTTGAACTACTTCTATTTCGCTAATATTTCAGGACGACTTTTAATATCTTTGGCATGGAAAATGCCAAGCTGCCAACTCTTGCAGGGATGAATTTCTTATCGAGTTTTGCTGAGTAGTACCGCCTTGCATTACTCTGAGTGAAATTTCGCACGTACACCTCCTGTCCCACGCTCATTACACGATCTGTAGATCGCAAGTTTCGTTAATTTGATTTGCTTCATGGTTATTAATATTTTTCCTATTAAAGGTACATATTTTTTGTTCTTGATGTCGGGTCAACTTCCATATCCGAGCGGCTGTCTCGCATCGGAATGTTGGGTTTAATGTAGTTTACTTCTTTCACTTTTGGTGAAAATTGATTTAAGTTAGGCTGATTTGAAGTCATTATTTTTGGTTTGATCGTATTAGCCATCGTTGACTTTTTCGAGTTGTTTGAGATGTTTTCGTTTGTGCTAAATTTACACAAAAATGCGTAAGCCTCTTGTAACGTTTTGGGTTTTGCCGCTTGCGCGAACTCGAAGTAGGACTTTTTTATTCCTGATATAAATGCAGCTAAGGCGTCTTCTTCTATGAATGTGGCGATAGCTTGCCATGAATTGTTGTAAACAGGATTTTGTTTCGAGATGGTTTTTATGTTTTGAACGATCTCTTTTGTGTTATTGTAATACTTGTGTACTGACATGTTTTCATCTTGTTTGTTGGCCCATAACTGCGACTTATAGTACGACAATTCTTGTTTGTCGCCGAGGGCTTCTAACAGGATTTTGCGTATTTCTGAGAAACTTTCGGGGTCTCCGGCTAGACACAGAATGTCTCTGGCCTTCCCTTCAACTTTGTTCTTTATTGCTTGTGTATACATGCGGAACTGTTGTGAGGGTACCAATGGCTCGAACATCTGTAGAGTTTCCTCAGCTGTTTTTAGCCAAGCATTTACTTACCTTCGATTTCCGTCGAAGGGAGGAATGAACCTTATTGGGTCCGGAATCCTAAACAGATCTAAATTTGAAGAGGTTGTATCTTTGTCTCTGTTTTTTGATGCAGGAATGTTAATACCTGATCATGTTCGGTTTGTTTCTGACTTAATGCAGCCAATTGATTGATTATCGCATTTAACTGAGCCGTAACTTGATCCATGTCCGTCATTTTTATGATGGGATCAGTTTGCGTTATTTTTCCGCACTCTGTGCGAGATTTATAACTAATTATTTCCGAATTTAATATAAATAATACGTCTTTCTCGCATCTATCTCGTAGTGCGCGATGGACTGACAGCTGCCCTGAATTGTGATAAAAATTCGCCTATCTCGTAGTACGTGTTTGATACCCAATTCTTTCCTTCCGTCTATCTTGTAGTGCGTAAGGATTGTTTTGCATGGTTTAAATATAAAATTTCTTACCTTGCTACTGCTTGTGATCAGGTTCCAAAAAATGTTAACGTAGTGAGAGTGGCGTGATCCTCAACTCACTAGACGGTTATTAACCTTCAGTCTAGGATGTTACAAAAAAAATCTTCACCGATTGTCCGTTTATTCTAATTTGCAGCTTTTTTTTTTAATTATTTTGATCAACGATTCCCGATTAAGCGAGTATTTTCTACTCCGTACGCGACGATTCTCAACTGGGCGCGTATATTCTACTCCGTTTTATCTTTAAAAATTTTTTTTCGTCTGTTTTTGAATTTTCGCAAAATCGATTTTCACTTTATTGCAACGGAATCACTATGAGATAGTTTTTCTTTGCTATCTCTATGCACTGTTATCACTACACTTGTTAATACACTTTTTGACTTTAAGGCTGCGCCAATTATGAGTACGCGACCGCGGATTAAAATAAAAAAAAATATTTATTTTTACAAATTTTATTCTTTATACTTTAAAACCACAATTGCGACTGAAACTTTACATTAATTTTTATTAATTTATAACTTATGCTAATTTAACTAATTAACTTTGTATATAAAAGTCGTTTACCTTTTAGAATTGTTTAAGAAACAATTTAGTTTATCGACCTATTAGCCCAATCAATTGCCCGTATCAGGTTTCTGCGTGTGTTTGTGACGCAATTATGTTTTATGCTGGCTCTGTACTAATGAGTTGGTTATTCAAAGTGAGTGCGGTTGTAACTATATATATATATAGTACACGCTCGGTTCTTGCAACTCAATTAAAACCAAGCCATGTGCAATTAACGAACATGTCGCTAATATCGAACATTTGCCCATCATATATCTGATTTTATTTATAAATGAATCTTAAACTTAAAATCATTATCAAAGGTGTAATTTGGTACCAAAGAGAACAAAAATGCATACTCGTCTACATATGTAGTTGCTATATAATTAATTCATTTATTCATTTAGGTATTATTAGTTATTACAGTTAACTAAAAATAGAAACACAGATAAAATTTCAATACATACTGCACATTAACAAATAATTATAAATATGTACATTCCAATTTCAAGCCTCCATGTATTTATACAAGATGGTTTTGCAAACTACTTGAGCCTATTGCATTTTCCCGTAGTTTTTGAAGCACCATCAATTCTTCTATAGAAACATTATTTTGTTGTGCCCAATCCAAGCAAACTGTAAAACTGTTAATTGCATCATTAATTTTTATAGATGATATAATTTCAGGATCAGGAACAACATTATCACTATCGCTACTTTCTCCATCTGATGAAATTGGATTGGGACCACCTAAATTTGCCTCACCAATCCAGTCGGAAATCTCAATTGATGAAATTTCCTCTGTGGGCGGCAACTCATGCAGTAAAGTTTGGATCTTTTCCATTTCCATTCTTCGATTTTTCAGTTGATCGCGAATTTCAGATAAAGGTAAATCATCTTCAGAATCCCAGACATCCAATTTTTTCTGTATCAAAATTTTCCAGCAATTTTTTATTGTGTTTTCGGTCAGATTGTCCCATGCATTAGCCAATAAACTAACTGCTTGTTTCAAGTTTAAAGCTTTGATGGTCGAGTCAATATTATTATTGGAACTCGCTACAATATGTGCCAATAAACTTTTTTTATAATTGGCTTTTGTAATATTAATAACATTTTGGTCCATCGGCTGCAGCAGAGCGGTACAATTTGGCGGAAAACACATGATGATTACATTTAATCCATTAATTTTCATATGGGTGTCACGAGGATGACATGGAGCGTTGTCCAATAAAAGTAAAACTGTTTTAGGAAGCTCCCGAAAAGTCAAAAATTTCTTTACCTAACAGAATAAGAAGATTAAAATTAGAAAAATTACAATATGAATGAAATGAACCAAAAGAGTAAATAATTTACCTCAGGAACAAAAGTGCTTTCAAGCCACGATTGAAATAGGAATGAAGTCATCCAAGCACTTTTGTTCCCTCTGTATACAATCTTAGACATATCGCAATTTCGAAATGCACGTGGATTCTTTGCCTTTCCAATTATAAATAATTTCACCTTATGATTACCTGCGCTATTGGTATACGCAAGAAACGTAATTCGTTCCTTACTAACTTTACGACCAGGTGCGGTCTAGTTTCCAAAATAAACCACTCTCATCGGCATTGTATATTTGTTCAGGAACAAGACCCATATTGTTAACCTTTTTTTGAAATGTTAATACAAATGGGTCAACTGCTGGATGGTCATTTGAAAGTTTTTCACCCACAATTTTTAAAAATCGTATGCCGTATCGTTTTTTGAAGTTCTGTAACCACCCACTGCTAGCACAAAATTTTGAATCCTCGGTTTCCTTTATCTTCTCATAAAATTTTTTTTTGCTTTTTCATACAAAATAGATAACGAAACAGTCACATTTTGAGTCCGTTGGTTGCAAAACCATTTATACAACGCGTTTTCCATTTTGGGAAATTCTGCGGCTTTTAAAGATTTTCGGTTGCCTGGTCCTACTTCTACTGGACATAAAAACTTTTTAATATTTTTTTTGGTTATGTTTTATACGTGTAATGGTTGAACGATGCACTGAATATTGCACTGCTAATTTATTTGCTGATATTCCATAATTTAGCTGGCTTACAATCTCTTGTTTTTGATTAATTGTCAACGATGTACGCTGAATTTTAGAAGGCATTTTATTTAACTTATTTATTACAAAACACTTCGAGACTATATTTTTATTTTATTATGATTATTAGTAGAACGAGAACATTGCGGTATTGATTCTTGTATATCGTTTAGTTTCGAAACGGTTAAAAAGCAATATGATTATGCCGATTCAAGTCAGACAAAACCCATATACATAAATCTAAATCTAATAGATGTTGAACGTTTGCTTATATGGAATGAGAACGACAATACATACATATTTGGAGAGAAATAAAGAGATCAAGAAAGAGAAAAATATACAGGTGCGGTACAATTTTAGTGAAACAAACAGCAGTTATATCATTGAAAAAAAAAATTTTAAGAGTAAACGGGAGAGCAATTAGAAAAAACAGAATGAAAATATGTACACGCTTTGTAAAATGTTGCAATAATCGAGACAAAAAATAAGAAATGATGCAACAATCAAAATCATGTATATTTTTTAATTTGGTGCTAAAATCAAAAGTTGCAACTATCAAATGTTGCAAGAACCGAGCGCGTACTATATATATATATATATATATATATATATATATATATATATATATATATATATATATATATATATATATATATATATATATATATATATATATTGTAACGGAATTTTATGCCGTTACAAAATTCAAACACCCCAATCCACATATTTCTTTTCCTGAGTAATTTTGCCATGACTTTGAAGATCTCATCTTCATTAAAACCCATCAAATGTTAACCTAGTCATGCCGAAATTGCAAGTTTTCATTATGTTTGTTGTTGTGTCAATATACATAAAATCGGTATAAGGTACAATACAACAAACGTAAAAATGTTTTGTTTACGTATCCAATGACAACTTACGTCACTCAATTCATTTATAATCTAGTGATTATAAATGTAAATTAATAAACGTAAATATATGTTATTGTAATTGGATGACGTATATCCATATGTTTTATTTATGTGTACGATAATTGCAAATGTTCTACTTAGAGGTTTATGAACGACCTAGGTAGAAATGTGAAAGATTGCATTTTTCGTGACACACATAAATTCCCCAAGTGAATATAAAATAAATTTATAACACTTTTCTTTAATGGGCGGTATTTATAAAATATTTTTGCTAATATGGCGAAAATACAATTAATTGATTGATAGAGTAGTGCATTTTTGTACTAAAAATTTCCCCCTCCAGTCTGAACAAATCAATTAATTGTGGTATAAATACTGCGCCAAAATTTTGGTTAAGAGGACAGTTAAGTTGTGATTCTAACTAATTACTCACTGAGCATTAGCCGTGGTAATTAGTTAAAGAAAAGTTTATAATAAGAAAAAAAGAGTTTAAGTTGAAGAAATAAGTTTATAGAACAATTAAAATTGTTAAAAATTTCAAAATAAAGTTGTTAGTAAAGTGATAAAGTGTTGTTTAGTTTTTTTTTGTGTTTAAGTCTAGAGGTTTTTTTTCTTTCTTTTGCGGCATTTCTGCATTTTGGGAGCGAAACCTGTCGGTAAGTATGCTTAATAAATAAAAAAATACAACCTACTAATTAATCGGGCCCATTTGGTAAAGGGTCTACCAGCTGCTTCATTAGAAGCGGAAATCTTGCAAGTGCGTCAGCACGCGGGTTTCCTTCTGTTGGTAACACTTTACCAAATTCATAAGTTATTAACCATAGGGCCTTAAGCCCAAAATAAATACTTCGTTTTTTTTATGGGTAAAATAGGGTAGATATGTTACCCTAAGTTTACCATTTATACAACCACGGTGGGCATACCGGTAACGTGAGGCATGAATCCCACAAATCCGGTCATTTCCCAATCCCCTAATTTTTTTTGTTAACCTCCCTGTTGACGACATAATTCATGCCGTCTCATCTTCTTTTTATAACATATGCGGTAATCTAGGCCGTAGTCTGAGTACCTCAAAACCCACACCGTTCCCCTCTGCCGGCTTGAGCAGCGGAAACCGACGCCGCATGGGGTACATATCAGATGACGGCAAAATATTTTGTAACCAGGTTGGCTTTAGCATTAGCTAAAGGCTAGTCTGTGTCAAGTGGCACCCAATTATGTGGTACGACTGTTTCAATATATATATATATATATATATATATATATATATATATATATATATATATATATATATATATATATATATATATATATGGGTAGGCGCATACTTGAAATCTTGTAAAAATTATAAAAGATTTGTGGATTTTGTGACAGAAAAAAAAATAAAATAAATACATACTGGCAATAAAATGTTGCTCCAGTTAAATTTTATATACCACATTTTTACGCCAGATTTCCTATAATTTTACCACTATTCTTAACAATAGTGTTTGTTACAAACTTTTATAGTTTTACAAACACAAACTAAAAGTGTAATAAGTTTTTTATTTTATAAATCAAAATACGAAACACAACAATTGAATATTTTCAAACTTATAATATTTATGTTAAGAAATTTTGTTTTATCTATTTTTTATCTAGGCAATGAACAGTGATGTGGTATAGCGCACAACACAAGACTTTAGTAATACTTTTATCCCAGGTATTGGATTGTCTCGTCATCCTGATTAGTTTGATGATAATTCAACAATCGTCACTGGTCCCTAAATTTTACCCGGTAACAAAATTTCAACTTGTATAAGGCTCTCAAATTTTTTACAATACTTTCTATCCTTCGTAATAGGGGCGTGCCATAATAATAAAAATACATAAAATTTGTTAACAACAAAAAAACAACTTTAAAATTTATGTATAAACTTGTTTCTTGTTTATTTACTTGTATATTTCTTTGAAAATTATAAAGAGATATTACAAAAAGGAAAACGATTTTCCTTTTTTTATTTTTTATTTTGTATCTTTTGTATATCTGAAAAAAATCTCATCGCTGTATTTCCGGGCTTTTGAAAACCAGGTCAACTATTTTGAATCAAAAAAGAAGCCAACTATTAAATTTTTATGGTATTATATTTTACGTATAGAGCCTTTATATATATCATGAATGATGAAAATATTAAAATGATATTGTACTTTGTTTTCGTTTTTTGAAAAACATTTTTATGTAATTAAAATTTACGCTTTTGTCGTTAATATGACATACGCCAAGCTTAAAGTGTAAAATTATGATGATACTTCTCGTTTTGGCGATGCATATTCCGTTGTTACTGGGTACCTCATAAATTTTGTATGAAATTTTAACAAATAAAGTTCATGTAAAGTTGTAAACTTTCTCTCTCTCCCTCTCTCTAGTTTTCCATGAAGGGATTTTGTCGCCCTCCAGTTTTAACATCCAATTATACGTCGGTCTTCTTCGAAGTCGGTACGCAAACATTTTATTAACTATACGTTGTTGTGGGGACCTTGCAACATGGCCCTGCCATTTAACTCGATTGCATTTAATGAATCCAATGATGTCGCTACCTCTGAGTAGCTGCTCTGTCTCATGGTTCATACGAATGCGATATTCGTTTTCGAAAGCCAGTACGTAATAGAGTGTACTGAAAATAATTTAACTAACTACACAGAGTAAAATTATCACAGAGGCGCGTGGCTCAAAAGTTTTTGCGGTTGATACTGTGAAACGGATTAAACTTTGGCTACCGCCAAAGCTAACCTCTGGTGCCCCATGCGGCGTTGGTTCCCGCAGCTCAGTCTAGTAGAGGGGAACGGTGTGGGTTTTGGGGCACCCAAGACAACGGCCTAGATTACCGCATTTAGTTAGAAAGAAAATGAATGGACTGGGGGAGAAGGAAATCGGGGTATTCGGACCCCGAAGCAGTGGGCCAGCCTATCAGCCCATCACGTGGGCAGGCCTGAACGTGTTTATATATTTGGACAGCCTATCATGATTTTTGTGCAATTAATCATGACAGATGGGGAGATAAATATATATAAAAATCAAACTTGGGTGTCTTAGGCTCTCTATGTTAATACCGGTGGAGGAGGACCTTGGCAGAAAGAAAGTGTCCCGCCTATGGGCAGGGTAACTCACGATGCTTCCGCTCTAAGCTTTTGCTAAGAGCAACCAAGAGACCTCGCCACTTAATTAAAATATCTCCAGCCTATCATACCTCTATACTCACCACTGGTTCTCGTCAGCTGCACCCTTAAGTTGAAACTGAAATCAATCTGCAACAGCACAAAACTAAATTGAGTCACTTTTGACAAAACAATTTATTTAATTTATTTAAAAACTCAACATTAGAGTGAAATATCTAGTTACAAACACTTTCTTCAAACACTATAACTAGAAAAAATTAGACTTCTAATGCACTTAATAATAACTTGACCACGCGTGGGTCTATAAAAAAACTGAACTCCCCTTACCCAAAATTTTGTACGGTATTTATACTATTATTAATTAACTGATTGAGAAAGGAGGGGGAAATTTTTGTACAAGAAATGCACTACTCTCTCAGTTAATTAATTTCATTTTTGCAATATTAACAAAATATTGCTATGAATACCGCCCATTTAAGAAGAATCTATGAAGCCGGGTTAGCTTTGGCGGCAGCCAAAGTTTAATCCGTTTCAAGTGGCGCCCAAAGGGGGACCATAATGTGTCCCAGTATCTTGGTAGAATCTACTACCAATATATTCTATTTAAAATTTAATTGAGGTTTCTCTCACATTTTCTGATTTAAACTATATTGGCATTATTGTTAAGATAGTGCCGAACATTCTTAAATATTCTAATGCAATAAGTACATACGGTCGTGTACAAGTTTCAATTAGTGACTAGGATAAAAAAATTCTCTTTGGTACGAGTATGGCTGCGGTACTGCCTTTCTGGTAGTCCTGACCAGATACGATGTTGGGTCATACACGTACTGTGGCAAGTCCCAACCCGCACTCCGGGGGATGAACCGACAGTCGTGGTAGTATTTGAAATTCAAGAATACATCCGTCACAATGTAAAATTGGTACTAGTACTGGTATCTATTTTCTCAATAAGTTGTACGGTTTTCGGTTCCGTGTACAACCAACAAGTTTACAATACTGAATAGGCAAGGGTGAATGATGCGATCCCTGGAGTAATGGGCATATTCCTTTCCTGGCCGGTAGGATACCGGAGGTATAAAGGACTGCTCATTCAAATGTTAGTTTGAAACGTCATTCCATATCCCGATTCAGGTTGTAAGGTTGCCCTTCCATTCTACCCCAGTTCTGTTATCTAGCTTGTAGTAAGAAATTACTCCAAGTAAAGATAAATTTGTTAATTTCGAATAAAATATGGATTTCCATTAATACAATGTATATTTAGGTTTTTGCGTTTTTCTACCTCAGCATTTTAAATTTAATTTTCATCCCTAGGGATGGGGTCGCCAGTCTTCTCGTTTATATAATAGCTACGTCCAGGGTATGGCCCACGTAGCTGTTCAAACCTAGGTTCTATTAGTGGACGAATATAAGACGCCAGGATTGGACATAAGCTAAGTAAAGTCATGCTACATTGTGGAAATCCTTAGTGATAACCGGCGTGTTATTACTCCCAATTGATAAACAAATAGCAACTGTCTTTCGAGGGCCTTAATTGAAAGGACTCGCTAACGACATTTGACTGACATGATGAAGTGTTTGTCGATCACACGGTTGAGCTCCTCTAAAGGTTAGAGTAAGACTGCCAATTGTGGTAAAATCGACAAAAACAGTGTCATGATCTTTTGGGTACAATAATGAACTTTTGTTTACTGTTCGACAATGGCAGTGAGGTTCGCGCAATAGACGTTAAGACGCTCATTGCAATAATTTGCGATGAGTAAATGAGTTCATCAAAATTTCAAGTTCAATTTTTCCTTTCCTTTCCTTGTTTGACCCAGGAAGTGTGGGTTATTTTTGTCTTCTCATCACGTGAAATGGGAAGGACCGTGGGTGTGTATATTTTGGTTATTTTTAATATTAAACTTCAAGTAGCTAGTTTTTTTTTGTATGTTCTTTTTTGTTAGTTATACATATTTTTAGTATTTTTAAAATGGAATTCAACCTAGACAAGTTGGATGACGATGAACTCTTGGTCGAGTTCGAAGTACGGCGACTAGCTGATAAAGCTGATCGGGAAATCACCCAAACGCTGAAATAGGCATTGGTAAGAAAGTTTGAGGATGAAGGAAATGCTTCATTTCTTATGCCAAAAGAAGCGCATGAGGCTGCGCGTAAACAGCCACAAAGAGAAATAGAATTATGTACAAAAAAACTTGTACATCTGCGGCAAATAGTGTTGGAGAAGTTAGAAGATCCAACGGGATTGGAAGCGACGCCGTAAAAGCCGTGGACGCGCATTTAGTCCACTTTGCCATTAGACCATCTATTTAAGTTCGGGCACTCACATAGATGATGTAATGAGGTAGCGCCATCAGCAATAATAGATATTTGTAGGTTAAGTTAAGAAAACAAAAAAAAAAACAAATAAGAAAAAAATATCCAAATTAGTCTAAGTCAATAAGGTTAGCATAAAAGTGATAAAGCTAATGTGGTGCAGGGTAGAACAGCATAAAGGGTACAATATCAGCAGAAACAAGGGAATATTCTTTCAATGCTTAGTACGAGTGGGAACAGTTTCGCACGTTACATTTTTGCAGGAAGCGAAGTTGATCAAATGGCACCGTCAGCGCATATCTCTGCAGTTCCGCCATCTGGTTGTCCGTAAACTCGAACCTCCATCAAGATTAAAGGAAGTAACATAAACAATGAGATCTTTGTTAAAGCCTTTATAACAACATCGGATTACACCTTCAATAAATCAGTCAAAATTCATAAATAAGCTGATAGTATCATTCGTGTTGTAAAATAGCAGGAACATCACAAATCGCTATCCATAAAGATAACCCAACAGCAAGAAGACTTTGTCTACAAAAAAAAAAAAAAAAAAAAAAAAACGGAAGCCACGGATATCACAAATCAAGGCACAGTTAAATCATGGGGTACAAATGAATACAACCGCCTAATCAAAGACAATACCTGGAGAACCAAACTAAGGGAAACATGCACTTGTCAACGACTCCAGCACCGAAAGGAATGGACATACATGTTAGTTACCAACCGCTTACCGAATGACTATGAAATTGCAAAATGAAACATGGTTTGCTATGACTAGAATGTTATAAAAGTAAAACTGGAAAATATAGGTTTCGAGAATCAGCCGGTACTGAACACGGCTTATCAACGAGTCAGATGGGCGAATTCTGTACATCATATATGAGATTCACCCAACGATATTTGGTTCGTGGCCTTACAGTAACGGACAATAAAACAAAAATAGACCATTGAGGAGCAGGGGTGGATATTCTCACCAGCAAAATTCCACTATGAAACACATGGCAGTGCTTCACATCCAGTACGCGAGATTATCAAACAGAAAGAAGCAGCAAGTTTGCAGTAGCAAAGATGTCTACGTTTCTGTTCTTTACTCAGTGCTCAGCATAATGAATCAAGGAGGCATCCCGGACCATTCCAACACCACAGTATAAAGCCAATTAACTTTAATCATTTTTGTTTATTTTGTTCAGTTTTAGTAGTTTACTTTATAGATTATTTAAATTTACAATAACATTTTTATAACTATAATAATTTTATTTTGCATTTACAATAGATGTTGTTCTAAAAATCTTGGTTTAGTTAAAAAAGCTAACAAATAGTTTCCTTAATTCATATACCAAATTAATTTCAATACTGAAAATGTTTGAATTAGGTCTAAAACTTTTGGTTTTTTTTAACGTAAATAAGTACTTTTAGTGAATAATAATTAGTTTTAATAACTAGGTTAAGTGCCCGACTTTGAGACTTTCTCAGGGTGTGGGGCGTCCGCCACGTTGGGCTGCCTAAGGACTGATTTCCTAAACCACGTTCCTCCTAAACAGAGCATGAGATCTCTTTTCATCTCAGGGTTTGGGTTTTCCCCACGCTTTAACGGAATTTTATTATATTCCGTTATCAAACCATTTCCTTCATAATCCTCCCATCATAAACGTATTTCCACCATGGCCTTGAAGATATCATCTTCACGAGAATCCATCGAAAATTAGTCATGCTGACTGAAATTACGTATTTTTCGATGGATTCTCGTGAAGATGATATCTGCAAGGCCATGGTGGAGAAACGTTTATGATGGGAGGATTATGAAGGAAATGGGTTGATAACGGAATATAATAAAATTCCGTTACGACTGTTTTATGCCTGTCGGAAGTCTATATATACATTTAGCTGATATTTGGTTATATTATACTCCCAACATTTTGCCAAAATTAGCCTCATGGAGAAACACTGGTTAGTGGCTAATCGGTCGGGGCTAAAACTGCATTGATACTCGCCAACGATGGTTTCGGCGAGAGGGATGAGTGTTTCACATTTCGTCTTTTTGCAGCTTTTTTCAGCGCGTTCGCAGCGCGTTTGCAGCGCGTTCTTTCAATTCCCAGGTAGCTCCTATTGGTAGCAAATAGAGCCTCCAAACCTAATCAATTTTGGGAGATTCCATCGAGACCGATTGCCTTTCCATTTTTAAACTTACCAATAGTTGGGTCTACTTTCTCCACTGTGGGATATTTGACAAATACCTCTTCATATGTTGGAGTTATATTATTCTAATGAGAGTCACTTCGCCATTCCGTTTTACAGATTTCGGAAGTGGGTTTTCCTTAGAAATAGAATATCAGCCACGTTTAGTGTCAGCTCTCCATACCCATCATTGACGGCCGTATTTCTTGGGTTGAACTCGCTAGAGGTATTTCTACCGTTAGCAAAACAGTCCCTACAATTCCATTATTTATCCATGCGTGCACCGCTGGTGTGACGAGTTGGCCGTCTGAATTTTCTGCACTTCTACTGATTTTTTGCATTAAAGTCATCCACAATAATTTGAATATCTTGGTGTAGGATGCTAATGATGACTTTCTCCAACTCAACAAATAATAAATCTTTGAAGTAATCTGATTTATTTTCGGTGGGTATCTGTATATTTACGATGGCGACGTGAAATTTGTTATTACAAAGTCTGACCGTGCATATTCACATATAGGGTGGAAGTTGCGGATATGTTACTTCATGCGCTGAATGAAAAACTAAAAGCCCAACTTCAAACTTCCCTACATTCTGATGGCTGCTGTGAAGATTGTAACAATTGGTGTTGTCATGGATACCACTCCCACACCATCTAAGCTCTTGTAGTGTAAGTGCGTAACTGCTTGCCTGATTCAAATCGTTTTGTTGATCTCAATGACTATATACAAACAATTTGCTGGTAGTCTCAACTACAACGCCTGATCCATTTAGAGTTATCCAGAGAGGTATGAATCTAGGACATCGCTCTCTACAGGTAAACTTGTAAACTTGGAAACTTGTACACTTGTATTTTTGTAAATTTGTAAACATGTAAACTTCTAAACTTGTAAGCTTGTAAATTTGTAAACTTGTAAATTTTTAAACTTGTGCACTTGTGAACTTGTAAACTTGTAAATTTCTAAACTTGTACCCTTGTAATCTTCTAAACTTGTAAGCTTCTGAATTTGTAAACTAGTAAACTTGTAAACTTGTTAACTTGTAAACTTCTAAATTTGTATATTTTTAAATTTTTAAACTTGTAAATTTTTAAACTTGTAAACTCGTAAACTTGTAAACTTGTGAACTCGTTAACTTCTATACTTGTAAACTTGTAAACCTGTGAACTAGTAAACCTGTAAACTTGTAAACTACTAAACTTGTATGCTTGTAAATTTATTGTATTTGTCATCCATGCAAGTGCATCGGTACCCAATTCTGTAACAAATGTAAAAATTTGACTGAACGGTATTAACGTAACAACAGTTAGAGCAAAGAAGGCACTAATGGAAAGGAAACCATAGTTTCATGCCTTCTGCCATCGTTTTATTAACAATTAAATAACGATAGTGGATTGATACCGACTGGCAGTGGAAGGAAACTGAAGCTAAAGAAGTTTTCGAAGTCTTTCCATAAACCTGACGAAATGCCCATGTCATAAAATACTAACCGCCCTATCACCTATTCACAAATCAAATCCATTGTACAAGATACGTCACCTATTCAACCTGCCCAAGACGTTATTGTCCGGAATGATAAACAAAAAATATTATATTGTAGATGACAAAGTATAAGCAATACGAGAAACATATTATCGTCATCGTGTAGTTTGTTTACCAGAACCCAGGCACTAAATAATCAACTAAGGCCTACTTTTTAGCATGGCACAAAACTATAGTAGAAGCCTCAAAGTTCAATCATACGTAGAACATTTCATCCAAACATCATCCGCAGCTCCAACAAATTATCTTGAGACAATTAGTGTGGTGAAACGAGATGGATATTTATCGGTAGATTTCACCCAGATGAACAATTTAAGGATTTGTGAGTAAAAAATTTCAAATTGTAAATTTAATGGCTCGAATCATTTCAAAAGTGAACGATTACGTTTCATATCGAATCAGTGACAATGATTTACAATTTGATTCTGTGATACATTCTGACGTTTTTCTGATGTTTTTTATTCAAAGTATTGCCCATCACTACCCACTACTTTTTCCCATCTTTCTGGCAATTTATGGATTCACTCCCAGAAAAACTGCGCCGGCTTGGCGGCCAAAAACGAATCGAGCCAAATTTCGATACGTTGAACTGAAGTGAATCGTCAGGAATGCGATAGGGCATTCTGCATGGATCGAAATAGGTGGTAGTCGGATGGAGCAAGGTCTGGGCTATAAGGCGGGTGAAGCAGAATATCCCATCCGTTATTCTCCAGGTAATTTTTGACCGGCGCCGCAATATGTGGCCGAGTGTGATCGTAGTGGAAAATGCTTGACGCTCTGCCTGGATTTTCTGCTTAAATCGGATCAATTGTTGACAATAGAGTTGTGCATTGATGATTTGGCCACTTGCCAACAGCTCATAGTGGATCACTCTTAGCTGGTCCCACCAAATGCACCGCATGACCTTGGCCTCGCCCTTCTTGACATACGCTTTTTTGCGCTTGGGATTATTGTAATGAATCCATTTTTCATCGCCAGTAATAATACGATGCAAAAACGGCTTCTTTTTGTGGCGCTCGAGCAGCATTTCGGACATGCGAAATCGTGTTTCCACGTCTCTTGGCTTCAACTCGTATCACACCTAATTTTCTATCTTTTGGATGAATCCCAAGGCTTTCAGACGTCTGGAAATTGTTGCTTGATCCATTCCCAATGATTCTGCAAGTTCTTCTTGCGTTTGACATGAATCTTGACCAATTCTTCATCCTAAAACTTTTTCGGCTGACCAGGATGCTCTTTGTCCTTGATGACAAAATCACCACTTTTGAAGCTTCTAAACCACTCAAAGCACTGTCTTTTTGCAAGAGCATGCTCACCATATAAATCCACGAGTAAACGATGACTTTCAGCTGCAGTTTTGTTTGCGAAAAAGTGACTCAACAAAACTTCCCGCAAATGCTATTTTTTTCGCAAAATTAATAAATTTTCATCGTTGAGATCGGTTGGATGTGCACAATCAAAACAAAAACTTTTAGCTGATTTTGACAGGTATTGAATAGGGCTTTCAAATGACATATATGTCCATAACGCATAAACAAGTAATAACATCTAGTATCAAATTCCGGTTTTTAATGCATACACAAAATAGTTACAATGGTTTATAAAATTAGGGGCAAATATGTTATTTTTTTTACTCATCAATCTAAAAGTGATTGCAGTGATCGAATCTATGCTCTAGAAATTTTAACATCTTACTTGCAACAACGAAAAGATTGTCCTTTCACAATTACTTTGGATGTTAACCACCATACAAGCTTTTGTCGGTTTTGGATTATATTACAAACTATCCATTTAACAATATGGGTTTTAAATACTTCATTCAATATGTCACCTCAGTGTTAATGAGTGTTATCTGCCCGTTAGATTACAGGTGATTCTTTCAAGCTCTCACATAGTAACTGTACAGATCTTCCATCTACATCTCCAGCATCTTACAAGTTGTTTTCTGCAGAATCAAGCTAAAAAAATTCGATCCTGGAATTAATATTTTACATGAAACCCTCAAACGGCCTAATCGAAACTACTTAAGGGGTCACTACATCAAGAACATCCATCTACTGCCATTCTGTGCTTCTTACTTACGATAATAATTAAACATATTGTTATATGATAATGCCACACAGCAATATCTTGAAGAACCGACTAAAAACATCAGTTTGGCTTTGATGATACAAACAGATATAATTTTATTCATCATCGTTACAGCGCCTTAAACAATATCGTTCTTAAGGAGAACATAAAGATGCCGGACATTATAAATATTCATGGTGTATCTGGATGTGATAAATCAACCTAGATTATAACCAACCATAAACGGTAGCAGCTCGTTGAATATATAGGGCTTGTGGTTATCATAAGAAAATTTTCTAAAATATATCTTCTGGGTGGAAGGCGGAAGGCGTAGACAAACAACAGGTTACGTAACAACAGTTAAAGCAAAGAAGTCACCAATGGAATGGAAACCATCGTTCCATGCCTTCTGCCATCGTTTTATTAACAATTAAATAGCGATAGTGGGTTGATACCTATTTCGGGGTCCGATGCCTCCATTCACACCCTTCCCCATTTTTTTTAAATTATCTTCTTTTTACTATTTATTGCGGTAAATCAGGCTGTTGTCTGGGTACCACAAAACACACACCATTCCCCTCTGCTTAACCGCAGCTCGGGAACCCATACGGCGTGGGGTACCAGGCAGATAATGGCAAATCTGTGAAACTGGGTTAGCTTTAGCTGTAGCGGTTGGTTTTGTAATATTCGTGCCTAATAGGTTTTGTAGCAGGGTTGGAAGAAATAAAGTAGAAAATTACATTTCTTTATTTTGAAAATTTAAATTATAAGAAAAATTTACGGACTATCCTGTGTTGTTGATAAATATTATCGACGTCTTTTCCTCTTGATGCATATAATTTATAAGATCAAAGGACAAAGAGATACTTTATATTGCATAATTTGTTTGTGTTGTGTATTTTATGTTAACACTTGACATCCACTTGTGCTATTTTTAATTTTTATCCGACGTTTTTCACCCATGTTATATAATAATAATTTTTAAAGTTTGATTTAAAAGTGTGGAATATATTTTGTTTTATTATTTCAGATGTTATCCTTCGTTTAGAAACTAAGCGGTCTTAGGCTTGATTACTGGCAATATGGTTTGCAGGTGCGTATCTCTTTTTGCTTGTTAAAATAATTAGATAATTGCTATGGTTGAAAGTACCACTATTTAGAAATATTTCAGGTTTTCTAATATCTTAATATTGGGTTTTTATAGCATGGGTTAAACAAAAGTTTTCGCATTAACCCATTTCCGTTTACGCCCAATTTTTGTTTTTGTATATAGTATTCCCGAATGTTGGAGTGTCAATTATTTTATATAGTCCAAGCTATAATGGATCAAATTTAGATTTTCGAACTTCATTCATTAATAGAACCATCTGATCCTAGAAAAATTGTTTTCTTTTAGTAGACTTTCGGTTGTCATCATATGTTTTTGATTTATATTTAGAATTTAAAATTGAAGAGCGTACTATTGCAGCTGAAGTTTTAATCCGATATTGCAATTCAGTTAAATAATCTTCGTAATTGTAAATTATTTCTTTCGAATGCATATAATTAAACTTGATAATCGAGAGGTTTATGAACAAAAAATAATTCGAATGGCATAAAACCGGTCGAGGTATGTGGTGTTATATGAGAACATCTCATAAGGGAGCCGGTTATTTCAGTGCATAGGATCTTAATCAATAAAATTGCGCAAATATTCGACAAGAGTTCGGTGACTTCTCTCTAGTGCTTTCGGCTATTGAATTCGGGATGATATCCTGTAGTATGTAATTTTTTATTTTTAATATTTTATACACATTCGTTGAAAGACGTCACTCATAAAGTTTGAGCCCATGTCACTGAGGAATGATTCAGGACATTCGAACGAGCATCTTTTTGTTAGTTTCGTATGTTTCATAGGACCAACTATATCTAAAAATATTCTCTGAAATGATAGGATTAGAAGTGGTAGTTATTTTTAAAGGCAACTTAGAATTTATAGAAACTTTATTTCTCTGACAAAGAGAACAATTTTTAATATTATTTTCGATAGTGGAAAACATTTTCTCGAAATAATAATGTTTTATTCGGTTATAGGTACGATATATGCCTTGGTGAGCCGCCATTGGATTATCATACTAATCTTTAATTATAGTATAAATATCATTTTTATTTTTTAAATAGATTTTATCTTGATTATGATATAAATTATCGGATTATAAATTATTCAGATAATTTAATGGACGATGATCTGTAACTACGTGGAATGTACGTTGATATAAATATGGTCGATAGTGATTAATACCCCAGACGATAGCAAGAAGTTCCTTTTGAGAAGTAGAGTAATTTTCTTCTAATTTATTGAGAATTCGACTTCCATAAGCAACAGGTAAATCTTGACCTTCGACAAGTTGTGAAAGTATTGCACTAATAGCGACATCACTATAGCATCACATGTGACGTATTTCTTTTCCGTAATCTGGAAATTGTAGCAAAGGTGGGTTCGTTAAAAATTCTTTTAACTTTGAAAATGCTTCGTCACATTTAGCATCCCATATGAACTTTGCATGTTTTTTGGTAAGGCTTGTTAATGGTATTGTAATATCTGAAAACCGCGGACAAAACTTTCTATAATAACCCACTAAACCAACGAATGAACGAATGTCTTTCACTGTTTTTGGAGTAGGGTAGTATATTATGGTTTCGTGCTCAAGATAAATAATTTCCTTTTTTAAAAATTGACACTTGTCAGGGTTGAGTTTAAGGTTAAATTTGCTAAGAGTGGACAAATCATCACTAAGTTTGCTATTATGGTCTGCTAAACTACTCCCGTAGATAACAACGTCATCCATCTACACGAAACATTTTAAGCTTGTAAGACCAGTTAAAACACTGCTCATTAGGCGTTGAAAAGTACTTGGAACGTTTTTAAGACCCATACTCATTCGTTTAAACTGGTAATGACCTGAATTAGAATTAAAAGCGGTTTTCTCTTTATCGAGAGGACTCATTGCAGCCTGGTGATATCCGTTTGCGAGATCAAGTGTGCTAAAAAACAATGACTTGCCTATGTTCTAATATATCAGTTATTGATGGAATTGTCAACAACAATCTTCCATTTCTTTTCCTCGGTCGTTGATTTTTTTGGTACACATAAGATAGGAGAATTCCATGTTGAAGTGGAATGCTCAATAATATCATCATCTAGCATCTGATTAATTTGCCTTTCAACTTCGGCTTTATTTGCATGAGGTAGCCATAATTGTTTGGTATATACGGGTTTAATATTTGATTCGACATTTATCTTGTGTGTGACGGCATCCGTAACCGTGAGTTTATCGCCTTCTAGGTAGAAGCATTCATTGAAATCACGTATTATATTAAGTACACTACGTTTTTCTAGAATTTTTAACCGACTATTTATATTGTGTGCCGTTAATCGGACAAATTCATATTCTTTTAATGGCTTAGTTGTGATTTCAAATTTAGATTCTATGACAATTTCTTTGTCATTTGAATTGATTAAAAAAATATGGGCAATATTATGACTAACTTTCAATATTGAATTTGTAATGTAAACACCTGGTACAATTTCTTTGGACGAACCCATACGATCGCCGTCTGGCGACGATACCCGTAGACGTGTCATTACTTCACTTCTTGGTGGAAGTATTATATTATTAGAGTTATTATTCATTGTATACGTACAATTTTGATGATTAATAAAAATACTTATCGCTAACGAATCAAAATAAATTAGGAAATCTAATCCTAATATACCGTTATATTTCATTGGAAAATTATCGGGAGTTATCTGAAACTCATGCATTTTCAATGTGTTTTTTAAAGTCAGCAGGCTGAAAAATTCACGTCCAAATTGATAGCATCATTATCAGATAGTTTAAAAAAAACATTACATTAGTTTTTTCAAACAAAGAGTCATATCGAGCCATTTACGAATTTAATGTTGTGAAGTGCGTGTTTACGAGACTGTTATGTTAGGTTATTGAGTCTTTTCAACATGCAATTAACAACATTTAGGTTGATATATTAAATCAACCAACGAACTAAAAGGGTAAATACACTTGGTTGATACGAAACTATATTAATTCGAGTTGTTAAAGATTATTTCGAAGTGGAATATTATCACAGTGAAGTTGAAATTTTAAGTTGATTATAATATGAGATCCAATGCAAAGTGAAAAGGGAGCAGAAGTGAAATTACAATAGTGGTATTCGTGAAGAGAAGTGCACCTCGATGGGTGGATTGCGTGTTAGTACGAGAAAGGATTTGATGAAATATGCTTTGACACAGGTTTGTATACTATGGGAATCCCCACCCCTTCCACAAACCTTCTCGCTTTGCCATGCGAGGTTAAGAAAACATAAGTCATTAAATCAGTACTCAGATATTAGTAGCTGGAATACTTACCATGGAGTTTATTTAGTGTAGGATAATCACCAAGATTTGTTTAGTTGCGATGAACTGGAATATTCTTTTCTTCGTTTAAGTTTGGTTCTCCTCTTATATTTTTTCGAAACACTGAGTCTTTTATGTTGAATATAAATTCTTTTCTTTTTTTTTTTTTTACTTTTATTCACTATTTTAGATCAACGTTTTTAATTTTTAATCACTATGTTTTATATATATATATATATATATATATATATATATATATATATATATATATATATATATATATATATATATATACAGCGATTCCACACGAAAACGACCAGATTCTGTCCTCACCCCCTTCGATTTTTATGAAACTTGCTGAAGATGTTCTCTATGGTGTAGAAACACAAAAAATAATTTCTGTTTTTCTCTTCGGCTCTGTACTTTTGAACTGGGGCACACGCCGTTTTAAGGATTTCGCAAAAATGCAAATTTTTAAATACATATAGCTCGAAAACTACTTACCGGATTTTTATAAATGAGATCTCATATGAAAGGGATTTAATGGTAGTTTTATAAATAGTTGTTATTAAATTTTTCAATTAATTGGTTGTGTGAGAAAAATGACGATTTTTTAAAAAAATTGATTTTTCAGTACTTCCGACAACAACAACAACCAATTCTTTTATCATTTTTTGCAAGTTTAATCATTTCCCAAACAGGTACAAAAATAAAAAAATAGGTGTTATTTTTCGTTTTTATGATATAATTTTTTAAAAATTCCATGCTACACTTACTTTAATGCAAAAAAGAGGGATTTAATCATAAAAATGGTTCTATCATAAAAGAAAACACCGATAACTGCAATTTTTAAACTTTTATAAAACATGGGTTAACTTATAACTAAAAAAAAATATTTTTATTACAATAAATTTTATCAATTTAATACTTTTTAACTCATTTTAAGTGTCTATTTTATTTTAATCTATTTATACTTATTTTTTTTATTTATGAGATACAGAATATTAAATTATTCCCAGTAAAGTTAAACGGGAAATGGTTATGCAAATTTCTATTATATATTGTCCATTTGTTTTAATAATAAAATAAAATAAGTACTATTTTTAATTTCATATAAACAATATTTTTATTAAGTAAACATATTTAAAATACAATTTTAACGATTTATTATATTAATAATATAATATTTATTTTTCTAATTTAAAACAATGTTGATCTTCACAAAACGAAATTTTTTTAATGTGTAGAGATGTCTTATCAATTGGAACAAAACTATGACATTGATGAGTACCTGGTATTTGTTTTATAGAGTTATACCGATTTTTTATTTTCCTTTCCATGATATTATAATCTTTGGTACTATAAAACTGATAATTCACTTTTGACTCATTTTGAATAGCCCAAACTTGCGCTACCGGCATTTCTCTTAAGAACACCTCCTAATGCATCGCATGGTCCTTTTCCATGGCAGGTTTCGAAGAGGTGCCATTCTGTTTGTATGTTGAAGTCTTCTTTAAAATTACACAAGTTGTAAAAATTCATTCTGTTTTTATATTGTGCTCCAGATTCATCAGAAAAGAAACAAATGTTTTTAACATGGCTTGTCTTCGCCTTTATAAAATCAACTAGGCCTTGAATAAATAATCTCACTGCTACATGATTGTGCTTGGTTGACTCCGAGGTAGCTATTAAACTGGTGAATTCCAAATTACTATTATTGGAAGAATTTTCGTCTTTATTCTTATAGTAAACTGCAAAAGGATGTATGGTGCACTGAGAATTGGACCAATGAAATCCTTGAACTGCATCTTGAACTATGAATGAGTAATTCTCCGAAAAATCACAAATAACAAAACATTCATCGTTTTCCAAATTAGACTTCCTATGTTTCAGATACGCTGATTGTTGTTCTGCAATAAATGAATGTGGTAATATGTTTTGTAGTTGCTCACAAAATTTATTAGTAAATTCCAATGTTGATAAAATTGTTGTTTCTATTGTACACCGATCTGTTTGCTGCCATTGTTTATAAGTAATCTCATCTACATCATTTTCTAGTAATTTTGTTGATATTTCCAGATGTAAATTTGTAGTTCCTGGGCAAGATGTACATTCGTTTAAATTGCACGATGTTGTTGAATTTCCGCAAACAATCCGAGATATAAGATCACGATAACTTTCTATAGAATGAGAAAGAAGATTTTTTGTTTTTATGACGTTAAACATCAGTTTAATGTTTTGATGGTATATGCATACGCATATACAATGTGTGCCACTTGAATTTGCTAGGACGCAGTGTTTTGGACGCAGTGAAGCAAATGTAGAAAATCCAACTTTTATTAATGGATATGTTCTTTTAAATAGTTGATGCGCTTCCTTTAAATTGCAGAGCACTAATCTTCGTTGTTTTGTTATCTTAACTCCATCTGTTGTTATTGTTTCAAAATCTCGTTTTCCAGCAGACACTACTTATTTCATCGTCTTCATAGAAATTAAGCACGAATTCGGGTATTTCAGGGTTAATGGTTTTCGATCCACATTTAATGTTCGGTGTTGACATTATGCCGTGCTCTTCCTGAATCTGCTTTGCTCTATTTGCTGTATAATGTGACAAGTTAAACTCCCGTTCAATTTTTCGAGCAGACCAGCTATTTGATAGCCTTATTAAAACCATGTACCTTTCATTTTCATTTTTACAATTTCCAAACTTGTTTTTCAATTGTTGGATCATTTCATATATGTCAGCACTAGTTGCGGCATCGGAACTCGAAAGCAGATGAAATATATCCTCTGCTATTTTCGTTGAAACTTCAGGAAATTTTTTTGTCTTGTAACATTCAACTCTCATTTTTTACTATTTCTCGGTGAACTGCCAATGGACAACAACGTATCGTTGAATGATGGAATATCTGGATAAATGTATTTCTCCTCTTGGTTTGCTATTGATGAACTTGATGATCTACTGGCAGGTGAACAGTCTACATTCGAGTTAATCGTTTGTATTCCAGAGGGCCCTGGATCATTAACACTTAATTTACTTGTACTATAAATGTTTAAGGAACAACCACTGCATATGTATTCACCCATATTAATGATAATTTCTTTCAAGCTAGTTAACTCAATTAAATTATTATGAGCTTTTCGACAGTTTGATTGTTTTTTGAATTTTTGGCACTTAACACACTTAATATTCATACTGAATTCTTATTGTTTTAAAATTTTACTTGATTTAACTTTAAACTCTGGCTTACGAATGACATAGTTCATACAAATTTCTCTTATTTATACAAAATTATTTTTAGGATTTTTGAAAACAAAATTGTCATTAGCACGTTTTTACTGCCCGGATAATCAAGATTTATTATCACACTTACTTACGTGGTGAGTCAGTTGGTAATAATAAGTATCCCCTTTTTTCAAAAAAAGGATCCCGCCCAGTTCTATTCCCACTTAGGTGACTAATAAGTTGAGATAATAACAAAAACGTAATAAATATATGTATACCTAAAAACAACTTTAAATTTGTTACTTAGCCGATGACTAATCGCATACGTGCAGCTTACTCCTATAAGCAACACGGACGATCATTCGATTACTAATATACCTGCCTTTGTTGCTTGTTTCCCTTTTTTTATTTTTATTTCTTGAATGATATGTAACTACTTTTTCATACTATAATAACCAACATTCTTATTTTTAGAAATTAGAGATACTCCTATTAATGATTATAATCCAACAAATGACTCCTTAATAAGTACTAAATTGATAAAATTTATTGTAATAAAAATATTTTTTTTAGTTATAAGTTAACCCATGTTTTATAAAAGTTTAAAAATTGCAGTTATCGGTGTTTTCTTTTATGATAGAACCATTTTTATGATTAAATCCCTCTTTTTTGCATTAAAGTAAGTGTAGCATGAAATTTTTAAAAAATTATATCATAAAAACGAAAAATAACACCTATTTTTTTATTTGTGTACCTGTTTGGGAAATGATTAAACTTGCAAAAAATGATAAAAAAATTGGTTGTTGTTGTTGTCGGAAGTACTGAATAATCAATTTTTTTAAAAAATCGTCATTTTTCTCACACAACCAATTAATTGAAAAATTTAATAACAACTATTTATAAAACTACCATTAAATCCCTTTCATATGAGATCTCATTTATAAAAATCCTTACCGGATAGTTTTCGAGCTATATGTATTTAAAAATTTGCATTTTTGCAAAATCCTTAAAATGGCGTGCGCCCCTGTTGAAAAGTACAGAGCCGACGAGAAAAACAGAAATTATTTTTTGTGTTTCTACACCATAGCGAACATCTTCAGCAAATTTCATAAAAATCGAAGGGGGTGAGGACAGAATCCGGTCGTTTTCGTGTGGAATCGGTGTATATATATATATATATATATATATATATATATATATATATATATATATATATATATATATATATATATAAGTGGGAATGAGGAAGCAGATGAATGTAGCTAGTTGTGAACGCTATATATATATATATATATATATATATATATATATATATATATATATATATAATCAGTGCCGAAACTAGCTTATTCTGTGCCCTCTGCGGAGCATTATTTTGGGCCCCTTACTTATTTCCTGTAAAATAAGAAATTATAAAATATTTGTAGCAAATCAAACACATATTTCATTTCATAGTATTATATCAGTTATTTATTTATAATAATAAAATTTATAAAGTCGATGCGACTTTGGAATTTTATTCAACAATGATGAATAAATATAAATAGTTATTTGATTTTAACTTTTCTGGCCTTTATATCAGCAAACTCATCAATTATATCATCATAATTAAGGTCCTTAACGATGTAGTAAGAAATATTCTCAGAGCAACACTGATATTTGGATACGACTCAATTAATCTAAAATTATGAAGAGCCTGTAGAACATTAAGCGGAGTGACGGTTTCAATATTTTGTATTAGTGATAATGCTTCATATTTAAAACTTTCTATTTCACACACGAGTTCATCCTTATTTAAATCTTTGCTATATTTTATAGCGAGATTTGTAGCCGATTTTTTTGAATCAACAATACTCGTCGATTTTAAGGATTGGCTACTTAAAAAATAAAAATCATCAGAGATAACCTTAAGTTGCTCATAACGCCAATTGATTTGACTCAAGAGTGTGTCAAAAACGCTAAGAATTTGAACCTCAAATAATTTTTCAGGTGTCATACTTATCCGTCTACTAAGAAATTCATAGTCAATATTAATTTTTTCAGCTAAAGTTCTTGCTTCTTCGATAATTAGTTGAAACCTTGTTTCTCGTAGTCCTTGTAAGGCACAACGTAGGCCGTCAATTAATTTTGTCGCATGATATATGGATACATCTTTTTGTTGTAGTGCTTTATTTGTTCGGTCAATGCATTGCAAAATTTTATTCCAAATTATTAGAGTACAAATGAATTTAAAATTAATTTGTAACAACAAACATCTAGCATTTGATGCAGCTTCGGAACTTGGTTTATCAGTTGCGATCATCTTCAAACATTTTTTGACTTCTGACAATTGTAAATTTAGTGATTTTATTGCATTTGCCTTCGATGACCATCTTGTGTCAGACAAATTTTTAAGTGACAATTTTACAGATTTCATTAAAATTTCCCATCTCATTGTTGAGGATGAGAAAAAATTAAATAATCGCTGCACTGTACCAAAAAAACTGATCATCTCTTGCGTTTTAGAGGCAGCTTTTGAACACCAGCTAAATTTAGATTGTGGGCTGTGCAAGGCATAAATACAGCCAAATCATTAATCTCCAAAATACGTGCTTGTACTCCCTTGTACTTTCCAGCCATATTGGCACCGTTATCGTATCCTTGTCCTCTGATATTATAATACGTCATGTAATATGTAAAAATCGCCATATAATAGATTTGGTTTTAGTGTAATGAAGTTTGAATTGCTAGAGATATTTATATGTGGAGAAGAGTGGCCTGCGCTTCTGAAGCTGTTAACAATAAGTTAACGCATCAACTAAAGAAGCGTATTTGGCCCTCACCGTGCTCCTTACCTTATTGTTGCAACTTTTACATGCAACTTCTGTTTTCAGTAAGGCGGTACAATTGAGAGACAATTGATTGCGAGGTTAAACTCGGCTTGTACAATTTATTTCTGATTTGATTTTACAAATTTTGGTCTTTATATACCAAATTATACAGCTAATCATACACAAAATATTTAATTAGATTATTGCCTATTTATTCTGCATAAAGAATACGTTCAACTTCGATTTATAATTTTACTTTACTCATCAATTTTCATCATTTGAAATATGATAAAAATATATAACGCATTCTTTATGAATGAATGGTAATGAACTTCACAATTTGCTTATGTTTACATTTTTGTTTATGTTTACATTTTTCTTACTACGATATTTACTATATTTTACAACATACGTGTATGCATTTACAAACGAATGGAATGTAATGTTATCTCATTACAATATCATGAATATCCAGCTTATCAGCTTCGAGTTTATTTAAAATTTCCCTCGTAATGCTTTCTCCTGTTTTTCATGTGATTCAATAAAATCGAGAAAGCTTTCTTCGATCTTTGTAGAAGAAAAACTTTATTAATTATTAAATTAAAAATTCGATTCTCTATAATATTTTACCATTAGAGTTTACCCAAACGTATCTTATTATTTGGCTCATTTGTTCTTTCCGTTAAACATCAAGAGTGCAGTCGAACAAATTGAATAATACTTTGCACTTTTTATTCTGCGTATAATTTCACCCTTAGTTTTATCGGCAATCAATTTTATTATTTCATTTTGGATAAGTGGTGAAAAATATGAAACGGAACCTTTTTTATGTTTTTCAAGACGTTCTTTTAAAGTATGATTATAATGACTAGCAAATTCAATTAAATTTAAAAATATTCCGCAGTTTGGATTTCCAATTACTTCATTTGAACCTCTAAGGGCAAGATTATTTTTAGCGCAGAATAAAATACAATCTAATATTACTTTTAATATTTCACGCCACATCGATTTTTATGTATTTATAGAATTAAGTATATAATCGTCGAGTAGGTATGCTGAATTTATATCTCTCTCCATTACTTTCCATTTCACATAATTATTGCGGTGTTCAGAAAAATTTTCGTGTTGAGGAATAACAGGATGAAGATGTCTCCAATCATGAAATCCTTTTTGTGGATCTGTGAGACTGTGAGATTTGCGACCAAAAAGCATACATGGGAAACAAAATATTGCGTTTCGATTATTAGAAAATATAATCTATTTTCTTTTAACTACTTCTCCATTCCTTTGTTTGAGATAAAACCAGTCCTTTGTAAATTTTCGTCCAGAATTTGTTAATGCCACAGTGTTACGGTTTATGTCGTCGCCTTGATCTGGACCGTGTTTTACAAGACAATATATAATTTTAGTCGTTGTGAGTTATCTTGTGTGATATTTGATTTCGAATATCATTAGAATCACCTTGTGCAACAGAGTGATTAAAATTTTCCATGACACCTTCGGTTTGCGAATAGTTTTGAACAAGCTGTCCTTCCAACAAGTTATCCCCCTGGGAATTATTATGGCCAGAATCGTCTTTTTGCCAATCAACGGCAATCTTGTGTTGCGTGTGTACTTGGTTTTCCCGTAAAATATCGTTTGTTGAACAAGTAATAGTAATTTCTTCACGTGCGCTATAATCATATACGGAAGTAGTTGTATATTTCACTTTTTCTGCATTTTCTTGTCCTTCCGTTGTATTATCAACATTCGATGTAGAATAGCGTTGAGATGTGCTAACTTCTTGAGCATTACCACTGGAGTTATAGTCTCTTGCGTAGATCCTATGCGTTTTGGTGTTTCTTTTCTCAACCATTTACCAAATTGTTCCGGCATTAAATTACATCCGCCCAATTTTCGTTTCAAATTTTTTCGCTTTTGCGAACCTGACAGCGGTTTTGTCATTTTTGAACTAAAATAATAATAAAAATATTCGTTGAACATTATGTTTTATTTTATGCAATTATTTCTACCGACTGGCGATATTTATAAAACTTTCAACTGAAATCACTTAACACTGACAATTAAAATTTCTACAAATCATACGAAATCATATTTCTTTCTTTCTTTTTTTAATCATATTTCACCATAAATTGAAAACAAAAAACGATAAAACTGAGTGCATTCCCGATTCCCATTTTCGCGGCATTTTTTTTTTTTTTATTTAAATACCGTTATTTGTGAAAAACGTTTTAGAATGACCTCTAGATATTTCCAAAATTATGTTGTTAAATACGGCTTACCGGCTCGTTCATTATCATATTAAATAAAATTAAATTTTAATGAATCAACGACTGAAATCACTTAGCACTAGTACTGACAATTAAAATTTGTACAAATCGAATCACACCATAAATAGAAAACAGAAAACGATAAAACTGAGTGCATTCCCTATTCCCGATTTCACGCCATTTTTTATGCACATAAATTTAATTTTTTTATTTAAATATGTACCTTTAATTGTTTAAAAACACTTTAGAATAACCTTTAGATATTCCGAAAATTATATATACAGTTTACCGGCTTGTTTAATTTTAATATCGTATATTAAATAAAATTAAATTTAAATGAATCAAAATCGTTCATTTCAATTCAAATTTCCATTACACTACGAAAATAGCCAACTTTTCATTTCTTTTGAACTGAAGTTGTTTGCGTTTTTCTTTTACTTAGGTATTCGATGTTTTTTGGCTTGCGTATTCTATATTTTAATTTTGATTTGGGCCTTAGTTAATTCGAATATCAGTTCTGAGATGAGGCGCTAATCGATCGATTGCCCTTTTTAAATAAAAATATTGAAATTATTTTATTCAAGTACATGATACCAATTGGTTGTTTAGGGCCCCCTTTTAATATATTAAATGCAGGGCCCTGTGCATGTGCACCTGTTGCACCTGCCTAATTTCGGCACTGTATATAATAGATACTACGTTTACTTTAATTTTGACTGATTATTTTTACTTTGGACAATTGATCACTATGTAGTCCGTGATAGTAACGATTTAAAAAATGAACTATATCTTAATACTAAAAATGTTAACCTTATATACTAAAATTATTGTATCGATTCCACCAACAATTTAAATTTGGAAAATTCAGCAATTTTGTTTAAAAAAATATTATTTGGGACGCGTGTAAAAATAATATCGATAACTTTTCTTGCAATTGCAATTTTTTCCGATTTAATGTGCCTAAAGTCGAAAAACATATTTCACAATTTTCGGCTGCCCAAGTTATGGGTCATTAAACGAAATTTATTTAGAGTCGGTGAAAACGTATTTCACGCATAACGTATTTTGAATATCGAAGCGAGATTTGTATTGCCTTTTTGTTGTTGCACTTTCTTCGTATGTTATTTGTCTTTACTTTTTTTTGTCTTATGTGAAAATGCGATAAGGCTAATAATGAGTAGTACGTATGTGCCGTATACTGTATTTGTTTGTTGTTGTTATTTCGTTTTCTTTGATATTCTATGGGAAAACGAAATAGAGTATGTGTGACGTGCATATGCGACCATGTTTCGTATATGTTATTTGTTGTTGTCTTTTCGTATTTAGGTTTTTCTTATGTTTTATATGGTGCGTCGGTTTCGCTTACTGTGTATTTTTTGTGTACTTATGAAAATATGTGTCAATGTTATGCGTGATATCGTTTGGTTATCGTAGCGATTTAATTTATTGATTTGTCTTTCTTTGATCTGCGACGATCGAGATTGTTTTTCGGCATTTTGAATGCGGGAGGTTGTGAATATCACAACATATCTTATCGGGAGGGATAAAATTCCTGAAGGGGATTTTATTTTTGTATATATGATATTGCCGGATTTTCCGTTTGGTTTATAAAAAGATTTTACTCATGCTTATATTTGAAGTTATATTTGAGGATTATATTATATTTGAAAATTATATTTGAAAATTATTTTATATTTGACAATTATCTTTGAAAGTCATTTTGTGTTTGACAATTATATTTAAAAATTATATTTTAAAACTTATATTAAAAGGTCATGCTTTGTTAGTCATTTACTGCTTGGTGTTTCTAATCGTGACATCTCTTCCTTGTCCCAAGTAGACCATGGATAGTATAATATGTCATGTAATATGTAAAAATCGCCATATAATAGATTTGGTTTTAGTGTAATGAAGTTTGAATTGCTAGAGATATTTATATGTGGAGAAGAGTGGCCTGCGCTTCTGAAGCTGTTAACAATAAGTTAACGCATCAACTAAAGCAGCGTATTTGGCCCTCACCGTGCTCCTTACCTTATTGTTGCAACTTTTACATGCAACTTCTGTTTTCAGTAAGGCGGTAAAATTGAGAGACAATTGATTGCGAGGTTAAACTCAGCTTGTCCAATTTATTTCTGATTTGATTTTACAAATTTTGGTCTTTATATACCAAATTATACAGCTAATCATACACAAAATATTTAATTAGTTTATTGCCTATTCTGCATAAAGAATACGTTCAACTTCGATTTATAATTTTACTTTACTCATCAATTTTCATCATTTAATTGTTTTGAAATATGATAAAAATATATAACGCATTCTTTATGTATGAATGGTAATGAACTTCACAATTTGCTTATGTTTACATTTTTGTTTAAGTTTACATTTTTCTTACTACGATATTTACTATATTTTACAACATACGTGTATGCATTTACAAACGAATGGAATGTAATGTTATCTCATTACAATAGGCTGGCTGTTTGTTCAACTCCAGCCATTTTAGTTTACTATCGCATAAGCTTGACTCTTCCTTGAATTCTCTTCTCTGTTTTGGGTCGCCTAGATGATAGAATTTGATGTGTGGTGGCGGAGATGACGCTTTTTGGGTGGTGGAACCGAACCTTGGTGGGTGGGGACCTGAACTTTTCTTTTCCATTTCTCCCATCAATAATTGAAGCATTTTTTTGTGTGCTTCTTCGAATGTTATGCGTTGTTTTTTCATCGAAGCCTTCTTGTTTGCTTTCTCCTTCACCGCCTTCTGGACTTCTTCTATTTTGTTACCTATTAGTTTTTTGTCCTTTGGTCGGATACAGATTGTTTGAATTCTCCTTAATTGTTTTAGCTCTTCACGTCTTCTTCGTGTTGCGCCCTTGTTTGTTTTGCTGATTACACTTGGTGTTGTTGGTTGCGTGATTCCATTTGGTTTCCTTGCTTCTCGTTCTTTGTACTCTTGTATTGTTATCTTCTTGATGGTTGATTTGTTTTCCATTTCCCTGTGGAGAAGGGGATGGTTTATGTTTAGTGCGTGCGTTTACTTTAATTTTCTGCTCGGTCGAATTTCTTATCCGTCATGGTTGTTGTTCTCTGTTACTGTTCTGCTAACTATTATTATTTCGTCTTTTTTTTTGTCATGATTACTTTTATTGTTTGTTCTTGAATGTCATTGTTGTTATTACTATTATTTGAAATTATTTGTTTTGTTATTATGTATATTTTAGATGATTCTGAATTTGTTGTTCTCTCCTCTACTGCTTCTGCTGTTGGCTGGTTCATCTTGGTATGGTGTCTTACTGTTGTTGTCGTGCAGTGCTGGTTGTATCGTAGTAAGGTTTATTATTGGCTTCGTTTGTGTTCCGTTGTTCTTGCTCGTGCACGGTATTACGTTGAGTTTTACTGCGATGAATGTGATTATTGCTATTGTTGTTATCGTTCTTACTCCTATTGTCGGTAGCTTCCAGTTGTTTATTCTCCATCTTGTGTTGTCAGATTGGATTAGTTTCTATTCTACTTCTGCTAGTACTTGTAGGCTTTCTAGTTTTTGTTTTTCCCGTTCTATACTTTCATTATGTTCTGAGAAGTGATTGACTTTTGTCATTTTCAATTCTTCTTTTTCATGGTTGATAAGCTTTGGTAACCCAATGGTTGTCTTTGGAAACTCTTGGGGTTCTTTAGGTTGATATATCTGTGCGTTGATTATTTTAGACCCGAAAGTCGGTAGTATGAATTTTTCAGTGTGTATACTTGGCAGTCTGTTTTGAATGTGATGATCCCTGTGTTTTTCAGTTTCACAATCGATATGCTCTTGTTGCAGTTTGTTGTGATCGTTATTGGTGTGTATAGAAGGAATAGCCATGCATTTTTGGTTACTAACTTTGTTATTCTATTTTTCCTTTCCATTGTCTGCAGTTTACAGTTGTCTGCTTTGCTTAGTGAATTTAGAAATAGGTTCAGGCAGCAGTCTTCAGGATAACTTGTAATTATGTAGGTTTGGTGTTTGCATATTATTCGTTCCTTGCTATCACTTAATAGTATGCTTTTGCATGATTCTGCGTTTTGTTCGGTTAGTTTTATAAACTTGGTTCTCGCTTGGTTGGCTGCTATTATTTCTGTTTTGATGTCGTATGTGAACCAATCTTCGTTTTTTATTACTGGAATTATGAATGGTTTGTATAATTCGTAACTTTCTTTTTCCGGTAAAGGGATTTCTATTTTGATTAGAATTGTGCCATTTAGTTCTAAGTGGTCTATTTTAGCTATCTGGTTTATATGTGCTTGCGTTAAAAATTCTGCGTCTATTTCTATTACTTGATTCTGTATTATGTTTTGGATTTCTGTTATTATTTCTTTTGTTGATAGTATCATTGGATGCAGCTTGTCTGCTCTGATTGAATTTATGATTCCTAATATCTTGTTTTCTCCTTTACTTATTGTTACGCATCTCAGGATTAGCAAGTTTTTTCGTTCATGTATAGTATGAAGTTGGTTCTGTTTTGGTCGTTCAGCGCTTCTATTGCTTCTTTGTTGATTCCTTCGATTTTGTGTTGTATTTCTTTTATGCTTATGTTCGTTTCTTCTATTGGTTTCTTTAGTGTGTCAAAGTTGGATCTCGTCACTGCTATTTGTTCCTTCACTACTTTGAAAATGTGTTCTTCATTCTCGTGTAGATTTTGTAAGTCGTTGTATATCTTCCTTGAGTCTTCTTCGCCCATTGTTCCAAACAGGTGTTTTGATATCATGCCGAGGATGTTTGATAGTATTGCTCTTTTTGTTCTTCCTGACGCGTGTATTGTTATTGTGTTATGGTTCCCTATGTCTTTTATGTGTGTTCTGACTTCGTCTATAAAGAATGTACATGTATTGTCTATTTCTACTTCCAGTAGGTGCGTGCAGAGTTGTTTAAGTTGTGTCCTGCTTGACTGTAGATGTTCTATGGTTGTCGTCATGTCTGTTGGTTTTATTGAAGTGATAATTGTTTGTGTTGTTGCGTAAAATGTTGCGTCGTGTATTTTCTCGAATAATACTTCTGAGTTGTTCAGTTTGATGATGGTGAATCCTTCGTTCAGTAGGCCGTGGTTTGCGTTGATTGTTATTGTTAGTATAGTTAAGGTCACACTATATTCATGGTTAATAAAAATATATGTAAATAGTTAGTGTAATGTAATTTTTTTTTTATATTTGTCGGTTCGTCTTTCAGTCTTTTTTCAGTATTTTGTTGTGTACTTTTTTTAGTTTACCTTTTACGTTGATTATTGTGTTTGTCTGTGAGTGTGCGTTTTCTACTTTGAAAGGGCCTAACCATAAGGCCGCTTGCTTATTTCTTCTCATTTTGTTTTTAACCCATACTAGGTCTCCTGCTTGTAGAACTAACTATTGGTTTAGTCTTTTTGTCGTATGTTTTCTTTGTTGCTTCCTTTTTTTGGTGTTTGCTCTGACTATGTAATGTGCTGTCCTTAGTCGGTCCTTTAATTCAAAAACGTAGTTTTCATAGTTGTATATTGGTTCAGGGTCTTTTTGGGTGTAAACAAACATTGCATAATGTATCATTTCGTCCCAGTTTTGTCTGTCTACGTCTGCGAAGTTTCATAAGTACTCTTTTAGTGTATTGTGCGATTTTTCTAGCGCACCGTTTGTTTGCGGGTGAAAGCTTGTTGTTGTTATGTGTTTTATTTTCAGGAGTTTGCATACTTCCTCGAAGATTTTGCTTAGGAAGTTTGCTCCCATATCCGTCAGAATTTTTGCGGGTGCTCTTAGTTTGGTGATGTACTGTTTGCACATAGCTTTGGCTATTGGCGATGCTTTGTCGTTCGGTATTGCTATTCCGCCAAAGTATTTTGTTAAGTCGTCTTGGAATGTCAAGATGTGTGTGTTAAAATTGTCCGTAATTGGTAATGGCCCTACTATGTCTAATGCTACACGTTGAAATGGATATTTGGAGGTATCGGTTAGTACTAGTGGTACTTTCGTGCCTCTGCTGCTTTTAAGCATCTAAGCATGTTCGGCCAATAGTATTTTAATCGGATTCTGTTGAACGTTCTGGAGATACCTTGATGTCCTCCTAGTGGTAAGTTATGTTTTTCGTGTAATATTAACTGTTTGATCTTATCGTCCGTTATTATTTGAGCTTTGGTTGGAATCTCTTGTGTATTTTCTTTAATTGTTTCTGTGTTATTTGTTTGGTCTTTCTCGGTTGTGTGCGTTGTTATTTCAGCTGATTCTGAATCTGCTGCTAATTGTTTTGCTTTCGCCCTAGTTATTATGTTTACTTCTTCGTGCCTTATTCTACTTAACGCGTCTGCTACTAAGTTTTGCTTTCCCGGTGTGTGCACAATGTTGTTATCATATTCTGCTAATTCTATTCGCCATTTGATTATTCTTTTGGAAGCATTCCTCAGGTCACCTATTAGTGGTTTGTGATCTGTTTTGATCGTGAATTTGGTGGCAAGCATTTTTTTTTCAATTGTTGAATAGTTTCTCTCTGCTGCTTTCAGTCACCTACTCACATACGCGACTGGTAAATCTTCTTTGTTCTGAATTTGACTCAATACTGCTCCTAAGCCGTATTCACTTGCGTCTGTTGTCACTATGAACTGCTTCTCACAATCAGGGTATTGCAATATAGGTGGTGATATTAACTTCTGTTTTATTTTGTTAAATGCTTCTTCTGCTTCTGGTGCCCATGTGAATTTTTGATTCTTCTTTGTTAGCTTTTGTAGTGGTTCTGCGATTGTTGAAAAGTTGGGTACAAATTTTCTATAGTAGCTTGTTAGTCCTATGAATCCTGTCATTTCTCTGATACCTTTTGGTTGCGGATATTTTATGATTGTGTCAATTGTTTTCGGGTTAGGTTTTATTCCTGACGTGGTTATTATATGGCCAAGGTATTGGATTTCTTTACGAAGGAATTGGCATTTTTCGGTTTGCACTTTCAGTTTATGTTTTCTTAGTGTTTCGAATACGTCAATTAGTTTGCAATTATGGTATTGTAAACTTCTTCCGTATAGATGATCACATCATCCAGGTATACACAACATTTAATTCCTTGTTGTCCAAATAGTGCGTTGTTTATCATCGTTTGAAACGTGCTCTGCGAGTTTTTCATACCGAATGGCATTCTTAAAAATTCATTATGGCCGTAGTCGGTGCTGAACGCGGTTTTGCATCTATCTTCTGGGTGTACTTGAATTTGGTGGTAGCCACTTGCCATATCTAATGTCGTTAAGTATTGTGATCGTCGTAATTGGTCGAAAATGTCGCTGATTTGTGGTAGTGGGAATGAATCGCTGATAGTTGCGCCGTTTAATCTTCTAAAATCGACGACAACTCGCCATTGAGTTTTGCCTTCTTTATTTGGTTTCTTTGGTACTACGAGTAGTGGACTATTGAATGGACTGATGCTATGGCTTATGATTTTATTTTCTAGCATTTCCTGTACTTGGTTATTTACCTCTTGTTTGAGTGTTTGTGGCAGCCTGTATTGTCTTACATTGATTGGTTTGGTGTTCGAGTGTAACGTGATTGTGTGGGTGACGTCTGGAACGCTAGACAGTTTATCACCTTTTAGATAGAATATGTCCTGGTATTCTTGCACTATAATTATTATGGTTTCGATCACTTGTTCTATAATCTGTTCGTTTCTGTTTAGGTATGGTTTTCCATTTGTGTTACTACTTGCCTCTAAGTTTATGATGTTGTATTCTGATAGTGGTTTCAGGATTGGTTTTATATTCTTAATTTCTACTTGGTGAGGGTTGACGTTTACTACGCTTATGTTTATGCTATTGTTTTCTGTGTTAACGAGGCAGTTTCTTACGAATACTCCTTCGTCTACTTTCTGTGCTTCGCATAGGTAGGTTCCTTTTTCTTTTAAATTTGGTGTTTTAACTTGGATTGCCTGTTCTGTCCTAGGTGGTATTGTAATAGGTTCTGACCGGTTGTTGAAGCTTATTAAGTGGCCGTTGATTAGTAGTTGGTTTGAGCTATATAGGACGTCTACTTTGTTGTTGCTGAGGAAATCTCTTCCCAGGATTCCCTGTTCTGCGATAGGAAAATTGTTATCTACGACTTGGAATTGTTGTATTATCTTTAGAGTTTCTGTAAGGTGAAGTGCGGTTTTATGGCTTCCCAGTGATTTGATTGTTCCCTTGCCTATGCCTTTGAGGATTGCTTTATCTTTGTTGTTGATTTCTTTCGGGTTTTCTATGCTGTCTATTTTTAATAATGACACTGATGCTCCAGAGTCGATGAGAAATTCTATTTTGTTCTGGTTTACTTCGCCGATTGCTATTCGCAGTATGTCCTGCAAGAATTTGTTTTTTGATACTAATCTTATTCTATCTTCTGTTGTCTGTTGTTTTCTGCTTTCGGGTATGCGATGGACTTGTACTCTCGTTGTAATTGTCCCAATCGGTTGCCATTGTTCTTTTTGTTTATCTGGCTGTTCTTAAAAATGGTTGATTTTATTAACGTCTCTTTCTGATGTATTAGCATCTTGATTTGTTTTGCTTGGTTTTGTGAGGGTATTTGAATTTGTTTGATTTGATTTTTTAGGCGCGTCTGAGTAGTGTAAAACGGATTGGTCTGGCACAGCCGAAAAAGATTTTACACCAAACATTTTTACATGTAAATTACAACAACATAAACGTATACGTCATATTTTTATATGAAAGGAAACAGTAAGAGTTACATAATGATTTTCCATTTTGTGTAGAAAATATTAAACCGGATTATTTAGCTTCCAAGCAACAGAAGCTTATAGCTAATCTCAAGCATAAATCGAAATATATAATTCATCAAAAGAATCTCAAACAATGTTTATCAGAAGGGCTTATTCTAAAGAAAATACATAGAGTATTAGAATTTAAGCAGAAACCTTTTTTAAAATCATACATAGATTTGAATACAAATCTCCGTACGCAGGCGAGAAACTCATTTGAGAAGGATTTCTACAAGCTGATGAACAATAGCGTATTCGGAAAAACTCTAGAAGATGTTTTTAAACGGAAAGATATCCGATTACTTACGCATTGGGATAATATTAAAAACAAATTGGGTGCTAATAATTTAATTAGTAAACCCAATTTCCATTCTTTGTCAGTTTTTACAGAAAATCTTGTTGCAATCCAGATGAATAGATTGCAAATAAGTTTGAATAAACCTATTTATGTCGGATTTTCTGTATTAGAGCTCTCGAAAACGTTAATGTATGATTTTCACTATAAATATTTTATTCCAAAATATGGAGAACGAGCCGCACTATTATACACCGACACCGACTCTTTAATTTATGAAATTCATACGGAGGATTTCTATAAAGACATTGAACAAGATATTGACAAGCGATTTGATACGTCGGACTTTCCTCTTCAAAATGTTTATGGGGTACCACTAAAAAATAAGAAAGTGTTAGGTAAATTCAAAGATGAATGCAATGGTAAAATTATAACAGAGTTTATAGGGTTGAAAGCGAAAACATATTGTATTCTCCATGAGGATGATAATGAAACTACTGAAAAGATTAAAGGAATAAAAAAGAGTGTAGTCACAAATAATATATCACCTAACGACTATAAAAATTGTTTAAATGAGGGTGAAAAAATAATCAGATCACAATTAAGTTTTAAAAGTATAAAGCATGTAGTGTACACCCAATTAGTTAGCAAATTAGCTTTGTCAAATGATGATGACAAAAGATTTGTTATACCAAATTCGTATAATACATTAGCCTGGGGTAATAAAAATTTGGAAAATTATGATATTAATAATTCTCATATTTAATGAAAATAATAGTTTTATATAATATAGATTAAAATATAAATTTTTATTTTATAATTAAAAGTAACAAATGATGGATAAGTTTATTATTTGTAATTTTTATTGTTACTTTCTAAATAAAATGTATACAATATGTAATGAAGGCACCGCTACTTGCGTAGAAGTACCCCTATCACATAGAATTTGCCGTCACCTGCCTCGTACCCTATGCGGCGTTGGTTCCCGTAGCTCAAGCCGGTGGAGGGAACGGCGTTGGTTTTGGGTACACAGATCACGGCCTAGAGTACCGCATATGTTATGGAAAGAAGATGAGATGGCATGAATTATACCGTCAACAGGGGGGTTAACAAAAAAAAATTAGGGGATTGGGGAATGACCGGGTTTGTGGGATTCATGCCTCACATCAAGCAGGTCCACCGTGGTTGTGGAAATGGTTAACTTAGGGTAACATATCTACCCTATGTTACTCATAGCAAAACTGAACTATTTATTTTGGGCTTAAAGCCCTATGGTTAGTAAGTTATAAATTCGGTAAAGTGTTACCAGCAGAAGGAAACCCGCGTGCTGACGCACTTGCGAGATTTCCGCTTCTAATGAAGCAGCTGGTGGACCCTTTACCAAATGGGCCCGATTAATTAGTAGGATGTTTTTTATTTTAGCATACTTACCGACAAGTTTTGCTCCTCTTTTCCCCAAATCCGGTTTTGCTGAATTTCTGGACCGCAATCAAAAAAAAAACTGAATTTACTTTAACTTTATATATATGTATGTATATTTAAAAAAACTTATGAGAACACAAAAAAACTTAATTTACAATTATTAGATAATTCCCTTATATTTAAGACTACGTACTAATTATCACGGCAATTGCTCAGTGATTAATTAGTTCGCCTTCCAAAACTGAATTACCGCGAACCAAAAATGTTGCGCAGTATTTATACAAAATTCAACTGACTGCGAGAGAAAGGAGGGGGAAAATTTAGTAATGAAAATATACTTCTCTCTCAACCAGTTAATCTAATTTAGCCGAAATCAGCAAAATTTCTGTACAAACACCACACATCAAAACAACGTGACATAAATCAAATTTCCGTACACTTGTTGGAATTATATTATATGTGCCACGAAAATTGCAACGTTTTAAAATTTCCACGTTTGCTTTCTTCGTATGCACAACACAAAACATATATATACATTATCTAATTACAAGTCTAGTATTTATGTTTACTCATTTGTATTTATAATAACTACATTATAAAAATCTTGAGCGACACAAAATTGCAACCAGATAACGTAAATAAGAGATAATTTTATGTTCGTTGTATTGCATCTTATACCATTTCCATGTATATGGATGCAACAACAAACATAAAGAAGAGTAGATAATTCTAGCATGACTTAGTGGTTAATGAATTTTTGTGAAGATGGTATCTCATGGTGAAATTACTCTGATAAACGTAACGCTTATTGGGGATGGATTGATAACGGAATAGAATAACATTCCGTTACAGCGTGGGGAAAACCCAAACCCTGAGATGAAAAGAGATCTCATGCTCTATTAGGAAATGATGATGGAATAAGGTATTCAGTCTTGGCAGCTCAACGTGGGGAACCCCCACACCCTGAGTTAGTCTCAAACCCTACTGACTGAGCTAGCAGGGTCATTAATAAAACAATTTAACCTAATTTAACCTAATTATTATTATTAACCTAACTTAACATACTATTATTATCTTAATACCCACAAGTTTCCTTCTCCCTTTGTTTCCTTTTTTTTTTTTTTTTTTTTTTCGGTACACGTGGAACTCGTGGCTAACTAAATTATTACTAACACTACCTAACGTATCTCCTTTTTTCTTATCCTTGAGGCTCACTTAAACCAGGTTTTCCTGGTGGGTCCTTGGTGGGTTCCGTCTGTGACCTGGCTGTGTTGTTACCCCGCGGTCGACTGACTGATTCCTACGTTGTTTCCGGAGTCTGCACCCCAACAGTAAAAGCACCACTACGAGTACCAGAGCCGTGAATGTAGCAGTGTAGTTCCCCAGATGATGCAGGTTGATTTGCGACCAGGGTTCGCTCTGTTTCAAATTAGTAATGGTTTGTTGCAACTCCGAAATATCAGCATCTAGACTTTCAGCACTAAGTACCAGTGGGTGGTTCTTGGCTTCGTGTGACAGATTGAATCGTGGTACTATATCTGTATATCCGCTGGTGTTGTACGTGAGCTGAGCCGTTATTAACCATGACGATCCCCTCAAACTGCAACCTGATGCTAAGGACAGTATCCCACTACCTCGCAGGGTTATGGTTGTGGTCTGCAATTGGCATATCAGGTCATACACAGATTCCCTCGGCAACACCATCAACCAGCGATTGTTCTTCAAGGGATGGATAAATGTGGTAGGCATCATCACTCTCACCAGACACTGATTGGGCGGCTTATCAGCATGCACTAGTAAGGACATTTCGCAGTGCTCTTCGCGTGAGGGCATCTTATACACTGGCCCTTCCAATTTGCAAATCACGGTCTCCATTACCCAAGCCTTGCACGCCCTCAACCCTTCCGCTGATATCGGGTGATATCGCGCTCTGGTGTTACTGACCAGTACATAATGGAGCTGTGGTTCGATGTATATAAACTGGTCTTTATGTTCAGTCGGGACAGGAATAATGTTGTATATTTGGAACTCCTCCCCTTCGGTCAATGGAATTCGGACTTCAAAGATTATCTGCTCATTGACGATTGCCGCTCTAGTTTCTAGTAGCTTGTAAATGTGTACTCGGTGTGTTTCGGCACTAGGTACCTGTACGCCACTAGGGAGGTGCCGGCTTATTTCCCATAGCTGGTTCGCTAATTTGGAGGGTGGCAGCAACCGCGTGCTCGCCCGGCCATGGTGTACGTCTGATAATATGTCAGTTAGGTCTCCCTGGGTGTCTTTGAACATAAATGCAGTTGCAGATAATTGGAATAGCACATCCAGGTAGTCCAGTAACCGATAGTGCTTCTCGATTAGCGCTTGTTCCTTCCGGATGATGTTGCTCGTGAGCTCCAGGACATGTGTTTGTTGTTGTAGCATGTTCTGCGCCTTCAAGGTACCCTCATTTAACCGTTTGATCTGCTCATTGTATCTTTCAGCATCCCGTTGATCCAATACTCCAAACAAATCGCCGAGAACGTTGCCAATGAAGTCCAAAGGAGATCGCCGCACTCTGCCCGGCTGTGCCCTGAACAAGCTGTTATTGTCCTCTATTTGTGCCATCAGATACGATATTGGCCCTAGCAGTGCCTCACAATGTCTAATATACCCGGTGGAGTTTGGGTTATTCCCACACATTGCTTGGAGATGGTCATGTGTTTGTTTTAGATGTGCCCACTCTTCCCAATAGTTAGTAAGGTTACAGAAAGGAACCATCTTCCACTCTCTCGTTGACACGGCTGCCCTTCCCATTTCAGCGAAGTAAATTCCCGGCTCTGTCTTAAACTCTTCGAAGTGCAGACCCTGGATTTGTTGTTTCCCATAAGCTCCTACCACCAGCCACATTACTACCCAAAAGTTGATCTTTCCCATTCCTGGAATACAAAGAACAGATATACCTTCCCTCTCTTTCGTACTCTTAGCTCTTAGCTATTTTCGTCCATAGATGTCGTCACCTCAACCTTGTTGGTACCACACCCCATCCCTAAGTTGAGCCAACCTCATCTCTAACCTAGACCCTAAGCTATTTTACCTACATATATATATATTTTTTTCTTCTATACTTATTTATTACTATTTACTTAAGATATGTTAATTTATATACTCTTAGACTAATACCGGTATCCTTTCACGCGCCGGGGATACCGATCTTCACAGCACTGTTACATCACCTCTTCACATTTCCTATGGTTTGTAGGTGATGTAACGGTGATGTGGCATAGCGTCATCTTTTATTCGGAAGCTGCGCATACTCCCTCTATCCGACTTCGGTGGCCAGCCTTAATCCCCTCTGCTACTTTCTTCCTCTCTTTCCTTTCCTGGAAAAGCAATTTCTGCTCTTCCCTCAGCCCCTTCATCTGGAACTCCAATCTTTCTCGCGTTTTTCGTTGTTTTGCACCCGCACCTATTTGTAGCCCGAGGACACGTTTTAAATCGCGTATTTTGTGCCTCAGCTCCAACTCCTTGCCCCCTCTGCGTCTGGCTCCTTCACCAGTCGCTTGGGGATGTTCTCCTTCTAGGGCCCTGTTAGTAACAGTATGCATGGCCCTTCTTTCTCTGTACTCCGCTAGAGATATTGATGTTCTCGGTGTCACCGTCGCCATGTTCCCGGTTGGCGGTGGAACCACAGTCGGATTCGTTCGTCCGTTCATTTCTGACCTACAAGTATAATCACAGGGATTAGCTATCGCTTACTCCTGGTATAAGCTGGTTAATGGTGATATTATGCCCCTATCGGATCGCTCCGAATATCTTTGGCATGAAATATCCCTAGTGATCGACCAGTTCCATCAGCTAATTCGTATGCTACTCGGCCTGTGCGCCGAAGAACCTTCGCAGGGACGAATTTCTTATCCAGCTTAGCTGAATATTGCTGGGCAGCATTGCTCTGGCTAAAATTTCGCACATAGACTCTCTGCCCCACACTCAACGCACGATCTGTTGATCGCAAGTTGTACCGGCGTGCTGACCTATCATGCGCCTGCCGGAGGTGGTTTAAGACTAGCTCCCGGGCTATCTCGAGACGACCACCTTTAGCACTTACCGTGAAGGTACTTAGACTTCGATCTCCGAGGAGGCGAAGTAACTCATACTGCGAGCCATGGTCAATTACATGCTGACCGAACACTAGATAGGATGGCGCATATTCCGTGGAGGAATGCATCGTGTTCCTTAGTGCGCTCGCGATTGAACTTAAATGGTCGTCCCAGGTGCGCTGGTCTTTGTTTACATAAGCGCGGATCGCTGCAAGTACTGATCTATTCACCCGCTCGGAAGCGTTCGCTTGTGGCGAATACACTGGAGTGAACATGTGGCTTATCCCCAGTTTAGCTAGGCAGTCCTTGAACAGATTGGACTTGAATTGTTTGCCGTTGTCGGTGTGTATCACTTCGGGCACGGAAAATACAGGGAACACTTCCTTTTCCAGGTACTCCACTGCCTTGCTAGCGGTTGCATCACGCAGTGGCTTGAGCAAGACAAACCTCGAGTAATGGTCTAAAACGATGAATATGTAGGTGTTTCCATTTTTTGATCTAGGGTAAGGGCCTAAGAAATCTAAGTATAACTTTTGAAACGGCCTGTCGTATTCCTTATACTCGCCCATCTTAGGTCTTAATATGTTGTTAGTTGCTTTGGTTAGTTTGCACATTTCACACCGTCTTACATAAACCTTGGTGTTCTTAACCAAGGTTGGCCAATAAAAATGTCTACGTATTAACTCTAGCATTTTCCCGGTCCCCATGTGTGCCGCTGTCGGAGGATCATGAGCTTGCTCTAGAACCCTTCGGACTAGGCTTTTTGGAATCCAGAGTTTCCAAGTAGGGACGTCCGTCTGGAGGTCCAAGTCTTTTACTGGTTGGTGAATGAGTATCTTTCCCTCGACAACCTTGATGTCGTCTGATATGGGCTTCATGTTGATTAGGGTCTTCGCCAGGTCCTGATAGTCTGGACTGGTAAAGTCAGGAGCTTGCAGATCTAAGTGAATAGGATTCCTAACTATGTTTAAAGTTGCTACCTCATCTGAATGTATGCGAGATAGCGCGTCCGTAACCACATTTCGTGCCCCCTTTCGATACTCTATGCGGAACTTGTACCCTTGGAGTTTCAAACTCCTTATTGGGGATGGATTGATAACGGAATAGAATAACATTCCGTTACAAATAAACAATATTTTAAATTACGTTTGAAAAATAAAATCAAAAAAAAAAAAAAAACTAATATAATATTTATAATTTTTAATTATATAACTTTATCTCGCTCTGACGACGACCATAATTACTATTTTTATTTTGCTGCCTCGCGCTTGCTCTAATATAGCTGCGATGACAACTATAACTATGTTGTGGAGGCCCCCATTTGGTTCTCCATCCAGTACAGCTAGCATGGGACTGCTCTTCATGCTCGAGAAATTCCCTATATGTTACGGCCTCCACGATGCTACGTCCCTTGATTGGCAAAATATAGTGGATATATATTTTGGGCAATTGCGATGATTCTAATGACGTGATGATTGAAATATTCTCGGTTCTTATTTTATTGCCGCTATTCAACAATACTGCCATAGCTATCGCCCCTAGGGGTGATGGTGTAAAGTTTTCATGCTTATTCATTTTAATTTAATGCACTTTTACTTATTTATTAACTTTGCTTAAGTATGAACTATTAATGATTAAACAGAAGGAAAATAGCTTATTTATATACAGTTATATGCCGAACATGATATATCAAATTCATAGAATAACACGAGGCATCAAGACAACTACCGGAACAATATTTGATGAATTTGAAACGAGCACACGGCATCAGATGATCAACCACATAAGCATTTAATCAGAAAATAGAAAATATATATTAATGTAAAATAATATGAAACAAACGCTTCATATTTATTTTTAATGTATGATGATGCACATGATCATTATCATCTCATATTTTATAGAGTTGCATAACTCATATTTATATTAATTTAACTTTACACAAACTTTAAAAGATTATGATTATAAATAATTTTTAATAAAATTTCTGCCACATATTTATTATTATTATTATTATATTCATTTTTCATTTAATTGGGTAAATTACATCAACATAACATGTAGATGCTACTTTATATCTCTTTTATTAATCCAACTGTTATGCGATGTGTCGAAACCAATCCATTTTACATAAACTTTAGAACCATTTTTCTTCAATATTTTTTCTACGAGGTAAGTATCAGGGTAACTTGTTTTTTGAAGTTCTTTCTCATAAAACCGTCCGGCGATTGATAGCCCTTGACAATCTTCAAGTAAGTATGTTACTGGAAATTTGTTGTTTATACTGATAATTTTAAATATTTCGGTAGTCCAGTTGGGGGTATAACCTTTATCAAAAACTTTTTTATATTTACTAACTCGTACAAAATCACCTACATGAAATTTGTTTTTCTGCATTAGCTTAGGAGGTGTATAAATACGTTTTAATATATATTTTTCATTGTTTTTAGTAACTTCTGAAGGTGGTAGTTGTATCGTACGATGTTTCTTTTTATTGTACTCGCCCACTAACTTTTCTAGTATATTTATCCAATTATACGAACCCTGAAAGCTAATCATCTTCCACATTGCCTCTTTGAGTGTTCGATTGAATCGTTCTACAATACTTGCTTTCAAATGAGAGAATGTAGAATAGTGATTAATATTCAACTGTTTCATTAGATGTTTAAAATGCTTATTATGGAATTCCATGCCCATATCAGTTTGAAGATTTTTAGGTGTTCTTTTATACCGTATAAAAATTTTCTTCATAGCATCTATAATGCTTTGAGATGTTTTATTCTTGATAGCTATAGCCCACGCAAATTTTGAGAAACTATCAATCACAGTTAAAATATATTTGAAATTTGTATTATATTTCGCATATGGAATCATTTCTACGAGATCTGCTTGCCACAAATCGTCAATCCCTAAGATTTTAACACGACGTCGGATAAATTTTTTATATGCATGCTTATGCAATTCATCTATAATTTCTCTGCGACTCATTATTATTTATTTCAATGTATGCGCAGAATGAGATTATAATTACCCGAGTAACCATATGTCACAAAAACACCAAAATATTATCACCAAAATTTGTGATTGGTGGACAAAAATGTGTAAAAGTTTGTCACAAAATTGTTAAGATATGGTGGATGGGGTTGACGCTGATTGTGAAATTGATACAGTCATTTTGTGACTCAATTTTGTGGCATTTCGTTGGAAAGAATTGTGAACTTTTGTTGTAATATTTTCCCAAAAATTTACCAATTTTTATGTGACTTTTAAGTGAAAAATTGGTTATCATTTTTGTTGAAATTATGATTAATCAAATGTCACTTCTATAAGATTTTTTTGTGAACTATTTTGTGGGATTTTTGCGAAATTTATCATAGAAATTTGGTCACATTAAAGTGACATTTCCATTTTACTTTTTCTACAAATTTTTTGTGATTTTTTTCTTCAAAATTTTATGAATTTCCTTATTTCTTTTGGAAAATTCGGCTAATTTAAATAAACACTTTCTTATACCGGTTTTCAATTTATTTTTAATAGATCAGACAATTCATTAGGAAAAATTATAAATATATATATGTACATTGTATGCTTAATAATTCATAAAAAATAAAAATAACTTTAATTCATGATTTTAAAATATAAAAGGCTTTAGGCTTAATTTTTCAAATAATAAATTAATTCAACTGTTATAATATTAATAGGTATATTAATAACTATATTTTTCTTTTTTCTGCGTTGATAAATCTTTCCTTCCCCCGCTGCATGTAGTTTTTGATTTCAGATTCAACAATACTCTCATCGAAATCAGTTCTAATGTCTTTCACGGCATCTAATAATTAAACGATATATGTAGATTTTTATGTACATGTTCATGTATATGAAAATGTAAATGCTCATATATGATGATGTATAATACATGTATATATATATATATATATATATATATATATATATATATATATATATATATATATATATTATATATATATACATGTTTGAATATATACATATAGACAAACTTATATCAGATTCTTAGGCCCGTTGCACACTTCAGCTAAGCTAACCTAAGCGATGTTTAGCTCGTAGTTGTAATTAAAGATTTTGAATATATTGTTGCACACTAGCGCTAATCTTTGTGAAATATGTTGCCCAATTTTGAGCGCATAGAAATAACTTTATAGAAATAAATGTTTCATAGCTTAGCTTAGCTGAAGTGTGCAACGGGCCTTATACTTATTGAACCACTTACCGAGGATTATTTGTCTATAATTTGTACAGGACAGTTTTATTTTGTTATTCTTGCCTGTGTAATTAATCTGCTTTTGTAATTAAAATGTAAATAGTTTATTTATTACGCGGCGTGTGGCCTTCTTTACGCTATCCCCCCCACATGTCAAAAGTTTTCGCGTCTATAAATTAAAATTCAAATAAATCAATGTGTTTTAAAATTAACAATTTATATAATAATTACCAAGGATTTTACGTAGTCTTCATCTTCACACGACTCATTTACCTCATTGAAGGTTTCCATGCTGCTAATGGGGATGTTTATCTTAGGTTGACTGCTTCTGTTTTCGTACCTAACAGTTAGGTCATAATTTATTTTATTCGGAATTTCAGCCACTAACTCAGTAAGGCACTGAATTTTTTGTTGGGTCCTTGCAAGTTCCAATTTTAATCCATCTGTTATGAAAAAAAAATATATTTGGATAGTTAGTTCTTATTATTTACATATGTGCATTAAAATAATTTTTGATTTTTATTACTGATTTCTGTTGAAAACCGTTCCCGCAATTGCCTTAATTCAAGACTTACATCCTGGCTCTCGGACATTTGTGTCATAATATCTGAAATTATATAAAATTTTAAGTTTATTTCAAAATAAAATTTAAATATTTTTTTTATTTATACTTGATTGATCTTCATTTTCTTTATTTCGTCCTTTCATTTTAACAAACTCGTCCAGCTGTTGGAAAATATCCGGAGAAGACATGTTTTATCTGCAATATATTTATAGATAAGAAATATAATTAATAATTTAGATAATTATTTTTCCGCTTGTAAAATCCATTTAGTTCAAAAGTGGCATTACGAAAATGTATTCATCAGTAGTTAATCTGATACATTTTGTAATATTGTCTGTTATTTTGATCAATTTAAGGTCAGACTCATTTTGACAAATTGGATTAAATTTAAGATGAGTTGTGGTTTGACAATTATCTTCCTGTAGTGAGTAGACGGGAATAGAACCAGACAAATAAAATCCAATTGCCATAGCATCACCCTTATTATAAAAAAAAATTTTAATGACAAAATATTCGTTGGTGTTAATGACTATTGTATTATCCTTTTCATTAATCTTTAAGATAAATTTTGGTGAAATATATTTTTTATAAAATGTAGTTGGTTGCTCAAAATATTGAATGCCAGGCCATTCTTCATATAATCCTGTTTCAGTTGGGGATTCGACATTATCTCTAAATGTTGATTCAATAATTCGATTTTGTAACTGTTGCAAGGGATTGTTGAAAGACCTTAATAATTTTTTTAATTTGTTGTTTGTTTGGTTGTTCTCAAACGAAAAAGCGCTTAACGTTTCTAGAGGGCCAAGTCGGTTAACATCAGCCGCCAAATGTATTAACAAATGCATGTTATAAGCGATAAAATTTTTTCCATAAAGTACTGCGGCGTGTTGCACGAATTTACGCAATAAAATATTTGCATGAGTTATTTCTTCAGGTGATGAAATTTTTGATAAAATATTAGTTGCCAAATGTAACAGTAAAAAATTATTATATAAATCGGGGTCCAAGATTCCTTCTAGAATAATTGGTCCTGTATAAATTAGGAACATTCTAAATTCCGTTGCCTTCCATAATCTATAGTGTTTAATGCTCCTGGGCTTGCGAGAAAAATCACGAGGCAATTGATTAGAAATTCGGTTTATTCTGGCATCTATTTGAGATATTTTATCGGAATTAAACTTTACAAAGTGAAACTCCATTGCATCTGATTCATCAAATTTACGTGTTGGTGGTAATTGTGATAATAAAATTGTTTTTCTAAATTTCACCTTTTCTCCGTCAACCCAAAACTTAATTAATTTTTTCATTACACCAAGATATAATAGATGCATTGGGTCCAGTACAAAATCGTGCACCATGTCAATAGGAAGTAGCTCTAATATTGATTTTTCTTCTTTGTGGTGTTCAATTTGATGACGTTGGCGGAAACTTTCATCTGTTCGTAGATCACAATTACTTTCGTCGAAATATAATTTTCTGTCATATTTTCCTTTAGTCGTACATCGTGGACATCCATAATAGCCATTAAAATTCTTGATATAGGTAATTTCCGCCTTAGCAGGAGCATCACAAACAAATCCTCGAATATTCACAGATATTTTATTATTATCGCAATTTAATCCATTTACCACTAAATCACACAATTCTTCGGTAAATTCTTTTAAATATAAATTAAACGACTGAGGTTTCTGCGGGCCATGGTAAATGCCGGCGACGAAAATATAATTAAATTCAACTACTTTTAATTGAATCGGCCAAATACAGTTTGTGGAGCTTTTTGCAATGGGTAAACCGTCAATATTAATAAAAAAACTGACCTCGTGTAAATTATTTAAAGCTTTGTTAAATCGTTTTAATAATGGCTCTTTAATTCCATGGTACATGTAACTTCCTGGTTCAATAACCTCAATTCTTGAAGCTATTCTTGGTGTTTGTAAAAGTGTTCTGGAATCTGAAGGTAAACTCAACCCAAAGTTTATTAATATTTTTAAAAGGGAAGATAGCGATTTTCCAGAAATATTTTCACGGAGTGCCCATATTCTTAACTCATCAGTTAAATTTTTTTTCGGTTCATCGGAATAATTAAATGACGGAGGAAAGTGTGCTGAAGTGGTTGGTATGGCTTCAAAGGATGTATTTTTATGAATTATTTTATGTTGATTTTCTGGTATACTATTGATGTTGAACGAAATTGCCGGATCGATGGAACGTTGGCTGGGATTGATACTGGGTCGAGAGATTTGTTTTATTAAATTTTTCTTATAATTTTCCTTAAGTAATTTATGCCGGAATTAACGGGATGTATCTTTTAGCTTTTTCCCCATCGTATATGATAAATGACCAGAGTTATAAACGGGTAATAATCATTAATTTAATATCAATAAGTTATAATTAAAAACAAATATAAATAATAACGAAAATGGCGAAATGTTGTACGAGTTCCGATCGGCCAATTACAATGCTTAAATGCTTATAAAATTCGTCTTTTACTCGATTTTTGTAATATGTGAAGATACATCTTGATATTTTGGAAATCAATCCTCATGGAACATTAACACAGTAGATGTTTGGCACTCATGAACTGAACTTATACCCCTATTATGAATCTCAGATCATTTACATCATTATTTAGTTAAAATTTTATTTGTAAAATCTTACCTGGCGTCACCGCCCAAAAATTTTAGGTAAGGACAAGTGACATTATTCTCACTCATGGCTATAATCATAATAGCAACATTTAAATTCAGTATATTTCGATTATGAATCTCACTTAAATTTTTTATTGTAAAAGACAAAAAATAAGTTTAAACCACGATGAACAAAAATAAAGAGGTGAAATATTTCCATGCTTCATTTTCTTCGTTTTGTGCGCATTACGTCACTTTTAGCCAACAAAATGGCAATTTACATGCAATTTGTCGATTTTTCGATTAATTGTTTAAATAAATTTGCAATAAACTTATTTTTTTAAACGACCTTTTTTAATTTTGATAATTACAGTTTAACTAAACACTTTTTTATGGTTTACCCTTTATATTTCATTTTATGGTCGAAATATTTGAGGAAATAATCCGTCGAGATAAATTTTTTAAGCCGACGGCAAAAGAAGGATAGAATAATGAGAGTATATAACATAAAAATATAAATTGTTTAATACATATGTTTACCAACAAAACAATATGTACCTGTCTATAGCTATTATGAAATAATTGTCACGTCTAAATATCTGTATATATATATATATATAAAAAAATTCAGTCCACAAATTATTCTTAACGATATTATAACTACGTTTTCGATTTACAATTTTCAAAAATATTAGTGGTCTTAAGAATTCATTTATTTAAATAGATTATGTACTTTAAATTACAAATTAAAAATAAATCTCGATTTTATTTCATTTGTTACTTTATGATTTCCGCTAGTTAAAAAAAAAATTATTAAATATTTTTGTTCTTATCAGATATATGTAGTTGATGGGTTTGGCTACAAATTAAAGAAGGCCCCAATTATTTAGTTGATGTGGATTTCGAGATTGTTAAAAAATTTATTTAAGTAAATAAATGTTTGATTTTAACTAAAAATCAGAAAATAATTAAAATATTTCTTTAACTATACTTATCAAACTTAAATAAGCTTTTTATTTTAAAAAAAATACATTTATTATGCATTTATTTAAAAAAATAATAAAAAAACCGAAATCTCATGTTTTTTGGCTACAAGTGACGTCACATTAACATTCGCAATATTCCACCTTGTTGTCTTTCCATCGTGAATTTAAACAACACAACATTTTTCACATTCTAAACTCTAATAACTCTCTCTCTTATTTTCTACTTTTTTATTTTACAGCGTTAAAGTTACAACGCAAAAATACGGATATGACACGCCATTTTTAATTTTTTTCACAATAAAAACTAGATTTATAACTTTTTTATTTTAGAGCGTAAAACACCGAAACGCCATTTTCATTTTTACCAAAAATATTTAAGCAAACATATTTATGTGTAACTTACCAATATTATATATTACGTAAATATATTTATACTGTTATACTAGTATTTATACTAGTATTCTGTTTTGTAAAATATTATTTTAATTTATTATTATTTATACAAGAACTAAATTTTATTTATTCACTCACAATACTGAACCACCAAATATATTTGTTAATCCTTTTACTTTAAGCTTAGATTATAAAATGGCAGGGCGGGTGAAATGTAGTTTTTTCGCGTTTTATTCTGGTCATCAAACTTATACCTGTGTTTTTCAGGAAATTTCAACAACCTTATTCACTCGTTTTTTATTCACATGATTTTGTCACAATAAACCCAAAAAAGTAAGTTGTAAAATAGTCACAATAATTTGTGACAAAATAACACATAAATTTATTCACAATTTGGCAATTATTTTTGTGATCACAAATTTTGGTTATTCGGGTAAATAGTAAAGCTATTTGCGTGCCCTATATATACATATTTTATTTTTTCGCTCTTGCAGTTCTAAAATGGATATTGAGGAAAATAGATTATTCACATTTCGAGATTGGCCCCACAAATTTATGGATACGAAAAAAATGGCATATTCTGGTCTATTTTATTTAAAACGAAAAGATTATGTTATGTGTAACTACTGTCGTGTGCAAATTCACCAATGGGTAAAGGGGGATGATGTATTTGCCGAACACTTTAGATGGTCACCTGCATGCCGATGGTTACAACACAAACTCTCAAAAGCAGAAGAACAAGAAACATCTTTCCCCGTTTGTTACAGCAGTTACAAAGCATTTCAGAAAGCGATTTTGGAAAAGGCGAATAAAAAAATAAATTGAAATTGTATTTTTATCTAATATGTATTTTATTTAATAAACAAAACTTAAATTGTATTTATCTATTTTTATTATATTTAGTGAATTTTCGCACATTTGTTTTAAATGTGCGACTTCATTTTCATCAAGAACGTTGTACCGCTCTGGTAAAAAGATGGTATTCTCCTCGGTCTCCACCAGAAGTCTTTTCCCATGTTGCGTTGAAACAATCTTTACATCTTCGATTTGATATGTGACACCTATGATTAAATCGGTAAATTTCAGCGTTGGTTTTTCGATGAATGCCACCACATTGTTTAATTTTATTAAAATTTGAGATGCCGATGATGGTGATGCCAACGACTCCATGGTTTAAATATTTTAAGCAAACTAGGCTCAAGTAAACTGCGATTCAATATGTCAATTGATAAGATTACCACTGGTGAGGTCTTATCAATTGGAGGGAGAAACTATTCTGTGGTACAGTTAATTTATCGATGTTAAATCACGTCTGTGTTCAGATTTTGTTTAATCCTGATTATTTAAATTACCACTGGTGAGGTTTAAATAAATCAGAGTGAGAACTATATGGTTGAAAATTACTTTTAATTCTAACTCATTTTATTCGTAAATTGTCTTTTTATACATTTTTTTTGCATGCATTGTAACAACAGTTTTAGAAATTATTTTTTTTATATGTATAACAGAAATAAGTGTATACACAGCAAAAATAATATAAATTACAATTACATTAATTTTTTATGTAAAATAAATAATCAGCAAAATTAAAAAAAAATCAAAAATGTACACAAAAAAACAGAAATTTTAATCTTTTTATATGCGTGTGAAAGTTAATAGGAAAACAATCTATGGAATTCGAACTTCAGATGACATCGTACATCACATTTCACACGTCGGACGTCGCATTTTTGCACTCGGGGGACGTTGGAATTCGGACGTCGGACTTCGGACGGCGCACTTCGGACGTCAGAATTTGATCATCTATTTTACTGCTGCTCTCATGTACCACATTCTATAACTTAATTGATGTGTTATAGTCATTGTTCATGATAAAACATGAATTTTTTTGAATGTACAGGTCTGCGACGACGATCACGACAACGCCAACGACCTCAATAAAACATGGTTTTACGTGTTGTAATTTTTAGTATTATTTTTATTGCTTATTTTACATTTTCTTTTTACTTAATATCATACGCTAACAACTATTTTTTCGCGAACAAAATTGCGAAAAGCTGCCCCCTTCACCATATTAATATAATCGCATTTTGGAAACCATATGGCGTGTTGGTCCCATGGTTGTTCAGCATCCTCCCAGTTTTTCAAGATTCCACCACAGCAAAAACATTTCACCTCATCACCTTTCTGCGTGTAATAGAAACCTGCATCACATAACGGTTCAACAAGATATTTTAATGATTGTGGCCAATTTTTCTTATATGATGTCAACCGTTGTTTATGTAACATATAGTTAGGCGAGATCATATTAAACTCGCCTTCAATATCTGAGAAATCTGGATACATCTTTACCAAGGTTTAAAGAAATACTGAATTTTAAATCTAATTAATGATGCTATTTATAGATGTCTGAATACTATTATTGAAGTAATCGTTGAATAATTTATTTGCACATAATATAGGTACTTCATGAAATAATCTTGAGTAATTAATAGTATGTGCATCTATTTCATATGGTATAATCGGCTGCTCATCAAGTTTTATAACGTGCTGCTCCAAACATTGTTTTAAGTAGGAATCATAATAATCTTTCACGAGATATGCACTTCGATATTGATAGTTTGTTACTGCTACTATAAATGGAAATAAATTATATAATCTATTCCATTCTTTCTGCTTTATTGTAATTTTTTCGAGACAATCCCCGATAGTTATTTCTTTTACTTTCTTTGATGATAATTTAAAATCGCTACTCTTAATTGTTAAATAAGATGCAGCATCATTAAAGTACTTATTTATTTCCTCACGAAATTTAAATATATTCATAAATATCGAATATTCTATTTCCTTGAAACTATTGGTTTTCTTTAGCAGTATCGTAGGTAATAAACGATTTATATCATAACCAACACTAATAAAACTTTTTTGATCATTATCCAGGAAATATGTGTACCCTGATTCTTTTTCTTGAAACTCTTCACTCTGTGTATTTAAAGTACAAAGAATTTCCGAAAATATTGTACTCAAATCACTAGCTTCTGTTAAGATAAAATTTTTTGTATTAAAAGATTTTAATGAAGAAATGTTAATTTCATCTTTTAAATCGAACTTAGTGTATAAAGCAAACACTTCAAAATTAGCTTTAACACTCGTAAATATTTGCGTTTGAAGCTCCATTAGAGTGATTATTTTATCTTTGTTAGAGTTCATAAATTCCTTTATACTGAATATCTGAAACTCTGTAACTAATTATTCGTGATTTGAATGCTGAATCTATTATTTGAATATTTTCATCATCCTCACTATATTTTTTTAAGCAATTATTTTTATGCAATTGAGATTTTTTATGATTAAATATATAAGATTTTGAAACACTTACATTACAAATATCGCATTCAATTTTGTTGGAAGCATCAGGTTGCTCCACATCCATTACATCATCAGCATCATAGACATCAGATTGCCCTTTCATTCTCTTAGGTGCGATTGCTTCATCCGATTGTAGATTTGATGGCCCCGCTTCATCTGATTGTAAATTTAAATGGATTCGTCTTAATGATGACTGCTTCAACAGTTTGCGAATTTAATGAAGCCGCTGCGGAATGAGATATGCTGACTTGATGGTGAAACATGTTCCCTCTTATGGTGATAAACCAATTTCCGTTTATTACCGAAAACGATTCCGCACACTTCACATAGCATCTGATCTTGTGGATGTTGCTCCTTTATATGACGGAATAAGTTGTCTTTCGATGAAAATGATTTATAACATTCTTCGCAGTTATTCATTTTCGAAAGTTGATATCTGTAAATATTTAAAGAAATAATAAATTAAAACGATTTGCTTAAATTTAAATTTATTGATTGTAACTTACTTATCTTTAATTGTGTTCACCACTTTAGCACGAAATAAACGTTTAAAAACTAAAAGTTTAATTTGATAGCACAAATTTAGTGAACTTAATACTTTAATTAAGAAGTAAACTTAATACTTTAATTGTTTTCTACACTTTAACATGAAACTTCAACCCTTGAATTGTTTTCAACACTTTAAGAAACTTCTAAAAACTGGAAGTTTAATATGATAACGCTTATGGAATGAACTCCAATTCTAATATGTTACCTCTTATATATGCATATATACGCGGAAGAATTTTTAATTTTTTTATTTTTATTTTAGAATTGTGTACATTTTTCATAAGAAATAAAATATTTTGTGCAAGGTAGCATTTTTTTATCTCTAATTTCAATAATTATTTTTTAAGAAACAAAAAAATTGTCTATACGGAAAAGCCATGCAGCATTTTCTTTATCTTTAATTTTAATAATCATTTACTAGTTTCTCAGAAGTTGAGAAATGATTAATAATAATAATAATAATAATAATAATAATAATAATAATTTGCAGGTGAGTACAACATTATTTTTTTTAATTTCATTTTAATAACAACGTTGATGATATTAAAACTACGATTAGCGGCATAAGAACCAAATTTAAGAACGGCATAAGAACGCAGCATAAGAACCAAAAAAGTTTATTTATTTTGAAAGTTTATTGTTTAGCACATTCTTCACCCTTTAATCCTCACATAAGCGAAAAACAAATTCATCAATTAAAAGCGAAGCAAAGCAAAGCAAAAAATAAAACGAAAAAATCGATATTTAAAATAAAAACACAGACATCGTGTACATTTATAAATACATATCTATATTTATTATAATTTTAATTTTTAATTTTATAATTTTAGTCAAGTTTAACAATATTTATTCGTGGTCTCCATAGTTGATAAATTGCCACGGATCATCCTCCCAATAACTTATAAAATTCAATGCTTCCTGCATATCGCCTCGGCAAAGGCTCAGGACCAACTCCAAATTAGCATCACACCATGCCACGTATCGTCGGCAACGCTCCTCCGCTTCTTCTATTAATATCTCTGCCATCGCCCAAGCCATTGCTAAGTCCTCTGCCGGAAGCTTGTCAATCAATCGTTCGTTGATAATAGATTGGGTATTTCCTTTACACATTATGAATATTTCTTAGTTGAATAAAACTTTTTAAGTATTGACTGTTTAATTATGACAATAAGATATAAGGATGGGTAATAATCATACATCATTATATACGTATTCATATGTAGCTTTAAATTACAATTACTATAGTTTTGTAATGTATTGATACAAGCAATTTTTAATTGCTGGAAATCATTGTTATTATACGAAATATTCATATTTAATACAACAAAAGTATAGTTTTTCATAACAAAGTCGTAATTCGAACTATTAATTAGTAATTTGCAATAATGTAGTGCTAAAAATATTTTTATCTTATCTCATATATATGGAATTGAACGGTAGCATTTTCTTTATTTCTAATTTTAATAATCATTTTCTTAGAAGGAAAAATGAATATATGGAATTGCAAGGTAACATTTCCTCTGTCTCTAATTTTAATAATAATAATAATAATAATTTCAAATTCATAGAAAACCATGCGGCCTCAAGATAACGACCGGCACGGTATTTGTTGAATTTTCTTATTTGCGATTACTTAAAAATAAAATATAGTGATACGTTTTCAAGATCAAGTTTGTTTGTTTATATCTTTCTTTCATATTCGCAGTCATACATAAACATAAAATCCAATTACTGTCTTTATCTTTATATAATATCCAGTCGTATACAATATTAAAAATTCTTTGTCAAAGATACGACTCTTAAATCGAAATATTTTTATAAACTTTAAAAGCTATAGATAAAGTTGAAAAATAATTAATAATTTACAGGTGACTACCTGATTTTTAATAAATTTATATAGAGTTTTGATTATCGTGGTTGATAATTAAAACTTAAGTAGTGAAGACACAAACTAAATTTGAAAAGCTATAAAAAGTTTATCATAAATATAATCCGAAACTCTTTTTAAAAGTGCTGCCATCTAACCAAAATGTATGAAAACTTTTCAATTACAGTAGAACGATCAATTTTTAATAAATTTATATGTATACGTATACAGTTTATATGAAGATTTAGTTATCGAGGTCTTACTGTTTCATTTCATATAAAAAATATGACGTGTACGTTTATGTTGTTGTAATTTACATGTAAAAATGTTTGGTGTAAAATCTTTTTCGGCTGTGCCAGACCAATCCGTTTAACACTACTCGTCTGGGCTCGTTTGATTTAATTTGATAAGAGCGTCTGGGCTCGTTTGATTTAATTTGATAAGCGCATCTGGCCTCGTTTTGTTTGATTTGATAAGAGCGTCTGGGCTCGTTTTGTTTAATTTGATAAGAGCGTCTGGGCTCGTTTGATTTAATTTGATAAGAGCGTCTTGGCTCGTTTTGTTTGATTTGATAAGAGCGTTTGGGCTCGTTTTGTTTGATTTGATAAGAGCGTCTGGGCTCGTTTGATTTAATTTGATAAGAGCGTCTGGGCTCGTTTTGTTTGATTTGATAAGAGCGTCTGGGCTCGTTTGATTTAATTTGATAAGAGCGTCTGGCCTCGTTTTGTTTGATTTGATAAGAGCGTCTGGGCTCGTTTGATTTAATTTGATAAGAGCGTCTGGCCTCGTTTTGTTTGATTTGATAAGAGCGTCTGGGCTCGTTTGATTTAATTTGATAAGAGCGTCTGGGCTCGTTTGATTTAATTTGATAATAGCGTCTGGGCTCGTTTGATTTAATTTGATAAGAGCATCTGGGTTCGTTTTGTTTGATTTGATAAGAGCGTCTGGGCTCGTTTTGTTTGATTTGATAAGAGCGTCTGGGCTTCTTTGATTTAATTTGATAAGAGCATCTGGGTTCGTTTTGTTTGATTTGATAAGAGCGTCTGGGCTCGTTTTGTTTAATTTGATAAGAGCGTCTGGGCTCGTTTTATTTGATTTGATAAGAGCGTCTGGGCTCGTTTGATTTAATTTGATAAGAGCGTCTGGGCTCGTTTTGTTTGATTTGATAAGAGCGTCTGGGCTCGTTTTGTTTAATTTGATAAGAGCGTCTGGGCTCGTTTGATTTAATTTGATAAGAGCGTCTGGGCTCGTTTTGTTTGATTTGATAAGAGCGTCTGGGCTCGTTTGATTTAATTTGATAAGAGCGTCTGGGCTCGTTTTGTTTGATTTGATAAGAGCGTCTGGGCTCGTTTTGTTTGATTTGATAAGAGCGTCTGGGCTCGTTTTGTTTGATTTGATAAGAGCGTCTGGGCTCGTTTTGTTTGATTTGATAAGAGCGTCTGGGCTCGTTTTGTTTGATTTGATAAGAGCGTCTGGGCTCGTTTGATTTAATTTGATAAGAGCGTCTGGGCTCGTTTTGTTTGATTTGATAAGAGCGTTTGGGCTCGTTTGATTTAATTTGATAAGAGCGTCTGGTCTCGTTTTGTTTGATTTGATAAGAGCGTCTGGGCTCGTTTGATTTAATTTGATAAGAGCGTCTGGGCTTGTTTTGTTTGATTTGATAAGAGCGTTTGGGCTCGTTTGATTTAATTTGATAAGAGCGTCTGGTCTCGTTTTGTTTGATTTGATAAGAGCGTCTGGGCTCGTTTTGTTTGATTTGATAAGAGCGTCTGGGCTCGTTTTGTTTGATTTGATAAGAGCGTCTGGGCTCGTTTCATTTAATTTGATAAGAGCGTCTGGGCTCGTTTTGTTTGATTTGATAAGAGCGTTTGGGCTCGTTTGATTTAATTTGATAAGAGCGTCTGGTCTCGTTTTGTTTGATTTGATAAGAGCGTCTGGGCTCGTTTGATTTAATTTGATAAGAGCGTCTGGGCTTGTTTTGTTTGATTTGATAAGAGCGTTTGGGCTCGTTTGATTTAATTTGATAAGAGCGTCTGGTCTCGTTTTGTTTGATTTGATAAGAGCGTCTGGGCTCGTTTTGTTTGATTTGATAAGAGCGTCTGGGCTCGTTTTGTTTGATTTGATAAGAGCGTCTGGGCTCGTTTGATTTAATTTGATAAGAGCGTCTGGGCTCGTTTTGTTTGATTTGATAAGAGCGTTTGGGCTCGTTTGATTTAATTTGATAAGAGCGTCTGGTCTCGTTTTGTTTGATTTGATAAGAGCGTCTGGGCTCGTTTGATTTAATTTGATAAGAGCGTCTGGGCTCGTTTTGTTTGATTTGATAAGAGCGTTTGGGCTCGTTTGATTTAATTTGATAAGAGCGTCTGGTCTCGTTTTGTTTGATTTGATAAGAGCGTCTGGGCTCGTTTTGTTTGATTTGATAAGAGCGTCTGGGCTCGTTTTGTTTGATTTGATAAGAGCGTCTGGGCTCGTTTGATTTAATTTGATAAGAGCGTCTGGGCTCGTTTTGTTTGATTTGATAAGAGCGTTTGGGCTCGTTTGATTTAATTTGATAAGAGCGTCTGGTCTCGTTTTGTTTGATTTGATAAGAGCGTCTGGGCTCGTTTGATTTAATTTGATAAGAGCGTCTGGGCTTGTTTTGTTTGATTTGATAAGAGCGTTTGGGCTCGTTTGATTTAATTTGATAAGAGCGTCTGGACTCGTTTTGTTTGATTTGATAAGAGCGTCTGGGCTCGTTTTGTTTGATTTGATAAGAGCGTCTTGGCTCGTTTTGTTTAATTTGATAAGAGCGTCTGGGCTCGTTTGATTTAATTTGATAAGAGCGTCTGGGCTCGTTTTGTTTGATTTGATAAGAGCGTCTGGCCTCGTTTTGTTTAATTTGATAAGAGCGTCTGGGCTCGTTTGATTTAATTTGATAAGAGCGTCTCGGTTCGTTTTGTTTGATTTGATAAGAGCGTCTGAGCTCGTTTGATTTATTTTATGAGAGTTGATTGTATAGACGTTTTGTAATTTATTTGATTTTTCAAGAATTGTTTTGGGATCCAACAACAGTGACTCTCTTACTACTGGTTGGACCCAGTAGCGTTTCCCTGTTGTTGTTCTTCGTTGCATTGCTGTGCATTAATCAGATTTATTTTTAGTTTTTGGAATTGCTCTTCCAGATTTTGATTTGGTTGAGGTGCTAGGTTGTTTGTATCGAACCTTTTTTTGAAGAATTTGCTTCTTCATTCTTCGAATGTGTGACCTGTTGTCGTCTTGCAGAATGAACAGAACTTTGGTGGTCTTGGTTGATAATAGATTGGTGTATTCTTCCGCATGTACGTGTTAGTTTGTTGTGGTTGCCTGTAGAAATTATTTGGATAGTTGCCTGTGTTTTCTGTTCTGTATGATTATTGTCTGTTTCTTCCGTGGTTACTGTATTGGTTCATTTGCTGTGTGTTGGTGAATCGCTGATTATTGAATTGGTTCGTGTTGTACTTTGGCCTTCCTTGTGTCGTTATTTCTTCAAATATTCTTGTTCGACACATGTCCCAGGTGTGGTTTGGCTTTTGACAGTAATTACACGTTATTTGATTTTCTTGTTTCTGTTTTGATAGTACATGTGTTTGTTTTTGATCGTCACTGTTCGTGTCTACTGCTGCGCTTAACATACGTTCCGTTTCTGTGGTTTCTGCGATAATGTCTTTGATTGGTTCCGCCCTGCTTGTGGCGAATTTCTCCCTTAGTATCGTATTATTGATGCCGCGTTTGAATGTTTGTATTGTGCTAGTTTCTAAGTGCTTGTTGTATGTCTCGTCTAACTTTCTCAGGTTGTATTTAGTTCGGAATCCTTGTTTGTATTCCTCGAGCGCTTCTGTGATTCGATATGCATAGTTGTTTATTGACTCATTGTATTTTTGCTTAGTGTTTGTTAATCTTTTTTCTAATTCATCTAGCGAATATGCTGGGAGGAACATACTTTGAAGAATCTGTTTAAATTCTTCATATGTACTTATGTTCCTGCGTGACAAATTCGTGCGTATGTTTCACCGTTCAGCTTGAATTTAATTAATTTTGTGAAAATTCTTTGCTCTTCATCGGTTGTTAGATTATCATAGACTAGGTCGGCTGTGTCGAGGAATTTTGTTAATTCACTCTCGATATTTTTTATGCCATCTGTGTCAAATTCTTTTACGATGCTAGTGATGTGTTCTTGTATTTTCTTTTGATCCATTTTGTTTGATTTGACGTGAGCTTCTGCGTTTGGGATTGTTTCTGTATTTATGTGTGTTTCTGTTTTTGAAATTACTTCTGTATTCCCTGCCGTAACTGTAATCTTTCGGTTGTCAGTTGTTTGTAAAATTTTTCATGTTTGACTGCGTGTGCGTCCAACTGGTGAGTCGCGATCGATAGTTTCAATTTTTCCTTTTGCGAAATGTACGCTAAGGTATTAAATCGATTAAATCGTAGTTTTTTATCGTTAGCTATATCGTTTTGGTTATAGCTCTTATAATTAATCGCAACGTCATCGGCAAAGTCCACCACACTTCCTTTAAACTTTGAAGCGAATAATGAGTTGATATAAATTAGAAACAAGATTGGCCCCCAACACAGAATCCTGGGAAACACCACTCGAAATAGATCAATGGGTACGAAATATGTCAGAAACTTTAACAATTTGAGTTCTTTTACATAAATGAGATCGGAACCAGTTAAAAACAATACCACGACTGGTATAAAGACACCATAGTTTGTAAAATAACAATTCATGGTCAACAGTGTCAAATGCTTTTGTTAGATAACAAAGTTAGTAGCAATGCTGTAATCATCATTTATACCAACCAAAATATCGTTACAAAAGACAATGAGCGCTTGTTCTGTACCCCTACTTTCTCTAAACCCATACTGTCTATTAGAAAAATATTCATTATTATTAAGAAAAAACGAAAGTTTAATTTTAATGCATTTCTCGAAAATTTTTGAGAAGACATAGAGTAACGAAATTGGGCTGTAATTATTCAGCATATTAGGATTTTGTTTGGTAGATATAACTTGAGGTTTAATCTTAGCTTGCATACTGTTGAATACGATTTCCTAATTTTTTGTTGTAGGGATGTGTACGAAGAACTTATAACAATTTATTTTTTCATCGATAAATTTGAGTAGACAGACCACGGTTTAATTTTCTTTACTTTAGAACTAACATTAGCGTTAAACGTAGCTTCCTCCAATTTATTACAAATGTATTCGATGAATTGGCGCATGGCCAAACTAGGACCATCAATTAATAATAATTTCCATTGATCCTCAAATAACTAAGAATTTAGTTGCTTGAAGTTAATTCTCTTCAAAATATTATACTTTAAGAAAGAGGATTCAATATTTTCAGACTTCCTAATATTTAAAGAAATAAGATGGTGCCGGGATAACATAAAATTAAGTATTTCACAAGTCAAATTTAATTTGGAAAATGGTTTAGTACGAGCAAAAGCATGATCAATACATGCAGAAGATGTTTTTGTTACACGAGTTGGAGTATTAACTAGAGAAGTAAATTCACAACTAGATATCCTAGATAAATAATCATAAACATCTTGGATTCTAGGATTTGAGGCCAAAATATTAATATTGATCTCTTCAATCAAAATTAAATTTTTGCTTTTAATGCCTTGCAAAAAATTACTCTATTGATAAAGCTATCGACCGAACAAAAATGGAATCGATAAGCACAGATTACACAAACTGGTTCAGAAAGAATTGTTAAATTTATTCTCAAAACATCTGCAGAGGAGAATTATAAATGACTGAAGTAAAAGAAAATTTATTTTTTGACGTAAGCTACAATGCCATCTGATGAAAAGTTATTATTACAACCATCAACCATACTATAATTTACGAGTTGATATGCATCAATCTCACTGGATGAAATCCCAACGTCAGTGCAAAACAATAAACCAGGTAAATTGTCTATAGTGAGCTAATATGAGAAAAAACATTATCACCATTCTTGCGTAAACTGCTGACATTTTGATGAGCAATTAGAAATTCTGTATTAGAAGGTAAATCTGTAGCGTTAGGTAAAGATGAAGAAAGTTTAACTGACCACGTGAACTATTTAAATTCGACAATAATGTAAAAAAGAAAAGATTTATAAGCATTGCTGATAACTATAGTTTTATCTCCATCGATCTTCCTCAACGAAATTTTTGAATTTCGCATCCATAAATACTGGTAACCTTTACTGTTCTTAGCTTGTCTAGCAGAGCGTACAAAAATTTTATTTTTATGTAATCCGCATTTCTCAGCTATTAAGTAAGAATTTGACTTGAATAATATCGTTATAATCACCGTTCTTCTTGATTTTGCGGTGAGCGTAGTCTTTGTCATCTCCATTAATATCTAAGTTCAGGCCCGTTTTTATAACACTAATCACCACGACTTTATTTTTCACATACATCAACTCTTATTTCAATAGCTCATTTTGACGATACAGTTCATTAATTATTTGTAGCGATTTCTCTAGAGTTACAATTCGTTTTAAGGTATTTTCATCGTTGATGTTAGACTCATTCTACATTATGAGAATTTCATCATACACTTTCTTAATCATTAATGAATCATTTATAGAAGTAGTAGGTTTAGAGCCAGTGGTTATGGAAGGCAAAGGTGAACTTTTGGTCTAAAGGTTTTGAATATTATTACTGAATGTTATAATTCATTTACAGCAAACATTTCATGGTTATATTTTAATATATAGTTTCATGCAATACTTCTGTGGCAATTTTATCTCTTTCGGCCAGTTAAATAATAAATAATTTAACGCTAAAGTTATAGCTATAATTAACACTATCACAAGAATAACAATTGCTATTTCTGTCTTGACTGAATAAAATATTACAAAATACCATTAAATTTGTTATATTGCCAAAGGTAATTAAATATGAAATAACTCAAATTAAAACCTAACAAATAATATAAAAAAAATTATGTTAAATAGACTGGTAACATTATTGATTACGCTTAAAATTCTAGAATGTTTTGATTATTAATATTACCAATAATAAAATATACTGAATAATAAACGAATTTTTCGAAATCGAATCCTTTAGATATTTTCCAATATGATATAAACTAGAACAAACTCCCTAAAATCAATATAAATGGATAATTGATTGCCAGGATGATGAGTCCAAGTGAGTTCAGATTGCCTCATACATGATGTTTTGAAGATAATCATTCGTTGCACTGGAGAGAAGAAATAAGGATTAGGGTGTAAGAGACAGCGCGGATTGAGAGCTACATCGAAATCTAAACGTAAACAAACGGCAACGGTTGAATCTCTAACCCGCAATACTTTTTATCAATATAAGGAGGTGACACTAAATTAATAATGATGGAATTGAAGGTTGTGTTAACGTATTGGATTTGTTATCTCATCGCAATCGAACCGAGATTCACTGAAATCAAACGCTTACACGCGGGAAGAGTATAACGACATAAACAGAATAAAACAAAATAAAGTAAATTATTTTAACACATAGGGTACATTGTCTTTAATCAGAGCTTTCCTAAAATGCGCTCTGCAGTCAAAAGTACGAAGCCGAAACAGTAGCGTCTCAGTGTCAAGCACTGATAAAATAAATGCGTACATAAAAAAAAAAATAGATTACGAGAATCAACCCCTCCAAGCGTTCTATGTCAAACGGCTCGCCGGATTTAGATACAGAATAAAACACGGTCACAATTAGGACTAGATCTGAGGATAGGGAATAAGGAAAATAAAAGAAATAGTTTGAATACCAGTTTGGCCGCCACCAGGGCCTCTACCTAGAGGTTTGTAAGAACTTTTACATACACCGCAGGAAGGAGGGACGTAATGCTCCGAACCATCATCTGAGGGAGGTGACTTACTTCAGCTTCATCATCCCGACACGGAAAGTGTGCTTCGCACATGTTCATCAGCACGCTTCACAAGAAAATTGGAAAAAAAATCAATCTAATTGGGTAATGCCACCTGAGCATATTATAGAATTTGTTCAGTTACGTCCTTCTGGTAACGGTGGGGTATTTGTATGTTTTCGTATGAACTATGGGTTTTCGTCCTTTGTTACTATTTTGTGCTTGATTACAGTTGAGGATGAAAGTTTTTCCCCTTGTCTCAACAGTACCACTTGATTTTTGTGAATTACTTCTATGAACATTTCTTTTTCGATTTTACTTAAATATATCGTTCGAATTAGATTTTCAATTGCGTTTTTAATCACTGGTGTATTGACGTTGATTGGAATTGGTTCGATTGCTTCGAAATTGTTTACTATTAACCCTAATCTACACAACTTTGGAGGTGGTTTCGGACTGTCTGTCGTTATTTTGACAGTTGTTTGAATATTTTCGGCCCTGTATATACTTGGCAATATTGTAATTTCGTCATTTAGTGCTTTATTTTCATAAGCTTTTTTGTAGGGTAATAACGGTAAAATTATTATTTAGAGATATCGTATTTGATTTATAAGCGATTTTTGCGTTCATTGCCGCCATGGATTGGGACCCTAGAATGCCATGAATTTTTTTTTGAAAATAGAGTTCGTAATAAGTTTGTTTTGGTAAGTTGAAGCCAAGAAAATTAATCTTCCCTTTTTTTGATAGGTCCAGATTCTAGGAGATTTTTTGGGATGATGTTAGCCCTTATTATGTTTTTATTGGCCCCAGTGTCAATTAATTATACTATTGTTTTGTTATTTACTTTATTATAGCATTTGATGTAGGGTAATAAAATTAACCTTCTGTATCTGATCTCCGTTCTTCCCAAAAAATTTCCTCTTCCGAATTTGTATTAGTCGGTTCTTCAGCTTCTTCTGGGATTTCGTGATTATATATGATTCTGCTGTTCGAAGTTTTCTTCGATCTGAGTGTTGAATCTATGTCCACTGGAATTGGTTTGGAATTATCTTGAACTGATTCCAGAGGTTTCTTTTCCGTGAAGGAATATTGCTGTCTTCTATTTTGACTCTGAGTTTTTATCTCAGTTATGTTTTTTGAATTATTTGAGATTGTCTCATTTGCGCTAAACTTGCACAGAAACGCGTTTGCGTCCTCTAGATTTTTGAGTCTTGCTGCTTGAGCGTACCCGAAATGATGCTTTTTTAATCCTGCAATGAATGCTGCGAGAGCATCCTCTTCAATAAATGCACTAATTGCTATACCCATGACATATTATAAATTGGGTTTTGTTTGGCCAAGGTCTTAATATTCTGTAAAATCTTTTTTGTTTTCTTATGATAATAAGATTCAAGGATGGGTAATAATCATACATCATTATATACGTATTCATATGTGGCTTTGAATTACAATTTTTAAGGGATGCCTGTCATATTTTGTTTGCAAGCATATTTTGCAACTGTTAAAATAATAAGTTCTTTTAATAAATTCATAGTTTTCCAATATTCCTTTGTGGTGATTTTCCTCATGCCTTTTTTTGATCATTGCATTCTGATCCTCGGCGTCTAACACATCTGATAGAAGGACATGCGCTCTAGAAATATTCTTGTTTATTAAGGTTTTATAATTTTTAAAACTCTGGATATTATCCAGAGTAATTCTTTCTAATTTTTATTTATTTTACAAAACTTTATAAAAATATTACAGAATATTACAAAGAATTGTATGGTAAGTCTAGTTGCGAACACAATATACAAATCAGCGTTGGTTAGCTGTTTTCAAGTTTATATACTTTTTAGATGTTTAATTAATTGTTGTTGGTTTCGCCTCCAATTTCTCCACGTGTTTACTGATTTAGATATATAATATCTCTGGTATTTTTATGTAGACTGCTTATTTGATATTCTAGTTAAATTAAACTGCATGCTTGCATTTAACTAGAATATGATTTTCTTTATGTCGAAACTGCTGATAAGATATACTAGTTAACTAACTAGAATATCGTTTTTGTTGTTGTTTCCTGCTGTGGTGTGTTATGTAAGTCTCTTACCAGAAATTTGTTGGAAGGGTTTCTGATTTTTTCATGAAAAGCTTCTTTAGCTACATATATCAATGATTACATACCTGTAACTCAATGTTTTGTTACAAACATTCTGATATTAACTGTTGGTTCGTGCGTGAGTGATGATTGGGCACGATTATTATTATTCTTTGTTTCCCAAATGGATATTTGTGTAGGATGTTTGATCCTAATATTTCGGGATCGATTGTTATTAACACCTGGGAACTGAATCAGATACTTCGGGTTGAATACCTGATATTGCATTCGCATTTGTATTCTTTGCACCCTTTTATATACAATTTTATAATCTTACACCTCTAGTTTCAATCTCCATCGAACCAGCTTCGAGTTGGGTTCTTTGAGATGGAAAAACCATGTGATCCGTTACAATTTAGAAATTTTGCTCGAATAAATATGGGCGGAAATATTTTGTAGACCAAACGATGGTCAAAAAGCTCCTTTTATATATAGTGGAGTAATTCTGCTCCGTAATCGTTAAGGTTCTGTTTGCATATCAAATTAATTTATCCTTTCCTATGGGACCCTGAGATGACCGCTCCAATGGCTATCTCGATGTAGAAATTCTGATTTGTCCATCTGAGCCTTTAAATTGGCCCTTCGTAATTTATTGAACACTTGCTTTAAGTTCTCAATATGTTCTTGGAGTGACGTTGAAAATACTATGATGTCATCCATATAACACAGGCAAAATGTGCCTTGGATATCGCCTAACACATTATCTATGACTCTTTGAAATGTGGAAGGGGTATTCTTTAGACCAATCGGCATTCCTTTGTATTCATAATGTCCGTGGTCGACGGAAAATGCGATTTTGGGGATGTCTTATTTTCTTACTTACTTCTGGTGGAAGCCTGATGCAAGATCCAAAGTTCAGAAGTACTTACACTTCCCTAATTTATCGAGTATATCGGTTATGTGAGGTAGAGGGTACCGATCTTCGAAAGTCTTCTCGATTAGCTTGCGGTAGTCTATTACTAACCGCCACTTAACTTTTCCGCTGGCGTCTGCCTTTATCGGTTTTACTTCCTCTTTGTGAACATGAAGATATCAATAACTTTTGGTAAAGACAGGTTTGTCATCCGTAAGATTTATTTCGTGGTTTACGGCGTTTGTAAAAGTCAAACGTTGTTCTGTCTTCAGAAATAATTCCTTGTGTTGATGACACAATTTTGAAATTGGTGTCTTTTCCTCTGCGTTAAGGTTTTCTTTTCTAATTAAATTAGAAATAGTAGTTTCACCTTGAACAGGAGAATCGCAGTTTTGAATGTTACAATGATAAGATTAAGCTCGATATGCTTTCCTTATTGTTTCGTCTTTTATTTGCTTTTATTTTGACATTGCTCTGGAGGTTTCTCAGCATGTGTGAGCAATGACATTTCGCGATGTTCTTCGGATAATGCCACCTTATACATTGGGTCTTCTATTCTGCAGATGCCTGTGCCTCGTTCCCAATACTTGCACTCCTGAAGTTCCTGCGCTGATGTAGGGTAATACCTTGTCCTGTCTCTGTTTACTAGTGCGTAACGAAAATGAGGTTCAATGTAAATAAAAGTGCCCTCATGCGTTACAGGTAATGGTATGATATTGTAAATCTGGAATTCTTCTCCTAGCACCAGTGGAATCCGGACCTCACAGCTTATTTACCCCTCTATTATTGCAGCTTTTGTTTCCAACAATTTATATACTTCTATCCAATGAGCTTCAAAACTAGGGACCCGTTCATCTCTGCTTAACAACTGCGCAACTTCTCCCAATTGTTTCGCGAATAGTGAAGGTGGTAATACTCGCGTACTAGCACGTTCATGACGGACATCGGATAACATATCAATTAAATCTCCTTGAATATCTTTATATATAAATACTGCTGTGGACAGTTGGAAAACCGCGTCCAGGAATTCTTCATGCATCAAGATGGTTTGTATCTCCTTCTGCACCCTCGAGTATACTGTTTTTGGATTTGTTCATGTTCTTCTCTAATTATGTTACTGATAAGCTCTAGCACTTTGGTTTGCTGCTGTATGAACTTCTGTATCTTGATTGTCCCTGCAACGAACCCTTCGATCTGCTCAATGTACCTTTGAGAGCATCTCTCTGGTTCAATACCCCGAACAGATCCCCAAATTTATTCATAACGAAATCTAGCGGTGCACGGGGTACCCTGGATGCATGTGGCTTGAACAGCTCATTATTGTCTTCTACTTGGTTTACTAAGTGTGCCATGGGTTTCATCCTTGCAGTTTTGTATATCACCATTTGACTTGGTCTCACATCTTAGCTGGAGCAGATTAAACTTTTAAACTTAATATTGAATTAAATACAATCCTAAACTCTATTATTAATATCTTAACCTAACACTGGCGTTTTGGTAATCACGCGGAGCGCCAGCCTTCACCTTACCATTACATCATCTATGCAAATGCCCAATTTTACATAAATGGTCGTGGATAATATTTGTACCAGTACATTTTCCCCCCGATATCTTGATTCTAATCATGCTTTTTGTTTAATTCTTCTTCTCCTGTCCTTTTTCTTGATTCTTTCTTCGTTGCTTCTTTTGGCGTAGTAACTTCTGTTGGTGCCTAAGTTCTTTTAGTTTGGTTACCCATTTGTTTCTTTCCCATATCCAGACATTTTTCTTTCCGTATTCGCCGCCCATCTTAATGATTTCTGCGAGTTCCTTTATCCTCGCTCTTATCACTCTATCCCCTTCTGCCTTTTGTTTAACAACCACTGGCAAAACCTCAAGGTGGTAGTCTGGAGGAGTGTTGTAGAATCATAAAAAATAAACATAAAAAACCTTCTCACACGATCATCTAAAAACTTTTTCACACGCTGAAACAGAACGACTTCTACTTGCGTAGAAACAATTCTGATTCATAGAATTTTTGCCGTCGTCCGATACGTACCCCATGCGGCGTCGGTTCCCGCAGCTCAAGCCGGCAGAGGGGAACGGTGTGGGTTTTGAGGTACTCAGACTACGGCCTAGATTACCGCATTTTTTGAATATGAAAAGGGGGAAAAGAGACAACATAATGCATGCCATCAAATTGTGGATATATGGAAGAGATATTGGGACCCGGACCCAATAGGTGTTGAAGTATGCTCCCCGATGTTTAAGGTTATTAAACCGTGATTGTTAAATTAATTTAGGGTAGCATTATCACCCAACAAAAATTTTTAAACGTGATTTTTCTTATCTTGGCTTACGGCCCTAGTGGTTAGTAAATATTAAGATCCGCAAAACGTTGCTGGTAGAAGGGTGTGCAATGCCTGAGGCACTGTTGCTTAAGAACCACCCGTCCCTTTTTCCAGAGGGACAACCAACATACGCTCTGCGGATCGGTACCGCTTGGATTAGTATGACGAGTATGATTATGTTGTATACTTACCAAACGGCCGGGCTGCTACTGCTGATTTCCAAAAGTTCAAATATTTTCACCACAAACAATATCGAAAACACAAATGGGTTAACTGATACTCCCGATCAACCGCCACAAAATAAAACACTATATACTTAGTTCACGACTTAAAATTTATTGATGACAATCTTTGTCAAATTTCACTGAATAAATTTTCACAAAAAAAAAAAACACTCAAACTATAAATAATCAAAATATAACTCGACGTTTGTTTCTTTTTACTGCACCACACGATCGCCTCTTTTAAAACTCCACAATAAAAACTGACCACTAAAACTGGCCAAAACTAACAAAAAACTGACAAAAACTGACCCCCTTACCAAAATTTTGGTACGGTATTTATACATATTACTTGGTTGAGGCGGGAGGGGAAAATTTTTAGTACAAAATGTACTACTCTCTCAACCAAATATAATAATTTCTGCCATATTGGCAAAATGTATAAATACCGCCCATTTAAAAGTGTTATAAAATAATCACTTGGGGAGTTTATGTATGCCGTGAAAACTGCAACGTTTTAAATTCCTACTTAGGTCGTTCGATAACTTTTAAGTAGGAAAGTAGAACATTTGCTTTTATCGCGGACATAAACAACATATGGATACGTAGTCTAATTACAAAACATTTATTTGCAATTAGATCGCGTAAACAAGAAATATTTTTATGTTTGCTGTATTGCAACTTATACCAATTTTTAGGTATATGAATGCAACAGCAATCATAAAGAAAATGACATAATTCCGCATGACTCAGTATTTGATGAATTTTGGTGAAGATGGAATCTCCAAAATCATGATGGAATTACTTCGATACCAGGGAAGATACAGTGGATTTGGGTATTTGAATTGATAACGGAATAAATTCCGTTACAACGCAACAAAAAAAACACGTGCACATCAACAAAAAAAAACCAAATTACAAAATTTAATTAAAACAACTAAAACATAAAACATAATGCAATTCCACAGAAATCAAAATAAATAATTTTACGACCTAAAATTAATTTAATATTTTTGACCCAAAATTTACTGCTAATAAGCAATCCTATATAATTTTACGAATGGAAAATTTCCACTCGACACCATTTCCAAAAAACAAAAAAAGTAAAATAGGCAACAATATAAAAGCCAAAAAACACAAAAACCAAAATCCAATCAAAATAAAGTTGTCCATCAGTAAAATTCGTAAATCGGTGAAAATATTCAAAGTAGTTTCTCTATGAATTAAATCAGTCAGTATAATTAAAAATATATCTAATGTGTGTAATATAAAAGGTATTTCAATTCATATATTCATAAAGTGAAAATCATAATATAAGTGTAATTCTAAATAAGTTTAATCTTCAAATTTTAATAATCGGTGATATCGAAAATTAATGTGTGCAATCCAGAATCAATTTATGTTTTATAATTTTATAATTACAAATAAAACCATAATTTATACATGCGAAATCTAAATTCTAATTTAAAATCTTTCAATTGTAAATAAAAGTGTGTGTATTTCTAAAATTCAAAATTTAATTCATATTTCTAAATACAATATATTTGAAGTGTAAAATCCAAAATATTAAGGATAAATCAAAGTTCATATCTATAAAGTTATAATTTTAGCTCATGTAAAGTCATTTAATTTAGTGTTAAAGTGTAATTACATCAAAAACAATCAAGTTTTTAATAAATTAAAGCTTATAAAACTAATTCCAAATTAATCATAGTGTTGTTATTTGATCGCTAATAAAATCGATTTCTCCAGAACAAAAGCAACAACAGTGAGGTTCAATAGTTCCCTTTAAGTATCAGGTAAGATTTCTCTATATTAAATCTAAAGAACAACAATTACAAAATATATTACATAACAAATAAAAACAATATACAAACACAATAAAACAAAATATACAATATATACAATACAATACAATACATATAGACAACCCCAAAATATACAATATTGGCGCTGTAGTTTTCGAACCTTAAGCGTTAATTAAGGAAAAGAAAGCACACGACGATATATACTTACAGCAACTAAAGGGTTGAAAAATCCCAGTTTTCGAACGCCGAAAACTAAAAAACACTTTCCTAATTGCGTCGCTGCCCCACTATAACATGTACAAATCGTACACACCCTAGTCGTGATTCCCCAGTCCACAAATTTTTTTAATAAAGAAATCCCAAGGTCGGAAGTCAAACGTATTTTAATACCCAAAAAGGCCGTTCTCTACCAAATCACAAATCAATTTATATCCAACAAAACAAATTTTTTCTTAATAAAGTGAAGCGTAAATACAAACAAATCACTTTATGAGCAATAACAAAACCTCGCCATTCGAAAAGAAATCAGGCAAAACTTCAAGATCACCGATTCGAGCAAGTGAGAGGCTCAGAATAAAATCAGAGCCCAACGAGCTACACTCGAGCATCAAAAATCACCCAAGTATTCCAGTCAACAAGGAAAAAATTCAAACACCACAAACCATAAACGAACAAGTTAAAATCCCAGCAGAAAAACAAACCGAAAAAGACACCCAGACAACACAGAAGCCCCAAATCACTGATTTCGAAGACACAAACAAACGCACAACAAACACAAAAATGGACCAACAAAAAATTCAACAGAGCATCGCAAGTTTCGTACCAGAATTCAACGGAGAGGAAACAAAACACCAGACACACAACCTAGCAAGATTCCTTGACACTGCCGACAGTATATTCGAAACACTCACCACAGAGCAGGAAAAGAAAACATTCGACAGACTAATCAAGCTACGATTAACAGGAGACGCCTACATGAGAATCACTCACCGAAACATACAAACCTATACAGAAATAAAAGAAGTACTAAGCAACATGTACACAGAACTACATTCGTTGGACGAACTGGAAAGAAGATTCATTTTTTGGACTATTATATTGGACTATTATTTAGTTCATTTAATAATTTATCAATTTTTTGAGCATATCTTGCAATTGACAAATTGCCTTGTTTGATCGCTGATAATTCTGATATTATTTGTAAATCTGTTTTGATTTTTATAAAATTATCTAAGAATAATGCCTTAAATTCTTTTATAGTTTTTATATCAGATTGCCTACTAGCTAGCTTTGCTTTAACTATTTCCGATGTCTTAGTTTTCATTACAAATTTGATCAACTTTATTTGTTCTCCTTCCTTTAATGTATCCGAAATGTATTCCACCAAATTTATGAAGTTATTCACTTCCTCCGGATTACCATTAAATTCAGGTATTACTTTTATACCAACTAGTATATCGAAATTTGCCATTATGCCTACGTATTTTTGTATTTTTTTTAAATTAATACAAATTTCTTCACTAAAATATTTTAATTCAGGATTAATCTTTATTATGCATGAAATTGTTTCTCTATATTCTTCTATTTTATTTTGTTTTTCTAATTTGTAATTTTCACTATATGTTCTATTAGGACTTTTCTTTAAATTTTTCAATAATTCATCTACTTCATTTTTTATTATTTAACATTGAGATGATAAATAAAATTTTATTAACTATTAAAATTGTTTAAGCTTTACTTATTTCTAAATTTACATGCTTCTCTACTTTTCTTTTTATTAATTTTCTTAATTTCTTAATTATTATGTAGATTATTAAGGAGATCGCTTGATTTATTAAAATTATTTTATATAATTCTAAATTTGAATTATCTTCTTGCTCATTATTCTTGCCATTTGTATTTTGAGCTATAATTATCTCTTTTTCCGGTGTAGCCGGTTGATTACCCATTTTTTTATTTTTTTATTTAACAATTATACATCTAAAAATATTTATTCTTATAACTTATTAATGTTTATGACTTATTTATTACAATTTTTTTTTTTATTTTGAATTATATCTTTTTTAATTTATTTAAAATTTCTAATTTCTTTTTCATGTTATTTTTATCTTTATCTGTCCTACATATATCTAGAATTCTAAATAATTCTTTCTTTTCTTTCTTAATTCTATTAATTTTTCCACCACGTTTCTTCTTTTTAATTGGGGCTGTTTCTTGTACTGCTGTTATTCCATCTGTTTTTTGCTCTCTCGCGGTATTCTTCTATTGTTATTATTTTCTTTTTTTCAGAAAATACTAGTGATTGCTTCATGTAATCCTCTATGCTTCCTTTTGGTATTAATGATGGATCGTCACGATATAGCTCCTTGGTGAAGTATTCTTTATATTCTGCTAACGACATCTGCTTGAAGTTCAAGTTCGGGTTGCAAGATCGCCATATAATAGATTTGGTTTTAGTGTAATGAAGTTTGAATTGCTAGAGATATTTATATGTAGAGAAGAGTGGCCTGCGCTTCTGAAGCTGTTAACAATAAGTTAACGCATCAACTAAAGCAGCGTATTTGGCCCTCACCGTGCTCCTTACCTTATTGTTGCAACTTTTACATGCAACTTCTGTTTTCAGTAAGGCGGTAAAATTGAGAGACAATTGATTGCGAGGTTAAACTCAGCTTATACAATTTATTTCTGATTTGATTTTACAAATTTTGGTCTTTATATACCAAATTATACAGCTAATCATACACAAAATATTTAATTAGTTTATTGCCTATTCTGCATAAAGAATACGCTCAACTTCGATTTATAATTTTACTTTACTCATCAATTTTCATCATTTAATTGTTTTGAAATATGATAAAAATATATAACGCATTCTTTATGTATGAATGGTAATGAACTTCACAATTTGCTTATGTTTACATTTTTGTTTATGTTTACATTTTTCTTACTACGATATTTACTATATTTTACAACATACGTGTATGCATTTACAAACGAATGGAATGTAATGTTATCTCATTACATGATGTTTAGGGTAGTCATTTGTATTGTATGTTCTCTGTCCTATGAATTTACTTCTACATTCATCGAATGTATGGCCCGTGGTTGTTTTACAATGTGAGCAATATTTGGGAGTGTAATTGTTCCTTTGTTGTGGTTGTCTGTATTGAGAAAAATAGTTTTGCGTGTTCGTTTGGTATGGGTTATTGAACACGTTTGCGTTATTTGTGGCGTATTTTGTTTATTTATATTGTTTGTGTAATTGGTGAATTGTGGATGTGGGTTATAATTGTTGTACTGTGTATTCCGTTGTGCCGCGATCCGTGTTCTGCAGACGTCATATGTATGGTTTGGTTTTTGGCAGTAGTTGCATATAGTTTGAGCTATTCTTACTTGTTTGTTCGTTTGAAAACTTTGTTCTACATTCCGTTGCTGTTGTGGTACTATGTTTGGGTAATTCTGTGTTGGTTGTGCAGAGTGTAAGCTAGTTGAGGCTGCTAACATTTGCTCCATTCCTTCGGTTTCGTTTATGATTTCGTCCACGTTTTTCGCTTGTATTGTCGCCACTTTCTCCCGTAATACTATATTGATCAGTCCCCGCTTGAATGATTGTACGGCTGTTGTGTCTAAATGTTGTGTATATGATTTATCCATTGCTTGTATTGAATATTTGCTTCTGTATCCACTTTTGTATCGATCTAGTGCTTCGATTAGTCTATACCCGTAGTTTCTTATTGTTTCTCCGTATCGTTGTTGAATATCTATGAATTTTCTTTCTAATTCGTTTAATGTGAACGTTCTCGCGTACATATTATTTATAGTAGCTTTTAATGTTTCATAGTCGTCTATTTCTCTATGGCTTATTCTTGTATAAGCATCGCCTGTGAGTTTGAACTTCAGTTGCTGTGTGAATATCTGTCTTTCCTCGTTCGTTTCTAATACTTTATATACACTATCTGCAATTCCAATAAACCGTGCCAGTTTGCTTGTATTGTGCTCTGCGTCCTCTCCGTTGAATTCTGGGACTGCGTTGTCTATTATTAGTTGCTGAATTTGTTTTCGGTCCATTTTTATTGTTTGTATTTTCTGTGTTTGATTGCCGGTTGGTTTTTGTTCTTTTGTTTCCTGGGTTGTGGTTTTGTCGATATTCTGTTCTATTTCTATGGTTTTGTTTGCTTCAGGCGTGTTAATTTTATCTGCTTTTTTTGTTTTATTTCTTGCTGTGTTTTTGGTATCGGGGGGTTTTTTACTGATTGGCTACGTGTTCTATATTCTCTGATTAGTGATGGTTCTCTTGGGTTGCCTCTTGGTTTTTCAGGTGGTCTTTTGGTTTTGTTAGATCTTCGTTCGAATGGTGGGGCGTCTTTTGTGCTCATCAAAGAGTTTCGTCTTGTGTTTTTTTTTTGAATATTGTTGAAATAAAATTTGTTAGTGCTTGGTGGAGAACGACCCTTTTAATTATTGAAACGTACTTGAAGTTCCGACCTTAGGTTATATTTTTTTTTTTTTTTTTTTGGAATTGGTGGCTTGGGGAATCACAATTTGGGTATTTATATGGTTCACTGTGAGAGGTTACGATGCGATTTGGAAAGTGTTTTTTAGTATTCGTTGTTCGAAAACTGGGATTTTTCAACCCTTAGTTTGCTGTAAATATCGTCGTATGTTTTTCTTTTCTTAACTAATGCTTCAGGTTCGAAAAACTACAGCGCCAAATGTTTTATGGGTATAATGGATTTAATGGTAATTTGTTAAGGTTTATTGTATGAGGGCCAATGTTTTATAAGCGAATATATATTTGTTTAAAATGTTTTATAATATATGAGGATATATTGTTAAAATGTTTTCTAATATGTGACGATATCTACTTGTTAAAATGGTTTATTATATAAATGTTTTATATGTTAATTTATATTTTGAATGTGTTTTATAAGCGAATGTATTTTAATGAAATGTTATGATATTATTTATGGATTTTATAAAATGTTGGATGAATTAATGCGTAATTGTTATATTTGCGGATGGGTCTAAGTATATGTGATTATATGTTTATTATTGTTTATGTGCGTCAATATGTATGCATAGTCAAATAGATTTATTCTTATATATATACTGCGAAGTTCGGTAGTTTATACTTTGCATCAACCTTTCCTATGCATCATAACCACTATGAATCAGGTAATGTAACTGCTATGCACATCTATGAGGCAAGGCTAGGTTGATGGAATAAATCTGCATTTAATTTTGCGATTTGATTCGTGAGATGGTGCACCTTTTCGGTGGATTTAGATTTTGTTAGTAAGAATTTTGTCTTAATTAATAAGGTTCGATTCGTAAAGTTAATGTGCCTTGCGACACTACTTGGCTTTACGCTTCACTTCGCCATGTGAAGTTAATCGACTGATATTAAAAAAGTCGGTGCCCAAATGTTAGTATGTTGATTTGTACTTACAAGTTTTGCTGCTAGTTTCCCAGGTTTGGTTTCTACTGCTGGCTCGGCTGAACGTTCTTCTAATTATGTAGTATAGTTAAAGAATGGATTTTTCTTTGTTGATTCGATTTATTGCGACTGATTCTCTTTTAGAATTTTGAATATACTGAATTATTGCTTACAAAAAATCTAGTTCTTATATACTAATTTATTACTAATATTCTACCAACAACTTTAATTGAAAATTCGACAATTTTTTTATTCATGCACAATTTGGTTTTTGTTTCAATTAACAATTTTTAATTAATTTTCCATCGTCAATAATTTTTTTGTCTCCGATATTCAATATTTCCTGTACATACATATAGCAACATTGTATGCTAACCCGTGTTGTGTTTTTTTGTTGCTTTATCACACATAGTATGATTCTTGAATTTCGATTTTTATGTGTCTTATGTTTCTGTTGCTGTTTTACAACAACATTGTATAGACTGTAGGCTTAATTTCGTTTATTGACCGTTTTCTTTTATGTACTTAAGAAAACGTATGTACTTTATTGTTGTTGCTTTACATACATTGTACTTTTGATTTTCTTTCGTACATTAACGTATGCATGGATATTGTGCTGATCGCGATTTTGTATATTACCTTGTTGTGTGATATACCACGATTTTTGTTGTAATTAATGTAAAGTATAGCGAAGAAGAATGAAATGTTTGTTTTTTGTTTATATGATTGGAATGTCGTTTGTTCTGTAGTTTTGATTTTACAGAAAGTTTGTGTTTATTTTAGGGGATAATAGGGTTGTGAGTATCACAACACTGGTCGTTGATTAATATTGCTGACATGGTTATCAGTGGTCACTATATCACGATTTAGTTGAATACTATTTAATTTGGGGTTTAACACAGAATCTAACTTTTCGATCTTATTCGAAAGTTCCTCGATTTTATGAAATAGAACTTGCACATTTCGATCACAATCAGGACAGAACCATGAAACCCCGTTTGCATTTATAATCGCATTTTTAAAGGTAGTTAATGATCTAGATTTAATGCCAGCACATGTATAATGCGCTATATGATCACAAAAAAATCCTTTACAGACAAAAAAATTATCAAACACACATCAGTCTTGCAAATGCAGCAATTTTTTTCACACATTTTAAATTTTTTAATAAATAGGTCACTAAAACACTAAGAACTCAGTTCAACAACACTGAAAAATAGCACGTGAATGATCAATTAAAAAAAATAAAAATTTAAACTCGTCATGAATTTTGGTAAAAACAATTTAAAAAATTAAAAATTATGAAATAATGAAAAACACATCCGAATTGAACGATTGTTAGGTATAAACTGCATATACAACCACTCTTACATATACTATACAACCAAAGTAGATTCTGCCCAAGTGATGAGTAGATCGGTCAACGTGCTACTATGGAGTCCGATACCCCAATTTTGTACCCCCCCCCCCCCCCCCCCCCCCGCTATTTTATTTGGGTGCTATCTGCGTGCCCCAAAACCCACACCGTTCAACGCTACCGACTGACCTGCAGGAATCAATTCCGCACGGGATACCAAAAGATAGTAGCATTCTGTTAAACTGGGTCAGCCTTTACTTATGTATGAGGCCAACTCGTTTCAATATATCTGATCCTGTATCAATCAGAAAATTTAGTGTTTAGTGTTTAGATTTGGTGAAGTATATACTTCAATATAATTATTAAAATTGGTAGATATATGATATATTTTCGCTATATTTTTAATTAAACTTTAGGTTCTGGAACTCTTGTTCTTATCCCTGAATATGTCTTTTCATTTTTGATATAATTTATCCTGTTATGTTGGTGTGTATTTGGAATATTTCGGTACTGTTGACCTTGGAAATTATTATTAGAAGTACAATTCCTAAACTCCATCGTTTGATATACCCTTTTGTGTATTTCTGTTTCGTTGGCCTTTATTACCGGCTCTCGGAGTGAATCCGTATTTTTAGCCTCGATAACCTGCTCTTGAATTATTACAATTCCTTTGGTTCTGATTATTGATCCTTGGCACATTCCAGTACTGTGGGGCTTGATTTTTAACTCTTGGAATATTCCTATAACGTTTATTATCATTATATTTATTTGAATTTCCAAATATTTAATCACTATATCTTCTTGAATTTATATAATTTATAATTGTGTTCTTATGCGCCATACTTTGATATGTCGCATCCATCTCTCTTGCGAGCTTAGTAGCGTCTGCAAAAATAGTGGGGCTGGCCACTATGATGAATGATTTTTGAGGTTCAGATAGGCACGAGGCGCGCACAGGTTTCTAGAGAAGAGTCGTCTGCCTCATTAGAGGCATAAGTCATAATAGGGCTTCCAGCCTTGGTTTTACTTTCTGTCGGTAATTCTCTATTTACCATTAAACTTATTAACAGTTCAGGGCCTTAGGTCAAAGTATAATTTCATTTTTTTGGTTTTAATTTAGATTAATTATGTTACTGTAAATTATTATACAACAACCACGGCAGATGCCTCATTCTTAAGGCATTGAGTCTCATCTAATTAAGGATCCGGTTCTCCACATCAACTCGCATTCTTTTCTTTTTTTCTTTTTTTTATATGCGTTAACGACCAAACCGACTGGAGCTGTGGGTACCAAAGCCGCATGGTGTGCAACAGCGAGTGGTGACAAATTCTATGAAACGGAACTGTTTTGCACTACACGCAATAGTTGACGGTGCAACGTCTGCCCCGTATCCTTATTAGTAGAATACAATATAATTACTCCGGTGCCTCCAAAAGAGGCACAAGAGACTAGAGATTCTCGCTTGTCATGACACGACACATTCATTTATGAACTGTCGTGATCCAACTAATAGGGTATTCTGTTTCGGTTGTGATGACAATACAGTATTTCGTGTGGACTGTGCTCTTTGAGATGAGAGATGGTAGACGCTCGGAAATCACATCTCGAACATCGCGAGCCGAAGCAATCCACGCGAACTCTGACAGAGGAAGCAGCGAGCAACACCGACCCGTTGTTATACCGGAAATATACCGTTTGATTTCTTGCCAAATGGATAACAGGCAAGTCACTCGTACGATTAAGTATTTCTGCGAGCGCCAGAAATGGCGTAAGCGAATTAATTCAACAGTTAACCAGACAAGACGAGTCAGTAGACCATACGCCAGTATCAGGATCTGTGATCAGTCGATTGAAAGATTACTTGATTCTACTCGATATCAGTTGCTGAATTAGGCATCACAATACCAGCAGTTCGTATCAAAACCAAAACCATTCCCGTAAAGTATGTCCTAACTTTGTCCTAAAATTACAAAAACAAATTTAGGACAAATTTAGGACAAACCTCACGCTTCTCTACAAATCCTTGAAGTTTGTCCTAAATCCTAAAAGACTGCATATGTATAAGTGAATATAATATACTTTTTTCGGTTAAACCATTAAAGGTAAATTATTTACTCGTTATAATGAATTTTGAAATATATTTAGGTAATTATTTTCAATGTTCAAATTAAATGATTGATATTATTGAATGATTGTGAAATTTGTTTCTTAAAACTGATTCAGACACCAACTTATTTATTTTAAGCTATTAAGAGTGTGTAATACCCATATGTTTTGTATTACTGGTCTTCCGAATAATAAATTTTTAAAGATACCCCAATTTAACTCGTTTAAGTGTTTCTTATAGATTATTGTTTAAATTCATAAAAAAAGTTTGTTAAAATGCTTGAAACCGTCGTACCACATAATTGGGTGCCACTTGACACAGACTAGCCTTTAGCTAATGCTAAAGCCAACCTGGTTTCAAAATATTTTGCCGTCATCTGATATGTACCCCATGCGGCGTCGGTTCCTGCAGCTCAAGCCGGCAGAGGGGAACGGTGTAGGTTTTGAGGTACTCAAACTACGGCCTAGATTACCGCATATGTTATAAAAAGAAGATGAGACGGCATGAATTATGCCGTCAACAGGGAGGTTAACAAAAAAAATTAGGGGATTGGGAAATGACCGGATTTGTGGGATTCATGCCTCACGTTACCGGTATGCCCACCGTGGTTGTATAAATGGTAAACTTAGGGTAACATATCTACCCTATTTTACCCATAAAAAAAAATAAATAAACTATTTATTTTTGGGCTTAAGGCCATATGGTTAATAACTTATGAATTTGGTAAAGTGTTACCAACAGAAGGAAACCCGCGTGCTGACGCACTTGCGAGATTTCCGCTTCTAATGAAGCAGCTGGTAGACCCTTTACCAAATGGGCCCGATTAATTAGTAGGTTGTATTTTTTTATATATTAAGCATACTTACCGACAGGTTTCGCTCCCAAAATGCAGAAATGCCGCAAAAGAAAGAAAAAAACCCTCTAGACTTAAACACAAGAAAAACTAAACAACACTTTATCACTTTTCTAACAACTTTATTTTGAAATTTTTAATAGTTTTAATGGTTCTATAAACTTATTTCTTCAACTTAAACTCTTTTTTTCTTATTCTAAACTTTTCTTTAACTAATTACCACGGCTAATGCTCAGTGAGTAATTAGTTAGAATCGCAACTTAACTGTCCCCTTCTAACTAATTATCACGGCTAATGCTCAGTGAGTAATTAGTTAGAATCACAACTTAACTGTCCCTCAACCAAAATTTTGGCGCAGTATTTATACCACAATTAATTGATTTGTTGAGACTGGAGGGGGAAATTTTTAGTACAAAAATGCACTACTCTCTCAATCAATTAATTGTATTTTCGTCATATTAGCAAAAATATTTTATAAATACCGCCCATTAAAGAAAAGTGTTATACATTTATTTTACATTCACTTGGGGAATTTATGTGTGTCACGAAAAATGCAATCTTTCACATTTCTACCTAGGTCGTTCATAAACCCCTAAGTAGAACATTTGCAATTATCGTACACATAAATAAAACATATGGATATACGTCATCCAATTACAATAACATATATTTACGTTTATTAATTTACATTTATAATCACTAGATTATAAATGAATTGAGTGACGTAAGTTGTCATTGGATACGTAAAGAAAACATTTTTACGTTTGTTGTATTGTACCTTATACCGATTTTATGTATATTGACACAACAACAAACATAATGAAAACTTGCAATTTCGGCATGACTAGGTTAACATTTGATGGTTTTTAATGAAGATGAGATCTTCAAAGTCATGGCAAAATTACTCAGGAAAAGAAATATGTGGATTTGGGTGTTTGAATTTTTGTAACGGCATAAAATTCCGTTACAGAAGCACCACACCCTTGTGTAACGAAGAAAAAACTCCAAATATGGATGTTGAAGGCAGCAACGAGAACTTGTCATATGTCGTTAAATTGGTTTAAGTTTCTTCTACTACCAGCGAAAACCAAAAGAAAATTATATGACCTTAAAAGGAAATATGACGATTTACTTGCTTTCAATTTCATATTGTATTATCGTATAAGCGATTCATGAGTGTCTATTGTGTAACGAAGATTTAATTCTAAATTTCTATGTTAGAGGCGATTAACGAGCACTTGTCCTATGTCGTTGGATTCGTTTAAGCTTTTTTCAGGCTTAAATTGCATACAAGGGCTGCGGTCGAATAGTCGGGTAAATCGTTTAGTACAGTAAATTGAATTTTAGAACATATTTACCTCAAGCAGTGTCCCAATTCTTTGGTAAATATGTGTCGCAAAAACGGCTCGAGGGATAAAATATAGTGTTTACAGGGTTCATTTCGGTGGTATATTGGTAACTGCCAAATAATTCTTGTTGTCAAAAGTTTAGAAATTATTCACACAAAAACATGGAGAATTTTAATAATATTGTTACTTATCCATTTTCAGTCTTATTTTGATGATTTGTATATATTATTATTTATCGGATAAAAAAATTTAAATAAAAAATATTTAATTTAAAAATAACAAGCCATTATGTTTAGTAGACTTACTTTTTGAATTGGAAACATACGAAAAAAATAAAACGTCAAATGCACAACAACAAAAACTCAATTACCCTGCTATTTAGTACAGTATTTCAATTTACCCTGTACACTGTTAAAAAAAGGTTAAAAGTGTAATTTACCCGACTATTCGACCGAAGCCAAGGTATATTTCCAATCATTTTATTTTCGATATATATCGGAAAATTTTCCTGATTTTTTTTTTGATAAATTGATCGTAAGCAATTTATAAATTTTAACAATATATGACAATGTTTAAGTGAATTATTACATTGATATTTGGAATTATTTCTATTATATATGTTACAGACGTATGCAAGTCCGGTTCATAAGTAAGGATGTAACCGATCACGGGCGTCCGTTTGCTCAAAACGTTAGACGTCAGACGAAAGGCCACCGAAAATTTATTTTTATCAATGGACAACACTTGGAGCAGTCTTCTTTAGCCAGCTAATGCTCAGGGTTAGGGTGTGGGTACCAAGCTGATCCATTGATCTTGCTAGACCGCTTAAAAATTATATCGCAAAATCTCGCAAATTCATTTTTCTGTTGTGTTTATGCCATATGTGTGCTGCACTATACCTACCATCGTTACATCTCCCCTAATCGGATACGTTTATCTCATTTTAAAGAATTAGAACACCAAGAAAAATTTAATTTTTTTTTCAACATAATGATTAGAATAAACGAAATTATTTATACATAAATGGATGACGAACGTCATATTAATTTTACAAGTTAATTTTACTGCTAGGAATCATTAAAAATTATTATTACTATGACTTAAGTTTAATAAAACAAAATTAAACGAGTTAGAGAAAAATAAAGTAGTAATAATAATTTGAAATAATCCTAAAATTTATCGAAAATTAGCATCAATTTGAAAATTCGAAATAACAAAAAAAAAATTGATGAAAATTTTGGACGAAATGTACTACTACTATCAATATGCGAGCTTTATCCGAATTTAAATAAGAAAGCGAAATGAATAATATATCCAACAATAAAAGATTACTTTATATTTAAATTCCGATAAAGTCAAATTAATAAGAAAATATATATATATATATATATATATATATATATATATATATATATATATATATATATATATATATATATATATGTAGTTTAATCTAAATTTAATAAACTTAAGTATTATTTAACTTACAATATTATAATATAAACAACGTTGGGCGCCATGGTGAACGAAGCGAAGGTATGACGTATCTCCAAAATGAGCCGAATTTTCTTTTTCTGCTACGTAGTTTTAGCGTTCTCGCTTACACTATTTTGACGAGCATGTAAATTATGTACGTCGCGGAACAACAGTTGTACATATTATTTATAATTTTATTTACAATTTTATTAAGTAATTAATATCACATTAAATTATTTTAATTAAATTCAGGAATTTTACTATTATTATTTAACTTAAGTATTAGGTTTAATTTATTATTTTATATTATTAAGTCCGAATTTATTATATTATTTATTAAAGCTAGTATTATGAATTATTATTATAACAAAAAAAAATAGTCCATTATTCTAGTTTAACTACACTAGATTTTTCTTCCACACTTTGGTTTTACTGCACTAGAGTTTCGGTACACTAATAACCGTTTAATGCTGAATACCGATATTTTCACTCTTTTTCACTTCGTAAGAAATTTAAGTTTTATTTTATTATAAGTTTTGATTTAAACTATTATTAAAGCTGTCGAGCACAAAACTTTATTGAAATGATTTTAGTCGATTAAAGTACTCCTTTACTAAAATATTATTTTGCATTTCAATTGGCACTTGGTATATTATTAAAGACAGCGTCTTTATCGTTCGATAAAATACCGGTCGTATCACAGCACAAGCACAATTATTTTATTAATGTTTGGTAGATATAAACTTTAAATTCTTTAATGAAAATTAATTTCACAAGCTATTAAATATTTAGTATTATTATATTTTTTTTTTTTTTTTTTTTTTTTTTTTTATAATTTGATATTATATTAAGTTAGTTTTTAATTAGGTTTAAAACAAATCGGATTCTAAGTCCCAACTCGGACTTATAGAAAAACGTTCACTTTTTTTTTTTATTTTAATTGTCATGATTGGTATTCTAATTACCCGATTCTTAGATCTTATCTCTATTAAAATCCAACCTCGACTACCCTCTTGTAATTTCATCTCCCCCCATTCGCTTTCTTTCTTCTCTCCATTTTCAAATTTGTACATAACAAAACAAGAATATTATTGTGTTTGTATTTTTGGTTGCAGCCTAATTAAATTAAAGTAATTCAGGGTGGATCACCTGCACACATCATTCAACATTTGAAGCGTACGTTGGAAAACAATAAAATCAAATTTCGTAATAAAAGTAACATGAATTTGCGATAACCTGACTAAATATTCGTGACGGATCCATAGGATTTGTTACAAGGATTTTAATACCAAAATCTCACGTTCGAGCATTTTTCAACATTTTTGTATGGAAAGAAGCATGTCTTTTGTATCATTTACGTGGTTTTATTGGGTAAAACGATCGGCTGAAAAATCCAGGATTTATATCCTTAATCATTGAACGGCTGTTAAAGCTTCCATGTGCATCTTAGAACATTTTTCACAACTTAATTGTAAATCCCAATCACTCTCTTAACTTTTTTTAGCAATCCAACTCAACACTTAACTTAACTTTCAATAAACCTTACAAGCAATATTTCCACTTAACTCGAGTCCAATCTGCTAATCCACGAGGACGCATGATTTCGGTTTTTTTGTTCGTTGTTTGTCCCTTTACTTATAAAACCGGTTTCTGATAACTCTCTCTCTCCCTCTCTATTTATCTATCTCTCTTTTTATCTCTACCTTTATCTATATTTCTATGTTTATTTCTATGTCTCTCTCTATCTCTATTTCTATTTCTAACTCTATTGTTATCTCAATCTCGATTTCACACTCAATCTCAATTTCATTCTCAATCTAAATTTCAATCTCAATCTGAATCTGAATCTGAATCTCAATCTCTATCTTAGTTATTCGCCTCTAACATAGAAATTTCGAATTAAACCTTCGTTACACAATACACACCCATGAGTCGCTTATACGGTAGTACTCAAATCACCATATTTCCTTTCAACATCATAGAATTTTTTTGACATTCATCAAAATGATAGTTGACACTTAGACGAATCTAACCACATATGACAAGTGCTCGTTAATTGCCTCTAACATTGGATAAAAAGTTTGTTTTTGTTTGCTGGAATTTTACTAACCCACGACTTGCTTTTCATCTTAATAATTTTCTTCTTTTAAATTTAAAAAAAAAAAAAAAAAAAAAAAAAAATTCAGTACCCGAATAGAAATAGTAATTAATATTTTAAATTTGTAATAGTGTAATTAATTTATTCTTTATATATTTTTTGTAATTGAGTTGTAGCTCCGAAACACTATCTTTAATAAGGACACTACTAAACTAGTTTTATTTATGTTTTTTTACTTTTCATTTTACGCAATTACTTTATATTTGTTATAGAAATAAAACTAGGAAAAAAAAACTTGCTGCTAATTACAAGGATCAACTGAACTTTTTTATTTTTCACAAACCATTATTTTTTCGTTGAATCTATTTCTGATAATTGTTTTGTTATTTTACTTTCCTTAACTGCTCCTGTATTTTCTATTAATATTTACAATTATTAAGAATATTAAAATTCATTATAGCGAGAGATTAACTAATACATTCTCAATATAAAAAGTATGACATATTTAGGACAAACTTCACACCCGTCCAAAACCAAATGGCACTGAACAACATACTCTATCTGATTCTGAACGCAGTTGTTGGAATGGATCAATCTGAATTTTCATCATCTGAAAAATTGGGACTAGGAAAAACACATCTGGTGGAACACGAGATTGATACAAGTGAGGCAAAACCGGTTAAGCAAAGGTACTACGCAATTTCCCTAGCAGTTCAAAAAACATGGACATAGAAATTGAACGTCCATGGAGTTCTCCAATGACAGTAGTACGGAAAAGTAATGGTATATTCAGATTATGTCCTGATGCCAGGGAACTAAATAATGTAACGATTAAAGACGCATGCTCCTTACCGATAATTGACGGTCTACTCATTATGCTTTTTGGCAGATACCACTCAATCCAGCATCACGTGCAAAAATCGCACTTACCGTGCCAGGTAGGCCTCTACCAGTTGACAGTTATGCTATTTGGTTAGGGCAAAGCAGCCCAGACTATGTGTCGACTCATGCATAAGATGATCCCACACGATTTTCATGATCAAATGTTCGTATATCTGGATGATTTACTGATCACTTCTGCCACGTTCGAGGTACACCTACAATTACTCAAATTAGTGGCAGAACGGTTAAGATCTGCAAATCTAAGGACATGTATAGTAGGGGATTGTTGTATCAAAGTAGAAGCATTAAAAGAATTCAAAGTTCCGACCACAACCAAACAAGTTAGGCGATCCCTTGGACTGACAGGAAGGTACCGTAAATGTATACCTAACTCCTCGTCGGTGGCAGCTGCAATTAGTAGCTTACTAAAGAGCAAGGGAGGTATTAAATGGAATTAGCAGACACAAACTGCTTTCAAGCAACTGAAAAGATGTCTAGTTTCAGCAGCAGTGCTCAAACATCCCGACCTCAATCCCACGTTCCCGACTACAATACAGAACACCCAATTGTTTATTTCTTTCACAAGCGTAATGAGATCCAGATAAATTATAACATGACTTATGGAGAAAAAAAAAATCCAGCGTTTATTGAACGCTCGTGATCATATCGGATCACGCAAGCCTACAATGGTTGATGAATCAGATAGATTTATCAGGACGGTTAGTTCGATGGAGTTTAAAGCTCTAAAGGTACAACTTCAAGATAGAGTATCGCAAGGGTGCACAGAATGTTGTTGCCAAATGCACTATCAAGGGCACATGCACAGGAGCTATCAGCATTAAATACACCAGAACTGCAATCAAGGGTGGATCTATAGTCAGCAGAATTCAACAGCCCTGAATATCAAGAGATGATAAGGACAGTTTTGAGCATAAAACCGATATCTGACACCATAAAGGTGGTAGATGAAGAATTGCTTATTTATAAACCCACGAAGGATATGGATTTGAAAACAGACTTACCCAGTTGTAATTTATGGATTCCCAACAGTCTTATCAACAAAGTTCTGCCTCAGGCACACAAACCCCTTCTTCAGCACACATGGGCACGAGTAAAATGATCGATCAAATACGATACTGAGGCTAGAAATGGGAGAATTTATGGAGTGTGAGAGGCCCGTACAGAAACTATACCTGGATTACTTAGGCCACATACACACATTCTCATAATACTAGATCAATATACTCGTAAGTTCGTGTTATTAAAACTACTACGTGTTCCAACTGCCGACAAGGTGGTGGAATACCTGGAAAGAGAGGTGTTTTCGGTATTTTTCGTGCTAGAAGTTATCCTTTCTGACAACGGCAAACAGTTCAAATCTGATCTCTTCTGGGATGGTATGACCAGGCTGGGAAAGCATGTATTCACTCTAGTCTACTTGCTCAAGGCTAACGTCTTTGAAAGAATGAACAGGTCTATTCTCACGGAAATTCGCTGCTATGGAAAAGGGACCAGCAAACATGAGACGAACACCTTTGCCCAGCTGTAAATCATGGGTCGCAGTATGAATTACTTCGCCTATCGAGTAGTGAAGCTGTTTGCACCTCCACGGTAAGCAATAAGCTAGTATTATTCAGTGGGCACATGCCAGGTCATGTCACCAGTATAACCTAGCTCAGCATTACTCGGCGAAGTTGGACAAAAAATTCGTTCACCAACAAGAAAAAAAAGAGAAGAAAAAAGTTGCGTCATCATTTTTTGTGTTTATTTTAGACGTTTTTTTCTGTGATGAATGGCCAAAGCGATGTAACTGTGATTCCACTGCAAACCGAGAATACATTAGCAGGGACGTCGAGAACAAACACATCGATATCTTTAGTGGAATGCAGGGAAAGAATGTCCGTGTGGCTTTTGAAGAGCTAACATTGCAACTTTCAATTTTTCATTTATTCCCAAAGTTTTTGATTGGTCGAGATAGGATCTGTACTTTAAACATATTTTTCGAATTTCTTAGTAAAATAAAATGTAGTGATTTTTTGGAATGAAGACAAGACTATAAAATTGGTCCATAACATTCAATTTCAGCGAAAATGTCGGTTTAAACAACAGCAGCTGCTGTAGTTCTACCAAAATCATAAATAATGATACAGTATATATACCCTATATACCAAAAAAACTTATCTCATGAAATCTGTAATCGTTTTATTATTATTAAAATCGTTTTATCTATTATTACTATTATGGCCATGATTATTTTGATTTTTGATATCGATGGAACAAAACGTAGAAAAATTAGAGTGGTTTCAGATATCGCAAATACGATACAGCCATACGTAATTGGAAAGGAGCAATAAAAATTTTCTGTTTTTTACAATTTTATGGATTTCACGTACAATTTTAATGATGACGATTCCAATCATTGCGTCGTTAATCATTAGCCGTTTTTATTTTTCAACTTCAAATCAATATTATTGTAAAGCAAAAAATTAGGTAGCAAGACATTTTTCTCAAAAACGATTCATTTGGCTTGTTTGTGCAAGACTAACAAAAATGATTTATTATTATTTATAATGGCTTGTTTGCCAATATTCAATTATATCCAGCTATCAAGGATGTCTTTTATAACATTTGACACAGTATAGGAAGACAGTTATCTATTTAGTTTATAGAATTGAATATTTCGTATATATACTTAAGGGGAATTGTAGATTGACAAATTATGTACAAAACAATAATAAGTCGCGTGGTTCAACAATCCGTTTAAATTTTGTTGGTATTTATTTTGGATGAATTGTGATTGTGTCAATATATGATGTAAAAATGTATTGTTGTGATACTCATGTAAAAAGATGTTTATTTTCTGCCTATAAAAATTATTTGTTGTAAACTTATCACCAGATACGTAAAATACATCTACAAAATCCTTAAATATTTTATAAATTTGTTGTTTTCCAAATTCACTATTATTTTTCATTTTTATTTCTTTTAATATTTTGTGAGTTCTATCTCCTTTTGCTGTATTTCACTATATTATTAATTATGTGGTAATCCTCTAAATTTTCAACTATCGGTTTAAAATTTTCTAATCTAACTTCATTTTCTAACGTATGTATTAACTATTTTTACATACCACTTTTTTTGAATCATCATACTACACGGTTAGAAATGTGACGTGATTTATAACGACTATTAGCTTACACCAGCGGGAACTTAACCTAAAGACGTTAAAGTTAATAAAATATAAAACCCTTTCCGTCTTAGGTACTTTGTAATGACATGTCGGACGTGAAAAATGATTTAACTATTAAATGTTGCTAAAATTACTGTCTAAAAATTTTAAAATTTGAAATGAAAATATAATGAAAATTGACTACCCAAAATATGAAAACCAATGAATGTTAATTCAGGTATTTCGTTAAACACGAAATTAACTCTCTTACAGTAATAAAATACTGAAATGGGAACCTAAACCAAAGGTAGAGGTTGCCCGATTGCATATTTAAATTTGCTTCATTTGTTCCTGCATCCCCAGTGACTTTAACCCGCTAGCTCAAAAGGGAGGTTAATCGGTCGTGGGTCAGGGAATGCCAAATGAAGCCTAGTTTATCACTACTTTGTAATAAAAAAAAATTTACATGGGCAAGGACTTGGTTTTATAATTTTTAAAACTCTGGATATTATCCAGAGTAATTCTTTCTAATTTTTATTTATTTTACAAAACTTTATAAAAATATTACAGAATATTACAAAGAATTTTATGGTAAGTCTAGTTGTGAACACAATATACAAATCAGCGTTGGTTAGCTGTTTTCAAGTTTATATACTTTTTAGATGTTTAATTAATTGTTGTTGGTTTCGCCTAAAATTTCTCCACGTGTTTGCTAATTTAGATATATAATATCTCTGGTATTTCTATGTAGACTGCTTATTTGATATTCTAGTTAAATTAAACTGCATGCTTGCATTTAACTAGAATATGATTTTCTTTATGTCGAAACTGCTGATAAGATATTCTAGTTAACTAACTAGAATATCGTTTTTGTTGTTGTTTCTTGCTGTGGTGTATTATGTAAGTAGGGGATGCCCCACAGCCCTGAGGAACATCTCATGCTACTCTTACTGAGCTAGCCGGCCTATATTTAAGACTTGAACTTCTCGTCGATTAGGCCAGTGTGTTAAAAAAATAAGTTTTCGGGATGCCTACAAATTACTGACTTATATAATTTAATTTATTAATTAAACTTAGACTAACCTAACAACTAATTCTCCTCCTCCTCCCTTGCATAGTTGGTGATAGGGATCTCGGTTGCTCGTGACTTTCCCTCATCTGGAACAATAGTTTCCCTAGCCCGCGCCTTTTCCACCAAATGCCGATAACCGCTGCTGCTACTAATAGTACCATCCCGGTTGTGGTGTAGTGGGGTATATCATGAAAATTCACTGTGGTCCATGACTCTTTGGCGTGCAGCTCCTTGACTGCCGATAACAATCTTTCCATCTCTCCATCCAGTTCATCAATGATTATCGGTATTTCTCTGGGAGCTACTCTTTGTGATAAATTGAATGTAGCGGCAGGAATGATACATTTTCTCGGTATTACGCACGTTTCTGCTTTGTAATAAAAAATTGCTAGTTTTCATTTGGCAGTCCTGCGTTAGCTATAGCACCCCACTTCCTTGGATGCTGATAGGTTCCACTGACCCCTTACATATAATGTCAAATGTTTCCCTGCCAGGCACTGACACTATCCATTTATTGATGGTACACACCAAAAAATTTACATATAAAATGAATACACTTATAATATATATATAATTCCGGACGAATTTTTTATAGATTTTATATTAGTTTAACTTATAAACAAATGTTATAAAATATTGTATACAATTTATAATACTCCATATAAATAAATTGATAGGTCACTGGTATAAATTTGATACTCCAACGTATAAATATCTGTATATAGTGAAAATATAAAGTTTATTCATTAAATGTTAATTTTTGTTTATAAGGGATAAGTATTAAATTTATATAAATTTATTTATAGAAAATATTAACCTGGTTGGTTATCGTATAAAAAATTGTTGATTTAGTATAAAAATTTCGGAAATTCTATATGCTAGAATTGAACTCAGTTTTCAATACTGTTGAAATTTAAGAAATATGTTTACAAAAATAAAACAATTTTTGATTATTTTATAAAATCGATATATTTATCAAAATAATATTATTCTCTTAAGAATTATGTTTATTTAATTTTACTTACAAAAGTGTACAAGATCTACGATTAAATTAATTGTAAAGTAATTTATATGCTACTTTTTAATATAATATATGATTTGTTTGTTTTTCGTGACACGGCAGTGTCATAACTTCTGTTGAATATAAAATGTTTCAAATATAATTTATTTAGTATTGACTGTGCCATAGCTTGTATCTTAACACGTTCGTGAACACTTTCAAAATGTGTTTAACACAAATTTGATAACTTTTTTAATTGCAATGATATTTCATCGCGGAAAGGAGTGTATATTGTTGACAATTGACAAATATGTCGCGTTATTTCTTAAAAAACGAAAAAATTGTATGATTGCTATAGCATTCACGTCCGCGAACTAGTTAAATGCATTATAAAATTCGTCGAACGTGACAACTAAATACTTTTGAAATAAAAATAAAATATCCTCATTCTCTAAAATTATAAACTTAAAAATTTTATGAAATAAAATTCGTTATGGTTATCGTCATCACTTTCTGTGGCACTATTCTGGTATTTTGGTGTTTTTTTTGTAGCAGCTATTTCGCAGAAATTTTTTCCCAATTCCCCGTTTTCCAAAAGTTAATTCTGTAATTGGGGAATAAAGAGTGACCGCAAAATTCGCCAGTTTTTGCATAGTCTGTAGCAAGAACGGGAAAGGTCGTACAGAGGTCCCCGTGGGCTTAAATTGACCGTTATAAAAAATGTGGGTGAGCATAACTCGATTTTTTCAATATTGAGTCAATTTACCCTTACTTGAGGGGTGGAAACCACCCCCAGAAGAAAGAAATGGGAAAACGGTCGGGAAGTTTTCGGCAATAAAGGTGGTTTCCCGCCACAGGGGGTGTGTTTCACCCTGAGGATATTTGGAAGACCATTTCTGATATCACTCTTGCCATCAAATTTCAAGCATTTTTATCAAGAACTTCCCGACCATTTTCCCATTTCTTTCTTCTGGGGGGTGGTTTCCACCCATCAAGTAGGGGTAAATTGACTCATTATTGAAAAAATCGAGTTATGCTCACCCACATTTTTTATGACGGTCAATTTAAGCCCACGGGGTTCTCTGTACGACCTTCCTCGTTCTTTCTACAGACTATGCAAAAACGGGCGAAAAAATGGTGTTTTTTGCGGTTACTCTTTACGGAAAATAATTTGATTATTTGCGGTCGATACGCGATCTCAATAAAACAAGGAAACAAATATCTGAAAGCAATTGACTGCGTCTAATTAATTTTCATTGAGATTTTAATCGAATTTTACTAAAAAGATAAATTTTGTTTGTATATATTAATAGATTTCCGTTTATATATTGATGTAATCAATTTATATTATCAAATTTTAGTACGAATTTTCTGTCATAACTATAAAAAAATATAATAATAAATTTCCGTTAAAGTCTATTCCCAGTAGTGTACGTTAAACATCGATAGTATCGATAGTTCAATCGATAGTATCGATTGTTTTTACGAAAAACTATCACTAAAAAAAATTAAATAAATAAAACATACTATTATAGCACTATTTATATTTCGGACAAATCAAGGCTAGTACTACAATATTCATTTACAAATAATAAACAATCGATAGTTTTACAATCGATACTATCGATTGAATTATCGATACTATCGATGTTTAACGTACACTAATTCCCAGTTAATGCTTTCGAAAAATAGGTATGGATTAATAAAGTCAAAACTGCTATTAATGGGAATAATCTTTTTCTAAGAACTATTTTTTCTTAAAGTCCGCTAACACTTTGGGAAAAAGGGAATAAAACTGATACAAAATTTAAAATTTCTATTCCCCGGGAATTACCAGAATAGTGCCAAAGAATAATCCAGGGCGATAATGTGTATTATAATTAATCCACAAATATTTAACGATTTATCAGATAAATAATTTTCTTGAATAAATTCTTTACTTAGTAAAGTGTTTTCCTATTTTCCACTTTTCTTTCTAGATTTCAATTTTTTATAAAAGTTGAAAACTTTTGTTGTTCGCGAATTGCTAAGCTTTTTATTTAAATTTTTAAAATATTGGTCAAATGACTCATAACAGATAGATATCAAGTCAAAGCCGACAAATGATCCGTTATCAATTTTCGTAAATTATTTACAGATGAAACGGTGACTAAACCAAAAAACTCGCGATGCGAAGTAAGGTTACAATAAAAAAACTGCAAATGAAGAAAAAATAAATATAATTTATATTTTATTGTATTTGGGAATAATTACCATTTCTCCCAGCAAATACGGAAATTAGACGAACTGGCATTTTTGTGGCAATTTGTGTACTGCTTTAAATTCACTTTAAGACTAATTTTTGTTTGAAATTTTAAATAAAATTTGGAGAACTAAATATAAAGTCGGATAAAATAAATGATTTGATTGGTTATAATCTCCTCGCAAAAAATGTTTTGCAAAGCGCAAATAAATTTTAAAAAGTATGCATTTGAACATTTTAAAAATACTTTGTAATTTATTCTTAACGAAAAAAACAAAAAATTTTCATTTTTAAAATGTTTGCATTGATATATTCAAATTGCGTATCTAATATTTATCTAGCAGCATTGCAATATAATTAATCTAATTTGCCATAAGACGCTGCACAGCAATAATTTTCATATTTAAAAATGCACTGTAAATATAGCACTGCAAATTTTACAAGGCTCGTACTTTATTAAAACATTAATGGTAATTGCAAGTTTTGGTGTACACAGCAAAATGTGTACGGGCGCGATTTCTTTCAGTGTTCCAGTAAATTAGTTAATTATTCGATTTATTATTATTATATTTCACTATACAATTAACAAATTATATTAATTACCACTATTAACAACTTCACAAATCTACAAGAAAACTTAAAAACACTTCTACTCACTATACACGATATCCACAGAACTAAAAATCATCAAACGATCCTACAGTATAAAAATCCCGTTTTTAACAAAAAATATTCGTTTTCCTATTAATTTTATAAAACTAATTGTATAAAACAAAATTTATATAAGATAAAAATATTAATTTCATACCAATCAAGGTATAAAGAGTGAAGTTTTATACTGTAGGTTATAAAAAGTATACAAATGGAACTATAGAAATTGTTTGTATACTATAAATTTGTATAAAATATATTACAGAATTATATAAACGAATTATATAGGTTCAATATTTATAATTTTTATATAGTATTTCATATAAATATAAATTATCTGAACAAAAATATAAATAAATTTATAGAATATCCGAAAATTTTTTAGTGTGTACTTAATGGGATAATTGTTATACTTGGTAGCATTGACTGCACCCTACAACTTTTTGGCAATTGCTTCTGGTGCTGGAGCAGTCCCAACTCACATGGCTGCTGGTCTCCTTGTACTGAGTATATTGCACTCTGCTGGTGGCAAATTACCTGTGATGGGGCCCATGGTTGGCATTGTTGGAACTCTTCAGGTGTGATTGGATAGTACCACACCCTCTGTGGGTCAACCAGAAACAATGTGAATGTAGGTTGGATATACATCATCCGCTCCTCATATATTGATGGCACTGGGTGTACCCGATAGGTTTGGTACATTGACTGTCCCATCAATGGAATGTTTAGCTCGAAATTTACTTGCTCACTAATTAATCGTGATCTCGTGATAGTCAGGAACGTGGGTGTTTTCTGACATCCACAACCTCAAATTTCCCAACTGTTCTTTCAGCTGCTGTGGTGTTATTAATTGCGTATTTATGTGTTCTTGATGTTGGTCAATCATCACATCTATTAACGCCTCTTGCATTTCTTTAAATATATTTATATTGATACTAAGTTGTAGTGCTGCATCAATAAAATCATTTTTTTTTTTTTTTTTTTTTTTTTTTTAAAAGAAAGTATTAATCATCCAATGGATTTAATGTCCTTTTAAGGTCAATTAATACTCCCCTTTTCATTCACGCACTCACCCACCCATTCACCTACTCACACATTTACAGTATACCACCTGCACATTGCAAGCTCCATGTCAACCTGTAAACTGACATGGACGGTGGGTCGGCGCTGAATTCTTCACTCCAACAGAGGGTCTAAGTTGTGTTTATTAACATCACCGATCGTAATCGATGAAGAAAATTTGCTTTACATCCTGCCTCTTTGAATCATTGTGTTGGTACAAGGTAAGTTGTTTCCGTATCACGTTACTGGTCACATCTAATATATGTGTTTATTTTTCAATCAAATCCTTCATTTGCCGGGTCCCTGCTTGTAGTTCCCCAATTTGTTCGGAATACTTTTCAGCGTCTCTCTGGTCCATAACTCCAAACAAGTCACTCATCAGAGTGCCCATAAACTCTAGTGGCGCGTGCTTCCTCCGGCTGTTTTCTCTCAGTAGTCTGTTTCTATCCCCCATTCCATCTAGGAGATGTCCTATTGATTGTACTAGTATTTCGCAGCTATTTGCTGTATGATCGTTATTTTCCATAAATAACCCTGCTTTCCGGCGCCAGTCGCTTTTTGTACACCAAGCGGCTAACTGGGCTCGCGTTGCGCTCATGCGCTCCCACCCATGATGGTCAGCTCCATACTGCTTCCTTATTTATGGAGAGAGAAGGAGAGAATCAGCGTTTACTTTTATGGTTTATTTTATTTTCCCTATATATTTTATTATATTCCCCTTACTTATTAACCTTTGTTTTTCAATTAGTCTACATATGCTAAAATAATAACTACTCTCTTATAGCTCTAATTACACTGTGCTAGTTGAAAAATGTGACAAGCTGGGGACCCAGGGGGTAAACCTAATTCGAGTATGCTGAGTTTAATGGTACTAGTCCCATTTTAAAATTAGTCCACATTTTTGAGATATCGCATTCGACATGTTTTGGCTCTGAGTCAAAATATACCCTCATTTTCACGTTGATACCTCTTGAACCATTAAGATTTGCGTTATGCTTGCTTCAGCAAAGTTGTTGCGCAGGTCAAGACCAACAACTTTGCCGAACATATCAAGACCAAAAAACCACATCTAATTTTTTTTTGCTTTTCATTTCGACGAAAAACACTGTTTTTATCATTTTTTATCATTTTGTTGAATTTAAATCGAGTAGGATGGATCAAATAAACAACGCATCGACAAATTATAGATACAATAGAAACTATTTAAAAGAAAATTAAATCGATTCAGTTGATTTTATGGTGATTATTCCTATAAAAAAAAATTCCTAAAAATTAACATTTTTCTTCTCTTTGACAAAACAATGGCGTGCCGTTGCGATAGCGGATAGAAATCCTGGCTTTTTCCATCCCATCGTTTTAACCAATTACATCACGTAAATTATACAACAGACACGCCACTTTGCATACAAAAAAGTTGAAAAAAATTGAAAAATAATCTGATAGAAAAATCCGAGATTTTTATCAGTCGTATGATTCTGTGATTGAATGAAGCAGTGACATTTGATGGTTGATATATTGATGCAGATGTTTCTTAATTTACGTGTATAATTCACGTGATGTAGCGGGTGGGGCAAAAGTCTCGCTACCATTTTGATTGCGCGCCATCTTGGTTATGTGACGTTTAGCTCAGTTTCGCTTTAACCATTGTGTTGTGTACACGCCCAAATTTTATAATGTACGCCACAAGAACGAGCAGAAAAGTGACAATATTTATTGAAAATAATCATTCCATTATTGCCACTCAGCGGAAATTTCGTCAAAAATATTCTAATCGTCCAGTGCCTCACAAAACCACAATTTATCGTTTACATGCGAATTTTCGGCAGTACGGTACGACAGAAAACAGACCTCGTTCTGAAAGACAACGGACGTCTTGTAACGCTGAAACTGTGGCTCTAGTGCGCGATAGTGTTGCAGAGTCTCCAGAAACATCAATTCGGAGACGTGGTTCCCCAGTTACACCTTTCTGCACGTATTTTAAGGCGAATTTTGAAAACTGATTTGAAAATTTTCCCGTACAAAATTCAATTAGTCCATAAATTGCTACCGAGAGATCATGATCAACGAGTTGAGTACAGTAATGCAATCCTAAGGCTGTCTTGTGAAATTGAAGGTTTTTCGTCTAAATTGATAATGAGCGATGAAGCACATTTTCTTCTCAGTGGCCACGTCAATAAACAGAACAGTCGGTTTTGGGGAATACACAATCCTCAATTAATTCATGAAACATCATTGCATCCACTAAAAACAACTACATGGTATGGTATTCATGCTGGAAACATTATTGGTCCCTATTTTTTTGAAAATGACCGAGGTGTTGAAGTTACTGTTACTGCTGAATGGTACCAAGACATGATCCGAAATTTTCTTGTGCCTGAAATAGAACAACAAGGACTAGAGGACATGTGGTTTCAGCAAGAAGGGGCCACAGCACACACAGCCCGTTCAACAATTCAATTATTGAATGACGTTTTTCCACTAAGACTAATTTCGCGAAATGGCGATTTAGCATGGCCAGCCAGATCTCCGGATTTAACAGCACCAGATTTTTTCTTATGGGGTTTTTTAAAATCTAAAGTTTATGAGAATAAACCCTAAACGATTCAACATCTTAAAGACAATATTCGTCACTAAATTGAAGAAATTCAGCCTGAGATGTTGCAGGATGTCATGAAAAATGCCTTAAAAATAGCAGAAAGGTGCATAGTGAATCGCGGTCACCCGGCTAAATGGTTTTTCCAATCATAACGAAAAAAAAATGTAAAGACCAAATAAACTTTTTATGAAAACCAAACTTATTTATCTTTTCTTTGCACAAAGTTATAGGCAATCAAAATGGTAGCGGGACTTTTGCCCCACCAGTTAATTGGTTAAAACAATGGGATGGAAAAATCCAGGACTTTTATCCACTATCGCTACGGCACGACATTGTTTTGTCAAAGAGAAGAAAAATGTTAATTTTTAGGAATTTTTTAGGAAAAATCACCATAAAATCAACTGAATCGATTTAACTTTCTTTTAAATAGTTTCTATTGTATCTATATTTGTCGATGCGATGTTTATTCGATCCATTCTACTCGATTTAAATTCAACAAAATGATAAAAATTGATAAAAACTGTGTTTTTCGTCGATATGAAAAGCAAAAAAAAAAAATAAGATGTAGTTTTTCCGTCTTGATATGTTCGGCAAAGTTGTTCGTCTTGACCTGCGCAACAACTTTGCTGAAGAAAGCATATCTTAATGGTTCAAGAGGTATCAACGTGTAAATGAGGGTATATTTTGACTCAGAGCCAAAACATGTCGAATGCGATATCTCAAAAATGTGAACTAACTTTGAAATGGGACTAACACTGTTGAATTCAGCATACTCGAATTAGGTTTACTCCCCGGGTGCCCAGCTTGTCACGAAAAAAAAGTTTGCAATTCAAGCACAGTGTTATTATTTCTATTATTACTGCCAGCTTGTGTTTTCCTAATCTACTTTTCATAGCTAACTTTCTACTCTATCCTGATTCTATCCTGATATCCAAGATACCAGTTCTCACCGTGCCGTTACATTCCCCTGCTTGGCTTACTGGGGAGTCTAATGGCAGAGGGCTCCACACCGATTAGTTTTTGTGTTCGCGTTCTTCACCTGTTTTTTTTTCATTTTCTTTCCTTTACTCTCCTCTTTTATCTACTCTTATTCTTCAATTCACTCTCGCTCTTCAACTTGACTTGGATTGCCTAGTCCTTAAAATTACATTCTTTTTTCTGATATTCTACTACTGGTATTGGTCTTCTTATCTTTTTCCATTACACTCCCGTTTTCTTTCGCCGTCTGCATCTGGTTTCTTTCTTAATTGGTTCATGTCGAACATCATATTGGATGCCTGTAAAATAACGACTATTACTAACTATATTAGATTTATTCATCGAAAAGTGTATCAGCTGGTTTGTTTTAGCGGGTACTTGCTTTTGATATCCTTGGTGTGGTACACGCCCAAGGAATTCCCCTTTTCATCTACTAATTCGTATGCCACGTACTCGTCTTTAGCGTATACCGTGTAGGTTGCCAAGCTTTGGTCTCCTATTAGTCGTAGCAACTCATATTGAGAACTATGATGAATTGTATGCTGACCAAATACTAAGTAGGAAGGTGCATATTCCGTGGAGGAGTGTCATGTGTTACACAACGCACTACCTATTTGACTCAGATGTTCATCCCACGTCCGCTGATGTCGTTTTATGTATGCGCGAATTGCTGCCAGGACGGACCTATTTACGCGCTCTGAAGCGTTAGCTTGTGGAGAGTGTTGTGCGGAGCGGTTTCGGGATAGGTTATTTTAAACTGCATTTCACGTTTCTCTGTTATTACAATTTTATTAATTTCACATGACTTAAAATTACATTTAAAATAATTTTTTGATGATTACTGCTTATGACTAAATAGTTAGTTAAATAGTCATATAACCATCTAATTTATAACTGTATGACTTATAACTATAACTGTCTAATTTATAACAAAAACTGTAACTATATCTTAAAACTATAATGCGGTTCTTATATACTAAAAATTCGAGGAAATGAAAATGTTATACAAGCACTACGGAAAACAAATGTGCATTTTTCGAGGTTGCAAGATTGCATTTTCATTTCTTGTACGCAAATGTGTTTATTTTGTTAAAATTGAACAACCTTACTAACAATACGGAAAACAAATAAATGAATCGCTTTTTCCGGTATATTACACAACATTCCTCCCCGTTTGAGAGAAAAAATCTTCTGGAAGAAGATTTTTCTTTGGAATATGGTTAATAGTATATCGAAATACGGTTCATTTAAATGTTCTTATGGATTGTTTGGGTGTCTTCTAATATAGTTCAATTTTAACCTAGATTACTTATAATTTACATACATATAATTTTTTTTTGTATGGTGTTTTCGCTTATGTACATTGACATTGCTACTAAAATGTTACATTTCGAAATTGTTAAAGGTTAAGGTTTTCAATGTTTTATTTTGATTTGAATTGTATTGAAAATATTTTTTGTATGATATGCAAAAATTAAGTCACAAAAGTTGCATAGGAATGAAGTTGTTTTGTGATTTATTTTTACTATGGTCTATGTAATCTTAAATTTAAATTTTTAAAAAATTATTTCTCGTCTTTAAACAAAATGATCTTAAATTTAATTTAATATGCCTAATTATTATTTTTGTTTGACTAGAAAATAAGTAAATCAATTAGTTAGGTTTTGATAATGTCAATTGTGATTTTTTTGGATATAATAGTTCTTTATGCTATTGCAGTTAAAATTTCTAATTTTCTTAACGTTTACCATTCGATGACTGTATGTGCTTATTTCTATTGGACTGTTAACTGTATCTTGTGACGGAGCATGCTGGCTCGTATGATTGTTTTTTTTGATTTGGCAATTCATTGATTTGTTTATTATGAAATTGGTTTTGGGCGTTTGGGTTTGCTTGCTTATGAATTAGATATGTTGAAGGGATGTCTATTCTCGAACAATTGTCTTGTCTTTTGTGCTTATTAACTAAATATGTTGAAAGGGTTTCTGTATTCGGGTAAGTGTTTTGTGATTCGTTAGATGATTGATTGATTACGTTTTGAGCGTCTGGGCTAGTTTGCTTCTTAACTTAAAGGGTTTTTGGGATTGAATAACTGTTATGTAGTTTATTTGATGATTGGTTGATTGTAATTTGAGCATGTGGGCTCGTTGGCTTATTATTTAAATATGTTGAAAAGGTTTCAGGGTTCGGATAGGGTAAAGTGGGGCAGATTCATCAGTTTTTCTTAAAATCAATGTAAAAGAATTGTCAAAGATTTTTTCTGAAATCGGTTAATCGCAGTGGATAATTTGATATTTTGCGAATAAAATGAGGACTTTTTGATTTTTGGTTAAGAGTTGGAAATGGAGTTTTTTTAATTTCTATTGGCAAGCAACAAAAAGGCGGAACTGCCCATGTTCAGGCACTTTTTGAATTAAACGCTACAGGCCAATCGAAAACATTTCATTGAACCGCATACGGGGATATATGTAAGCTGGGGGAATATGAGCCCCTGAGGCATTTATAATTCCTACGATTGTTATAAGCGATCCACGTTCTCCTGATACTGCTTGAGCAACACTGCGTTGTCCCTTTTCTGCAATAATCTATAAAAAAACACAAATTTCAAAACAGAATTATATGTTACAAAGTTGAATAGATGTACTTACTTTTGGAGGATCTACAACAGTGCTGATTCTTGTCTCATCCAAATTGTAAATATCTTTCGCAGTGAAACTATATTTTAGCAAACATTGTTGTAAATTATCAAAAAAATCGTTAATGGCTGTTTTGCTAAATTCCCTAAGTCGTGCGACACTAGTTTTTTCGGCCTTCCTCAAAGAAAGGGAGCGATTTCTTTTAAGAAATCCAAATAACCAATCTTTTCCTGCATTTTTATTTGCATCCCAATATAATGGGTGTTGAATTTGGTTCATCACAGCGAACTGGTAGCAAAGCTCAAAGCAGCTTTATTGCTTAATCCATATTGGAGTTTTGCACATTTTTTCATATAATTTGCAATTTCCTGCTCTTGGATTGTAGTAAAAACTTGGCAAACAGTGTATTTGGAAGAGAATTTTTGATTAATATGGTCGCTCATCTCATTTCCCAAATCAGAATTAGAATGTAGTGTCAGAGGGTCGACCGGATACAGTTTTTTAATTCTCGAGTTTAGAGTACTTCTTTTTATATAATATTTATAAGAAATATCTTTCAAAACTGGATTGATGATTGGTTGTTAATGCTAGTTTGTTGGTCAATATTGGTGTTTTTGCTGATTGAAAATTTATTACTTCTTTCTGGAATAATAATTTGGCTTTCTTTGGATTTGTATGCGTGTCTTTCTTCCTCGTACTTGGAGTTTTGCGGTTGTGTTGTAAAGTAACTGTTGGAGTTTGTTTGAAATTTGTTTAATTGTAAGTTTGAGTGTTGATGTTGGTTAAAATTTGGTGTTTCGTTGTAATTTCTTCGTTGCTCTGGTATAGCAGGGCTGCTAAAATGGTTCCAGGTATACGGCGGTTGTTGATATATTGGGTATTTTCTCTCTGTATTTATTCTTGTACGGCAAATGTCCCAAGTATGATTAAGTTTTTGACAGTAGTTACATCTGATTTGGTATGATCTTGGATACGGTTGTTGACTTTCGATTGTTGGTAGGGCGTGTACTGATGACTCATTTAGCTGTGTTGTTGGTATGCCTATGATCGAGTTAAACATATGCTCAATTTCTTCTGTTTCGTTTATAATTTCGGTGATACTTTCGGCTTTGCTAGTTATTATTTTATTTTGGTTTATGCTTGTAATTCTAGATGTTTGTTGTAAATCTGGTCTATATATCCTTATTTTCTTTTAAAACTGGCCGTGCATCATAAATTCTATATCCATAATATCTGGTTGTCTCTCCATAATTTTGTGTCGTTTCCAAAAATTTTCGTACCAGTTCTGTTAAAGAATATTTTGGTAAATAAATATCAATAAGCGTTTTTCGCAACGTTGGATAGTCGTGTATCTCTCTGTGATAAATTCTCGTGAAGGCTTCTTCTGTTAAACGGAGTTTTATTAATTTGTCGAATAATTGCTTTTCTATGTTGATAAGTGTTTCATAAATACTGTCTGCAATGGTCAAAAAACGATTGAGTTCAATTGGTCTGTCATTTGTATCAGCTCCGCTGAACTCTGGAATAAGAGCGATGCACTTTAATATTTGTAGCTGGTTCATTTTGTAGGATTTTGGTGTGTCGAAGTTCGGTTTTGGTAAGAATGCACGTTATGTTAGCGATGGTTCTGTTTCCATTTTATTATTTTTGGTTGAAGTTGATATGACGTTATTTTGATTTTAAAATTATGTACATTTGACAATTTTAATATGTCCCACTGTTGAAGAATTGATAATGATGATTTTCTGGATCTCCTTTTGTGTTGTTTGGCCATGGTTTGCTGTCAATGAAGATTTAGAGATAGTTTTTATTTTTGATGTTGAAAATGTTTTCGCCCGCAGGATCCTGTCTACAGCGCCAATGTTGTGCGGAGCGGTTTCGTGATAGCTTATTTTAAACTGCATTTCACGTTTCTCTGTTATTACAATTTTATTAATTTCACATAACTTAAATTTACATTTAAAATAATTTTTTGATGATTACTGCTTATGACTAAATAGTTAGTTAAATAGTCATATAACCGTCTAATTTATAACTGTCTAATTTATAACAAAAACTGTAACTATATCTTAAAACTATAATGCGGTTCTTATATACTAGGTTGCAAGACTAGGTTGCAAGACTAGGTTGCAAGACTAGGTTGTAAGATTGCATTTTCATTTCTTATACGCAAATGAGTTTATTTTGTTAAAATTGAACAACCTTACTAACAATACGGAAAACAAATAAATGAATCGTCTTTTCCGGTATATTACACAACAAGAGTATACTGGAGTGAACATGTGTTTAATTTCCAATTTGGCCAAACAATCTTCAAAAAGGTGGAACTTGAACTGTTTACCGTTGTCGGTATGTATAATCTCCGGCACTGAATATACCGGGAATACATCTTTCTCCAGGTATTCCACCACCCTGGTAGCTGTGGCATCACGTAGCGGCTTAAGTAACACGAATTTAGAGTAGTGGTCTAGCACAATTAGGATGCACGTGTGTCTAGCACAATTAGGATGCACGTGTGTCTAGCACAATTAGGATGCTCGTATTCTCTGTATTCTCCCATCCAAGTGTAGTGTTGGCTGCTTTAGTCAGTTTGCACATCTGACAATGTCTTACATAGTCCCTCGTGTCGTTTACTAATGTTGGCCAGTAAAGGTATCTGCGCAGAAATTCTATCATCTTGCCCGTCCCCATGTGGGCTGATGAAGGAGGTTCATGGGCCTGGGCTAATACATTGGAGATTAGTTTATGGGGAATCCATAATTTCCAATTAAGTATATCAGTCTTACAATCCAGGTCTTTTACAGGCTTATGGATAAGCAGCTTGCCGTTCACAACTTTAATATGATCTGGAGGGGGTTTCATGTTGATAAGTGTATCCTTTAGTTCTTGATATTCAGAACTGGAGAACTCAGATGACTGCAAGTCTAGCTGTAGAGGATTTTGGTGCATGTCTAGCGCTGCCACTTCATCCATAAATACTCTGGACAATGTATCTGGAACCACGTTCTGTGTTTCCTTGCGGTACTCTATTGTGAAATTGTAACCTTGTAGTTTTCAGCTCCAACGAGCTAAACGGCCGGTTAGGTCTGATTGTCTGACAAACTCATAACCTTCCACATAAGCCCTAAACTTTTTCACGCTGAGTACTGCCGCAAGACATTCTAGCTCCGTTACACTGTAATTCTTCTGAGCCCCATTCAGCTTGTGTGAGAAATAAGCGTTGGGATGCTCCTCTTCCTTATCATCCCTATGGAACAGTACTCCTCCTACACCGGTCTTGGACGCATCTACTTGTATGTAGAACTTACGGTTGTAGTCTGGATGTACCAACATGGGAGCTGATGACAAGCAGGATTTCAACCGCTTGAAAGCCACCTTTGCGTCATCATTCCATTTAATTTTTCCCTTGGATTTAAGTAAGTCTGTGAGTGGTGACCACCACTAATTCCAAGGAATTGTCTCACATGCTTGATAGTTTTCGGGATAGGACAATCCTCAATGGCTTTGACTTTCTCTGGGTCTACTTTGATCTTACTTAATAGTCAGTTTTGCAGCTGTCAGTTGTTTTGCGACTATCTCTAGCAAGTATATATGTTCCTCAAAAGTGGGAGAAGTAATGAGGAGATCGTCCAAATATACAAACACGCGATCATGTAATACATGCGGGATGACTTTATGCATGAGACGGCACATGGTTTGTGCAGCATTACATAATCCGAATGGCATCACTGTGAATTGGTACAATGGTCTATCTGGTACCGTAAACGCAGTCTTGACACGTGCTGATTGGTTAAGGGGAATCTGCCAGAAAGCATCTTTAAGGTCTAAACTGGAGATGTACCTGGTATTCTCCAATCGGCTGAGCAATCCATCAATGATAGGTAAAGGGTAAGTATCCTTGACTGTCACGCTATTGAGTTTTCGTGCATCAAAGCATAACCGAATAGTGCCATTTCCCTTCCGTACTACTGCCATTGGGGAACTCCAAGGGCTAGATGACTCCTCTATCACCCCCAATCCTAGCATACGGTCAATCTCTTGATCCATATCCTTTTGGACTGCCTGTGATATGGCATAATACCTCTGCTTAATCGGTTTAGCGTCACCAGTATCAATGTCATGTTCGACAAGATGTGTTTTACCCAACCTAGTTGGGTAAAACACCCAACCTACTTTTCACAAAATCTAGTTTTTGCTGTTGGTCGCTGGATAACACGTGGTGGTCATTAGTGTCTTCAAGCGGTAACATATTCTCTGGGCAGGACAATTTGGAAACAGAAATTTGTAACCCAAATTTCTTCCAAAAATCTGTTCCTAGATATAAGAGCTGAGACAATGTTGGTGCTATATACAAGCGAATTGTGTGAGTTTGGTTATTAAATCGGAATGTACATATAACCCAATATTGGCTCAGATCCACCGCTAGCAGTATGTACTCCAGATTTATTGGTCGATAGGATAAGTCATGTTCTTCAGAAATTTTTCACTTCCCCTGCCCAAGACGCTTATATTGGCTCCGGAGTCAAGCAATCCTGAAATTAACTGTCCTTTTATTTTTAAATTTATGTATGGCCGATGATCTGGCCCTGGTTGGATAATGGATGGTATAATGAGTTTCCGCCACCTCTTGCGCGAGCGGAACCACTTCACTGTTCGACTGACTCACCTGTTATCCGTTTGACAAGCAATCGAACGGTGACATGTATTATTAGATGTTCTTAATTCCGCCACCGCCGGTATAGTTCCGGGTCGGTATTGAATGTCGCTTCTTCTGTTCTGATTTCTTGGCTCGGGTTCTCACGGCTGCGAGGTAAGGATCCCGAGAGTTCCTCATCTCTGATCTCCAGTTTCCCGATTGGTTACAGGTCGTCTACATTCCATGAAACTATGCGAGTTCTCACCACAGTTCCAGCATTTACGATAACTTGGTCGTGTTGCGCCCTGTACCAAAGTGCTAAGTCGGGTTGAAGAACTACTAGCCTGATTTCGTGGGTATCTGTCTACGGTTTCCCTTGCCTTCGGTATGTGTGTAATTGCTGATATCTGTGGCTCTGAATATGAATCATAGTCTGAATTACCTTGGATTAAATTAAAAGTTACTTGGCGCTTGTGCATTACTCTATAGTTATCTGTACTTGAATGGTTAGGATGTGTTGAAGAGGTGAAACCTGATTCGGGATTATATCCGAACCTACGCCACATGGCTTCTATTGAGCAACACCGACGAATGAAATCACTTAGGCTTCTGAATTCTTTCTCGTCATGTAGTGCCATTTGCAAACCCGGCCTCATATTTCTTCTCAAAATAGTATATAGCGTACTATCTGATAAGGGCTGGTTTGTTTGAAGGGAAATGAAGTCGTCATCATACGTAGTGCTTGAGGTGAATCTAACCACCATTACCTGTTTCATCTCTTTCCACGAAATTTGGGGATTTCTGTCAACAGAGTTCCAAAACCATTCCACAGCTTCGTCTTCTAAACACAAGTCTAAAACTCTGAGCAGATGATCTAAAGGAATACATGACATTGATGCATGCCATTCCATCCGATCTAAAAATCTTTGCACAGTTAATTCGCTTTGTAACCCTTGGAAGCGTACTTTCCATGTCTTAACCTCCTGTCTCAACTTAGCGTTGTTCCGACTCTGGGATGGGCCGTTCCGGATAGGCGAATGGGGTAAATATGTAGAGTTTCGGGGATCAGAGTTGGAACACTTCCCTTCAGGATCGTAACCTGATTCTAAATTCATTTGATCCAACTTGAGATGAAAATCTTCTAGCGGGTCTTCTGCCAAATCTTGGAGAATAATTACGTTTGCTTTACCATCGTCTAGGGGTTCTTTATGGACCTTCTTTCAGTCTTCTATACTTGGTACGTCGATTACTACGTTTCCCATGTCTTCTTCTGCTTGTTTAAATGACATTTTTCCTCGTTTTATCAAAGCTACCACATTACCACAGGCCAGTGTTGCTTCTTTCAAATTTTCTGACATTTTTAAAAACTTCGGGGTCTTACTAGCTCTATTGACTCTGCCTTGTATGTGCATCAATTTCGCTGAAACTTCAGGCAGCCATTGGTCTATAGGCGTCTTATCCTTTAGATGCTGTGATACTGCCGGACATAATGCAGTGCGTCTTTTACCTAACGTTTCATTATCGCGCTGCGGCTGATTTTGTGCTGCCACATGCGGTTTGCTTGGTGCTAGGAAAGAGTCGTCTTTCTCTTCTTCCAATTTCCGCACTAACGCTTCTTTTAACGTGATAGTTACCACTTGATTAGCTTTGTCGGCCAGACCGCGCACCTCGAACTCGATGCAAAGCTCGTCATCAGATAACTTATCTATACCAAATTCCATCTTTACTTCTATTCCAATAAAGATATTTATAAAAAATAAAGGAAACCCAAAAACTTCCTTCGTTTAAACTAAAAATTCCTATTTGTTAAAAAAAAAACTAGATTTCCGAACTTACAATTTACTCTCTCTAATAAAACACAAAATTTATATAATAAAGTTTTGAATATTATGATAACCACGGCTTCTTGAAATCCACTATCGTGAATTGATATTGTACTCTACCACTCGGGTCAAAAAAGAGAGGAAAAACGATTTGATGATAATTTTTGATAAGCTTACCATCCAACTCTAAATTGTGCAGTGGGTGTCTTAACTACTTACGAGTGATCCTCACTGCTATTTCAGATTGGATGAACAAACTTTTTAGGGTACCCACTCGATTAATTACTTTTCAACACTCGTTTCACAATCCAGATTCTTATCCTACCTTAGGAGACATTGAACCATGAGGGAGTTAAAACTTCCTGGCACGTAATATCCTGGTATCGACAAGGCCAGATAATTCAGCTCTTGAGACCAAATTATTATTTTATCGAGGGGGAATGATAACACACCGGTTATCACTTAGAATTTCCAAACGCATCTTATAAACAACACTGATCTAAGTTCAAGCTTGGCGTCTTAATATCCGTCCAAAAATAGATCGCAAGCTTGCACAACCAGTGACATTCATAACCTGGACGTATTTAATCTAGGTGGAAGACTGACAAACCTCATCCCGAAGGATGTAAATTTAAATTATACCGAAGTGGAAAATCGCGAAACTTAACTGAATGCGTTTTAATTTGTGGAAATTCATTTTTCTAATTAACTTGTTATCGCAAAATTTAACCTGTGGTAAATTCTACCACCGGCTAATCTGCCCTATACGGAGGAAATTTGTAGGTTTTTACTCATTAATCAGAATGATGCGTCAATTTGCCTGAGAATATGCAGCTCTTTATACCATCTGGCATAGTACCATTCTCCCTTACCAACGAGCATTGGTAAATGGGGGTATTACACAAAGTACCGAAAACTGTGTAACTTATAAATGGTGAGTGTATTTGTAAAACCACTGTAAGAAAAATTAGTCATCGAGTTCCGTGTACCCACTACGAATACTTAAAATTCGTAGAGCCGATATTGGAAAACGAATGTATATGGAGCGTACCTGTGTGTGTAAAGCCTGCCGCATATTTGGTCAGGCATGCTTTCGCATGGTCACTGCCATACCCACACAAATAAAAATCCTTATTTTCTTTTCATTGATTTCACTACACTTCACTTTATCACTAAAAACACAAAACAAAATTATTTGGCCAATTTCTGGCCTTGCACAGAAAACACAAAAAAAAATTATTTATAAAAAAAATATTTGAGTTAAAATTTGAGCTTTGGGATTACTATTGGCTATATAGCCGAACACTTTGGGCGCCATTTGAAACGGGAACCTAAACCAAAGGTAGAGGTTGCCCGATTTCATATTTATATTTGCTTCATCTGTTCCTGCATCCCCAGTGACTTTAACCCGCTAGCTCAAAAGGGAGGTTAATCGGTCGTGGGTCAGGGAATGCCAAATGAAGCCTAGTTTATCACTACTTTGTAATAAAAAAACATAAAAGTAAAAAAAAATCAAAGAATAAAAAAAACAAAAATTCACCTGTCCCCGAATGGAGCCTTTGAAGATCGAATTTCCAAGCCAAAAATCCCTCTTGGACCCCAAATCGCAAACAACATTTAAAAATTAAAGCACACACTCAAAAAGTCCATATATCTATATATTTCAAATGTTTTTCATACACGATAAGTTTTTACTCAAACGCCAAACTTAATTACGATAAACTAAAAATTATTCCCATAAAAAAAAACAAAAACAAAAAAAAAATCACACACTTAAAACACACTCGGTCCACTCACAAAACTCGACCGGCTCACCGTTCAAAAAACTCAACCGACTGACCAAAACTCCCAATTTTGCGTAATATTTTATCAGTTTTTCTTCAATTGTCAGCGAAAAAGAGGGGAAATTCGTAATTAAACGTAGAAACTATGCTGACAATTGATATATCAAAAGAAATCAACCATGCCTCAATTCATTTAAACTAAAAAAATAAGCACCATCGTTTAAATTCATTCTTAAACGTGTGCTATATAATGAAGAAAAGGCATTGATTGCATTTTTGACAATTGAAATATTTTTTTGCGATTTTTCAACTTAATGTTTTGAAATCTGAATATGCATAGCACATTGTTGCTGATTTATACTATATTCAAATGGAAACGAGTAGTTGAACGCAAATGACCCTGTTCATCATAATGTTGTGAAATTGGATTACCATGAGTTGCATTGGGGATATCCCATGTGTGAAGAATATGATCTTCAAAATTATGGAGTCAAGGTCTTTACGATACGCATTCCTTGAATACGTATTTTAGATTATTGGGATTGGGTTTTTAACAGGTGATGAGAAATGACTGTTACAATGAGTAGTGGATACCACCAAATCCAAATGAACCCTAATGACTCTCAAAACACAGCATTCAGCACTGACTATGGCCGACGACGTTATCATTTATGGAAAAAATTTAAAGTACTATAACAGCAAACTCTTGGAGGTATTCGAAATTTTTCGGTAAAACAATCTAAAACTTTAATACACCAAATGCCAATTTCTGAGAGAAAAAATCACTTTCGTAGGTCACGTATATTAACCCCAAATGGCATAAAACGTAATCCTTCTACTGTATATGCAGTGCAAAACTTCCCAACCCCACGGAACATGCGTGAAACACAATCATTTTGAGACCTTGCCAATGATTACCGCAGATTATCCTAAAATTTTCCCAAATAGCCGAGTCTTTAACAAAATTAACACGAAAAGGAGATTGGCGCATTTATCAATCGCTCTTTTAATTCCGTGAATGGGTTTTCGCATTCTGCTGACCAATTGAAAATAGTTTTTTTCTTTTGTATATTGTACAATGATGGTCTTGCAATTTTAGCAAAATTTGGAACAACTTTGCGGTAGTAATTGCATAATGCAGTGAAACGATGCACCTCGTTCGAATTGTCTGGAAGGCGATAATTCTTAATTTTTTTAAATTTAGATGGATCGGTCTTGATCCCTTTTGTTAGTGATTATATGTCCCAAGTATACAACTACTTTTTTCGGAAAATTGCTTTCGAAAGCTGAAATTAGATTTTTGTTGTAGGGACTTAGAGAACACCGATGGACAATTTTGTCGCTCCGCACGTATATGAATGTTTGCTCATGTAATCCTGATAAGGCAATAGAAAGCATTCGTTGGAATGAATTGGAAAGCATTTTCAGACCAAATAACAATCTATTGAAATAGTAATGACCTTGGTCTTTTAAGGCAGCTGATTTTTCATCCAGTTCGATCTGACGGAAAGAGTTAGACAGATCGAGAGTCTAGAAATACTTTGCTTTGCCCAGTTGATCTAAAATATCCTCTAATCTTGTCAGTGGGAATTTATCGTTTATTACCACGTTATTAAGTTTTCTATAATCCACGACTAATCTCCATTGCTTTTTGTTATCTTGATGTTTTTTGGAACTAGTAATATTGGTGAATTGTAGGGACTCACTGAGGGTTCTATTATTTTATTTTCAATTAGCTTTGAATGAATTGTAAATTTATTTCAACTTTTTGGTTAAACGGTTGTCTATAGTTTTTATATAGACGATAGTGTGGTCCGTCGTTATGATAGTAAAAATTATTTACCGATACGATGTCACCGTCTAAGAAGAATACATCGTTATACATATACTCTTTACATATTTCTAAAATTTGCTCACTGGTATTTTTATCTAGCCCTTTAATTTTTTATTTTTTTTCTAGATCTCTCATTCGATCTATTTGACTTTTCTCTGAACCTAAAAGTTCATTGTTTTGGTACACTTTTGACGTTCTAGGTTTAAAATTTTTTAATGTTACATCATGGTTGAATTTCTTCTTTTTCAAATATGAGATCGGTATTTTTAACAATGTTAATGGCACAGATAACTTCGCATCTAGCCGGAATGAAAATGTTATTATCTTCGACTTCTTGAACAATAAGTGGTACCGCGACTGGGTTGTCTCCCAATATTGTTGAAATTATGTAATTTTCGTAGTCTATTTTGAAGTTGAATTTATCTAAAAAATTTATGCCAATTATTCCATTAGTAGGAGTTGGGAAATCATCTGCCACTACAGATTTGGTGAAGTATATACTGCAATATAATTATTTAAATTAGTAGATATATAATTTTTCACTATGTTTCTAACTAAACTTATAGGTTCTGGAACTGTTGTTCCAATCCCTGAATATGGTCTTCTCTCCCGCGAGGGGAGTTCCAATCATTTTTTGTCTCTAGATTTGAGATATAATTGATTCCGTTATGTTGGTTTAGAATATTTCGGTACTGTTGACCTTGGAAATTATTATTGGAAGTATTCCTAAACTCCATCGTTTGGTATCAACCCTTTTGTTTATTTCCTTTTTGGTGGCCTTTATTACCGGCTCTCGGAGTGAATCCGTATTTTTAACCTCGATAACCTGCTCTTTAATTATTCCAATCCCTTTGGTTCTGATTATTGACTCTTGGCATATTCCAGTACTGTGGGCCATAATTACTAATTCTTGGAATATTCCTATGACGTTTACTATCATTATAATTATTTTGTCTTTCAAATCTTTGATCACTACGCCTGTTTGAACTTATATAGTTTATTATTGTATTCTTATTCGCAACACTTTGATTTGCCACATCCATCTCTCTTGCGAGGTTAGTAGCGTCTACAAAAGAAGTGGGGCTGGCCGCTGTGATGAATGCTTTCTGAGGTTCAGATAGCCCCTCTTTGAAAACACTCAATGCTAACTGTTCAATATAATCAATTAATTAAAACACAACACGGTATTAATATAAACTTAGACATTTTTATTTATTCAAATATACGCTAGCTACACTTTAACTATCTTTTTGATTGATTTACTAATTAAGTAATTACTATTGAATATCCTACATTTTGGTTAACGTTCGATTTCTATGAATAAAACTAACGTCAGTGTTTCCAGGTACATTGTACTTAGTGCATTTACCTTTTTTCATCATTCATTTTTTGATAATAGAATTTAAGCTTATTTCACTTATTAGGAAATACAATTAGGAAATTCAATTATTTATTTTAGTAATGTACCTTATATACTATACAGGGTGGTACGCATGTAGTACATATACCTCAAATTATAACATTGGCGCTGTAGTTAAGGCACCTGTGTCAACATAACTTTAAGTTAAACCAAACGCACCAGGTCGAACTCTCATCCTCCAAATACTAATCCCCCAACTCACACACCCTTTCGCATTACCTTTTGGTTGAACCGCCCCTTACAAAAATAAAACAAAAAAATCCCCCCAAGGTCGTAAAACTCCTCAACTCAAATTTCCAATCGTAAAATTTGTCTCGTTTCCCCAAAAATCATAAAGCGAGCACAAAGATCTCATATGATCAACGAAAAAACAACAAATTAAATGAATTAAATGAGTGAACCCGCACCATTTAGTGCAAAATCACATAAAACACCCAGACCACCAACTCGAGCAAGCGAAAGGCTGGGACAAAAGTCAGAACCTATCGAACTATACTCGAACATTACAAATTACCTAAGAATGTGCTAATGCACATTTATCGATTTTATTGTAGAAATTTGTGTACGCTTTTATTTTATATGTTTAAACATCCTGGGACGCCCTAGAAGTTCTTGTAGCTGGAATGAGAGATGCCGGTGGTAAAGCTTCACAATAGGCCGGGTGCCTTTTTTTCTGTCTGTTCTTGAAATGTTTAATTGCAACTGCAATGATTATGCTGCTCCAAAATAAAATATGACTATGTATTAAAGTGATGAACATGATGTGTATTATTTGCTGGTATCCACAGTTAAGTTAATATAATCTTCCAGTGCCCGATGACTATAGTTTTTTCTTATCGTTCGCCAATTCGGGGTTGAACTTAGATTGCTCGAGTGAGTTGTTGTGCCTTATGAAAACGGGCGTATTGATTTCTCCTTTATCTCACTATTAACTTTATCAGGTGCGATTAGATACTGGCTTGAATCTCGTAAAATGCATCCATCATCTAATGTTAAGATACTTGACCTACTAAACCGTGTCGTTATGACAGATGATCCACAAATTGCATCCTTGTTTGTTTCTTCGACGACGATAAATAGCCATTGATTTGTGTCATGTAACTTTATCGGTATGATATCAAAGGGCCGAATGTCGAAGGGCCGAATGTCGAAGGACCGAATGTCGAAGGGTCGAAGGGTCGAAGGTCGAAGGGCTGAATGTGTCGAAGGGCCGAATTGTTATATAACTATATAAAAATACATACATGCAGGTCAAATCATATATGACCAAAAAACATAAATGAATACAAGAATTCCGTAAAAACTAATACGGAACCCAAAAACATAATCTTCTTTTACGTATGTAGGTTAAGTATGTAGGTTAAGATAACAGAGATTAAGATACATTGAAACCATCGGAGTTTGAACCCGAGTACCTAAGTACAGTAATCAAACACTCTACCACTTAGACCATCCCACATATAAAAATCACATAAAAGGTAATATAACTAGGAATTATAAGATGTAACTAGAAATTGATCAAATGATCAAAGTCATGCGACTCTTATAACATATTATTAGGTTGATGTACTAAATTATACAACATTAAGGTAAAATCAATACTAATAATATCAAATTAAGTACTAATTATATACTAAAAAACCTTATAAATTATTTAGATTATCTCAGACACAAACCATTATACATACAATTAGATTTAAGATAAAATAGTGTAAATTTATATCACATCTTAATTTTATTGATGTGATATGAATCACACAAGTATAAATTTCAATATATCTATATTAAGATAAATAAGATCAAGATTTACAAATATAATTCATATCATGAAATCATACAAAATTTCCACATGCATAATTATCAAAATATTTCCGCATTTTGTTACATAAAACAAAACTGTAAGAATTCCGCGTTAACTAAATCATATATCTCAACAATATTTTATGTTGATGTTTAATAATTATGCATATGCTAAATTGTAAGATTTCCGTATTTTGATAACCAAAATACTATTTAGCTTTAAGATTTCCGTATTGTAAAAAGTAAGATAAACATGATGGATATTTCCTGGAAATATCCACTATTTAACTAAAGATTAAGACAGTAATAAGTTAGTATTAAGTAGTTGAGTAAAAGATATATAGATCTTAAAACTAAAGTTATATGAGTGCAAAGAAAAGAATATAAAATTTAATTATAAGTTCATATCATAAATATATTAAAATTATAATTCAAATCATTAACAAGATAATAAAGTGTTTAATATTTTATTTAAGTTTGGTGAGTAAAACTATTTTATTAATTAAGAGATAACTTTTCATAGTTATCTCATTCCCTAACAAATATATATATGTAATTCACAACATATTTACATCAATCACATCATTATCCAAAAATATACATAACCTAATTACATCAGAATGTCGAAGGGCTGAATGTCAAAGGGCCGAAGGGGGAAAAATTCGAAGTCGAAGGGCCCAATTTTTTTTTTGTTTTAGAATTATATTTTTGGTTAAAGTGTAGATGACGTATACATCGCGAAAATTGGGTAAGATGAAAACTTTTAAAATATATTTCTTTGTGTATTTATCGTTTTTAAGAGGTGCAAGCTAAAATTACGGAAAATTTATCACATTTCCCGGGAAAATTTTGATTTTAATTTTTTTTTTTTTGGTGACAATTCAAAAAATAATAAATAATGATAAGTTTTTTTAATAGATTTTGATGTTGAAATGTGATTTTCAAAATCCTGATTTTCGAAATCCCGATTTTGCTGAAACCTTAAAAATCCCGACAAAAGTTGGGAGTTTTTTAAAAATATTAAGTATTAAATTTTGTTTTTTTATAGTTAAAAAAACAAAATTTAATATTTAATATTTGTTATACCTACCTACTAAAGCAGGTGTCAATAATAGATTCTATATTGAATCGAGATATTTGCAGATCCCGGCTCCCCCGAAGTTGAAATTTTAAGCCCATCGGAGAGCTAAGCGGGGGGAGCGCAGCGACCTCCCGCGTGCCCGTGAGATTTATGGAAGCCGTTAGCCTCTACAATTATTGCATTTCAAAATGCCGGCCGGAGATTTTTAATTTTTGAATGGAAAAAAAACAAAAAATATTTTCGGAAAAATTAAAAATTTTCCCGGCAAATGTGGTGATTTGTCCGAAATTTTTGGCTTGCACCTCCTTAAAAGGGTAGATAAATAATCCTACAAAGAAATTTTTTTAAAAACTTTTCATCTTTTCATCTTTCTCATCGTATACGTCATCTACACTTACGCCATATGTTTTAATTTTTTTATTTAATTTAATTATTTTTTGTACTATATACCTATTATCAAAAGACTGACATAGGGCCGAATGTCTCAGGTGGCGCATGACAAAGTCTTCCTTCACCAAAATGTATCGCCGACTGGATACATGAAATTTCATGAATATCCAAAGATGAAAAATAATAAAATATATAAATTCATAAGAAATTAATTTATGTTTAATAAAAAAAAATGTGCAAAATAGTCCATAAAACAACAAATTTAAAAAATTTTATTTCTAAAAAGAAAAACAAAATATTCGGACCTTCGACATTCGGCCCTTTGAGACCTTTGGCCCATCGACACATTCGGCCCCTCGACACATTCGGCCTTTCGACACATTCAGCCCTTCGACATACGGCCCTTCGATATTCGGCCTTTCGACATTCGGCCCTTTGACACATTCGGCCCTTCGACACATTCAGCCCTTCGACATACGGCCCTTCGATATTCGGCCCTTCGATATTCGGCCCTTCGACATTCGGCCCTTCGACACATTCGGTGCTTCGACACATTCATCCCTTCGACACATTCGGCCCTTCGACATTCGGCCCTTCGACATTCGGCCCTTTGTACCCATTCCACTTTATCCAGTGATTGGTTGCATTCATTGTTTTTATGTTACATAATCGTTGTAGAGTAGTGGTATGACGAAGAATCGTCATTCCACAAGCATGTTCTGTAGATGCTGCATTGTAAACTTGTGACACTTTGCACAGGAAATGTTTAAATTTGACCTGTTGACAATCATTTAATTTTTCGTTGGTAAATGATGCAAAGTGTTCTCGATGTTCATCCGCAGCAATATAATTTACACTTGTTTCAATATATGCTTGGTACTCATTGTAATAGAGATTTGGAAATGGAATAAACTGAGAAGAGTGTGTAGCTCCATGAATATATTAATGGAATAGTTGTTCGTATTATTAGGTTATCCTGAGTTATTCTTGTTTTTAATTTCAAGGTTTTGTAAATTTGCGCTAGACTGTCAGCTGTGTGATCATTAAGCACAGTTATTGACGGAGGTAGCTACTTTCTTATCTTAGATAGTTCTTGTTCTAGTTGCGATGGCGTTAGCAGAGTGGGATGTAAGACGTTTTGCTGAGCGTTATGCACTAAGTCCAACAAACTTTTCTGTGTTTCTTTGATGTTATTTAATATTAGCATTATTTTGAGAGTTGTTGTAAATATTGCTCGTACTATCTCCTCAATGGAAGCATATATTTATGAGTCGTTCCTTTCCGCCAACTTAAAAAAAAGATTTATTTTATTTTAGTTACGTTATTTTTTCATGTTACACGTTTAGAATATGAAATACAACTGATTTTACAATCTTAATTCTATGCTTTATGTTTTACATATACATAATGCTTACTTTGCTAAATATTACATACGAATTTTCTTATGCTTCTAACTACTGGTCTTATCGTGTTTTTCCATGTGCACTTTTATTTGCGGTTCAAGTTGCTTCAACGGTTTTTATTTTTTTATGATGCACGCGTTAAAGTGTGGGAGCAGCTAGAACATGATATTGGAATGTTGTTTGGTCTAATGATGTTAAGATGATTATGACAATGTAACTATATTCCTATAGAAGATCTATTTCTATTTGCAGTCGGTTCTGATTTTCCCTGAAGTTGTTTAACGACAACAATGTCAGGTTCGTGTTATGTTTGAATTACTTGATGGTGTCATCAATGATGCTGGTTTGATTGCTAAGAAGATCTAATAGATGCCGCTCGTTTTCATCAATCGTTGGGTTGGTATTCCGAATATATCTCCAACCAGGATCCCCGTAGTGTAAAGGAATGTAAACGCCATGTCTCACAATTAATATACATAATCAATTAATTAAAACACAACACGGTATTAATATAAACTTAAACATTTTTATTTATTCAAAGATGCACTAGCCACACTTTAGCTACCGTTTTGATTGATTTACTAATTACTAATGAATATTCTACATTCTGGTTAACGTTCGATTTATATGAATAAACCCAAATGCAATTATTTATTTTAGTAATGTAGCTTATATACTATACAGGGTGGTACGCTTGTAGTACAGTAGTATCTCCAATTCCCCACTTTTGGCGCAGTCTCTCATTATTACTAGACATTAAGAATTCATTGTTCTTTCGTACAACCCCTAGTTGCCAATCCAATTGGTGTAGTATCAAGGCACAATTAATGCCTAGTGTTTTTTTACATGCTTCCGCCAGTTCCGTATGAATCACACTTGTTTTATTTTTTCCCAATAGTTCGTCAATTGGTAACGGATTATTAAATTCCATTCCTTTGCAATTACTTCTATGTGGCCAATGTTTTCCAGATAAACCACAATTGGCTGGTTGAATTGTTGAATGTGTACCTTATCAGTTGCATTGGTGCGGGTCCTCGAGAAATGATCATTACAAACATAATGGTTTCAATTAATGCCACAAACCTCATTGGTTACACTTTCGTTACTGATTGCGTTCTATTGTTTGTCATGTTGTTCGTAACAGAACTCAATCCACAGTGGTGGGCTTTCATGCTTCTGGTCACTCTTCTGGTCGTTGTGTAACAGAATTCTAGTTAATTCCGTTATCAACCCCTACATAATATAAAATTCCCTATCGGCATACCCTTCGAGGTAACACCTCAAATTATATCATAATTCATGATTAAGTACGATGCCGATATTTCACATTGCTTTTGGGCATACGTTACTCCAATTACGGTATATGTTCGTACTGTGGTTGAATGAACGTAGACCTTAAATAAATGTAACACGATCACTATGTTTGAATCGATAAACGTTTTTAAGGTAAGTGGTATGGGTAATGAACTCTGCTATAATATGTCAAAATTTTCTTTTTCGCGTACATCGATTTAACAAAATCTATGTCACGTTATTGTACATTTTTTTTTGTTTTTTCGTTAAGAATTTTTGTGATGAGACCACAAAATTTTTCTGCGAAATGAAGTAAAGAGGCACAAACATTTTGTTTGAGAGGACAGTCAGTTTTTAGACAGACCAACGGTTGGTTGTCTAGTTTAAGTCGGTTTTTTAACTTTGATTTTGTTTTTGTTTTTTTTTTGTTGAGCTGAATCTTTTGTTTGTTTGAGTTTTTTTTTTTTGATAGACCCAAGAGTGGTCGTACTTTTAGTAGTTTTGTTTAAAAATGTTTTCTTTTTGACTTGGCATCGTTGGACTTGTGATTGGTCCTGAAACGGTGGCGAGGTCTCTTAGCTGCTCTAAGCAGAAGCTAAAAGTGAGAGCTTCGAGAGTAACCCTGCCCATAGGCGAGATACTCCCTTTCTGTTAAGGTCCTCCTCCATCTGTTTTGGGAATGCAAGTTCACGTCACACGTTTTTTTTCTTTTCTTTTTTTTGAAGTGGTTTTTAGGGGTGATGGCACCCTAAAAACCTAAATACGCAACCACGGGAGTAAGCCCATTTTCTATATGACATAAAACCATCATTTTCGGGTCCGATACCCAATTACACCTTTCTTCCTTTTTTTAGTGTTTTTCAATGCGGTAATCTAGGCCATTGTCCAATACCCCAAAAACCCACGCTATATCCTCTGCTCGACTGAGCTGCGAGAATTTATGCCGCACGGGGTACCGGTGGATAAATGGCAATTCTGTGAAATCGGGTTGGCTTTAGCATAGCTAAAGCTAGCATAGCTAAAGGTTCTGGAGAGGTTACTGGTTGTGTTAAATATGATGATTTATCCGCCGTACGGACAATAGTAGAGAGTACACCATTAGTGCCGTAGGTAGTGGTATTTTTTAGATCTTTGCTAGCAGTCAAGTGGTTTGTCTGGTTGGCCCCGAAAAGCGAAAATAATTACTTTTTCGAGCAAATTCAAACTCTTTAATAAATATGCCAGACGGCCAAAGTTTAGAGTTTAATATGGTGGTAAATATTTCGTTTTCAACAACTGAAACGATAGGATACATATTCATACTGGCCTCCGTTTTTAGCCTTTGGAACCATTCTGATTGCATTAACCGTTGTAAGCTGGAAATTATCATTTAAAAAGCCTTTGAATAGTTCATCAGTAACAGATGAGTGTATCCTACTAATAAAAATCCATCGTCTTGGTTTAACTACGCTGATTGAGTTAATGTGGTTTGTACCAATCGGCAAGGAAGAACAATCCGAATTTGATGTTGATGCAGTCGAAGATGACGTCGAAATTTGTGGTGGTGGAACAACAATGATGGCGTTATTCGCCACGGTATCATCTTGGGGTAATCCCATATTTATAACTCCTGCTTGTTTATTATTAACCTCCGGTGTAGATAATTTCCCGCGCGATCGCGTTACTGGTCGTTCATTAATATTGCTGACATGGTTATCAGTGGTCACTATATCACGATTTAGTTGAATATTATTTAATTTGGGGTTCAACACAGAATCTAACTTATCAATCTTATTCGAAAGTTCCTCTATTTTATGAAATAGAACTTGCACATTTCGATCACAATCAGGGCAGAACCATGAAATCCCGTTTGCATTTATAATCGCATTTTTAAAGGTAGTTAATGATCTAGATTTAATGCCAGCACATGTATAATGCGCTATATGATCACAAAAAATTCTTTTACAGACAAAAAAATTATCAAACACACCATCAGTCTTGCAAATGCAGCAATTTTTTTCACACATATTTTAAATTTTTTAATAAATAGGTCACTAAAACACTAAGAACTCAGTTCAACAACACACAATATCAATTCAAAAAAAAAAAAAATTAAAACTCGTCATGAATTTTGGTAAAAACAATTTAAAAAATTAAAAATTATAAAATAATGAAAAACACGTCCAAATTGAACGATTGTTAGGTATAAACTCGACAATTTGACAGTACAATTTGATCCTTCGCAATATTTGGTTACACTTGCTTCCATTTGTATCGTTCTTGAAGTGAGTTCAAATAGTCCGTATGCCAGTGCTTCCAGAAATACTGCTTCAGGTGTTGTAGAAATTCCCATCTAGATGATCGATTTTGCTTTATTTCGCTATAATTGTCTTCTGGCACCGTTAGCAATGATCTCCGAATTAGCAAGTGTGCCGGTGTCATAACTAAAGGTGTGCTTTCACTCGAAATTATAGAGATAGGCCACGAGTTGAAGCATGCCTCTATTTGACTTTGATAATTCCTCAAATGTTAAATGTGTATCACCTATAACTCTTTTTAGGTGAAATTTTGCTAATTTCACTCCCGGTTCCCACAAACCATAAAAATGTGGTGTTCCAGGCGGTATAAAATGCCGTTTGTACCTTGGTAAGCGGTTTTTCTATTAGTTGGGCTCTCCTCCACCTTTCTGGGATCCTCTAACTGCATTTCATACAGTTTGCTGGTTTTGCTTTCAACCTTATTTAGTAATATATGCGTTATGAATAAGTCCCAGGTAAGTGTATTGAATCCTAATCCTTTTAATGCATTTAGAACTTCCTTTGTTGTATCATGCAATTATTTTAGGGATTCTCCTGATTCCTGGGATAGCTTAGGTAACTGTAAGAACATAAGTAACTGTTTGTGAGTAAGTAGCCTATTATTTTCGTACCTATTATTTAGCAGGTGCCAAACTATGTTGTAGTTGTCGTTTGTTATCTCCAGGTTATTTTTATTATTGTTTGCCGCAGAGCCACCAATACGTATTTTTAAATACGAGATTTTAACTGCGTTCGGTATTTGTTTATTTTCGTGAACAATTTGGCAATACAAATCTCGGAAATTTGACCATTTCGAATAATCACCATAGAACTTTAGTAGCTCTAATTTCCGTAGTCTCATAGTGCAATGCTTCGTTTGTTCATAATGAAATGATGTGTTGATTTTGGTTTCATCTTTCGTGTCTCCTAAAACTTCCCGTATTCTATATGTTACATCTTTATATGCTTTCCTCCTTGTTATGTAATAATCGAAGATGAAGTAATTTGGTTTCCCAATTGTCTCATTTTTAATAGATTTTATGCAAATCTCGTCAAGAATGTTTGTGATTTTATCCATTAAAACACGCAACTCCTCTTACGTGGTTTCCCGTGTGGCTTTTGGTGCATGTTCTTCTAGCAATTCTTCAGCATTTGCTATCTCGCTATTCATTCTTCGGATTCTTACTATTTGCAAGTCTAGGATTTCATTTTCTTCAGGAACCCCAGGTTATTGTGCTCCGGATGAGGATTGTTGATCATTCTCCTTTTGCCATGGTGTATGCGGTTTTTTTTGTTGAAAATGTAGGTGTCAGTGGTGGATTTTCATTGAATTTTTCACGAAATTCATTGATGTATTGCTTATAATTTTCTGCAACAATTTCAATTATTTAATTAAAATCAAATAAGGATGGATCTAATTGAATTATTTTTGACGCTTTAACACTAGTTCACTGTGAACATTTTAAATTATTACGTCAGTTTTGATGACCTTAAGACTTTTTAAACAACGTGAAATCTGTTTTTATGATTTCGATTACGAGTACCAACGCGTGCGGCTGCTATTTAAGCACTTTCGTTCACTCTTTTCTTTGTATGGTTTGTTCCAACACTTTAATTTTTTAGGCTCGAAGGACCATGTTAGTTCAGCCTCTGCTTGAACTGGAATATTCTTGTCTTTTATTCCGAGCGGAACTCTAGTGGGGGCTAATACCGGAATAAACTGAGTAAACGAATGTGAGTACTGTTTTTGAGTACTAACTATTTTATTAATTGAACATCGACTTATATACAAATTTTTATACCCAAAAATGCATAGAGCGCATTCTTTATTTTATTTATTTTTTTTAATATGATTCTTTTTATTATGCTTTGCTCGTTAAAAATTTTTTTTAGATAATATAAGAATATTACAAGAAATATTAATGATATTTTATAAATTTTGAGATCCTCTAATCCTACAATAGATTTTCAGGACACATTTGTTTTCAATTTTGTTTAGGGTTTTAACCTTCTATTACCAAATCGAGTTAAATTAACATAAATTAATATTTTGGTTGGCATAAAAATTAGCAATTAAAACATTGCCAAATAAATTTCGTTCCCCCATACTACATACATATGTATATACAACTATTGACAACTTAACCTAATTTAATATTATTGAAGTTGCAACCACCAGTATTTTTGCTTTTGTTCGATGAACTTTTGATCGTTTAATTTTTTAAAAGCGCAGTACTATATCTTGTGTATGCTTCCGGATTATCGAATTTGACGGGGTTGAATCCTTTCTCGTTTGGCTGCCTTTTCACATGGTAAATTGTTGGTATTTGATCATCGTTATGTACATACCCAATCTTATCCAGATACATAAATGCCTCTGGACCGGGAACTTTATTATTTTGGATACTGTCTCGTACTATTATCTCTGCTGTGTGATGTGGTCCATAAATTAAAGAGTTTGTGCCTATAATCGTGGTTCTTGCCAAATAATTTCTGATTAATTTTATAATGTATAAGTCGATTCTTTCTATGCCAAAATTATTGTATTGTGTTTGATTTGAAATATACTATATGTAACCAGATCTAGCATTTCGCCATTCACCTTGACATAGCCGTATACAACATCTTTCGAATTTTCTTATTCGTTCCATATAGCTAGCAGAACAATTATACCAGATAGGACAACCATATTTTATGATGGGTAGAATCAGTGTTTGGTAACAAATTCTCTTCACTTTCGAATCTAAGTATTTGGAATAGAAAATCTTTTTGTTCATCGAAATAGCTTGTTTGGCTTTTCCAAGTTGTATGTTAATGTGTTCTGTGAGGTAACAGAACCGATCCAGATTTATTCCGAGATATTTCACTATTTTCTTCTGTATGAGATATACTTCGTTGATTTTAACCTTAAATGTTTTCCAATTTTTCTTTGTATCGCCCGTTGCGAATTGGTATGGTCGACGGAATAGAATCGTTTCACATTTATTTGCATTAATTTCGATTCGCCATGTTTTTAAAAATGCTATGATGAAATTAACAGCTGACTGAATATTATGTTTTATAGTGTCTATTCGTTTAGCACCACTGTAAACTACAATATCGTCCGCATACGCTATTGTTTGGACGTTTGATGAGTTTAAGTTTTCGTTAGTTATTAAATCTTTCGTATAAATATTAAACAGTATCGGCGCATTAATGGTTCCTTGTTGTAGACCATTGTGTATATGAAATATATTAGTGGACGTTTCAGCTCCCGTTGTTGTGATAAAATTTCTATCATATAGCATATTCAATAGCATGAATATGATATCGTCATTAAATTTTAATTTTTTTAATTTAAATATTAGTCCGTCCAGCCACACGGATTCTAAGGCTCCCGCCATATCAACCATAATTGCGCCCGTGCACATATCATTATTTAAGTTACGACACACATCAGACGTTAATTTTGTGATCGCGTGATTCGTCGAATGTCCAAATCTGAAGCCAAATTGATTGTCTGTTAAAAGATTGTTGGTGTTTATATGATTTTGAATTTTGTTGTGGATTATTATTTCCACAAATTTTACTTAAATTTGAAAGTAAACTGATAATTTTCTGCATTTTTCGGATCTTTGTTTTTTTTCGGAATTGGAAAAATTCATGCAGTTTTCCAACATAACGGGAACGATCTATTGTTAAGCACATTATTGTATATAGTGCAAATATCCGTGACGATTTCTGCTGGTAAGTATTTCAATACTATATTTGGTATTCTATCCAGACCATATGATTTTTAGTGTTACAGCACGCGAGTATATCTTTCAGTTCATTAATGCAGATAAAATAGTTTTCTGATCCTTGCTCGTTTGCCCGATTGTTAGAAGTAAACGTCGTCTTGGTGATTAGATTCGCTCGTTCTTTGTTGATGATTTTCTTTTATTGTTTTTACATGTTGCTCGACAATATGTTCGTGTGGTGTTTTTTCAAGTCCAGAATCCGATATGGTTTGCTATTTTATGTAATGTCCAATAATGTCCAAATTTTGTTGATAATTGAAGCAGGCAAACGTGTTACCTGTTTTTGGAAGTTGATTCCAATTGATATTCAACGATTGCATATTTCTTGTTTCATTTTGTTCGATTTCCTCCACATATGTCTGATTTCCGAAAACATTTTTGCTCCAGGTTTTATTGCCTCGATTTTATTTTGCCATTGTATGTTTACTTGAATTTTTATATTTTCCTTAATTAGTTGGTTAGTTCTTTTAATCTCCGCCTTATATAATGTAATTTGTTGTGTATTATTAATTATATGGCCTTGACGTTTTAAATATTTTAATTTAGTAACAACATGACTTTTGTGTCTAAATAATTGTTCAATGATCCTATTCGTGTAGCATTCCATATTATTTTTATGGCGAATTTTTGGTTGTGTCATTCTCAGGTTTTGATGTATTATGTTTGTGATTATATTTATATAATTTTCCAGGTCCTTATCATTAATGTTTCTGTCATCAGGGACAATATTTGTGCTGATTTGATGTTGGTTTTTATAATTTAAGTATGTTTTCCGTAATTTCCTTGTCCACACCGCCCACTTTGTATTATCGAATTGATAGATTAAATTTGCCTTTAGTCCATCTTCGTATGTGTTTGTTGGTTCTATTTCCAAGCAGTTGACCTCAATTGCCTGGTGATCGCTTTCATAGAAATGCGTTGAAATTTCCTCATTATCGTTTGTGGTAATTTTTAATCTGCTGCCAGTTATGGCTATATCCAAATAGCTTCTTGCTGGTAAAAGTGTTGGTGCATTTGGTTTATAAATTGCTGATTTATAAAGGAAACCGTTATCGTTTTGCCATTGATTTAATGCAATGCCTCTTGTGTTATGCATCATATTGCCCCAATTCGAGTGTCGAGCATTCATATCTTCAGCTATTATATAGTATTTATGAACTAATTACACTTAAAAGTTGAGTAATTTGTTCACTTTGTTGTTTAATTATTTGCGACATTATTTCAATTTTTTTTTGCCAAATTTGCGATTGTCAATTCGTCTTTATTATTTTGTGACACAACTTTTGCGTATGAACCATTTTCTTCATTTACCAACGTTGTCTTGAAAGATCTAGGCGGATTAATTTTAGTTTCTTTTATTTTATTTTTTAACTTCTCTAGCATCTGTTGATAAATTGGACAGCCTTTAAAGGATGCCGGATGGCCCAACTTCTGACAGTTAACACAGTAAATATTTTTAAGTTCAATTTCATTCTTAATTGTACATTCTCCTGGCATGTGACTCATATGGCATATGGCATTTTACACACAGATATAATAAATTGCAATTACTTGCTGCATGTCCAAATCTCTGGAAATTTCGGCATTGCATTATCTCGCTCTTATTTTTGAGATGCTCCCATGTTACTCGTTGGCAATTTATGGTTTTTATTTTGAGGATGTCCGCCATATTTGTAATTGGTTCAAATTGCACAAAGTATAATGGTAATTTATTGGAATTTTCATTTGGGTGCTTCTTCCTCATTTGAATTATGTTTATAATTTTTATATTTACATTATTCTCTTCTACTTCTGTTTTTATTCCACCAATGTCTTATTCTTCGGTTAGTCCTCGGAGTACTAATGTTTTAGGTTTTAATTCTTTCGGAGTGTAAGTGAAATACTGAGTGTTGACTTTTTTCAAAATTTTGTTTGCTTTAAAATAGTCATCCATCGAGTTGACCATGACCGAGTGCTTGTCTGCAGTCACTCGTTTCACTTCAAACATTTTCAATTGAGCTCCTTTCATCAAATCAACAGTGTCCTTTATTGCTTAGTTATGGATGTGTAGTGGAGGTGGTTTTCCTATTCTCTTCTCTCTAATATTTCTTTTTGAAGGATTTTCGCTGTTGTCTCTAGTCGTATTTTGTTGATCGCTGGTTTTGATATTCTTCGCCGAACGCATCAATGAACACGATTTGCTGTCATTTTTACGTTTTATGGCTTGTTTCACAACGGTGAAATCGGTCCCTGGTATTGCATCATCATTTGTTACGTGTGAAGTCGACTCATCATCTTCATATCTCTATATCTAAACACATCAACGGTTTAAATTTATTATTTTCAAGTAATGTCAAATTTTCACTTGTAGCATTTGGATTAGATTTTAACACATTTTCAATGAACATAATACGTTCACTTAACTCTGCATTTTCAGAGCGCAGTAGTCTTATTTTATTATTGTACATTTTCTGCTCGGCAGAGATCAAATTGGGTTTAGGTTTCCGTGATTTCGTTTTCCCCGACATTAAAGATTCGGTTGATGCAACCTCGTCAATTTTACATTTTTGCATTGCGTTTTGTACGTGTACCGATTCAGGTATAACGTTCATATTTTCTGACATTTCATTGGGTGTTTGTATCGTAAATGGACTACGTTAATTACGTTATAATTTTTAGTGTTTTTTTTTATAAAATTAATTTGGATTTGTTATCACTATGTTGTATATATGTATAAAATGTAACTTATTATTTTAAATTTGTCTATTCAATTTCATAAACGAAGAATATTTAAAATATTTCTATTTTTACGACACAAGAAAAACAAATTTCTTTTTCGTTTTCGGTTTGGAATTTTTTCCCGTTGGAAAATTTTCCGTCTGCTTCAATTTTTTAATATTACGCAATAATTACATAAAATATAATTATGTTCTATATTATTTAACGTTTATTAATAATTATCACAATAATAACACGAATTTAAACGAAAATTATTTTGTATTTAAAAAAAAAAATTCATTTTTCGTTGTATATAAACGTCACTCGATCAGCGACTCCTATGGTATTCTCTAGCACATTTTTTATTACACGTATTATAAGAATTGTATTTGGGTATTTTGTGTTACATATAGTGCTATATGTAGCACAAAAATGTGCTAATGCACATTTATCGATTTTAATGTAGAAATTTGTGTACGCTTTTATTTTATGTGTTTAAACATCCATAATAAACGTATGTATGTCTAAAATACGAAGATTTTCATAGAAGGCGACCGATTGAATACCGTTAACGGAGTACAACACAGCATTAATTTATTCACCAACTCAAAAACAGTTCATGTCCAACGCTATTTTACCCCAAACACAGAGAGACGTAATAAACAAACACTTTCAAAAAATGCTCGATGAAAGCAAAATACAACCAAGCATCAGGAGCAGGCTTCAAACCAAAATGGAGAGTTGTCGTCTATTTCCGTAAATTAAATGATATAACAACAGGTGATTCATTCCCCCTTCCAAACATCAACGACCTTCTTGACCAACTCAGTCACGCGCAGTACTCTCTAGACATGGCTAGTGGATACCACCAAATCCAAATAAACCCTAATGACTCTCACAAAACAGCATTCAGCACTGACTATGGCCACTTCGAATTTACTCGAATGCCAATCGGGTTAAAGAACTCCCAAGCACCATTCGAAAGAACAATCAACCATGTTCTTCCAGGTTTTGCAAGGCCTCAAAAGTTTCATATATCTATAAGACGTAATCATTTATGAGAAAAATTTAAAGGACCATAACAGCAAAATTATTACCGCAGATTTATCCCAAAATTTTCCGAAATAGCCGAGCCTTTAACAAAATTAACATTAAAAGGAACCCCATTTGTTTTTTCCGAACAATGCAAACAAGCACTTGATATACTCGTACCTTAAACTTTCCTAACTAACCAACCAATGCTTTAGTAGCCAGACTTAACGAAACCATTTAGACTCACAACAGACGCCAGCGGCTACAGTTTAGGTGCAGTCTTATCACAAGTCCCCCAACCCCCAAGGTGAACTCCCTATTGCTTATGCCAACCGAGCACTATAGGTAAATCAGAACTTAATAACTCAACTATAGAAAAAGAAATGTTAGCCCTGTATTGGGCTTTAAACAATTTTAGACCATAGCTGTACGGTAAAAAATTCACCATATTCACTGATCATAAACTTCTTACTGGAAACTGAACCAAAATTCCCAATTGCATTCTTAAAGGGAACCTAAAACTTTCTGAATCAACTTAAACATATTACACAAATAAGGAAAATTAAATACAAATGACGACGCACTAAGTAGGATTAAACACAATCAAATAAACGTCCTAACCAGAGCTGCACCACCTAAAGACAGACAATTACAAGAAACACAATAGCAAGAAGAATCTAATAGCAACGACAACTCTAACAAAAACACAATACCAACAACAGACATCAAAACTAAACCACATGAGAAAAAAATTGAAACATCCATACGACCAAATTGGTCTAATCATCGTATGCACTTAAAATTTGATTTAGTCTCGTTTCATTTCAATATGTTTTCACTAAGTTAACCGTCGGTCTAGATGGACGTCTAGGTATTTTGCTCTGCAGGTGGATACGTAAACTTATTTAATGTGAATATTACGTGGGTCGATTTCTCTTCATTGTCCTTCATCTTCCATTTCTTTAGCCAGATTTCGATTTATTTACGAATTTTATTTTTATGAAAACTAACCTAGCATCTCCACCTGATATAATTTATATTATTAGCATTACCATTAAGATGAATGGTAAGAAAAACTTTACCGACCAAATGGTACAGTGGTTAAAGTTTTGGCGTTTGGATCTGGAGGTACCGGGTTCAAATTGCGATTGGGGTTCGAATGCGAAAGGAAATTTTCATCAACAGATTACGATCTGTGATTAAAAGGAACACAACTACGACCCTCTATCAGCGTGCAAAACTCATGGGCCGACCCATCTTCCATGTCCAGTACAGGCTGGCATGGAGCTTTGCAATGTACAGATGGTAACTTAAATCGGCCCTAAGCCGTACGTCTTCGATTTGGCAAATGATGCGTAAAGTAAGACGGAAAAATAAACCACGAAAGAGCAGGGAGTGGCATATATGGATTAACAAAAAAAAAAAAAAAACATGGTGTCGGGTGTAGTAAACGTAACATAAATTGGACATTCTAAAATCATTCGTTTATTGATATTCAACAGTGTCACTTGAGTCTTATTGATTGATTGATTGATTGATTGATTGGACTGTAAGACCAAGTACTTGACAATTGTCTCGGATAACGTCGGGCCTATTCCTACAGCCTGTTTACACATAACAATAGGAAGGATAATAAGAGTTTTGGTTTTTTGGGACAGAACGATCCGGTTTCAGACACCTAGCGATCGTACGGCACAACACAATCTAATCTACTTCTAATCTACTAGAGGAAGGATAAAGACTTAAGAGGTTTAATGGATAACGATGGTCTTCAACAATTGCTTCTATAAATCAGCAACCTGAGGGAAAAATTTTATTATTTCACGTACATCTGGAAATTTACTGAAATTTAATTCTAAATTAATGCTTTCCGGCTTCATAAACGAAATTGATTGATTGAATCAGCCCGGTACAGACACCTAGATAAAGTCGATAGTTAGTAACATTGACAACACAATTCTAATCTACACAATCAACTATTAGATGCTTCATTAGCCAAAACGATTAATGCCATAAAATAAGAAGGTGAGAAAAATGAGAAAAAATGAGAATTTCTTGTAATATCAACTTTAGTTAGTTTTAACTTTGTAATTTAGTGGTGTTAACAGTGTCACTTGAGTCTTATGTCACCAAAACATTAAATTAAAATTTCTATTGGTTTAGTTTCTATTGTTTTTTACGAAATGTCAAAATATTGTATATATAATCAAGCTTCGCCGATATTGTATATACTGTGATCGTAACGATTATTATATTGCGATGTTATTGCGAGTCTCCACTAGCAAACTGTTCGAATATTAATGGTGTAACTCAACGGTAATGGCAGGTGGAGAGCCCAGGTAAAGTGATTTACAGTTATTTACGTAACATGGTAAAATTGGGTAACATGCTCGTACATATTTTTTGAATTTAGGTACAAAATACAGTATACAATATACATTTTAGTCAGTGACTGCGCGACATTCGAATTGTTTAAGTAAGTGAGAGTGGTGGACCCTTACTTCTTGTTAGAAAAAATTTCACTTTTAGGGGCTCCAAAACCAAACTTTACTGTAATAAACATGAAATTACTTCCAATTTTCAGGGATTTCATTTTATAAATCAGCTGATGCATGTTTCTACGTTCCACTCTATCGTGAACAAAAACTGAAACCATGTCACCCAACTTTTTAATCTTCAATAGGTGTGTACATAGGTAATAACACATATTTTCAAATGTGCAATACACGTATTATGTAAATTTAAGTTCTGGTAAATTTATGCACCTACCAGTATGAATAATGTAACGTAAGTAGTAATGTTTTATAAGTGAACATATACCGGCGAATTATGCTGTATGCAAATTTTCCTCTATTTACAGAAAACTATTAGATTTCCTTTGTACCTGTGTGAAACGAATACAAAAAGCAGATTTTCTTATATTGCTCTTATCTTATGTATTCGTACGTCGTATTTATTGTATATTCATACTTATGTGTATCTCAACGAGTATGTTGTTTATTATTGCTGTGCTCAAGATTCCCACAAGTATTTATAATATAGGAATAAGCGTACAAAAAATATGTAAAAAAGGAAAAATTTTAACAGCGTCTTGAGGCCATTTATTTAAATATTACATTTTTTTTATATTTTAATGCAAGAATTCTCTAGTTATGTATATAAATTTTATAAAATATTCTCTAGACATTTTTATTGAAGGATTAGAATAAATATTATTCATAAAAGCCTTTTCACAAAATCTAAATAAAATGTTTCGAGATGTTATATGATGAATTACTTGAAACATACGTAAGATTGCAATTCTTATGGCTGCACGATTAATTTACCAAAACTTCACTTTTTACCATCACACAGATAATCATAATTTGGTCCGTGTCTCTTTCGACGGTGTTTTGTACTGAACTACGTACGGAAACCCGAAGTGGAAAAAATGTTTTTTGTGATCACGTGCAGATTAAATGTCTGTGTCTTATCTACAGCCCAGGCGGTTTCTTCTTTTTGCAAATATTCTGAAAAATGTAAAATTTACGTGAAAACAGATTATAAACTAAAAAAATTAAATTAAATTTGCAACTGTATTAGCCCAGACCAATTTAACAAAAGTTGACCGGGAATGACGATTTTCGACCAAAAACGGGTTTTCAACAAAAATTTTGCCCTTTGCTAATTGACTTATCGTAAGGAAACTTCATATTTAAGTTTTTTTTTTTTAAATTTGGAGATCTCAGTTATATTTGAGCAAAAATCGGTCCACCGAGCTTTCTTGTTTTTTGCAAATATTTTTCTGCAAAGTATATCATTTTCGAGAGTATGATTGTGAACTAAAAAATTCTGAATTAAATTTGCCACAATAACGCCACTCAAATAATCAAAAAAATTTAATTTTTTGGAAATCGTCGGGACCGTGCGATTTTTCCTGAGTTTGTTTTTGGACAGAGAGTCTTTGGTTTGAATGACTATCCAAAGTGAGTAACTTTTAGTTTCTAATGGTGTAATTATTTTATTTTATTTTCGTTTTATTTGTGTGAACTGGTATTTGTAATGGTATATGGAACTCGGCGATCCTATCTTAACAAAAAATTTGGAAGATTTTCCATTACCTTGTACGTATGATTTTACAATTCGTTGCTGGTAAGCAGAGAGATGTGACCCCGGAAATAACGAGCATATCCCGACGATCTTGGGAGTATAAAGGGCTGTTCATTTTGTTCTTGTCCCATCATTCCGCACTCCAGTCGGAATCGTGAAATTAAAAAACTAAAATTTTCAATCTTCAGGATGGCAACAATTTAGCTTGTGGGTAGAATTTACCATAAATTAAATTTTGGCGAATATAAAAAACAGGCAAAAAAATGGAACTCCCAATTTATTACTTTATATTTAAGATTTCGCGTTTATAGGTAATAAAATAGTTACATCCAGGTGGGCGTCGGTAAGTGGATGTGCATCGAATACAAGTTGGCCATACATTAGTAGGGTTGGTATTTGTGTTTTCCAAAGTAATGAAAGTGTGCAGCAACAAATGGTGTGTTGTTGTTCCTATTTGAATGAACAGTTCGTCTACCGAAGCGTAAAACAATTAATCAGACTCATATGTCAGCAGCGATGACCCGGTCTGGGAGGAACTGGAAAGGATAGGAAGCTTCAACGTGGACAGCTAGAACGAAATGCAACTTAGAAAAGCAGGCAACCTACCAAACACGACGCTCGAAATCCTCCAAATGATAAGAGATGCCACAAATATTTAAATAAACATCCAGAGGCACTGATGCCCCTTTTCCATAAATTTTTTATATTTATTTTATCTCACTTCCAAACAATAATTTAATAAGGGAGATGTCTTGTGATACCCATAACCGTCTTATCCCCATTAAACGCATACATTTTTACAAAATCAAAACGACAACGAAAAACCTTGACAATGTACACCAGTTATGGCCCTACTTCAGATGACCTCACACGCAAAAATTCCGCTATTCACCGCAAGGTGGATACAACGCCATCTTCAGAAAATATTTTTTAATTTCACTTGTAATATTCCCCACAAGATGACAGGCTAATTTCTATATACTAGCGCCGATAAATATAACTAAAATCTGTATTGCTTATAAACTAAATTAAGGGGTAATACATATTTTATATAGAACAAATAGATCTTATTATACATGATCGTTCGTAGTATAGTGGTTAAGATCATTTGCTATGAAGCACTTCCTATGAAGAACTCCAGATCGCATACACCACCAATCCTTCCACCAAAACCAAATAAATCTAAACTCCAAACACCACAAATTCCTCCTAACATCACTGATACTCAAAGAACAACATTTGCGACCACCTCTACACTACTGCAACACCAAAAATCTCATCAGAAATTGTTACAAAACCAATATTATCAAAAACTATACAACCTAACACATCCTAACACATCCTAACACATCCCAAAATTAACCTCCAATCAAATCACCAATTATACCACCAAAATCACCAAAAAACCCCTCGAAACAAATTTAATTATAAACTCAGAAACGACCCCACAAGAAGCACAATTACAACAAAACGTCTCAATCTCAGTCCCTGAATTTAGCGGAGAAAGCATAAATAGACGAACACACGACCTATTCAGATTCACAGCAACAGCCGACAATATATACAACAACCTAACGACAGAAGCGAAAAAGATCAACTTTATCACATTAATAAAATGAAGACTGACTGGTAAAGTGTTCACAAGAATAACACCGAACATCGATGACTATCCAACACTAAGAGACATACTCAACAACTTCTATTCTAAAACGTATTCATTAGTTGAATTAGAAAAATGATACACCAATATCCAACATAAATATGGCGAAATTGCGCGCAATTACGGATACAGATTATTAGAAGTCCTACAACAATACAAGACAGGCTTCAAAGCAAAATTCAAATTAAACCAAATCAACCCATCATATGAAGAACTCATCGAGACAAATTCCATACAAATATTCAAAAACGGTCTAAATAACACGATTATAAGAGAAAACATATTTACTTCAACAGCTAAAAGCATAGAAAACATCATTATCGAAATAGAAATCATAGAAAGTAAGCTCGCCGCAACCCCAACAATCATACAATCGTTGACATAACCGAAAAACCGCTACCAATCTACAATTACAGAGCAAAACCAATCAACCGACAAATCATATGCAGTTACTGCAACCAACCAAATCACACATGGGACAGATGCCTCATACGCATCAATCACGAAAAGACGAGAAGAAACGCTACACTAACCCAACGATACCAGCCACAATTCCAGAATCAAATGTACCAACTAAAAAATACATACATCCATATCGACTGCAACTCCCTAACAAACAATATTTACCACCAATTCAATAAAATCACCAATTTAATACATTCAATCAACAACAAAAGTGAAATCAATTCACCCCCACACAACATCAAACACCACCCAGACCAAATCCCCAAATAAATAAACCTTCACCAAAATATTGTTCCCACTGCAAAACAACCACGGGACACACATTCGATGAATGTCGTATCAAATTTTTCAGCAAAAGCTTCAACCAAACCAATAACCAACTCCATCCATTTGCACCTCCCGATACCCAAGATTTAACCAATATATTTAACAATATGCGTATCAATATGATATACTCGCAACCAATACAAAATTTAGAATAAACAGAACATTATAATCAAGGAAACTCCAACGGATCCGACCAGTAACCGGCGAGACACTGAAATCGGATCCTTCACCACTTCAACCAATGCTAAATCAAACGGAATACAATCACATACATCCTTTCCAAATGGGCATTATCCCCAATATATATCTATACAGAACCACTACACTAAACCAAACAGAAATTTATTCTCGACAATTAACAACTGAACATCAATCAAATGTAAACATCCACCACCCAAATCATAAACCAATAACCAATCAATCATTAAATCAATTACCACATACCAATACATCATACTTAGTTCATAAGCAAACGAGCTCAGACGCTCATACTCAACCAATCAACCAATCATCAAACAAATTATCAAACAATCAACCAGGCTCAGACGCCGTTCCAACAAACCTAGTTTTTTAGCAAACAAGCCCAGACGTTCGTAACTCAATTAACGAATCATTAGATCAATTACCTTACAATCAACCAGGCCCAGATGCCACTTCAACAAATTTTGTTTATAAATACATGAGCATAGATTTTCATAATATGATTACCAACCAAATATCAAATCTACCACATAACAATTATCAAAACACAGAAATCTTTTCAACATACTTAGATAATAAGATAATGAACTCAATTGATCAAACCATACCCCATCAACCATTAAACGATTCACAAAACCCATACTCAAATCCCTTTTCAACACGTTCAGTTAATAATTACGACAACCGTTCAGGAATAGACACCCCTTCAACAAAGCAAATTCACAACCAAATAAACTCAAACATTGAAAACGAATCCCATAGTAACCAAATTAAAGACCCACCTCATCAAATAGAAAATCTTACGAACTCAAACACCCCTTCAACAAACTTAGATAACAAACCTAAAACTTCAAACACTCACAATCAAGTTTAATCTGTCATACGGGTAAAATCATCATCCAGCAATACGAATTACGACACACCATCAAGCGAAATCTAGTATTACAAATCAAGATGCACTCATTATGAAGCAAGTTTATCACCAAGCAAATTGTACAAATACAAACCAAGATACACAACAAAAATTCATCACGAAGTCATCATTACAAAAATTCATCATCAAGCAGCCACAAATCACGATGCACATGCAAATTCCATCTTCCAGCAAAACCAGCTATCATCACGATGTACAACAGATTCATCATCAAACTTCTGAACAAAAACCAACTTCTTTCTTAACAGAACAGAATAACACAAAATAAGAAAAAACAGCTGGGCGTTTTCCACGCTAAGGATATTATCGATAGTACAAAAGCCTAATTGAACTAGGGATCCCACAACTATGGCGGAGGTAGGATGCCCGTGTGTCTGGGGCAAAAGGCCACTGAAGATTCTACCACGGTACGAGTCTGAGTGTGTGGTGAGATGGATCCAGGGATTTCAGAAGGCCAAATCAGGTGTCGTAAACCAATCTGTTGTTGCATCATTTACGCAAACCTGGATACTTGCATAGAACATAAGCGACAGATTGAGGGCTTTTATTATGAATACCGGCATTGGATCAAGTAATATTAGTTGCGATGTATTAAATATTAGGGAATTATGAAACTAGGATTAGGGAAAGGCGAGGTTAATGCAAACTCTGACATTCCTTTGAGCGGAGCATGATTAAGATGACTCCATCCACTAGGCTAAGTAAATTAATTTTTTTTTTTTTATTAAAATGTTTGCAGTTAGTGAGTGTAAGGGGTTGTAAATGATAGTTTATCGTATTATTTTTCCCCTCATTTACAATTTCTAGAGCAGATCGGTCATAATCTTACCAACTATTGGCATGAATGGAACATTCCTAGACAGTTGGTGTGCTGAAAGTGATTGGAGGCATAGGATTGGAAATAAAAATCATAACCTGAGTCACACTGTCCATGGTTGTGGGATCCTGGTGTACTCAATAGGACACGTGGTGAAGGAAATGAGGATCGCAACCGAATGCTGAGAGACGCCGAGAACTACGCAAAACAAATAGAAGAACTACAAGCCGACACAGTTCAAAAGGGGATCTGATTGATAAACAAACTCATGTACTGGATGTAACCTCGAATGTTATTCGCAATCAATATGAAAAAATAACGATCCATTATCAAACAACTCAACAAGATATAGTAGCGCTCCACCAACATATGGACGATCGATGACTATATCGATGCAGCCTTACAGCTAACCATAAGTAGGAACATGCTTACGGAGATGCAATAGGCTCTTGTAGACGTGATGATTGACCTGCAGCAGCGGCACATAAATGCGCAGCTGAACAGTTGAAGAAGTCAATATTCCAAGTATACCGAGTCCATCCCGTACCTACCATCCACAAAGATCGAATGATGTATATCCATTTTATTATATTTCTGGTGGATCTCCAACGAATATGAGAGCAGTGGCTGCTATATAAACGACGCAGAGAGACTGTCGTGAGAATCGACTATTACAACATCAGAAACAAATATTGGAGAACTGCTATAGGTACAGAACACATTGCCAAATACAGTAATCATTCCACTAAGCACCACCAATTAATGAATATTGTCTGTAACAATTAAGGAAACGTATGACGTGATTTGCAAGGGCACCGTGGAGCCGATTTTCTACCATGAAAGTGGAATCTTCCAATTATCCCCAGGCTGCCACGTTAAAACAAAAAACTTCTTGTTGCAAAACCAGAAGAGCAATGAGACCAATGGCAATGTGTCTTTCCTTCCCACATTTACCCTTACACAACAGGTCAGCTCAAAACATGCCATTAGATGAGTCAAAGCCGTTTTGTTAACAATTGATAACGATAGTGGGTTGCTACCGACAGGCAGCGGAAAGAAATTGTTGACGCTCAGCGCCTTTTTTCTTTTCCCACCTACCTAGATAGCATACCACTATCACACTACTAACACTATTCCATTTGGCCTCTGTGCCAATCAATTTTAGTTCTGTTACAGTAAATAGGAAAATATCCTAATCACATAACGTGTACAACCACGGTCAATTTTGCCCAAGTGATGGGTTGGTATGTCCACTCTCTACTTTGGGGTTTTACACCCCGCAATCATATCCTTTCCCTATCCGCTTAAGTTTAAACCATTTGACCTTTTTCTTACGGATTCAGTTAGTGAAACGATTTAATGTCACTGTAACATAACCAACATAACATGGTGCAACATTTCTTAATATTATGCAACAGGTATCTAATTAGTGAAAAAGACAAGACCCACAACGTGACGTAACATGTTTCAACATCACGCAACATGGTGCGACATCACGCAAGAATGTGCAACATCACGCAACGTGGTGCAACACTGTCAAATATATGCAACATGATGCAATATGAGGCCGAATCCGCGGTAAATAAATGAATTATCCAGAAATTAGAAGTTCTTGTAATCGTTTTCTTGCATTTGAAAACCCGGTCTCGCCAAATTTTAATAAAACCATTCAAGCCAATTTAACGCATCATAGTGGAACATCACACTGCATTAGGCTTGCCAGTTTTTTGGAATAAAAATAAGTACATTTTTGAAATAAATATATGACCGGACCATGGTTGCCACAATTTAAAAATCGCACAGGAAAATGGCCATAATATTTTTAGAATTTACAAAAAAAAAAATAAAAAAAATATTTTTTTTTGATGTTCAATTTTATTAATTCATTGATGTTCATTGAACTTAAAAAACTATAATGATGTTATAATATAATGCATGTTTTTAAAGGTATTTCTCATTTGATTTAACTGTTTTTAGCAGTTCGGTATTTTGGCTAACAAATTTGAAAAATTCTTTGCAAGACATACTGAAATTTTGTTTGATCATTATTTCAGCTTCTATATTTGGAAGTTTTAATCTGCTTCTCTCTTTTCGCCAGGCCTGAAACATTAGAGAAAACATTCTTTCACTCATTTCGTTAGAGTGTGGTATGGCAAAAATAAATTGAATAGTTTTTTCCAAATTAGGCGCGGCACGGGTTTAAAAACTGCGATCCATTTCTCTTCATATGATAACGACTGGAGGGGTAAATTTTCTTTTAAATAAGTGAATTCATCAAATAAAACATCAACGTCTATACTTTTGATTGGGAATATTTGTAAAACCAATTCAACTCATTAAAAGAAGGAGCTTTTTCTAATTTGAAAATTGAAAGTGATTTAAATTTGTTTTCGTTAAAATTAAAACGTTGTTCGATATATTTTATAATTTGCTCGACGAAAAATTTCGCTCTTTTATTAAATAGATTTTTTTCGGTCTCATTATCTGTTTTATTTAACAATTGCATTGCAATAAGACCATACAACTCTTGTTCAACGCACGACTTTAGTAATTGCCTAAGGTCACTAAAAAGGTCGAACAATTCTATTGCTACAGGCCCTTGTTGTTCCAATTTTAAAATTAAATTTTGAATTTTTGAACCAATATGTGAGATTAAACCTAAATAAGCCTCTGCCAAATCATTATTTAAAAACTGTAATAGTTATAATTTTCGATGGATTTTGTTGAGAATTAAAATAAGATTTAAGTGGTTCTATACGCATGACGCAACATCTCTGAATATTCTATGTCGCAAAATTCATACAATTCCTACAAATTCTGTTTTCGTTTAGTGTGACAACTAAACTCGTTAAAAATTTTCATTACAATGAACTCAAAATCATATTTTAAACACCCTGAAGCATGTTTGACTGAATTAGACAGCATATGACATAGACATCCCATTTGTATAATATCAGGGGTCAGTTTTTTTAGCTCAGTAAAAACGCTTTGTTTGTGTCCAAAATTAATATTCGCATTATCGCCGCAATAGCTGACAATGGATTTGATGTCTAAGCGTTTTCCAATTTTGAAACCAAATGGTTAGCAATGTGTTGCAAGGTTTCGGAAGTACATTTGAAAAAATTCAACAGCTTAGTTTGAATGCCACTTTCTTTTAAGAAATATCGAACAACGAGCGGAAACATCTTAATATTTCCTTTATTTGAAGCATCTGTGGCAACTGAATAAGGCAAATATTTATTTAAAATTTGACAACCGAATAATTTGCCCTTCTGGAGATGTTAATTGACCTGCGCGGAGTTGCGATTTGACGATGTTTTACTTTTTTAAATAGGGTTTCGTTAAGGATAGATGTTAAACTGATCCTCCAGAGACAATTCCAGCTTTAAAACAGAACATTGTGACAGTTCTTTGCCAAATAGGTGCCGAAACCGTCGAAAAAGTTCTTTAAAACTGGACTCACTGGATGGCTTACTGTAAGGCCAGCAAAGCGAGCCGCGTGAACGAAATTGTTTTTCATTCTTAAATTGGAGACCTAAACAATTCAAGGAAATTATTTTCCTGTAATGCAGGTCAATTTTTGTTTATGCTTAGAAAATGCTCAGACGTAAGTAATATTGAAATTTAAAGTGCATCATTGAAACAGAGTTTGATTCTAATCGGCTGAGAAGTGAATTGACAATTTTGCAGAATCTTGTTTAAGTGTATTTTTAGTCGTTCAAATTGGTTACATTAGCTACATTCAAATTTGCAATTTTCGAGATTCATCTTCGGAACTCATTTGAAGTTTGTATTTCGTTATACAAACTAAGTTCTTTTATTACACGTTGCAATTCTTCAGAACCCCACTTGGAACTCAATTTAAATCCTATTTTCAGTGTTGAAAATTGAGTTTCATCCCCATCGGCGAAGTAATCGATATATTTGAAATCATATTGAAATCTGAAATTATTAATTTCCGATATTTAAAATTCTGCCGGTCTCTTGTCTGTCGCCCATATATAATTATGATATTTGAATATTGTGATCGATGTGATTGTGTCAAAATAATAAACTCTTTCCAGGTTAATTCAAACGTACTTAACAAAAACAAAAAAAATCAAGTGTTTATTAATGAGGCCAATTAAAATATAAAATCTCCCCGCTATTTAACACTCGCACAGTAATCCGTATATAACATAAAACATAACAGAAAAAAAAAATGTTTAATTGTTACCAATTTAAAACAACAAGCCCATTGTGAATTATTATGTAGTCGCTGCTCACGAAAGGAATATTAAATTTCATGCTAATTATTAAACCGTTTATTATAATTTATATTAGCGATAAAGGCCATCACACCACAGCACAAGCACCACCAGACCGACACACACACACACCCCTCGCGGAACTCAACGAAATCAAAATCACAAAACGTTGCTGCCATTCTCACTTACTGTTGCTTTTGTTGTATTTTTAAATGACCAGTAATTATTTTAATAGTGGTTGCCATATATTTTTTTACGTTGGCTTTTTGTCTCCGGTGCGCCAAAACATGTAACAATGGACTTTTATGTATAATTTTTTTATGGACGTAATAATTTTATGTATATGCATGCATACATAATATAAATATTATGTTGATGATGATTTGTCATCACATCAATAAATTTTAATGTTTTGTTGCTTTATTTTTGTCTGACTGATGTTATGAAAATTTAAATAATAATAAATTTTTAGCTTGGATTATTTTGTGGTTTTAAAATTTTAATTAATTATTATTTTACTAATTGATGAGTTAATAAAGTGCAAACCAAAACCGCAAATATGGATAACATAATACGAGTATTGTTGTCTAGAACTTAACATATTCGTATAGGAAAATCGCCATTGGAAAATTATTTATAAAGTAAACCAATTTCCGTACAATGATAAATGTATTGGCCACAATTTCGATAACTTAATGATACACGATTGCAGTACCCTGATTCTCTAAAATCCAAGATCAATTCTATAAACAGTGCCATGCCATACTATCTAAACTATTAAAATTATTAATTATTGCATAACTGACAAATCAATTATACTCAAGTAACTATTTTTTCATTTTTCTGTAAAAATTTAAATTGAACGTAAATAATACTGGGTGTAGTGCATAAAATATCAAACTATATCTTGACCTATATTAAGTATATTTGTGTTACGGTCATAAAAAAGTGTTTACAAATTAAAATTAATGATTCAGTGAAATGTCTGTGGAAAAAAATGTGTTGAGTGTTCCGTCATAATTGTGGATGAATGGTTTCTTGCGTGTAAGGGATTCATGTGCGATAAAGCCATTAGTTACACGTGTGCAACATCTAAGACCAAAAAGCTAATGACTAAATTTCCCAATGACGTCAAGAAGGCCATGAAATTTATATTTGATCGGCCCGGTTTGTCTTGGTTTTGCTCTGAATGCATAACTAACATGAAAGTTTTGCTTTCTAACTCACTCATCACATCAAAAGAAATCGCGCAAGCGAATGGTTATTCGAATAATGATACTCATACAGTGAGCGAGGTTTTTAATGAAACTGTTGAAAACCGCAGAGTAACACGATCCCAATCAAAAGCTCAACGGGAAAATGACACAATACTACAAATTGCCTGTTCGAAAACTTTATCTTCTGATATACTGATACCGTCTGTATCGAAGACCAACGACCCGCTACCTCAAACATCTAACTCTTTATGAACACCTCCATCAGCGATAACCACAAAAACAATATTTCAACAACATCAGTAACCACAACTGCAGCTTCACTTAACTCACATCTTACACATGAACAGATATACTAGTCAGCATCTGATGAAATTAAAGCTGAATAGAATTGAAAATTCTGTGACAAAAGAAAAATTCGAAGACTTTCTAAAAATTAAAATGAAACTGGATAACTCCGTGTATATCAAAATTTCCCGCAAGGAAAACGGTCATATGTATGACTATACATCATTCCGTACTATCACTATACATCATCCGTGTTAGTTTACCAGCAAATCAATTTTTCTACTGCATTACATTCCACGTTGTGGCCTTCTGGACTGCTGGTAAAAGAATTCGAATGGAAACGTCGTCGCCAAAATTTTCGACTTATGGGAGCCCAATCATCAACCTTTCTGAACATGAACTTAAGTTTGTAAAAAAGCAATCGGATTTTCGGAATTTAATAAACAACAACCAAATAACTTAAAAACCGCCAAAACGAGCAACTCAGCTTGCAACTTCAATGGTGGTTTTAATATACGTACTATGGATGAGGTTGATGATGTTAATGCTGACTTGATGAATTTTTCACGCTACAAAAAGCTCGTCAAGACAGCTACATATTGTTAAAACCATCAAAATGAGAGATGCTGTGTGCGATTCAAATGGAGGCCTATTTAATTTTTCATTTTCAGATACAGTTTTTATTGATGAGTACATGATGGTGCATGCTGGATATATAGGACTTGTGGTTATCAAAAGTAAATGTTCTAGAATATATCTTCTGGGTGATAAAAACCAAATACCATATATTGACAGATAACTTCATGTCAATATGAAATTTTCCGATGCAAGTGCTTTCGTAACAAAGACTGAATACTTGAATGTAACGTATCGATGCCCAGCTGATGTTACCTCTGCTCTCACAGAATACTACCCTAACATCACTAGTATGAACACAGTGGAAACTTCCGCCGAATTTATAAACCTGCCACCAATGGCAATGGTTGCATGATGCATGTTGCAGTACCTCGCAGTCCAAGTGCGGAAGCTTTAACCACTGCGCCACTTTTACGGTAAGTTGTAAGTCGCTAGTCGAAAGTCGTAAGTTGCAGGTTGCAAGCCGTAAGTCACACGTCGCAAGTCACATGCTACAAGTTTCAAGTCACAAGTTGCAGGGTGCGAGGTGCAATGTGCTAGGTGCACGGTGCAATTACAATTTGCAACACGGAAATTTTTCAAATTGTCGGCCAACCGATTGTAAATTGTAAATTGTAAATTGTAAATTGTAAATTGTAAATTGTAAATTGTAAATTGTAAATTGTAAATTGTAAATTGTAAATTGTAAATTGTAAATTGTAAATTGTAAATTGTAAATTGTAAATTGTAAATTGTAAATTGTAAATTGTAAATTGTAAATTGTAAATTGTAAATTGTAAATTGTAAATTGTAAATTGTAAATTGTAAATTGTAAATTGTAAATTGTAAATTGTAAATTGTAAATTGTAAATTGTAAATTGTAAATTGTAAATTGTAAATTGTAAATTGTAAATTGTAAATTGTAAATTGTAAATTGTAAATTGTAAATTGTAAATTGTAAATTGTAAATTGTAAATTGTAAATTGTAAATTGTAAATTGTAAATTGTAAATTGTAAATTGTAAATTGTAAATTGTAAATTGTAAATTGTAAATTGTAAATTGTAAATTGTAAATTGTAAATTGTAAATTGTAAATTGTAAATTGTAAATTGTAAATTGTAAATTGTAAATTGTAAATTGTAAATTGTAAATTGTAAATTGTAAATTGTAAATTGTAAATTGTAAATTGTAAATTGTAAATTGTAAATTGTAAATTGTAAATTGTAAATTGTAAATTGTAAATTGTAAATTGTAAATTGTAAATTGTAAATTGTAAATTGTAAATTGTAAATTGTAAATTGTAAATTGTAAATTGTAAATTGTAAATTGTAAATTGTAAATTGTAAATTGTAAATTGTAAATTGTAAATTGTAAATTGTAAATTGTAAATTGTAAATTGTAAATTGTAAATTGTAAATTACAAATTACAAAAATTTAAATTTAAAAATTTTAAATACTTTAAATTTTTATTTTGTTCTTCCTAAAAACCAACTAAAATATTTAAAATAAGAAATTTTCATTCGCAACAATTAAAATAATATGTATATGTACAATACCAAATTTCTCAAAGTGCTGTATTACATGTTTGGAGTTAAAACGTGAAATGCATTTATACATAGTTACATGTTTAGAGTATTTTTTAAATGGCATGTCATCTAATAATTATCATTTAAAAGGTCAATTTCTATTTGAAAATTTCTAAAAATTGACCGTTAATGTGTCATGGCTGCAAATAGATTCAAACAAAAGGTCATATTGATGCTCACACCTGGAAAAAATTTCAGGTCAATTTCTATGTTGGAAGTCCGGGAAAGCTCGATTGAATATGTGGCACACACAAAATTTGAAAATTTCTAAAAATTGCTCGATATCTAATTTTTATAAATTTTCAAATTTTGTGTGTGCGATATATTTAATCGAGTTTTCCCGGACTTCCAACATAGAAATCGACCTAAAAAAATTTCCGGGTGGGAGCATCACCTTTGATTTGAATTTATTTTCAGCCATGACACTTTAAACGGTCAATTTTTAGAAATTTTCGAATTTTGTGTGTGCGATCTATTTATAGAAATTTTAGAACTCTTCACATGAAAAATGACCTGAAATTTTTGAAGTTTTGCTTGATATATACTATTGAGTTTTCTCCTTATTAAAATATGTACATAGTTTTTAATTATAGTTTTAATGCATTTAAAAAAAAAAAAAAAATCAATAATATACGTTGCTGCGAACCGAAATAAACATTTTTGATTTAAAAAGTGATTACTGATTAAGACCAAAAATATGAATCTGCCTTACCGACTATTACAGGCGAACACAAGTTGTTTTAGAATCTGCATTATCGACTTTTCGGTCGGCCGTTTCTTATCACGACCAAATCTGCATTGTCGACGTTTTCGGCTGGAGAAAGTCGGCTTACTTTAACAGTATAACTTACCGTACAAGTCTCGGCATTTGATCCGGGAAGTACTGCAATAAGCTACTTGGAACCTGCAACTTGTGTTGCAAATGTGCAACTTATAAACTGCAAGTTGTAAATTGTAAATTACAAGTTGCAAGTTTCAAGTTGCATGTTACATGTTGCATGTTACATGTTGCATGTTGTAATTTGCAAGTTGCACCTTGTGACTTGCGATTTACGACTTACAACTTACAACTCACCGTACAAGTGGCGCAGTGGTTAAAGCTTCGGCATTTGGCCCGGGAGGTACTGCAACATGCAACTTGCAGCTTGCAAATGTACAATTTTCTGTAATTTTTTTGTTTTCTGGGATAAGTATTCAAGTTATGGGATGTTAATGCAGTTTCAGGCTGGAATGATAATGCAGTTTTAGTGTTGCCTGTGCTAACTTAACAGACATTCGTTTGTCCTGCTGCCTATTAAAAATAGGTTTCCGAAAAGTTAAATGTGTAATGGTACGATTCCACCTGAAAACAGAAAAATTTTACAAAATTTTTGCAAAAAATGTGATAAAGACAAGTACTGAAATTTACATTAGAGCGACTGAGATACAACATTTTTATTTTATGGGACAAAAAATTGGGGAAATTTTGACATCAACAAAAACTAACCTATAAATTATTTAAAGAATATGAAAAATCTTTATTATTAATGTTTGACAATAATTTTATATCCTAAAATTTACTAAAACAAATTAAAGATTATTGTTGCGATGAAAAATAATATGATGTTTGATTAATTTGGATAATTTACGAAACTATCTAAAAGCTGTTTTGCTATAAATCATGTGAGGGGAAAAGATAAAAAAATCATTCAGCAGGCGAAAAAAAAAATAAAAGGAAAATGAAGCTGTCAGATTTTTAACCCTTAAAAAATCCTCTAATATAAAAATTATTCGTCATTTCGTCAAATATTTGTATAAAAATACATAAAAAAAAGTAATTAAAGTATTTTTTCGGGCTTTATTAATTACTAAATAAAACTCTTTTCTGGTATATAGCCCTTTTATTTTCTATATTTATATTTTTATTTTTTTAAACAACGACGTTTCGAACAAAATTTAAAAAAAATCTAAATATGTATTCCGTTTTAATTTTTTAGCGTGTTGTGTCAACGCACCAAGCGCAAAGTGTTACTACACACCATAAAAATATCAAAAAAATAAAAGTTTGCTGGGAGTGGGGTATTTTTTCTGTTTTGTTGCCATAAAAAATAGTTTGCTTGATAGTTTTTATTTATAATTATGGCAACAAAACAAAAATTTAAAAATAAAAAAATATTGATGTGCGGTTCACACACAGAGAGACTCTATATTTTTATCTCGTTCTAGTTTTCTACAAAATAAAACGCTGTGTAGTGGAATAGGCCCATAATACTTAAAATAAAGTATAAAACGAATTTATTACTTTGGTGAATATATTACGGTTAAGGTGCGAAATCGGCAAAGCAATTGTAAAATGGCACCATGTTGTCGACTTGTTTGCTGACTCGAAAGAGCCTTTCGACATTCCCATAGTCTCATTTATTACTCATCAGAGGGCTAAGCAGGAAGAACCGTTCGGTTACCTCGGTCGTGCTCTGCAACCCTCTACTATGGTAGATGACTATTTACTAAAATCACAAAAAATGGGCTTCTGGCTCATGAGTTTAATATTGGAACAGGAACATTCCCATTTTATAGATTTCGGAACAGAGAAATAGTTTTTTTTTCTATTTTGGGCCAGCACATCAATTTTGCACTTTAATCGTAGCGTATTAATTACGAAAGATTATTAATAAATTAATTATTAGAAAATAAGTCACTGATATTTTGAAAAAAGATTCTAAAATATTTCCTAAAATCACTAGAAATTAAAGTAAGAGGCTTTAAATGATATGGGAGATCTCCATTCGCTCCTTTGTACAACGAGTATGCTAGATGGTGTAACACGTTAGTAAAACACGCTGATCTTTATCGAAAAAGTAGAAAATGTCTTCTAAGTCTACTAAGATACTTTTGGGCTCTTCTGCTGCAAATGAAACAGACTGGGAAAGAGGAAATTATGAAAAGCGCAAGTTCCTTGCATATTACTTATTATAGATTTTAGATCAAACATATATGTACGAGTATATTTGATTTCAATTTTAATTTTATTCCACTACAAGAAATAACACTTTGTGCTATCAAATTTGCACTAACATACTGAGGAAACAGAGATATATCCATACCTACATAGATAGTAGATACTTCCAATGATACACATACCATATAAGTACGTTCCCATTCGATGTTTATGAATTTACATTCGCTGTTCCACTTTATAGATATTACGATGCTTTCAAAGCTCAATGAGAGGTGGAATTGCTATGAACCGTAAACTATGTACGTACACATCGTAAAAAGGATATACAAATTGTGTCTTATTTTAAATGTGTTTTCCAGCAACAATTTTTTTTTCCACCAGCAATTTACTCTGATATTTTTTTTTTGTATTTTGTAGTTTTGTGTAATTGTTGTTTCTGGCTCCTAAGCTCGTATACATTTTGAATTGAAGCCAATTTTGGTGGAGTGTGATTTTATTATAGCAGATAACATTGTTGGATAACATGTTTGTTTTGATTGTTATTGTTTTGTGTTTGTGTTCCTACTTTTTAAATAAATTATAAAACATTATTTGTTTTTTGGTGTAATGTGATAAAATATTAAGGTAATTAAATCCAAATAAAAAATAACAAAATAAATTAAAAAGCCTGGCAACAAAATTATCGTACATTATTTTTTTGTTTTCGGCACCAATTTGTTAAAACTAAAAATTTTGTTAACAGTACAATGCGTTTTGATTTGGGTGCCAATTTATTAAAAAAATTAAAACTGTATACATGTCTTATTTAGGCCAAGGAACTATCTTTATAAAAGCGTTTATATTCTCAAGGATGAGAATGGAGGCTGAACACCCTAAATAATTATTCTAATTGAAATATGAACAAACACGAAAAACTTTCAATGACTGTAGTTTAACGATAATTAATGGGGTAAGTTGTATTGATATGATCTTTATTCGAGTGAATAAAATTTTATTACCGTAATAAATTAAAAATCATTTAATTTTTGAAAACATTAATTACATGAATAAAACATTAAGGAAAATTAACATAAATTTAACACTTCATAATGAATTATTTTATATTTTTTGAAAAAACTACAAACATCCCTTTTGCTCTGCAAAAACAAGCGCCTGCATCAGTGATGGTTTGGGCCGCGATTACTGCCACATAACGCTCACTCCTCGTTTTTATTGAACAAGTCCGTAAAGGTAAATCAGCTAATCTACCGTGAAAAGTTTTTAAACGATGCTTTGTTACCTTGGGCACCTATAAGCAAAGCTCGTGAAACCTAACATTTTGTACAATACAAGGAAAGTTCCCAGCTTCATTTCTTCATAAAAATGGTCACGATACTCGCCGAACTTAAACCCAATTTGTTTTCCCATACGGTCCATTCTGGAGGTCAAAGTATTAACCAAAAAACATGAAACAGTCGACGCCTTAAAGATTGCTCTTCACCGAGAATGGGACAAAATACCATTGGACCACATTCGTGCAGCGTGTAAAGCCTTCTCGGTGTGAAGCCTTTTTTGTCAAATTTGAAATGTTTTTTTTTAGATATATTGAATTCGTAACCCTTCGAATGCTACACCTGAGGCTAATAAAAGTTTAAAATAATAACAAGAAAAACTGTAACCGAGACAGATTAGTGACTTATTTGAACTACATTAGGAAGAATTGCTGAAAACGTATTAAATAACCGCATAGGTCATAATTCAACCACGAAGAAAACCGGTGGTGTAATGTAAAAACAAGAAAAAAAGTGGAGTGGTGTAATTGTTGTGGCCAAAATCTGACTTTATTTCACGGTAAATGTACATTTATTTTGAACAGACTATACACCTAATTTCTAAATCAAAAAATGGAACCTACCGGATTTTTGAAAAATTGTTCTGTATAATCAAAAAAATCATTATTCCTCATAATGTTTCAAAAAGCCAACTGTCACATAATTCGCACGGATCTCCTAATTTATGAAAAAAGCTGCAAATGAAGTTTCATAATTAAAAAATTTTACAAAACTGGTTTGAAATGAATTTTTTGCAAATTTAATTTAGAATTTTTTAGTACAGAAGCTACCAGTTCACTAGGATTTCCCAATATGTGATAAAAGAATAAGTATTAAGTTTCATTCGGGTCAGTCTACTCATTTGGGCTTTAAAGAAGCTAGATGCATTTAATCTGCACGACACCACACGCCGCACAGTAAAAAACAGTTTTTTTTTTATCAAAAGCAGTTATCTCCGTTTAAATTTTGAAAAACTGATTTGGATCGGTATTGTTGCAAATTTTATTTAAAATAATTTAGTTGATAGCTGTTTTTCTCGTAAATGATATACTTTTTAAAATATTTGTACCAAACGGTAAAGCTTCTTTGGAAATGTCACTTCCGGTGGACCAATTTTGGTTACAATTAACTGAAAAGAGCTTAAGTATAAAGTTTAATCCCAATTAATCAATTTGTCTGTGCTGTACGGAACCAAAGTTTTGTTTAAATAGTTGTTAGCAAAAATAAAAACGTGATTTCAGCTTAAATTTGGATAAATAATGTTGCCAATATAATTTAGAATCTTTTAGTTTTTAATCGGTTGTTTTTATAATAGCCTAGGTCATACTGAGACTATACATGGAATATTTATATGGTCATAAATGTTCCCGAAACTTTCCATGTAGTCTCATTATGACCTACACTGAAAAAAAAATCGTATTCTAATTTTAAGAAAATTCGAATAATTTATCAATAAAGTCAACTTTTAGTAAAATTCAAGAATTAATTAGCTGAAGGAAGAATAATTTGAATAAATGAAGCCACTACGCTTAATTTTAATAATAACTTTTTTTATGAAATTAATCAGTATATCTATTCTCTAGTGTATCATAAAACCTATAAGTAATTAAAATATTTAACGATTGGATAAAGAATGTTTGTTTCTTGAAAATCATAATTGTTTTGTCCTCTAAATTTGATAAAACAATTCTCAACACGAGAAAAACGGATCAAGATAGTCGATTCGTTTTTCTCGTGTTGAGAATTATTTTAGAACGACTATTTAGAAAACTAAATATTGTAAAACAAAGTCAAATTATGCAGAAATGTAATCTATTTTTTAAAAGTTACGGCAGCAGGATCGTGCCTTACTACACAAATAAAACAACCCATACATTTCCACCATTTAATAAAATAACTTTTATTATTTATGAGTATTGAGCTTGGAATTTAAATATTTTTAACAGTGTTTATAGTGCATCGAATTACATTACTATTCAAGAAATTTTTATCCGAAAACTTTATTACAACATCCTATACTTTAAAGATTTTTAATTAATTCGTTGCATTACATTTTTGTACAACAAAATTTGAAGGATTTGATTATCACTGCAACAAGATACCCCAGATATACTAAAACATCACATACTCTCACAAATAAGCAATAGTGCATCGAATTACCTTCCTTTATAAGAAAAGTATCGACGAATTTATTACTAATAACACACATACTCAAGGATCGATGGATAAGCATTGAGTAGCTTCAATTACATACGATAAGTTGAATCGAAATACCTTATTGCACAAGAAAATGATACTCCCGAATTTATTACAACAGCCCATACCCTCAAAAGTCAATTTTAATGCATCGAATTACTTTCCTGGTAAAACTAAAGGGTACCCCGAGTTTAGTACAGTAGCGCACGATCACTAATGATATTTCAATTCGAAAATTATAAAACTGCGATAACTTTAACAACATTTTATCTACTTAAATAGTTAGAAAGATACATTATAATCCGGAAACGGTTTTTGATTTGTCTAACCTGCGTATCTGTAACGATCGGGACCACTAGTTCTCCAAATGTGTACAATAGTATAATAATAAACCCCTTTGTGAATCTATTAAAATATCAGTGCAGCTGTATAATCGTATCTTATGTAAAAATTTTAATGTAAAAGGTGAAATTCTATGAATTTACCAGATGATCGATTTTAAATTTCACAAACAAGTACAAAATCTTCTAATTACGTATTCCAAATATCGTTAAAGGCTCGTACGTATTTCGATGGATTATGATCTTAAGCCATGAATTTGTGATAAATTACAATTTTTTACTTGTATTACTTCTGATACTTCGAATACACGAAACTATAATAAATAAATAAATTTCTAATAGAAATATCCTTATCAAACACAAAAATTTACAAAATTTAATTTAGTTGGTTATACGCGCATACTGAAATTAGATTATTGAATGGCTTAGAACAGTGATTCTTAACAGGGGGGCCGCGTCCCCCTGGGGGTCCGTAAGAAGTTTGTAGGGGGTCTGCCAAAGTTTGCAAAATTTCCTTCAGAATATAAAAAAATAAAATTGATGTATAAGGTAAATGTACCAATTACCGAAAGTATACATAGAATCTTGTTGATGTTTTGTTAAAATATTTTTTTTTATCTAATATGACGTATAAATATAGTTTATAACATGAATAATATTTTAAAAGTTAAATTTCAATGATTCTTTCATATCATAAAAATCAAATAATTTCATTGCATAGTCTATGTTCTTATTATCGGCATATATGATTTAATTTTGATCTAATTTCCGACAGCTCTTGTTCGTATTATCGACACAATTTTACTAAAATTAATTAAAATTATTCTTTTGGAAAGCTTCGATTTCAGGAACGGCATAAATTTCTGCGACATTTAATAGAGTAGGTGGGCTGCACTACATTCTTTTTCCTCTTTACAGCAAATAGCGTCGTCCTTGCTTGGCCATTTCCAGTTTTGACCACTTATTTGCATTGTTTAAATGTATGTTTCATTTTCTTCTACTTCCAGTACATAACTAAGGAAACACTCTTCTTCATATGCAACTATAATATAATCGACAGGACATGTTTTGTTAATTTCTTTTCTACTCGATCCGCCATCTTTTTGAAAATTAGTTTAACGATCTTGGTTGAAATTTCGTTTTATTAACCGTCTTTTCTCTTTTGCTTCTTTCAGTTTTTTCTTGTCCTCTCTCTTTCTGGCCCGCGCCAATTTTTCAGATACTGCTTTTTGTTTATCCATTTCAATTCTTTTTAAGTGTTCAAAATATTAATTTGATGTAATTGCATCAGGAGTAATTTTCGTTAGGACAATTTTCTTCATTTCAGTTGGAGCCTCCGGATAATAAAAAGATTTTCTAAATGGGGTGGGAAAATCCTCTTTAAACGATAAATAAGAGCAACCCGGTTGCTGCTTTATGTTATTGTTTTGATCAGCAATATTTTTAAATGGCGTACTCATGACGACTGCACTGGATGTAATTTGGGATTAAGGAAGATTGTTCAAATCAAGATCTTCGTAAAGAGGTACCGAGACATCATTATCCACAATGCAATTCAACACTTGATTTTCCTGCCAAAAATTTACGTTTAACATTGTTTTATTGTCAATCAATGATTGAATTTTGCTTATGTCTCTGCCTGCGTAATCTATTTTTTTTTTGCAAATTTCGCCATAAAAAATAGATTTTCATCTTTTATATCACCAGCCCACACCTCACAACTTTCCTGATGATGATGATTAAGAGTATTTTATTCAAAGTATTACCCATTATCAGTTTTACATTTTTCTCATTTTGCTGGCAGTGCTTGCATGGCACGCCAAAAAAACTGTTCTTCTTCTGAGGCAAAGTATAGTTATCGAGCCATTTTAATAAAGTGCTACTCAGTCACCCCTCCTACTGATGGATGAAGTAGTGCACTCAACATTTTCATAATTTTCATATTGTAGGAATCTATAATAAAAAAAAAAAGTTGTTATTGATTTGATTTCTTGAAAACATTGTCATGAAGTCAATATTTATCTTAAAAAAAAGTTCAAAAATCACTAAAAATTAATTTAAAGGAATTGTTTATATTTACCAATTATACTGTTGCTTATAGATTTTCCTGTTATATTGTGTCAAATACACATTTGTGCTTCTGTTTCGAAAAGTACTTCGGAAGATTATACTTTTAATTTGTTTTTTTTTCTAATTAATGTCGTTCCTCTCCTAAAAATGTATTTATTTGTATTAGATATTTATATATTTTATTATATACAAGTGCAGAAACACAAGCGTTTATTTATTCATATTTATAATTTTGTACTAAAATATAATATCCTAAACTACTCAAAAGTATTATAATTATAATTTATTACTAACTATACCAATCAATTTTAAATTTATAATATCGAATAATTTCATTTTTATTTAATATATAGAAATGTAGTTTTTTAATTTAATATCTACTGTACAATCCAAAAGTTAAATATTCATCAATATACAAAATGACTACAATTAACTCTGAACTAATTCAATGCATTAGAACTAGCATTCTTATTTTTCACCTTTTCGCAGCATTTTTTTTAAGTAATTTGAAGCATTTAATGCGTTACATTCAGTTAAAAATTATTAGATTAGTTAGACACACACTATACAGCTTAATTATATGTATTACAGAATATCCAATTTTGCTCTTTAGTCAACCTACTTACCATTTAGTTAACAGCCAACATTTACTTTAAAACCCCTTTTTATATATATATATATATATATATATATTGTTAAACATGCATAATATTAGACTATAAATTACTTAATAAATTCTTGAGCACATAAATAGTGATTAATTGATTGCACTGTTTTTTATTTTTGTTAATAACTAAATTTGAAGATCATTTTTATAATAATTAAATTTTTTGAACTATGCAGCGCATTTATGCGACTAGTCTAGTTCGCAGCCAAACAAATTATACCGAATTAATATAATATTTAACGAACTTCAGTACGAAAAGTATTTTACAGATTTGTAGGCAACATTTACCCTGAAGCTATGTAAAGTTCACGTTAACCTATGCACATTTTACTTAGCTTAAGTATTATTTTACAAGGCATATGAAAATTTTACAAAGCAGATAGGTAAATTTCAGAAAACGATGTAAAACGGAAATAGCAAACCGCGTGCTGTGTGGTATTTCAATTTTAAATGATTTCTAAAATTTACATAATCTGCTTTGTAAAATTTGCATATGCCTTGTAAAATATTACTTCAGCTAAGTAAAATTAGCATAGATCAACGTATATATTATATAGCTTCTAAGTAAATGTTGCCTTAACATCTGTAAAAATACTGGTCACAATAAAGACCGTTATAATTTTTTTAATGGTGGTGTAATTTGTTGTTATATGATATGTAATAAATTCATTTAATTACTAAAGCAAACTAAATTTGTTTGTTTGAAAGTGTAATAATATGACCACCTGAAAATTATAACTAGAAATTTGTTTTTCTCGATTGGATTGTAATCCAAATATGTAATAAGTTTGAATGAGGATAATCGTTTATACTCGGATTTACTAATTAATAAGTGTACTTAACATAAAAGTTCAATTTTATTAAAAACTAAAAATATACACACAAATGTACATATAAAATTACACATTTGTATGTTACATATAATCCACTTTAACAAAATACATATGTAATAATGATAAGTATTGTATGCAAATATCTACATACGATTTAAGTTAATACATACATACACGGAAAAAAAAATATAGTAACCATATCAACAAAATATAGGAGCCCACAGGATTGTGGACTGTTATAGAAAAGCGCTCCATGCCATATTCTAAAAAAATGCTATAACCAAAGTTAATATATAATAGTGCTAATTGAATTAATTACTACAAAATCTATAAAATACACTATTATGTTAAGCAATATTTGCTATTTTAGATATTGGCGTTTTCTATTTAGTTTGAAGGAAAATACATTACCGATTAATAATCTATCCCTTAATACTGACAATCTCCTTAATATATATTTGTAGCGTTTTCAAAGTTTATTGATTCAATTTACATGAGATTTTAGATTGATTTCTATATAAATCGTAACGCAATTTAGTTCCTATGGCTATTCTTATATTTTATTATTGATGCACTTCACATGAGGTATAACATTATGATTCATAAATATCGCAATGGTGTTTATTATTTATAGAAGTACTTACCATTTTAGAATGACCCTTCATAATTCGTATAGGAAAATGGTCATTGATATTTAGTAATTGCTGCTAGATTATTGGTAATTTCTCCAAAATACTTTTGAATTAATTGCAATGTTTTTTTGGGGGTTATTGTTACGAGACATAACACTAATTCCTATAAATATCACAATATTTACTATTTGTCACAATCTTTGCAATAGTATAGTATAATATGCTTTCCAATATGTTTTAATTTAATTTGCCTTTTTAAATGACATATTTTACCACAACTTAAAGTACACTTTTTGATTTCCGTATAATATTGTTTACTATTTTAAATTAAACCCATTTATATGTATTATTTATGATGAATTTTATTTTATTTATAAAATTAGAAATTATTAGTACACAAAAGTAAAATAAAAAAATTGAAAATTATTATTAGAGTTCTATATAATTCAGATAAGAATACAAATAATATTATTACATTATATTTATTAAAGAAAAACTATTACATTACTCAACGTGACAACATGATAAAATCTGAAAATTTTCTTACATACAATATTCTTTAATTTTTTTTAATAAATTCAAATTATTGTAAAAAAACTATTAACTAGACTTATGAAACTAAATACAATATGTTTTCTAATTTTAAAACGTTCAAGTGAGATTGTAGATCATTTAATGAATTAGCATCATTAACATCACAATCTAAAAGATCAAAATTTTGAGTTTCCACATCATGTTTTTCTTGCACAACATAAGCGTACTTGTGAAAATCAAAATATTGTATTTCATATCGATTTCCAATTACCGATAATATATTATTTTCTTTAAGTAAAAATCCTTTAATTTTAAAAAATTTAGGTTCGTCACTTTCAACACTCCTTAATTGAATAATTCTATTCATCTTATATTTTTTATTATTGATAATAACTGACTCAAAATAATTTAAAGTTCCATCCGTAACCTTTTTTCCAAATTTACATTTATTTACGTCTATTTCCTTACTTTTGACATTAGCTAAAGCAAGTCTTTCAGCAATGGTTTTACAAATATTTCGTCTAGAATTAGTATTTCTTGCAATATTTTTCAATATTTTGTGCTTCCCTTCAAATCGCATACTCCAAAATTGTTTCAACGGACCCATTTTTTTCATTACATAAGGGTAATGGCATAAAAAATGATGTTTAGGACGAAGCGGTAATTTAAAAATTTGTTGAAACAATTTGTGATGACTCGAAATTAGATACTCTAAATAATTTATGTTCGTAAAATCTATTTGATTTTGAAGCACTATCTCTAAAATTTGCCTTAAAAGAATAAATATTTGCCATTCTTCATTGTTTTCTGGGATAAATTGCCCTATAATAACACCGAGAAATTTAGCTAACCATAATATCTCAGAAGATGAATATCTTAATTTATGAGTTTTTAAATGCTCATTAGATATATATTGGGGTTTGTTAATACTATTGTAATCACCGAAGTCGAAGTTATTTATTCTATTATTTATGTCTTCTAACGAAAAATATTTTTTAGTATTTATAAAATTATCTAAAATTAATGCTATTTCAAAATTTAAAATTCCTTCCAGCATATCGTGCATAATATCAACTGAATAATTCTCAGTGACATTAAAATTTTCTAGTTGGTTAAATAAACAAGCACTTAGGATGCCTGTTTCAGAAACGTTCTGTTTTGCTAAATCGTTCATATAATTTGTTCGATTTCTCAATAAGTCGGTAGATTGTGAGTGACATTTCTGTGTTTCGTTTTTCGGCATTTTACAAAATCTACAAAAAAAATGTGCGGAAAACGATTCTGTGAACCCTAACATGCCATTAAGGCCTTTATTATCGCCTACACAAGCAGCTAGTAAGAAAAACACATTCTTTTTATTTATCTCAATTCCAGTTGATTCTAAATATTTTAATTCATCTACAACGGGTTGAAATACTGAATTTCCATACATTTTTCTGTCCAAACTATGAAATAGCATTACCAAGAAAATATTTTCTAGTTTAGATTGTATTGATTTTGGGACAAACGGTAGGGATATATACACGGCACCCAAATTTTGTAAACCAGCACGAGAACCTAGAGCATTATTAGTTTCAAAGTCATCGTAATACAAAATTAATGGTAAAACTATGTCATTTTTGTTATAGGTATTTATCTTTTTTTTCCAGAATGTTGTTTGGATAAAACTGCTAACATTGGAACTTTGAGATTCTAAAACTTTTAGGTAATCTAACACATAGCGCAACATATTTGGTATAAGAAAAAAAATTTCTAAAATCTGTTTAATAGGGTTAAGCGCTGCTTCTACGTTTACAGTTTGCAACAAAAGACTTGTGTTAACTCTACTGCTATCCACACGTTCCCCAATGATAACACATTTTGGTTCAATATATGAACATTTCGTCCTTAATTCCTTTTTTCGTTTATGTTCTGTTGAAATGTTCAAAAAGGATTTTTTAAATTGAGTTGAAATACTACGAAATGTTTCGTTAACCCCGTTATCCTCTGCATTATCTCTCAAGTATTTTTCCATGTAAGAAAACGTATCATTATTGTAGTTACTGAACAGACTAATAATGGATTGCACATCTTTTCTGTTTATGCTTTTTATGTTATATAAATCGTTTACTAGACCATAATTTAATTTGTCCAAAATCTCACCCAGTTCAACAGTATTTGAAACTGTAGTACAATCGTCATCACTAGAGGCCTCTTGTTCTTTATAATTAGTAGTAGTAGTACTAGGAGAAATATTGTCGTTTGTATTTTTACTAGGCAACCTGTCTATTCTTACAAAATCTTTTGAATGTTTTATTATATGTTTTTTAAAAGAGTTAAGATTTGTGAAAATGCGTTCCTTATCGCAATTTTTACAATTAAATAAATTTTCAAATTTGTGATATACATTTATATGATTTAAGTAAGAACTAAAATTATTATAACTATAATTGCAATTTACTTGAAAGCATTTCATTTTGGCATTCACTATTTTTCAAAATATTTCTGTTTAGAAATGCTGCGAAGTTTCACAGCAAAAGGCTAGAAAAAAAAATATTAAAATAAACATTTAATAATATGAGCTTTATGATTTTTAATCTCTATATATTTTCTTACCTACTTATACTTGTTCAAACATCATTATAGTAAATACTATACATTTTTCTTGGTAATCGCAACTCAATCAGGACTCTATAAAGTAAAAAAAAAACTATAATGCTCAGCAAATAAATATTAAAAATAATTGGGTAAAAATATAAATGTACGTTTGATAATTTTATTTAATTAAGAGGAAAGCGCAACTGATTCTGTATGCCAAATAAGTTGAGAAATATGAAATAGGAGAAGATTCACTTGCTTAGAATTCCTTCTTCCACCTCATAATTGTCATGATATTATTTGACAAACAGAATCTACAATAGATTTTTACCGCTATATTTGGTATCTAAAAGTATGAATGAAATCAAACTAAATATGCAGTTCTTATAGTCTGACATGGATGGGTGGTATATTAAAATTCCTAAAGTTTCAATGAAGTTGAATTTATATTTTTTAAGGTTTTAACATAAGTTTTCTGAAGTGATACACATGTCTAAAAAACTGAAAGATCACTAAACTTCAACCGTTCTGCTCATTAGACGATCCAAATTTTATTTTATTTTTTTTATTTATTGCAACGTTTGAAAAAAATCAAATTTTTCTATTACAAAACTGAAGCGGGATTTCAAAGAGAACAAACAGCCTTCCGAATTAACGTGCTGACAGAATTTATTGCTAAACGCCAATTGAAATTTAAACCTTACAAACTAAAAATTGTTTTTCGAATATCTAACGAGCGCGTATTATGATTTCGCAGTTTCTTAGACGTAGAGTACCATATGATTAGTGAATATTGAACAAACACATTTAAAACACATTCTATTTTTATTATATACATTTATTTCATTTTATACTTTGCAATAAACAAAAAAGGTACATTAAATTAACTTCAAATTATGTTTAAACAATCAACATATTTCGATTGTTTATCGTTATTACAAAAAAATTATTACTTCAAAACGATGTATTGGAGAGGTTTGACGTTAAAATTTACACGTTAAAATTTAATAACTGCTTGTGACACTTCTCAAAAACCGCAATTGAAAACAATTTTGTTACAATAAATGAGATAGTATAAGATTTTTAGATTGGGATCTCTAAAATCTAAAACTATTACGAATAATTACCCACATGATTAATTAATACATGTTAATTCAAATTTTTTATTTAATAAATGATTGGATACGTATTGCGAGTGTGCATTTTCTGCTTGATGTTAATTTAACTTTATTTGGTATTTGTCACAACTACGAGTAATTTACTAAACATTTTATGTAACAAGATATGTTTTACTGGGAAATTTGATTGATTAATGAGTTTAAACTTAAAAAATCAAGGTCGAACTTAGTGTTTATTCCATAAACAGCTTTTTGGATAAACAGCCAAACCACTTGGCTTCCTTCGGGATAGTTCGCATTCAGTACTTGGAAGGCCTTAAAACATAAATCTATAGCACCTAAGACATTCTCGGCTTTATATAAAATGCTGTTTATTATTACGTATGAAGCAATAATCTTATCTGAAAATAAATAAAGTTATTGACTTACAAAATATTTTTTTATGATTCAAATGTTAGCTTACCGAGAGTATCTCCCACAAAAACCACCGTAGGTTGAAATGTTAAATTATATTTTTTCAAATTACCCATATGAATTTTAATACTCTCGTGTAATAAGTTCCCATCCTATAAAATAATTTTTTATAATCAATTAGGCTCAGAATAAATCTATGAAATAATTGAAAAACGTACCTTTACATGGATAAATATATTTTCCAAAATTTCCTGTTTTGTCAACTTTAAACGTTTGCTATTTTGTGTCTTTTTAAGATAAGCATACGGCAATAGAAATGGTAATATACACAGCATTAAAACCTCTGGACACTTTTGTTGTTTGGCCAGTTCAATCTCAGGGGAATTTTTGGCATCGGCAATTTCGATCACTTTCTGACTTATTCTGTCCCAGTTGTCAAGCAATTTGTTTTCAAAAGTTTTATATTTGATTCGGAAATCTAATAATATAAGGGAATTACCAAACTCGCCCTTCAGCACAGGAAATTTTGAAAAATATTGATCAATCGACGTTGTTGATGTCGGATTTTCCAGCATTTTTTGCCTAAAATTAAATGTGCTTTCCCAAGCTGCATTTACATCTGCTATCGGCTCGAAATGAGTTTCTAAAAACTGAATTTGAGCGGCTATTACATTTACATCTTCCTCAGCATATTCACTCTCAGCGTTTTCGTTCGATTTAAGAAATCGAATTTTTTTTTTTAAATAGTTGTAGCTCTCCCACAATTTTCCCTTTGACGTTGATCTTGTTTCAGCATTGTACGGTATGTAATATAAAAAGTCTGGTTCGTTAGGGAAATGCTTTTTTATTTCAGCAGTTATCTCCTGAAATCTTGCTGTAGTTATGACGAATTTTGTTTTATTTGGAGCGTTTATGAATTCCGAGTTAACCAATAACGTTGCTAACGAGTTGCGATTTTTGTTGTCAAGCGTCCCGTATTTTGCGTAAATTTTTTTTATTATGATTCCGTTTGTTGAGTTGAGACACGATTCAAGGCCAGTGGATGATAAATTCATAATAATTACGTTACCCATAGTGCTCTGTTAATGAAAAGTAAATAATAAAATAGTTTTCTTTAAATTACAAATTATATTTTCGAAAAACTCACCGCACTCGGTTGTGTCATCGAAACCAGCGACTCATAATTGTCGAACGAGGTATTACTTATTGTCGTAGTCTCTAATACATCCTTGGAAATGTTGTTAAACGATTAATTTTTTATAATAATGTTTCGACGATGCATTTTAATATTAAAGTACAATTTGTTTTGTCACAATAAAAAAGCTGTAGTTCATACATTTTTTTATTGAGCCAAATATTTCGATGTAACGTCTGGATCAAAAGCATTCTAGAATCTACGATTTGGTACTATTTTTATTTCTCAAACATTTATCATAAGAACCAACATTTAAATTGCGTTGGCTAAAATGTCTTAGAAACCGGGTTGATATTCTTAATTAAGAAATAAGAATGCCTCTGATGAGGACATTACAGTCAAAATATTTGGCTCAATAAACAAATAGTATGAAATACATCTGTTTATTGTGAAGAAACAAGTGACATTTAATGTTAAGATTCATTATATAATAGCAATGAGTAGTAATATTAATATACCTGGTTTGAATAGAAATGGCTTTTATATTTAGCCCAAAATAGATTCCTTGGCCCAATTTTCGGAAATAAATCTGACAAACTTTCATACTGTATGTTACTAAAACTATCCTTGGTGAATTCGTTATCTGTCGAAGTAAATTAGCTGATGAATTATTATATTAAGATACTCTCGGTAGTCTAGCAAGCAAACAAATTAACTTAACAATTTGGCTTGTCAACTTCAGATCCGAATTGCGTTTTTTTAAATTAACGATTGAACAACAACAAAACACAAAATTTTCGCATATCACAACAATAGTTTAAATAAAAATAGCTAAAGGGCCAAGAAAGTATAACATTATGATACAGTCTTTTAGCAAAACATACAACAAGAAATTATTTCGAAAACAAAATTTTAATAAATGATAAGGCTGTGTTTAGTGTCGTATCAATATATTTAATTAAATTTGTAAATTATTTAAAAATTCTAAGCAAGACGAAATATCGAATTTCAAATTATTAATTTAATTACCCTATTTGCAAAATTAATTATTTGAATAAAATCAGACTAAGCTCGATAAAATGAAATAACCAGCTGATTACACATTTTATTGTTGCTTCGAATAAAAACACTTAGTGTATTGCGCACCCAGCAAAATGCTTGAAACATACCATGTACCAGCATTCAATGATGCCAACTGCTATGTTGTAAGATGGCTTTTTCAGTTTCTTCTGTTTTCGATAAAATAGTATTACGACGCTGTTATAAATTTTAACCCTTTGCCAGTCTCATGCATAACATATGATCATACGCGATTAACCGAGACGCTTCTGTATCATATATGATACATATTCTAGTTTAGATTATGTTTCGAATATGATAAAGAAGCGGCTCGGTCAACCGCCTATGTATAATATGCGATGGATGAGACTGGCAAAGGGATAATGAATAGAATTGTTCGAAACCAAATATGTTTAGTTACATCATGCTTTCTCTGATTTGCACAAAATTATTATTCCTAAAACCGATAATCAATTTTAGCTGTACTCGATTCAGCTGTATTCGATTAAGAAAGACGCGCTTTTTTAACACACACTTTCCGACATGTTTTATAAGTACACACAAACTAACACTTTACACAATTTAATTGTATAGTTTTACACATTCAATTATATTAAATGAAATAATGTAAATTAATCCCGGTATACAATAGATGAAGACGCACAATTCTTATGTTAATAAAGTAACATAACCTCTTAATGTTTTTTCGTTTTCAATTAAATTATTTTTATAACAAAAATCAATTATAATTACTTACCAATAAATAAATGAAGGTGCTGTTGTAGGCCCCAGTTCTCCAACAAGTCACTAATGTATTTCTCGTCCATATTATAATACCAGGATATATTAGTACAATTTCCAAAATTCTATCCGTATGGTAAGCAGGCTCAATCATGAATATAAACTGAATTGAGAATCATTAAGAGAAAGTAATATATGCATTGTCTATATTTTATGTAAACATTACCTTATGTATAGTAGTGGTTCCTATAATAATAAACACACTTTCTCTCGCAAAGAGAAAACAATAGTTTTTTACCGTTTTAGCGTCGAAAATTATGGGAATGCTCTATAACTTTACGATGTTTATAGAAATCATTCCTATATTGAATAATTATTATAACCATAATTATAGAATTTTTTTCCTATAATGATTTTTCTCTATTATGTGGTACATATTTCCTTATATATGGTAGCGAGTCCTATACAATAATGATACAGTCGTTTTCTTATTATTATTTAATGTAAATTAGTAGAACTAATTATATTACACTGAAAAAAATTATTGGTAAACATCCCGATGTTTAACATATTTTTAACCATAGATATAGGCTGTTTTGGGACAACAATAAAATATTGCTAAATATTCCATAATTTTGCAAACAATCAAACAGGCAATATTTTCTTTTTTATGGGAGAGTAAGCTACGAGGGCAAATCAAAAAGTCTTGCAATATCATATGAAAAAAAAGAGTGAGAGAGACAGCAATATTTTTATTTTTCGACATAATCTCCTTTAAGGTTTATACATTTGTCACATCGATCAATTAACTTACCTAAACCCTCTAAAAAAAAAGATTTCTTTTGCTCCATAAAATATTCATTTACAACAGACTGTACTTCATAGTCACTGGAAAATTTCCGGCCCCTTAGTGTTTTTTTCAAATTGGGAAAGAGAAGTAGTCACTGGGTGCCAAGTCTAGACTGTACGGTGGATGCGGAATTTCCACGAAGCCGCAGTCCTTTAATGCAGCTTGAGCAATATTAGCCTTGCGCACTGGTGTATTGTCGTGAAGAAGCAAGATTTTTTTCCTAACTTTCCTTGGCCGTTTTTCCCGGATCGCTTTTTTCAATTTTCGCAAAACCTCTGCGTAATATATGCCTGTGATTGTGGTTTTCGGTGGCATATAATCGATTATCAAAATTCCTTCAGCATCCCAAAAAATTGTTGCCAAAACCTTACCAGCAGACGGTTGAGTTTTGAATTTCTTTGGTGGTGGTTCACTACGTTTAATCCATTGCATCGATTCTTGTTTGGATTCCAGATCCCAGTGATGAAGCCATGTTTCATCGCCTGTTATTATGTTACCCAAGAAATTTTCTGGATCTGCTTTGTACATATCTAAAATCGCCTTTGAAGTTTAAACACGCATTTTTTTTTGTTCAGCATTCAACAAACGGGGAACCCATCGCGCACTTACTTTCGACATGTGAAGGTGGTCATGTAATATAGTATATGTGGTACCGTATGAAAGAGAAAGTCTCCACGCTAACCGCGGAACAGAAATACGCCGGTCCTCCAATACAATAGAATCAGCCAAAATTACGTTTTCATGGCTAATAGCATCTGCTGGCCGACCCGAGCGGTTATCGTCTTATAATGACTCCCAACCACTTTTGAATAATTTTACCCACTTTGTTACTGTGGCATATGATGGTGCAGATTCGCCGTAAACTTTTGATATATAGTTGAATATATAAATTGCATTTCGTCCATCTTTATAGAAAAATTTAGTAACGGCGCGATATTCAATTTCATTCATTTTAAGAAAAATTCAAAACACATGTTACTAAATTGACAAAAACAAACGAACCGTAAAATTTACATCGAAATGTTCTTCTAGAAGTTTCATCGTGACAAAAAATGGTTTTGAAAAATATATTGTTGTCTCACTCACTCGTTTTTTTCATATGATATTGCAAGACTTTTTGATATACCCTCGTATATTAACCAACGCATTAAATCTCATTGTATGGTGTTATGCTTTAAATATGGGCAATCTAGCAATAACTATTAATATTATCTTCTGAAAATGTAGGTAAAATTCTAATATTTAAGGCATAGTTTCAAATTATTCATTAGAGTTTTACAAGAATTATGGGTTTAACTCCTATTAACGTTATAGCATGCTTATACGATATGGAATTTGATACACATTTTACTACGAGAAATTTGCCATAAAAGTTGGTAATACTAATTTTTTTTCCAGCAAAATTCCTATAATTTTTGGGCAATTTCCTTTCTATTTTTGATGGATACCAGTTTTCATATAGGATGGATTCAATGGATATTTTCTTCCATTTTTTTGGAGTTTTACCTATATATTAGAAGATACATACTTACTCATCGGCGTACATATACGTGTGCATTATTCTCAGTTTCGCTAACAAAAAAAAACATAAAATTAACATATTCAGCATTGTTTATTAAAATGTATAAAATTTTTCACAGATTAATTTGTACATATGGAACAATTTTTTAATCAATTTTGCACAAAGATTTATCTACACAATTTTTTAATAATTTTCTCTTCGTAAAACATTTATTGAAAATTTAGTTAATTAGTGTGCACGCCATGATGTTATAGCATAATGGTCTTGAAGTTTTTGGTTAGTAAAGCATATTGTCTTAATTTATCGAAATATCTATAGACATTTATAACTTTGAATTAATGCACACTTTTATAAATCCAAAATCGCTATTTGGTAATCCCCGTTTCCATTAGCCACCGCCATTGCTGGATTAACCTTAGGAAATATTAACAAACAAAAATCTATTATTATGAATATATATGTATTAACTGTTTCAATTTACATGAATTTACATTTTGTGTTATATCCCAAATTTCAAAGTAAATTTTTTGCTGAGCGTCGACTATGATACTTATTAGTTTTAACATTTTAAATAGTATGTATATCATAATAAAATTATTTTGTTTTACACGAATTCACTTTTTATATAATTCACAAGTATTTGAATTCCACTTTAATTCCACTTCCAATATTAAAATTATATCAATATTTTTCAATATCACTCAAAAAAATTAACTAAGAATTTTGAAGACTAACTAACCTCGATCACCTCTGATATATAAAGTAAAACAAAGCGCCAAACTCGATGATGAAAAATAATTGATTGTTTGAATATGAGTAGAATATATAATATATCGAAGTGACACCAAAAAATATAGGTATGTTCCCCCCAACAATTGCTGAGACTTTTAAGTATACCGAGCCGACAATATAATTCGCTTGAAAACCAATATTTTATAGGGGCTGCAACTAACACATTTACTTCCTATCCAAAATAATTTTTTTACCGAGTAATCCAATATAAGAAGGAATCTTACCTATAAACTATAAACATATCTCCAAAATCATTATTTTCAATGGCGAAAATAACTAAAAATATTGTATGATCTACAATATCTTATTTATCTATAATTTATAGGCGTACGGCCAATTTACTTTTTTCTCAGTGTACAGTTCAATTGATTATAGGATATATTTCTATATTATATACCAATTAGTACAAATTAAAATGGTAATTCTTTTTTCTATATTTTGTTGTACACATGGCTTATTATATAGTAAGGGTTCCTAGGTCATTATTAATTTCTAATTCATAGATAAAAATGAAAAAGTATTCTATAAAATAATGGAAATTATTCAATACAAAAAAAAATTATTATATAAAACATTTCTATATTATGGGTTAGTTGACTCGTAGCATAGTACTGATTCCCATATTGCATTTACTACTATGCTAAATGGAACGTACTGATATGCAAATAGTTATTTCTACGAAGTTTATAGTACAGGTTACCATAATAAGATTTCCGTTAATATATAGGAAATAAATCAGTAATTATTTTTCTCCGTGTACATACATGTAAAAACAAAACATAACATAACAATAATAGAAGTTTAATGTGTAGATATAAATATACACAGTAATCAGTTGCGCGCAGTGAAAAAATCATTCATCTTTGTTTGCCTAGATTTTATGGTCATTTTGGAAACCATTAACAATTTAGCTTCCGATGCTAAATTTAACAATATTGGCTCATTTTCACAAGGGGCATATTTTTCAACTTCTTCCAGATGATTAATTATAGTTTTCTTGTCTGCAGCTGGAGTTATTAGTTCATCACATGATTCATCGCTGTCAGACTCTTTTTCTGGTTCTTCTGGTCTTTCAGATGTTCGAGCTCTATCCATTATCCCAGACAATATTTCATCACTCTCGCAAATCACACCCTGATCAACTTCTAAAAAGTCACAAGCATTATTAATATGATCGCCATATAATGCCCCGATCATATTTTGTAACTCTGGTACGGAAATCGGGTTTTCTGCTAAATCGTCTGTGGGTTCATCCAACGCAAATCCACAAGATTTGAAACATTTGGTAATCGTTACCGGTTTAATTTTTTTAGTTGAGTCAACTATAAAAAATGGCATCCAATACGTTAATTTTTTTAGACAAATCCGAAGCTTTGGTTGATGTGTCCATTGTCAACAACAATTTTTGTAACATAACCTTCCGATAATGAAATTTAAAGTTCGCTATAATACCACCATCTAATGGTTGCAGACGGGACGTTGTGTTTGCCGGAAAAAAAATCAGTTTTACATGCGAATATTCTGCCCAGGGATGACACGTTGCGTTGTCAAGAAACAATAAAATTTTTCGTTTTGCTTTCAGCATATCGCTGTTTAGATCTCGTAGGACATTATCGAATATTGTGGAGGTTATCCACGCCTTTTTATTAAAAAAATATTCAACTGGCAAAGATTTTTTATCGATATTCTTGAATGCACGCGGATTGTTTGAATTTCCAATCACAATAGGTTTCCTTTATTACTCCATCCATAAAGACCAATAATGCGATGGTTAACCTATGCTTCGACTTTTTGCCACCGTAACATTTCTCTCCTTTAAACGCTAATGTCTTATCCGGAAGAGTTTTATAAATAATGCAGTTTCATCTATGTTTGCTATGTTCTCTGGTGTGTACTCATTAACAATATCTTTCAATTTTAAATGCCATGAAGTTACGGTTTCTGGATTGACATCATTTGCTTCTCCTGTAATTTGTTGAAACGAAATGTCATATCTTTTTTTAAACGAATCTAGCCAGCCGGTTGAAGATTTGAAATCATCAAAGATCGAAGTTTGTTGTTGTCGAGCTATTTGAAGTGTCTTTTCTTTTAAAATTGGACCCGAGATAGGAACATTTTTTACTCTAGCAGCACAAAACCACTCATATGTTAACTCACTAATCTTTTCGTATTTAAAGTCTTTTCTTTTCTTTATTATTTTTTCGGATTCACGTGATGCTAAGTATCGTGATATGATATCGTCTTTATTTTTTATGGTTTCGTACACTTGTGTTTTGCCACAGTTATAATGGGCAGCTATGTCGTTTACTTTTGTACCTGACTCCTTCATTTTAATTAGGTCGTACTTTTGACTCAGAGTTAAATTGGTGACATGTATTTTCTTCATTGAAAACTATAATAAACATTTTAAATTAGCAGAATGCTCATACCCAAATATGTATGTATAGTAGTATTCAAATCTCGCTGGAATTCTGACAGTTCACGCGCAGAAAAAATATGGCGGGTACACAGTGATGTATTAAATATAATAATTCGTGTTTATTGTTTACATTTTTGGGATATAATTAAAACATAAAGTTTAGGCTTTATAAATTAAATTGTGTATAATTAAAATATTTTTCTATTTGTACTTAAAATTAAGTTTTATTATATGTCTAAATAATCTAATTTATGTTGTTGTGGTTTTTTTCGATTAGAATGACATTTGGTTATTCATTTTCCCTAGTCCGTACCAAAATTAATGTTGATATTGTTTCCAAAAGGCGTGCAATTTTTTTCTAAACCTATTAATTTTCACTTGAAATATGATTGTAATAACATAAATACATAATCATTTTTAATGTTTTATGTATTAAAACTGAAATATAATTCTTTTTAATGGTTATTGATTATTTTATTTAGGTTTACTATCTAAGATAAATGTGACCCATCAAAATTTTTATAAATTTTTATTCTACATCGCTGAAAGCTGCGCAGAACAATTAAAAAAAAAAAAATTTTTAAAATCTGAATAGGACTATACTTCATTGTTGTCTTACATTAATATGGCTTACACAAAAATTTTCAAATTTATTTGGCACAACACAATCTAGTAAGAACTTATATTTAGTGGTTCCCCAAATACACAAACACAACGTTTATTTTTATTGATTTACGACTCACTTTTGACAAATTTTTTTGTACACTCAAGAACATAAATGAAGCGTAAAACTGAACAAGTGCAGTATGGATTTCACTTTGTTTTTCTTTCTCTCTTTAATATTTTCTAAATTATGATGATTTAGTGTGTAGCAAAAAAAATAAAATTGCGTAACAAACCTTCGAAAATTATTTGTTACCGGGTTTCCGGCTCTTGCAAGTTAAAAATATAGTGAAATTGCTTACTTTTGTACCAAGAAGTTATTCCGGCTTCCGGGTTTGAGAAGGCACAAACAAGTTCATTTTGCACCAAAATTATGTTTCGGTAAAAATAATTCCGCATTTGAGAAGTTTCCGGGACATAGAAGTTCCGGCTTTAACAAGTTTCACAATCACATCGCTATTTGGATATATAACCCCACAAGAATAAAATATATTTTTTTTTTATTATGATCCAATTTTTCTGTTAGATGATTTCATTTTTAATCTACAATATGATTTAGTTGTATTTCTTTATATATGAAATATTTGAACATGCAACAATTTTAATTTACTTCGACATACGTTACTTAGCTAAGAAACTAGCAGAATTCGCATAAACCAATACTAATTTTACTATCTAAGTAAAGTTCATTTGTTTATCATATTCGAGAACACACAGAAAATAAACTATAATTTTTATTTTTTCGCTTTTACGAAACCCTACATTTCACAAAAAACTTACTCTGATCATTATGATTTTAAAACGAACTGTTTGTAACAATTGAATTATCATTACGTAAAATTAGCATTGCTCTGTGTGATTGTTGCTTTTCATTTGCAATATTTTACGAAGCACGCGAAGACTTTGCAAATCAGAAACGTTAATTTTATAAAAGTAGCGCAATCTTTAGTTGGTATTATTTTACATGTCACGTTTTGCTAGATTATCATTGTAAACGTAAATGTCACCTAATAATTTCAGCAAATGCATGTGTTGTTTTCACAAAAAATGCGTTAGGTTAACATTTTTATGTTTACTTGCCCGTTTTGTAAATAAAACAGAGATTTTTTCTTTCAGTGCACAGACAATCAAGATTAGATTTTTCATTTGAACTACAAAATGAAAACAAAATATATTTCTGATAATTCCAATCTCATCGTTGTAATAGTGCTTTTTCGTTAAACTGCGTATACGCAAAAAAACAAAATATTTTTGATTGTATGCGGCTATTTACAGAAAATGAATACGTAATCTAAAATTTTACTTTTACATAGGTGAAATATCTCTTTTAGGTTGTCTCTGCTTTTACACACATTTAGTTGCCTGGATGTGAGTTAATAGTGTCTGTATGTACTTAATAAAGACATTTTTATTAATCACTTGTTTTTTGTTTCGCAGTTATTTTGAATAATTTCCAAAAAGTTTAAAAAATCACTCGATCGATTTCGACTTGTTAGGTCATCATCAGGAGTATCTACTGATTTGTAGATACTCCTGATGATGACCTAACAAGTCGAAATCGATCGAGTGATTTTTTAAACTTTTTGGAAATTATTCAAAATAACTGCGAAACAAAAAACAAGTGATTAATAAAAATGTCTTTATTAAGTATTAGTGTGTTTCGCCAAGTGCCTACGGCCAATAGCGTAAAAAGTGTCTGTATGTATATTATAATATATCTGTAGCAACAAAAAATAGTGGCTTAGGTGTGTGTAAGCCTAAAATGATGTAATTGAAATAATCTCTTTATAACGCACATTTCTACAATATAATATGTGTATTTTTAATATGTGTTACTTGTATTTTTTATTTTTAAGACGAAATAGCCGAAACATCCGAAACTGAAGCAATCGAAAATCCAGATTTTAACCAGGATAAAATATGGTTAACCTGTTTCCAGGAGCCATGGTAAACTGTGGGAATCAAGTGGAAAGCAACCAGCTTAGATAGAATTTAATTTAAGGAAATAAAAATAACATCAATTTTGTCAGAATGGCCCGTACTCTCATGTGCGAATGGATATCGACTTGTAAGTTTTATTTAAAAAATATATTTATTTTTTATTTTGGTGATTTTACTTTACTATTTTTCGTTTACATTTTTGATGTGTAAACATGTTTACTCGCGCCTACCAAAAATTTTTGTATTAGAGTAAACTTGTAAATGAAACGGACGGAAATGACGAAATGAGGAAATGACTTGAAAAAAAAGCAACAAACTCCATAAAAACATTTTGTGCGATGTATGGCATGCTTGTATGTATATGTACGAATTACGATTAAAAACACAGTCAACAACTTGTGTACACAGGCGGAAAGTTTTAATCCAAACACATTTTTATTATAGCAATTTCTTTCCAAAAATCAAAAATAAATTGATTTTTTTGTGTGGCAAAGAACACGACACGCGATTGATTTTTTTTTGTTAATGAATCTGTAAAAAATTGACATACGATTTTCAAAATTTTATATTGGCAGTTTATTGTCAACAAATTATCAACACAATTTTTTGTCAAATCAATTATTTTAACACAGTGAAAACGAAAAATAAAATTATTTCCTATGTCAAATGATCACGGCCAACTAGTCGAAAAGTTATAATGTTTATGTTTATATTTTTTGAAGTGTTTATGTTTATATTTTTGACGTGAACATATCTATGTGTTTGTAAACGTCAAAAATAAATCTAACGAAATATTCAGATTTTTCAAAATTGATTGCGATCAAAAAAAAAAATCAATTTTTTTACTTGGAAAGAAATTGCAACGGTATTTCGATCAAAAATTTTTGATTTCAAATCAATTTTTTTGATTTATAAATTAATCTTTTTTTGGAAAGAAATTGCTATTAATTTTGCTGAATTGAAAACAATTTGGTTTTATTTTATATTTTTTTTAAATTCACATACATAAGTACGCTACAACAAGAAAAGGAAAAATTAAAACAAAGCTTAAGAAAATAAAAAAATTAAAACTTAACTTTTAGATTAATCAATGTTGAAACCTTTTGCTTTGATGACTGACTTACATAATCTTGGCATTCTAGCTAACAGCTGTCAGGTTTTTGGCTGAATTTCCTTCCACGCAATTTGTAGTTGGTGTTCCAAATCATTTTCTGACGTAGGACAAGACTTTTGTACTGCCCGGTCTAATTCTCCTCAAAGTGGTTCGATGGTGGATGAATTTTAGGATCCCTAACTGTAAAGGAGCTGCGAGCTGCAAAAAGCGCCAACATACGATATGTGCAGCGAGATTCATTTGGTCGAAAAATCAATTGTTTGCAGAAAGGCAGAGAAAATAGAAAAAACCACGACTATTCTATCTTTGGCTTCTTTATAGATGATAATGGTATTTTCAGAGTCGGTAGCAGGCTGAAGCATTTGGATTGCCATTATAATTATAATTATCAGTCATTCTACCAAAAGCAACACTCATTCAATAAAATGATTATACGTCACATTCATGTACAGAATCTGCACCCTGGTCTATCACTGACGTTTCATCTAATAAGGCAGAACTTTTGGGTAATTGGAGGAATAAGCACCATCCAAAAAATTATAAAAAGAAATGTGTCGTATCTTTCGAAAATAAATCGAGGACTTCCATGCAACTCATGGGGACCTGCCAATAGCGAGATTGAAAGCGGTAAGACCCTTCACATCGTGCGGTGTCGATTATGCAGGCCCAATGTAGCTTGCGTTGAAAAAAGGTAGCGGGGTTAGATTCACCTAGGGCTACATTGCGGTATTTATCTGTATGGTCACAAAGGCTATACACTTGAATGTTGACAGTGTCTTATCACAGATGCTCACCAGCCCATTTGTACAGCGATAATGGTTCAAAGTTTATCGGACCCGCGTGAAAAATTTCATGAGGTTTATAGAATTATGTCTTATAATAAACATAATTCTACCATTGTAGAGCATTTGGCCAAATTTTAAATGCAGTGGCACTTCAATCCACATGTTTTTCCACCTTTTTGGGGGTTTGTCGGAGGCTGCTGTCAAGTCCGTGAAGATACACCTTTCAAAATGATCCGCAAATGCTCACCTTACTTTTGAGGAGACGGTAACCTTATTGAGTCAAATCGAGGCTATTTTAAATGCACGGCCACTTTACGCAGCAGCAAATGATGAATCTTTTCATGTTTTAACTCCAGCTCATTTTTTAATTGGCTCAGCGAATTTTTGTGTACCTGAGGAGGAAATGAATGAAAACATTCAGTTTGGTAAGACTCTCCAGATGGCAATTTATACAGCAACGCATCTAATTATTTTGGGAGAAATTTAGCACAGAATATTTTCACAACCTTCAACAAAGCTTTTTACGCTATTTGCCGTAGGCACTTGGTGAAACACACTTATACTTAATAAACACATTTTTATTAATCACTTATTTTTTGTTTCGCAGAATAGTTGATATTCTGCGAAACAAAAAAGAAGTGATTAATAAAAATGTGGTTATTAAGTACTTCAACAAAGCGTCAATTGCCGAAAATTTTTGGTTGTTTGTTAAAGAAACGTAACTAAAATTAAAACCACAGTTTACCACTCCATGAAAATGTGACTTGGTGTCTTCCGTACCGTACTCATCAAATTGCACGGATTACAAAATCCATAAATGACTTCTCTTGGGCGCGGTATTTATTGGTAACGTTTGGTTGGTCACATTCAGCTTACATTTTGGAAAATATATCAATTTAATTTCCATGCAGGACTTTTCGAAACCATGAATTTTTAACACTAGATCGCCTATCCTCAAACCCTGAAGATAACAACCTCATTAAAAGTCAAAACCACTCATCATCGATGACCTATTTGATGTTAATTTGTCAAAGGCCACCTTAAAAAAAATCATGAAACTTTTGATGTGTAAACATCTTTACTCTCGCCTACCAAAAATTTTTGTATATAGAGTAAGCTTATAAGAAAATAAAAAAATTATGATGACTGACGACTTACATAATCTTGGCATTCCAGCTAACAGCTGACAGGTTTTTGGGTGGATTTCCTTCCACGCAATTTGCAGAGGCCTTTCGTACTGCCCGGTCTAATTCTTCACAAAGTGGCTCGAAGGGGCTAAGATTGAGTGATTGAGGCGGCCATTCCATGATATTTAGTTGTCGACGTCGATATTGCTCGGTTAAAAAATCTGTACATAATCTAGACTTGTGCTTTGGATCGTTGTCCTGCTGTAGTATAAAACAGTTACCGATACAACGTCTTCCCGATGGAATGGTGTTCTTCTCCAATATCTCCTTATACCCGAAACGATGTAGTATTCTTTTCACTTTATCTAGATCTACAACTTTATTATTACCGAAGCAACTTCACATCATTATCGATCCCCCTCCATGTTTAATGGAATGAACATCTCAGACTTCTTTCACACGTTTGCCGATTTTTATTTTCAAACGAAAGACCTCAAACTTGATTCGTCTGTCCAGAGCATATTTTCCCAATCGTAAAGCGACTAAGAAGTATGAGTTGTTGCCCAAATTAAGTGTTTCCGTTTGTTTTATACGCGTAATAGAGGCTTAAGTGCAGTCACACGTCCATAATGCTCGGTAGCTCGCAATCGAGTTTTTACTGTCGTTAGACTGATCTCTTTTTCGCGAGTGGCGTTCAAAAAAGAACAGATTTCTGGCACTGTAAAGTATCTATTTCGCTTACTGATTGTAACAGTAAAATTGTCTTCTCGTTTTATCGTGCATTTGGGTCACCAGATCTTCTGTTTTTTTTTTCTAAAAAATAGGCAAAACATTTCAATACGGAAACCGTGCTTTAAAAATATTTGCGGTGTACACTATTTCCAAAATTTTTAGCTCAACATTAAAATACATACTTACGTGTGAGCTGATATAATGCAGCGAAATTATTTAAACTTCGAAAAAACGACAAAATTGTTTCACTTCAAAAATACCACCGCCAGAGTCTCAGGTCACAGTCACGCAGGGATGCTCAATTCATTTGCTTTTCAAGACCTGGCTGCGCAAAGAGAGATGGTCAGCGGGCTACCGGAAGAGCAATTCCGTCAAAAAATCCATAAAATAAGCATAGTGGACACAAATAATTTGCCGTACGAACTTCTACTTGTCATAGGTCGGCCATACTTTCTCAAAACCAATATTGACGTAACAGATGGACTGGCGAATGGAACTATGGGCTGTCTGAGGTATATTAAATGCAGCCATCCTGACCGGGACAACGAAAACGACGAAATCGTGAACAGTATAAAATGTCAAACGTTGTTTGGTGCCCATTTCTAGAAAAAGCACAACTGTTAATCGAAACAACAATCGGACAATTAATGTTAAGCGTAATAATTTTCCACTCTTAACTGCATGTGTCACCACAATTCACAGGGTGGTACGTATAACGAGATAGTCAGTATATACTCTTACTTTAAAAAATACAGTCAAAAACTTGTGTATATTGCTTTATCGTGAGTAATAAGTGTCGAAGGACTGTTCATCACATCGACTATCGATGATCATGTCTTCTACCACGGACGTAAAAATGGAACCTCAATGAGTCTTCATCAAAATGAGATATCGCGCCTCACTACAAATTGGCTAAGTATAGCTCAGGTTGTAATGGCGAATTTTGTACGAGATAATAAGGGCGTCTGGTTTTTAACATTGCACTGCCATAGTCTCAGGTCACATCACCTCGACCTTACTGATACAGTCACGCAGGGATCCTCAATTTTCTTGCTTCGCAATGACGAGCATGTTAATTTTACTAATTTTGATTGCTGCGTTCAGTTCAAGGGAGATGGTCTGTGGGCTGCTGGATTAGCAATATATAAAAATATAGTAGAACGTATACAGTCACCTCGCATAAGGAAATCATCGTTGGACAAACAACTGGTATGAGCGTAACAACACAACCCATTGATGATATATACACGGCTAAATTTCAGCTACTCAATGGTAATAAGACGCTTTCTCTAGTTGTATTCACCTTGCCAAATAAATCTATCGAAGACATAATGAAGTTCATACATTTCGGCCTTGCTCCGCATATTCTAAAAGAATTTCAAAAATTCTCCAAGGAGACTATCATCTTTTGCCGATGATTATGAGCGGGGATTTCAATATTAATGTTGCTACTCCTCAAGCTGAACCACTTATAAACTTCCTGCGATACGAATTAGATTTGCACATGAACTCAGATCGAAATATATCTATTACGAGATATGGGACGAGGATTGTGCAGTTTTCAATGAAAATTAGAAAAGTTAGAGTCGACAGTATCTGTATCTTATTTATCTACCATAATCCAACTGCGTCGATTATACCGAAAGAGTAATAGAACAATTTAACGATAATAAACAAAAGAAAAACTCTAGTTAGTAAAATTGCATTCCTTCTTCCTTCAAAGTAAACTGTACATCCGCAAAATACGCATGCCATGTTTACACATCTCCTTGAGAGTACTAATGGACTCACTCTTTTTTTTTACTTATAGATCGAATTGATTTTGTAATTCAGTTTCCCAATAAAAAATACTTTGTTTTTATCGAAGTAGCCTAGGATCCAAGGCATGCTGATTAACATCTTAAAGAAAAATATTAAGGACTGTAAAGCATTAGAACGATTAGGAAACCTGAGAAAGCTTGAAAATGGTAAGTTATATGTCCTAATATTGAAAGAAATCCAAATAATTGCATCCCCCTCCCATCCCCCCAGCAGTGTTGTACATCTACGCGTGTATAAATTCCAATTTTTCTTATAAATTTTCAAATGTGTTTTCATAATCTAGATTGTTAATATAAATATTTTATATTTATCTGCGTGGCTATAGGGACTCGTAGATAATATTATGCAATGCGACGCATACTCTGCGCCGTGCAACACTGGATGGTTTAATCTCTTATTATATACACTTTATGATAGTCGTTTTATTTTTATTTAATATTTTTTAATGGAATCATTGAACTATAAATTCAGCATCTAAGACCAAGCGAATTCTGAAATTATTTTGAATAAGTTTATTAATCTCTTTTAAAAATTTTAGAATTTGTTTGCTAATAATAGTGCAAAATTTTCAAATCTAATTTTGTGAACGGCACCTGTCCTTAGGATCGAACACCGTCCCCTGCCCCCAATAATTTCGTTTTTCAGACCAACTCTCTCTCTCTCTCTGGACCTATACATCCCATCAAGGGATTTGGCCGCCTCAAATGAGGTTTCATAATCATAATTTCATTTCGGATAATGAGTGATTAATTCATTGATCCTAAACCAGCCGTGAAATTTTTTCCTTGTCACCGCCGGGAATCGAACCCGGGACCTCCGGTTGCTGGAGCAAGCATGCTGACCACTTTGCCACCGGGGCGGCAGACCCACGCATATAATTAATTCATAGTAATTTCAGACCAACGAATATAATTAATTCATAGTAGAGTAAATTTGGGGTTAATTTTAAAAAATAGTATAGGCGTGAATCGTTGTATTAAAATGTCTTTTGCTTATTTATGTGTAAAACATATTCGGTTGGTCGATAATATGTTTTAAATTCAATGATACATTTTTAGTTGCTTAATAATTATGTTTGTATTTTTTCTGATTTTAAAAAAAACTCGAAATTTTAAAACTGCTCCACTATTGCTTGCCGCCTATCCGTATGGTTGAAAGTCACATAAAAAAAAATCTGGAAGCCATCAATTGAAAATTTAGTGTCCTCGTGCTTGTTGGTACTTTCAAGTATTGCAACATTAGAACAATCGTAACAAAATATTCGAGAAAAATATGCCGATTTTAATTTAACACTTCAGCCATTGATTATTATTTACGAATTAAATCAAATTAAACATTATGCGGTTGCCTACGACAACATATTTTATACTTTTGATAATGTAGTAACTGCCATATATTTTAAATTATTTTTTGTGTTCGATATCAAATATCCCTTTGAATCCTAAAAGTTTTGGTATTTTATTAAAAAAAAAAAATTATAATATTAAAACCAAACTTGACAAAGCAGATCCGAAAGGCATAATTTTAACTTCAAAATTGAACACAAATAATTATGCAATTTATTTTAATTTTAATTTCATTTTGAATTAAGCCTAATAGTTAAATTTCGGAACCGTTACTACATAATACAAATTGTTTGTTAAGCAAACTGAATTAAATTTGTTTGACTCTATAATTTAAAAAATTTAATCTTTTAACGAAAGTTTAATTTTTTTTGTAACTTTTAACTAAAAAAAATAATCTAATGACTTAATATAAAAAATATAACATTTTTCTAATAAAAACTTACATCCATAATTTTTAACTGAAAATTAGTTTTAAATTCCTTATTAAACGAACATTATTTTAGGATGGAAATTGGTTTAAAAATGGATAATTTGGCGTATGTCCTTCTTTAAAACTCGAGGCCACATATTATTAAAAATAATACATATTTTCGTGAACCAATTGAAAATAATAAGAAATGCTTCTTGGCTGTTTTACATTTATTATACACGATCACAATGGTTCCGTTAACTAGGAAAATTTGAATTTTGGGCTGAGTGTATTCGATATAACTGTCAAGAGAATTGTTACTGTCCTATAATGAAAAATATTTTCATTTTTTCGGCTGACATCATTAAAATGTCGTGATATACGATTTTTTTGGGCTGAACAGTTCATACATAACAGAAACTATAGTTTTCGTGTTGCCATTGCGTTTTTTTGAACTGACATTTGGGCCAACTTCACATACATCTATTCAGGCGCGTACGCAGGATGAAGCCATGGGAGGGGGTTTCAGAAAACATATTTTATAAAAAAAATTTTCACTTAATAGAACTAGCTAATATATATTATATTTTATTTTATTTCACTAAAAAACCAAGCGAATTTCTAATTTACGTGAACTTTTTGCTAGTTCATCTAGAACTGCATCAACAGAAACCGCGACATTACGATGAATATTAAGTAACGCTAATCCATTTAGCCTATCTTCATTCGTTGGGTTGCGTAAATACATTTTGAGTCGTCTCAATGTTGAAAAAGATCGTTCACTGCTTGATGTTGTAACTGGTAGTGTTACAAATACTTGAAGTAATTTTCGAACAGTTGAGAAAAGTGATTCGTCGTATGATAAAAATGCAATATGAGCATTTTTTGGTGTATTCGAACAATTTATAGCGCCACCATAGCTTCAGTTCACCAATGCCCACAACTTTGCTGCAGTTTGTAATACTTTTATATTTTTCCAAAAGGATTTTTGCAGATTTTTCGTGCTCCAATGAAAAATTTTGTTCATTATAAATATTTAAAATACTATACATACATACACTACCGCTCAAAAGTGTTAAGGCACTGCGAAAAGCAGCGTATGGTTTATAAACCATATAAAAACTCAGTAAAAATGTGATAATATTTATTGTTTAGGTAAACACGCACATTTACTAATGCTAATATACTAAATAAATGTCAAAATTAAACTGCTTAATTTAAATTGTACTTTCATTTTTGTGACCGCTTCTTGATTGAACAATCGCAGTGCATTGTCGAGGCATTCTCGCAATAAGTTTTGCCAGAGTTTGTGGCGTTATTGAGTTCCAAATTGATTGAAGTTTTGTTCCACATAACAGTAGCTGATGTTGGAGCTGATTCTTTTACTGCCTGCTGCAATTTTTCCTACAGTAACTAAATAGAGGGTTCAAGTCAATGCTCTGGGGAGGCCATTCCATAATTTTAATTGGTCCTTCATCCTCTAAATGGTGAATATAGCCTTTACATAATTTACAGGAATGTTTTGGATCATTATCTTGTTGAAAGATATAATTTTGACTCAAAAGCCGAATTCCTGAAGGTATTGAGTGGTTCTCCAAAATTTGTCGGTACCCTTACTTTCTTAGTATTCCGTCAATTTTCACAACATCGCCTACACTAGTACCAGCAAAATAGTCCCAAATCATCACTGAAAAATCTCCATGCTTTACGGTAGTGACAATACACTCTTTACTGGCATATTCACCTACAGATCTTCTGACGAATAATTGTCTTCGAATACTGAAAATTCAAATTTGGACTCATTCGTCCATAAAACCTTGTTGCAATCGTCTATCGTCCAAAATTCGTCCAAAATTCGTGTATCGGTTTTTTAATTGCAACACGGCCATAGAGTCCGGATTCCTTTAGACGACGTTTAACCGTAGAAACACTAACTAGTTTTGGGTGACCAACATTTACTTCTGCGATTATTTCCGGGGCTGTTTTGTGTCTATTCGTCTTGCTAGTAGTCACTATTCTATGTTCATCAACAGATGTTGTCGCTCTTGATCTTCCACTACGTCTTTTATTAAAAAAACTGTCACTTTCCCGATATTTTTTAACATTACAATCGACCGTAGCGTGGTCTAATTCCATTTTTTTGGCAAAGTAGAAACATATGAAATGGACCGGGAAATGCAATACCAGATAGAGACATGTCTATTAGCTGGAAAAATAGCTTATTTTTTTTTCTTTACGATTTTGCAAAAATATCAGTTTTGTCTTATCTCGAGATAAGCTACTTTACCTTATTGCCACAGAAATATATGTAAAACCAATTACATTAAGGACATTAGAAGATGGTTCAATGTACGTCAAATTACCATTATTTTAATATTATTATAAATTATATATTATTATAAATAAAATAATATAAATAATTTTATGTATAATGCAAGAATAGATTCATTCTTAAATGTGGTATAAACTTTCCCCAATTTGGAATAAAAATATTTGATTTAAGCAAATCCATCAAGTTTTGTTTTCTTAAATCGATGTTAGGTATTCTCAGTTTAGCTGATTTAACCATTGTGTTTTAACAAAATTAAATCTTAAATGAAAACTGAATGTTCTGTTTTGGAACAGAAATTTAGCTGGAAGTGAGATATTATTTTATATTATTGTAAATTTGAAATACTGAAATTGAGAAACTTATTCTTCAAAATAAGATATTAATGTTTCAAACGAAAAATAAATATTTTACAAAAATAGAATATAAAAATCAATCGAAGAAATTATATTTATTAAAAGTATCCATGGATTTCTCAATAACAGATTGCTCGATTTCAATGAATTTAGTAACACTCATCTCAATTCAAGTAAATATATGCTTAGCACACATTCAAACACGAAATTTCTTTGAATCGTTCCGTTCCCGCTTAATATGATTTTACTTTTCTCTCAGTGTAGATTATTATAAAAACAACCAAAAGTATTGGTTACTAGTGGAAGTTTTTAATAGTAGTTTAGTTTCTAATCCATAATTTTTTTCCGAATTGTCCCTGTATGCGATACAAACTTTACAATTATTAATTAAGAAATAGCCGAATTCCCTCCAGTTTAAAATTTAATTATATCATGTAGAATGCGCAGATACCATTTTTTATAAGGGTTGGTTATGAAACGGCCTAGTTTAGTTCAAGAATTTTGTACACAAGTTACTTTAAAATCCCTGATCAATACTACTATCGCAATTCGTATAGAAATGGCGGAGAGACGGAATATTGTTAAATTTCAAAATTTCGTTTACCAACTTCAAGACTTTATTTTCATTAAATCAGCTCTGGAGGCCCCTAGTCCCCACTGTACGTTATGAGCATTGGTATGCTTAATGCTAATTGTCAGTACATTAGTTCGACATATACAGTTATGTATATCTGCCAATCTCTGTGAACGGAGAACTTTGTGGTGACATTTGAGCATAATTCCGATACCTAATCTAACAAAAGCGAATATTAAATGAGCTGGGGAGGACCCTTATACTCACTGTAGCGTAATGAGCATTTGTGTGCTTATTGCTGATTTACAGTATACTAATTAGGCATACATATACCATTATATCTGCTAACCTCTATGAACCGAAATATTAAGGTCGTTGAAAAATTTTCAATCAATTTTATTTGAGGGAAATGTTTTTTTAAATTTCTTAATTTAAAGTGTGGTAAATCTAATATTGTAATCGGTTTTCAACTTAAAATTTGTTTTGTGTACGGGAGATTGTTTTTATTTTCTCGTGATGGAATTTGATTTTCTCCATATATTTTTAATTTTTCGAGCTGAAGAGTAGCGTTGTTCGTCTACGCGTATTTTGGAATTTTCGACGTCTTGACGTCGAAAATTGCTTTTGGTGTTGACAATGTAGACAATAGGCGTAGAATATGTCGAGAATGTAGAGAATTGGTAGATAATTGTAGAATATTATATTGGGTTATGTTTGTACTTGTGTTTTATAATAATACATTAGTATTAATGAAAATAGTATATTAAAATAAGGAATGGCGTTTGTTATAAGTTGGCCGTATGACAATGACAATGCACTAGCATTGCCCGTATTAATTTTATTACTTAAGACAAAGTTTAATTGTTGATGAATTCAGAATAAATTAAATTGAGGATTGTTTGGCTATTAAGCATACATTACAAGTTCAACCTGAGTTTCGTGTACGCCTCAAGCACAATCGAATTACAATACGATGCCTTAAGCTTACAAATCTATGCTGTTGCTTTGTGCCTAAAACTATGAAACTTAATACAAAAAGTTAATTGTGCAATAAATAAATAGAGATGGCATGAACATTTTTACTTCAGCTTTAGCCACCAATATCGATAGTGCGATAGTTCACATTTCAAGCGGTCTTCCTTCTTGAAGATAAGGCACATCGCTGCCACTTTCAATTCATCAAACTTAACTTCGCTTCGCTATGACGAATGAAAAATATGGTCAAAAGTACGGTTCTATTATGTTTCTCTTTCAAATAACAAGAGTGCTGAATAAGGGAATTCATCGTAAGTGGGATCCTTATAATATTCAGATTTAATGTAGTCTAAAAATTACGCAAATTGCATAATTTAAGAACTTCGGTCTTCCACCATTTGCACTTTTTGATCTACAAATTTGCATTGCTGCTCTAGCGAGTACAGCCTTTTTAGCTTTACTTTACCTATGATTGCAAATCGGTTTGGAATGTCAATATGGGCTATATTCTCTTGCTCAACAGCAAGAGGCTTCTCTCTCCCCTAATCAGCACCACATATTAGAAAAATTTTGTCGGTTGCAGATACAGCATGATGTGTGCGTTACATTCGATATGCTTTTAGAATTGTAATTCATCGACGTTAAGACGTTGTAAATCCAGGAGTATTTAACATAACCAAATAGATATCAGTGTATAGTTAACTAGTCAATTCTGTACCGGTACTATTCGTTCGCTTATCTCATCACAATTGCGGAATACTTCTAGGCTAAATTTAATTATTTAATCATTTCATTTTATTTTACATACATTTGAGTGGTTTCTTAACTGTACAATTTAGCTATTTAAACAATATTTGTTTGAAAATTTGAAAAACTATACAATAAAATAAAATAAAATTATGAATTTTTAGAAACTAACAAGTAGTTTTTAGATAAAAATTCTGATTCATACGATAATATACGATTAATATTAATTATACAAATTATATGACTTGTTTGCAGTTTAATTATAATTATAGAAAAAACCAAAAATTTAATTTTAACTTATCATAATACAGAAATAAAGGTGAACTCAAAGAAACTTAGAATTATATAATTACACAATTATACAAGATTACAACCAACGCTCAATATCAGAAACCTCCATTACACAATATCTAAGGCTATTTGAAAATTTTAGAAATGTAATTAATCTAATCTAATTTTAGATTGGTGCCGATCTAATTACCAAGGGTAGAATAATTGAACAGAAATGGTGCCTTATAATGAAAAAATTTCTTACAACGTTCCTTACTCGTGAAAGGAACTAAACATTCCGAAGAACGCGTATTATAAATTTTAGGCTTAATATACTTCAAATTGCTCGATCTTTTATAAAATATCTTCAATACGTTACAAACATAGTGGTAGAATATTACGTTTCGCAAATAAACAGGAGACTGAATCAGTTCTTTTTTTAAAATGATTTACTCTTATTGCATACTTTTGCATTTTGTCAAGTAAACTAACATTATTTTTGAATGAATCACCCCACGCTGCAATATCGTACTCCAAATGACAATTAATTAAAGGAAAATACAAACAAATTAAAACTTTTTTGGGTCCTATATACGTAAGTTTTAGACTGAGTTCCTTCAAAATGTACGTTTTATAAAATCTAAATATTTTTCCAGCCATAAACCTAAATAGTTGTAATTATCTACCCTTTTAAGATCAGCCCAAGCATTTTTACATTGAAAATTAACCAATATGGTTTTCAAATCATTTTAGTCTTGTGTAAGGCGCCCATATAGGAGCAGACAAACCTCTAATAAAAGTAAAACGCGATAATCGAAGAAACATTTGCACAACATGGGTGAATGGTGACAAACCGCTGAATCATAATGCGAAAGATCAAAGAGTGGTATCACACAAACTTACGAAAGAAAGTCTCATGTTTCCAGAATTGTTGTCGCAGTCGTCTTTCCTATAGAGTATGTTATTACTGTAAATCACCAGAAATCATCATAACTTCCGTTCTAAATGCCATTAAGACATTCTGTAAAGTGATCTGAACTTGTCAATACATCCTTTACAACTTTCATAAGTATCGATCCGATCTGAGTCAATTTTGCATTTACTCATATAGAGTATTGTTAATTACAAGAACAACAGAATGTCTTAATTGCATTAAGAATGGAAGTTATAATGATTTCTGGTGACTTTCAATAATGACCCGACTCAGATCGGATCGACACTTATGAAAGTTGTAAAGGATGCATTGACAAGTTCAAATCAATTTACAGAATTTCTTAATTGCATTTAGAACGGAAGTTGTGATGATTTCTGGTGATTTTCAGTAATAACAATACTCCATATGAATATAGGCACAATTGACTCGTAATAGGAACAATTACATAACTCAGATCGGACAGACACTTATGAAAGTTGTAAATAAGTTGAATCTTAACATCGTAACAGTTCAATTTCATTAACAATTATCAGTGGCACTATTCTGGTAATTCCCCTGGAATATGGGACTGGAGAAAGAATATAAATTCTATTTAAATAATTTTATTTGGCATACTAAGGTAAAAAGTTAGTGGCAATTTTTCTGAAAACAAAATAAAATTGGGAATAACTTTTCCTGATAATTTTGCTATGGAAAAATTACTTCCAATTTACAAATATTTACATCACACTTTTTTCTCAGTAGGCCAGAAAAAATTGATTTATAGATAAAAGCTATGTAAAATCTTTCCCTAGTTCCGTATTCCCGGGGAATTACCAGAATAGTGCCACTGTAGGTAAAATAATTTCTAAGTTTTTTATATTCAACGATTTCAGATTTACCTTATAACTATATAGGTCAATGCCCTATTTATATCATAATATCCAAATTTAGGTCACATACTATTAGCTGATTGAAATAAACACTATTCCATTGTATGTATATGTGTATTGTGAAAATTAAAATTTGCATTATCATTTACAACGTCGAATTCACAGCAGTGGGGTCGGTTTTGCCCCAACGAAGTTTCATACGTTGTTACTTATAATTTAAGAGAACAACTTGATATAAACTGCCGGAAGGCTGCACTGCAATGAATGAATCAATAAACAACGACAGCAAGCATATGAATAGGTTTTAGAGCTCTTCGTTTTGATTTCTGAATGTAAATTGTTCCAGCATAATCGACACCAGCCGATAAGAAAGGCCTAAATATGTGACCTGCCTGAATGCTAGCTTGGCTATAATAAATTGAAGAATTGCTGCTGGTTGAAACTCTGTTTCCCACACAAACTTCGAAGGAGCTCGTTGCGGTTCCAATCCCAGGCCAAACAATTGTGGAATCATTCCACAAATATACGGAATTTTCTCTATCAATTAATAATTGTTCGAGGGAAACTCTGTACGTAAAAAAAATCTAACCTGGGACCGTATTCTTGTAATCGATGGAAATTTCGCAAATCGAAATATAGTTTGCTTTGAAATTCTCTATATTATTCTAATTTTTCGCCGGCTTTGATAACAAAACGATTTAATTGATTTGTTTTTTTGGATGAGTTTAGGTCCCCATAATTTTTAAATCTAAAATTTATTCAAAACAGAAACCAAAATTTGGCTTAAATTAAATCTAGACACATTTTGAATCAAAATTTGATTGGAAAGCTACTATTATTTTTAATTAGGCATTATTTATATTTAAAGATTTTGCAATAAACAAGAAAACCAAAGAATAATTAATAAATATTGCTATTGTTTTGTTAATATCTAATGATTATGATTAATTTTCGACATTGTCGACATTATCGACATTGTCGACGTGATTTTATTTAATTTTCGACATACATTGTATACACATTCGACATACATTGTATACACATTGTATATTGTGTAAACAATGTATTAATTGCGTCATGTCGACAATACGGCACAACGCTGCTGAAGAGTCTCGTAATGAATTTAGCGGAGAAACACACCTTGATTGGAAAAGCGTTTTTCGCGATGTTTTTCGGGCCAGCTTCGCTGTACGCTACATAACAAAATAAATTCTTTTTTGTGATAGTGCTGCCACTTGTGCGAGTAGCACAATCTTTTATTTCCCGCTATCTTATACAGCATCTATAATGAGCCTTTAATTATTTGTATGTCAATTGACATACAATGTACGCGAAACAATTGCGTTCTAATTTTGGTTTTGGTCCAACTTAAAATTTGGGTTCTGCTAGCTCTGAAATGGAAAAGTCTAATGCTTTGTCTAGAACGATCGCACCAAAAAAGAAATTAATAGGGCATTTAATTTTTGTAAAATAAATTTTTAATTTTCCAATCGGTTTTAAATACTTTTTTGATATGATAACTTTTCCTAAAGGTAGCAGGACCGATCTTTTTGGATGGAAGCCCAACATTTTGTTGAAAAATAACCACCCCAAACAACACATAAATCTATTAACATTTCAATTAACATTTCAAGCAACATTCCAATCATAAACAAACAATGTTCTAATTTTTCTGTTCTCACGCGCAACACACAAAAACACGTGTACGTAGAAAATTGGAGAAAATCACAAACATTAAAAACAAAAAAAAACCTTACACATGAGAAAAAATGCAATTTCATGCAAATTAAAATCCAAACAAATTATTAAATTTTTGACCCAAAACCCAATTAAAAATTTTTAAAACAATTTAAATGTGTGACACAAAATTTTACGAGTGGAAAACTACCACTCAGCACCATTTCGAAACAAAAACAAAACTAAAAAATAAATAAAGACCTATAGTATATAAGCCAAAATTTTGTAAAATGTTAGTTAGTCCATCAGTAAAATTCTCAATTAATTAAAGTCGAAAGTTATAATGGGTGATTTTTTTGTGGTTAGGATTTTCATGCATTAGTATTTGACAGATCACGCGGGATTTCAGACAAGGTGTCAAAGAGAAAGATGCTCAGTATGCTTTGACATTTCATAATGAATAGACTTACTAACGAGCAACGCTTGCAAATAATAGAATTATATTACAAAAATCAGTGTTCGGTTCGAAAAGTGTTTCGCGATTTACGTCCGATTTATGGTCTACATAATCGACCAAGTGAGCAAACAATTAATGCGATTGTGACCAAGTTTCGCACTCAGTTTACTTTATTGGACATTAAACCAACCACACGAATGCGTACAGTGCGTACAGAAGAGAATATTGCGTCTGTTTCTGAGAGTGTTGCTGAAGACCGTGAAATGTCGATTCGTCGCCGTTCGCAGCAATTGGGTTTGTGTTATTCGACGACATGGAAGATTTTACGCAAAGATCTTGGTGTAAAACCGTATAAAATACAGCTCCTGCAAGAACTGAAGCCGAACGATCTGCCACAACGTCGAATTTTCAGTGAATGGGCCCTAGAAAAGTTGGCAGAAAATCCGCTTTTTTATCGACAAATTTTGTTCAGCGATGAGGCTCATTTCTGGTTGAATGGCTACGTAAATAAGCAAAATTGCCGCATTTGGAGTGAAGAGCAACCAGAAGCCGTTCAAGAACTGCCCATGCATCCCGAAAAATGCACTGTTTGGTGTGGTTTGTACGCTGGTGGAATCATTGGACCGTATTTTTTCAAAGATGCTGTTGGACGCAACGTTACGGTGAATGGCGATCGCTATCGTTCGATGCTAACAAACTTTTTGTTGCCAAAAATGGAAGAACTGAACTTAGTTGACATGTGGTTTCAACAAGATGGCGCTACATGCCACACAGCTCGCGATTCTATGGCCATTTTGAGGGAAAACTTCGGAGAACAATTCATCTCAAGAAATGGCCCGGTAAGTTGGCCACCAAGATCATGCGATTTGACGCCTTTAGACTATTTTTTGTGGGGCTACGTTAAGTCTAAAGTCTACAGAAATAAGCCAGCAACTATTCCAGTTTTGGAAGACAACATTTCCGAAGAAATTCGGGCTATTCCGGCCGAAATGCTCGAAAAAGTTGCCCAAAATTGGACTTTCCGAATGGACCACCTAAGACGCAGCCGCGGTCAACATTTAAATGAAATTATCTTCAAAAAGTAAATGTCATGGACCAATCTAACGTTTCAAATAAAGAACCGATGAGATTTTGCAAATTTTATGCGTTTTTTTTTAAAAAAAAGTTCTCAAGCTCTTAAAAAATCACCCGTTATTAGTTCAATCTCTTAAGAAATATTACAACTCGTAGTGACTATCTTATTTAAAATTTATATATGTAAAGTAAATCTATAAAATCCGTGTGTAAAATACTAAAAGTAAAATTCATTCAATAAAATATAAATTTATAAGTGAATAAGCAATAAAATTGTGAAGTAAATCAATAAAAATATCAAGTTCTTGTGTGTAAAATATTAAAAGAAAAATTCTTGTGTGTAAAAGTTTTATATGTGAAGTATCATCCCAAAAATCTATAAGTAACTCACTCAATAAAATTATATAAGTATTAAAAATAAAAAATTAGTTATCTCGTTATTTTAAATATAGTAATAAATAAAAGTTTATTATAAAAGAATATTTACAAGTGAATTTATTTTAATCAAACCTCGATACAACGATTGACAACGCTTTAGTCAAGACTGTAATCAGGTAAGAATTCAGTATTACATCATAAAATTTATTATATTACATTATATTTTATTATATTATATCATAATACATTCACGATTTAATTACTACATAAATTACTACCAACTAAATAAATACATTTAATAAACAATATTTACAATATTAAATAACATCAAATAACCACAAATATCCATAACACTTACCAACAAACAATATACGATATGATATACCCGTACAATACATACTCTTTATAAATACAATTGTCTTAAATATCAGAAGTTCAAACCATTACACAAAATTTAAATAATTACACACAAAATAATAATAATATAATTTTTTAACTAATCGTCTAATAAGCCTTTAACGAACCATATACCTTGTAATTTTGTGCTGGATCGGTTCTGCTAGCTTTTAGGATGTAGAAAAGCTCATTAATTTGATTGTTGTATATCAATTATTTATCACAGGTACTTTCCTTTATAGCATTCCTATTAAAACGTGTCACCAGACAATATTTTCAATTATATTTTCCAAACACAATAACATCATTGCAATTTTGTCTAAATACAATAAAAATGTAAAAGTTATTGTTGCTCCTGGAAAAACAAAAACACAATATTGTTATTATTATATGAAAATAGAAATTATTAAAAACAAAATTCTTTTGTTTTCAATTTTGACTATGAACAATAAAAATAGAAAATTTTTCAATCGATAACTGATTATTTAAAGTAAACACAATTTGGATTATTGTCATATGTGTTCTCTTCATAGCAGGAACAGAGCTGAGATGGAAAAAGTTTAAACAAAACATTATTTGTTTAACAAATAGAAACTTATTTTATATTTTTCCTTATTAAAATCAATTTTCGTTTTGTTGACAGAATCATGAATATAGAATTTATTATTATTTTGTAAGGATTATCCGAATTTGTTTTGTACATCATAATTATTTTTCCTTTTCATAACTTTTTTTTTTGTGAGAACAACAGTAACTCACACAATTTATTGGAAATTTTTAAAATGAATGGTTCTATTTAAGAACTAAGCAAAGTTGTTCAATAACGTTTCGAAATTTTTATAATTTAACTAGATAACAGAAGAATACAGACAGGAGGCTAGCTGCCTGGAACATTTTTTTATTTAAGGGTAACAAATTAGTGGCACCTACCAAACGGCACAGTGGTTAAAGCTTTAGCGTTTCGATCGGGAGGTACCGGGTTCAATCCCGAATAGGGGGAAGACACAAAAGGGATATTTTATCATCAGATTACGATCTGTAAAGGAAATTAACACAACTGTAATCCCCTGTCGGAGTGCACTACTCATTGTTATGCGTAAATCGGACCTATAGTCGTACGTTCTCGATTTAACTACAGTAAACTGTACCTTAAAAGGTAGGACATTAAAGGCGAACCGCAAAACAAAGTGATCTTGGCCAATTCTAAAATATATGAATAGAGCGCTTACAAAATGCATTCTGGTGTTTCTGAATCGGCAGATGTCCTCTAGTTGCTTAATTTAAATATTCTATCTACAGATTCAACATTGTAAGCACTTTAGTCTGTGTTAACCAAATCTATGTTTTCTGACCTAATACGATATATTTGAAAATTATCTGTGGCATCTTTGTGCACAGATGGCAAGATTTTTTCGTTTCCTAGAATATCTGAGTATCCACGGCCTTTTTATTCTTATTTGTTTCTCGTCTAGGAAACCCAGGCCTGCTAGAGTCAGCATAATGGTGTTTAACTGGAAATTAGTGGTATAATATTAAGGGGTATATCCTCCATCCGGTCGCAAATTAAATATTTGCGATCAGAAATATGGATACTAGATTTATTTTGCCATGCCAATTGCCACATATTTTTTAAATTTAAATTTGTTTTGCGATTTTAAAGTAGAAATACATGAAAAGACTGCGAGCTCGGAAAATGCGTAGCAGTCTTTTCGTGTATTTCTACTTTAAAATCGCAAAACAAATTTAAATTTTAAAAAAATCTTTCAATTAGCATGGCAAAATAAATCTAGTTACCATATTTCTGATCGCAAATATTTAAATTGCGACCGGATGGAGGATATACCCTTAAGTAGTATAATTTGATCTCGTTCGGGTATTCGTAATGTGACCAGTTTGTCGTCCAAAAGGTCCTGTTAGGTTATTGATTTATTAGTTTATTAGTGATACACGAAATGTAAGGGTTCCCACCCACCCTCAGAGTCTCAAATACTTATACCAAAGAGTATGAAAATTTACACAGAGTAACGAAACAGAGGAAAAAATTTCATCAAAAAATGCATGGGTTACGCAATTTAATTGCGTTAAAAACATATTTACGCATTTTTTTTAAAGTAATTTTTGTCGTTTTCTATAAATATCCACGAGTATGACAATAATCAATACTCAAAAAATAAAAAAATGTTGCGTAAGTGTATTGTATGATCAATTTAAATTGCGTAACCCATGCATTTTTTGATGAAATTTTTTCCTCTGCTTCGTTACTCTGTGTAAATTTTTATACTCTGTGCTTATACTTTTTAACATACTAATAATCCATCAAAAGCTTAGCGATTTTTTGCTTCCCTGGCAGGCAGGCAATGGCAACAACCCGGAAAATGATATTATAAAATAAATTGTCTAATGAAGTTGAAGTAAGTAGGAATAGCTACTATTAATAAATATATTTCAATAGACTATTTGCCTAGTGCAATTGTATAGAATTTGAATATTTTTTATGATTTCTTCATATATCTGTTAATTGTCACATACAATTTCCAATTACAGTGTAAACATTTCCAATGGAAATTTAGATTTCACGTATATTGTGCACATTTTTGAAATCCTTGCGCAAATGGGTGATAGTTCATTTTTACCATGTTCACCCAGGGTGCGCGTGTATTAATTAGTTTAGCATGCTGGTTGTGACGTAATTGGTTCCTTATCATTTCTATTAGTGAGTTACCAATCTGAATTGCCAGGCTTATGCGCATTTATTTTTGCAAATGAACATATATCCTCACTCTAACGATAGCGACCGTGCAATTATGAAAAAAGATGTTAACTCCTAAGAGTCCGTTGTCGCACGCAAAAATAAAGAGTTAATGAAATAAGGATTTTCACTCTCCTATAGCCTCTTTAAAATAATGTAGAATAAACGCCTTACGTAATAATGTTAAAAGTTAAAATATATAAACTGAATTAACATGATGAACCTGCCGCAACAAAAAGGAGACTTTTAAATTTTCCTAGATTATAGGAGATTAAAGCCTGAGTTTACCTTATCAATCAAAAGTACTTAAGTAATTTACAACACAAAATTCTAGTTTCAATTCTCATACCGAAATTATTGGTTACTTAACTATCACAGTAATTTTGCAATGTAATATATCTAGCACAAATAATATTCTTTTTTAGATGTGTATCAGTTACTAAAGTTTATCATGATCATATTATTATTTACTTCACAATCACAAGTTTTCTTGACCATATTTTAATATTTTGGTCATCATTTAATATTTTTTACCGTCAACCATCAACTCTCAAAAACAAAAACCCAATCAAAAAAAAACTCGGTATCGAACGATCGTTTATATACAAAATTTTTATTGTCGATCACCTATACCAATATAACATCCAGTTTCCAATATAATCGAACTGTGCGAAAATTATACTAATATTTCCCAGTATTAGATTTTTGTTAACATATTGGATGTAAGTGTTTTATAAGCACGCCTTACACAGACCACCTCAGATTATCCAAAGCTTCAGGTACATTCAGAAATACAACTTAACATACTTTTGCTTTCATTCCTTTACTATGTTGACCATTTTCACCAGTGTCGTCTGTGCATATTTTTTCTCTGAAACCGAACTGGTTATCGCTGTATCTTCTGCTACTCTGGAGTATGTCTCTCAACCTTCCTGTAATCAATTTCCCAAGTAATTTATCTAAGACTAGCAGCAGCATGATTGGCCTGTATATGGGTATCTGGTCACTATATCACTGCAATTTTTTTTGATTATTAGTTAGCCGTTTTTCCACCCAACTAAAAAAGAACATTTTCTCACACAGCAAATAGAATAATCGCCCATGTAACACACAAAAACACGTGTGGGTAGAGGAATTCATAAAAAATAAAATCTAATTACAAATCATATGAACCAAATAAAGGTTTTTAAAAAGTTTTTTTAAATATATTTTATTTTACAGTCCTAGTAGCAGCATAGTAGTAGTGTAAAATCCAAAAACATCCAAACATTTTTCCATCCAAAGATTTTTACATGCAAATTACAACAATATAAACGCCTACGTCATATTTTTTATATGAAGAGAAACAGTAACACCGCGTTAACTAAATCTTCATACAAACTGTATACGTGTATGTATAAACTTATTAAAAATTGATCGTTCAACTGTAATTGAAAAGTTTTCATACTTTTTAGTTAGATGGCAGCACTTTGAAAAAGATTTTCGGTTTTTGTGTATGATACACTTTTTATAGCTTTTCAAATTTGGTTTGTATCTTCACTACTTACAGTTTAAGGGGTATATCCTCCATCCAGTCGCAAATTAAATATTTGCGACCAGAAATATAGTTACTAGATTTATTTTTCCATGCCAATTGCCACATATTTTTTAAATTTAAATTTGTTTTGCGATTTTAAAGTAGAAATACATGAAAAGACTGCGACCTCGGAAAATGCGTAGCAGTCTTTTCGTGTATTTCTACTTTAAAATCGCAAAAAATAATTAATTTTAAAAAATATGTGGCAATTGGCATGGCAAAATAAATCTAGTAACCATATTTCTGATCGCAAATATTTAATTTGCGACCGGATGGAGGATATACCCCTAAATATCAATTAATGTACTATGCCAGAGCAGATTTATTGTCCAAAAATGTTAGAATCTTATATTGTCATCGAAATTAAGTCTACATGCAAACTTTCAGCTCAATTTGGACTATCGCAAGTGGTTGAAAAATTAATTACAAAATTTTACGATACAAACAGAAACACAGAGTGAGGTAATATAAGCGTGGTAAAAAGATTAAAATGCAATTTTATGGAAATCAAAAATAGAAAACTTCCATTCGACACCATTTTGGTAACAAACAAAAACAAACAAAAGTAAGCCGTTATAAAAACGGAAAAATTACAAAAATCGAGATCAAAAGTATTTTCAGTCGTATCAATTAGAAGCAAATTTAAACTGTAATGTCTTAAATTGTAAATTAAAAATTTTCTTGTTAAAATTAAGTAAAATCCTATTCACATGCCGTGAAAAATCAAGTAAAGTTCTATTCATAAAAATCAAAACCTTTTCAGTTAATATATATAATGAGTTTTTATTTCCATTATTAATGTTCAATTACATGATTTAAATTCAGTTTTTAGGGATTAGTTTAATGATAAACTTTACAACTATGATCTTAATTTTTGATATTTAATTAATATTTTTTTTTTTTTAATTTTCTTAATTGTAACAATTTTGTTCTTAATATAATATATTTTATTAGGAAAATTTAACAAAAACCTAACAGTGTATACTTAAAACTAAATTATTAACTAAATAAAAATAAAAAATAAAAATAAGAACAATACAAACAATTAATTTGAGTTGATCAGAATAATACTGTTTCAATGCTGAATAGTATATAGGAATTGGGACTATTTATGAGATCGGAATTATCAAAAGGAATAGTATTAAGAACTAATATCACTGATGAGACAGTTTGGATGCAATCCATAAGTGGCGATTAATAATTCATTCAAGCGACCAATATCAATCATCCAATAATGAAACATTTGATCTATGATGGAGGCGACGAGTTGAATAGTATCTAGGCTTTCCAAAAATAATTTTCAGGCATTTTTTTGTAGAATTTGTAGTTTTTTACGGTTGAAATTTGCGCATTGACTCCATGCTGGAACCCACAGAGAATTGTAGGTCTAATGGTTGATGTTTATAGTAAGAGTTTATTTTTACAAGATAATTTCGGTTTTATATTAATAAGCGAGTACAGTAGTTTAATATGAAGATGGGATTTTAAAATAACTATTTCAATGTGGTTTTTAAAAGTAAATTTTTTGTGAAAAGCAATTCCTTGATATTTTACATGTTTTTGCCATGTTAATCGGGAATTATTAATTTTTAAAACATTGTTATTCGGTAAATATCGGGAAGCTCGTCTTCTAGTAAAAAATATAGCACGAGTTTTACTATCGTTCAGTTTGATGTTCCATTTATTGCAGTACTCAACGAGACCGTCAATGTTTTTTTGGAGGGTACCCACTACTTCATCAGGGCACTTAGATGACGTGTTAATAGCCTTGCTATCCGCATATAATGCGTATTCAGTATCTTCCCTTAAAATACATTGTATATCTGATGTGAAAGTACTATACAAAATAGGAGATAACACACACTGAAAAAAAAACTATTTTCCACATAGATATAATGACTTATCTGCAACATTTTACCGATTTGGAAATAAAATATAGAAGCATGTGTATTAAAATTAACCAAGTTCAATATAAAATATATCTCAAACAGCCTTATTGCGTATCTCGTAAATTTTATTACAGTGAGATATACAAATTTTTACAATAGTAATATTTTTATCTGTTTTGTATATGCATATTTAGCTATTTCAGTTATACAGTTTATGTGTACCAGAAATAAATATTTTAACCCAAGTCCAAATAAAATATGTCGCAGTAAAGCATATTTATTGTTATGTGGGAAATAATTTCTATTTCTAAAAGTTATATATAATTTGTTAATTTTCGTCATAAATATAAAATTTACTAGCTCAATATGCACATGAGAAATATATATCCCGAATTTAAATTTTTTTAAGACGAACTCTAATCAGAGTTCTTCTGGATCAGATTCAGATATAACTGATCTGATCTGACACAAATTTTTGTAATGGTTTTAGGATTGAACCAATGAATTAATGGCAAATATTAAAATCAATTAAAACAAAATGATAAAATGTCATATTCAATTGAGTTATGAAAATATCCAAACTGAATATGTAAGACATGCTAAATGGTTAAAATAAATAATGAATTATAAGATGAATATAAATCTCTGTTTAAAAAATAAATCCTTGTCCAGTTATAATTATATAAAATTGGGAAAATTCTTATATTTGATATCGATATATTTTATTACGAATTTAGTATTTATTTTTAACTTTGAGGAGTATATACCGACCTAAAAGGGATATGTTCATGTCTCTAAACGTTATAAAAATTAAGATATATTTTTCGTTTTTACAGATATAAAATATTCTTGTCCCGAAACGAGATATATTTTATATCTAAAAATCTATATAAAATATAACTCTGTGAGCAATAATTTCTCTCAGTGCAGCATCCTGGGGTATACCACTGGTTACTGACTTTAGAGCAGATACGTCCTTGTTAATGGAGACATAAAAGGATCGATTAGAAATAAAATGTTGAATTAATTTAATCAGATATGAGGGAAAATTTAGTTTGATCATTTTTTATAATAACCCATCATGCTATACTCTGCCAAATGCCTTTTCAATATCAAATAGCACAAGGCCAGTTGACAGTTTATTAGAGATATTGTTTGTAATAGTACTAGACAGTCTTTTTAGTTGCTGAACTGTGGAGTGTTCATTTCGGAAACCGATTTGTTGTCCCGGTAGTATATCTTTGCACATTACAAATTCATTGATTCTTTTATGAATACATCGTTCAAAAAGTTTACTAATTTGGCTAAGATGTCTGATAGGTCTATAACTATTAGCGTTACTTCTGTCTTTGCCAGGTTTAAATATAGGAATTATTCGGGCTGTTTTCCATTTAGTTGGAAAGTTCGATAGCATTATGCATGAGTTGAAAATTTGGGTTAAAAATACTACAGCCTTTAAGCTCTTTCGGATTTATAATTATTGAGCTATTCAATTTATTATGTCCAGAAAAACGAGTGTTGAATTCAGTTAAAGCCGTTGTTACTTTAGAATTATTCAAGTAATTGAATGTTTGGTAATTTTCGAAATTTTCAGCTTAAATATTGCATTTATCACTATTTTTTAATATAGGAGTGTTATTGTGATATAAAGTGGGTATACGTCGTTGACGTTTCCGCAATATCTTAGATAATTTCCACTTTTTATTGGAATTGTTATTATTTTCAATATCTTCTAATAATCTTTGAAACCGTATGTTTCTTAGGTATTGAATTTCACTTTGAATTCTTACGTTTAAGTCCTTAATTACAGTTTTAAGTAGATTATTGCGATTTCTAAGATATTGCCGACGCCTGACGTTTCGTAGTTTCATTAGCATCTTGATGACCAATGATTCGGGTTTTCTCTGTATTCTAATTGGTGATTTAGGTATTGCTATTTCTTTAGCCTCGTACAATGCAATGTATAGACTATCAATAAGTCTGTCAATATCCTCTATTGATAGAATATTTTGAATGCCGGATAAATTTATTTTATTATTAATGAGACTTCTAAATTTGGACCAATCAGAAAGAGCATAATTATTAATACTGGATGTTTTATTAAACTCTATATTGTTTGAATATAACTGAAATAACACTGGGAAATGTTCTGAACTGAGCTCATATTTAGTTCGGAGGTTAGAGATTATATTATTATTATTGGTTATCACAAAGTCTAATACCGAACCATATTCCGAATTGGGAGAAAATACGTAGGTTCTATCGGATTTTCAATAGTAAAATTGTAGTTAATCAATTCCTTATACAGAGCTATTCCAGCCATATTACTTTTAATATTATCCCATAGCCTATGTTTTGCATTGAAGTCGCCACAGATGTAATATGTGGATTGATGGTTGGTTAATATTTTTATGTCACTAATAAAGTCCTTTAGTATTGCATTAGATGTTCCACCCGAAAAATAAGCAGCGATGATTTTATCATTGCCATTGTAAGTACTAATGTTGATACCAATGGCCTCAATTCGTTTCAAATTAAAAGCTGGCAGAGGAGAATGTTTGATTGATTTATGTATAATAATGGCTATTCGCCCATGAATGGTATTTAATCGATCTAATCTATATACTAAAAATTTGGGATGATATAATGTTTTGTCGGGTCTTAGCCAAGTTTCAGTAATAGTAGCTATAAGGATATTATTATTTAAAAGGAAGTTAAAAGTTTCATCAATTTTGTTTGTCAACTAGTAGCACTCCAAATACACAAACTCAACTGCTTCATTATTTGATGTTATGTAAATCATTAATTGAAAGGCGAAAGCATACCTCAAACTGCTCCGTTTTTTTAGTGCACTTTGACAGATTGCATAGTATGTCACTCATCATCAATAACAGTTCAGATTCTGAAAATAGAGCATTATTATTTATTATTCTGTCATTAGTATATGGTTATTTTTATTCACAAGTAATTAAATAATTAAATTAATTAATAATTAAAATAGCAATTTTATTTTTATTTTATATATTTATAAATAAATAATAAAACAGTTAAAAACTTTCATTTATGTGATATAGAATTTTTGCGAAAAACAAAAATTAATAATGAATTACCATTATTATAATACGTTATTTTTATGTTTATTATTGCTACTTAAACTGTCATCACATTGATGGATGTTTTGTTGATTTGAATATGTTGTGCCTTGTTGCTACTTTTATTGAACTTATTCCACTTGTATTGGAGTCGGCCTTAGTTTTGCCAGGGCAATCCTTTAGGTTGTTTATATTTGGAGGTAGGACCTTTCGATCTTGGATGTTTTTAATTTGCCTATTGATATTCACATTTTCTTTGATTATTTTGTATTCTTTTAATTTAGGACAATCTTTGGAAGAACTAATGTGAGCTTCTCCACAGTTGGCACACTTGTAAGTAGCCGGTTCAATGCTCGGTGGTAAGATGGTTAGCACTGCATTTACCACACGTAAAATCTTTATTACAGTGTGACGATCCATGCCCAAACATTTGACAGCGGCGGCATTGAGTTATACTTCTGTTGGTAGTATAGTGTGAAAAACGAACTGCTGTGTGATGAATATGTTTAATTTGGTGAAGTGTTTGCACATTTATGTGTGTATTGTTAAATTTAACCAGAAAATATCGGAACACAGTTTTATTAACCTCTGTGAAGATAGCCCAAATTTCTATCCCCGAAAATCGAAAAAGTTGGTTATGGCAATACTATACATGTTTATGTATACTATTGCGACATTTAATTAAAAATTATAGCAATAAATCTAAATTTTGCAATTTTTTCAGGAAAATTTTGAAGTTCTTTCAAGTTTATTTTACTAAGTTTGACACTTGAAGAATTGAATAAATTGTGGAAAAGTGGGATTTTGGGGGCGGCAGCCCCCGAATTTATTACAACCGAATTTATTACAACAGCCCACACCCACAAAATTCGACTAACAATGTGAACAAATTTAGGGGTATACCTATTTGTTACACAGGATGGAAGTTCGATGCATTATGATCGATTTTTGTAAATATTGTAATATTTTCATGCGTATCCTTTTTTTGTACACAATGAGCTGTTTCATCTTTGGAGGTAGGTTGTTACATTTCTAGCAAGTTCATGACCTATACCCTTTTATTAACCTTACGTAACAATTGTGTGGGTGTTAATATAAACAATTGTTTAAATTTAACTTTGCTTATGTTAAATACTAACACGCACAATTGTGTTTGTCTATACGCACATCCAACCAGCAGAGAATTGTGTTGCACAAGATAATGACCAACATACATAATTGTATTAATTAAGCAACATTGCTCAGAAATCAATCAATTTTTTTTTCTTTGATTTTACTATAAAAATAAGATATACGGTCAATCAAAGGTCAGGAATAATATAACTAATTGTTTATTTACAATATTTACTAAAACATACGAGTTACGTCACCAACACAATTGTGGTCGTTGGTTAGTAAAAACATAAATAATTTTTTTTTGGAAGGAACTTTATTTCAATATCTCAGTTCGTTTTATTACAAAGTGTTTAGCCATTGAAATTAGTGAAAAAAATAAAATTATAAACAAATAAATTCAAATTTATCTATATAATCTAAATTTAAGACTTGACATGAAAGGCTTTAAAGCAGTTTCGGTGTTTGGTCAAGCATAAAAATACCCCACATTTTCGCATTTGCAGCGTGTTCTTCCTATGCATGTCTCCAGCCGGCAGCATCGTGCTGCTTCTAAATCCTCACAAACCGGAAAATGCCTAAAATTATCATATTGTTTCGTATCATTGGGCAATGGCATCGGTTTTGTGGTTTTTGGTGGAGGACCATTTACAGTAATTGTATTGGCTTTATTGCCTTACCATAAAGTTCACTGTATTCTTTTCAATCTCGGCGCTACTCGTCCCAAGAATTAACTAACGCCAGATCTACACAATGCTCAGCCACTTTTACTGCCCACTTTCTGGTCTTTAGAAAGGTATGCAGATATCCGCGCCAGTAGGGATAAAAGACCGAATCCGGCACACTTTTTGCACCATGGCACACTTTTTGTACCCTGGCACACTTTTGGGACAACACCGTCTTTGATAAGTATGATAAGTACTAAATGTATAAAATTGTCGTGGATGAATACTAAATGTACTAAATTGTCTTGGGTTAGTGCTAGATGTACTAAAGTGTATATGATAATTACTAAATGGGTGCGGTCGAATAGTCGGGTAAATCGTTTAGTACAGTAAATTGAAATTTTAGAACATATTTACCTCAAGCAGTGTCCCAATTCTTTGGTAAATATTTGTCGCAAAAACGGCTCGAGGGGTAAAATATAGTGTTTAAAGGGTTCATTTCGGTGGTATATTGGTAACTGCCAAATAATTCTTGTTGTCAAAAGTTTAGAAATTATTCACACAAAAACATGGAGAATTTTAATAATAATGCTTCTTATCCATTATCAGTCTTATTTTGATGATTTGTATATATTATTATTTATCGGATTAGCGATCTATAAAAAATATAATTTTAGATATAAATAACAAATATTTGATAAAAACATTTAAATAAAAAATATTTAATTTAAAAATAACAAGCCATTATGTTTAGTAGGCTTACTTTTTGAATTGGAAACATACGAAAAAAATAAAACGTCAAACGCACAACAACAAAAACTCAATTACCCTGCTATTTAGTACAGTATTTCAATTTACCCTGTACATTGTTAAAAAAAAGGTAAAAAGTGCAGTTTACCCGACTATTCGACCGCAGCCAATGTATAAAATTGGCTTGGGTGATGAGTACTAAACGATCTAAGTTGTGTTGGGTGAGCACTAGATGTACGCCAAGTCATGTGACTCCAAGTGATTGGCGTGTTATATATTTGTAATATGATATACAACATATGTTTCTTTTAAAATTAATTACAAATGCATTAATAATTTTTGTTGTAGTTAGTGTTTCTTAGTTCGCAATCGCTATATTTTTTATATAAGACGAATGATAAGACGAACTTGAAAATGTATCGTAATCGAGATGCACTATTTTTATTTATGTATGAAGTAGAGTAAAATATTTTGTAGGGTATTTGATAACGCAATTGTAGGTCAGTAGTTTATTATAAATTTAGATGTAGAGCAATATTAAATAATTGACACTATAAATATTTACAATATGATACAAAGTTTCTTTTTACAAATTATTTACAAAATGTAGTTGAAATTATCAATTTTATACAAAAAACATATATAAACAACTCTTCTAGAAAAAAAATTTAAATTAGTTAAACTTTTATCTTCTTGAAAGATATAGTGAATACCTCCGTCAAAAATATTTAAATAATTTTAAAAGTTAAAAGAAAGTATAGTGACAAAGTGAAGTTTTTTAAATTCAAAGAAAGTATAGTAAGAAAGTGAAGTTTTTAAAGTTAAAAGAATAGAAACAAAATGAAAATAAAAAACAAAAAATTGAAATTATAAAGTTAAAAAGTTTTACGTGGGAGAGCTGAAATAATCAATTTTATAAAAAAAAAAAACATGCAAAAAGTACGTGCTCATTGTCACATCACTGAGGATTTTAGAGGCGCTGCACATTCTAAGTGTAATTTGAAGTATCAACGTCCTAAGCTTTTACCGGTATTATTTCATAACATGAGCGGATACGACAGCCACTACGTTATAAAGGAATTGGGATATGATAGCCGGCAGATTGAGGTAATACCTACTAGTGAGGAAAATTATATTTCTTTCACCAAAGTCATTAATGAGGATATAAAACAAAGATTTTTGGATACATTTAGATTTACGCCTGCTAGTTTAAGTGATCTCGTTAAGAATCTAACAATCTTTCGTGAAAATAGTAAATTCTACGATGAAGCACACTTCAAACTTCTAGCAAGGAAAGGAGTATTTCCTTATGTTTATGTATTGTCTTGGGAGAAGCTTGAACAATCATGTCTACCACCTATAGAAAAGTTTTATAACATTCTCAATATGACTAATATAACCGATGAAGATTATGAACATGCATGTAACGTGTGGAAAACGTTTCAATTTAAAAATCTAGGTGAATATAGCGATCACTATTTAAAAACTGATGTACTATTACTTGCAGATGTTTTTGAGAGCTTTCGAGATGTAGCAATTAAAACACACAATTTAGATCCAAGTCATTACTTTACGTTGCCTGGATTATCATGGGATGCAATGTTGAAATTTACGAAAATTCGACTAGAATTGTTGGTGGATCACGATCAAATTTTAATGATAGCAGCGGGTATTCGGGGACGAATCTGTACAGTAACTCATCGATACATAAAAGCAAATAATAAACATCTGGATGGTTATGAGACAAGCAAACGATCTGTATACATAAATTATCTGGACTATACCAATTTATATGGAGCTTTGAATGGATTTCTACTGACAATTTCTGTATGAAAAATATGCAATTTTTAACTTTAATGGGGTAGGCAGTTCACAAAATTACCTGTATTTTTATTGTTTTACTATGTATGTGACTAAATAAATAAATAAATTAATTAATAAGTTTCGTGTTATGTGTGTTAGGAACATATGCTATGTGGGATGAGAGCATATATTTAAGCCGGGAAGATCAAAAGCTGTTTTTAGTTAAAAATAATCATAAATCGACAACGATTATAAGTCAACCGAGAATTATACAGAATATAAATGTTTTTCCGGAAGAGAGGACCAGAAAAATACAAAAACAATATAAACCAAACCTAATACTTCGAAAAAACAGGGTTTCTCGATATAACACACATATCGAGAGAGCTTTAATAGAGGGTGGTGAGTTTTACGAAAGGGTGGGGTAGAACTCAAGTGATAATATTGGTTGTTATTATTATATATATTTTTTATTGACTCAACTCGAGAGTTGTCTTTTCTTTTTATTTATGATCTCAAAAAATGTTACAAAAAATATAAACTAATAACTTAGATGTTGTGCGTAGCGATTTTAAAAATACAATTCCATATTTTATTTCGTTTTTCTCTACTTTATACTTCGTAATGGAAATTGGTGTCATTTGCTTGGTTTTTTCCATCGTTTGATGCAAATGCAGCAGTTTTGTTGTTATGTTGAAATCCGATTAAAATGTTTGTTCGCTATGTAGATTATCACGTTTCTCGCCATGTGTCTTACTGTTTGATGATTCAGTGCCTCGTGTATGTTGATCGACTGTTTCACGTTGATCGTGAGATTCCGTGTTATATAACACCTCCCCTTTAAGACGGATGTCCGAATTTTTGCGGAATTCTGGCAGACGAGTACAAGTAGGAGATATTAATTTTCTGAATCTAAAGATAAGAATACAAATTACTATTATTATAATAATGGTTAATGTTAATGATGTCTGGCTAGCAATATTGTGGAAATGCATCTTATGATGTTTATCATGTAGCTCCTCGATGTTTTCAATTGTCCAATTATGTATGTTGTGTAGGTTAATTTCTGGCAATACATTTTGTATCTGCACGTCGTTCCATGGTAATTGTTTGAAGATGTTAGTGAATGATTTCGTTGCTTCTACTTGTAGAATTTGGTCATTGACTTGGATAAAACAGGATGTAAGCGTGATGATCGATGGTTGATTGATTTTGTTCGTGTTTCTCGTATAGTTTGAAGTAAATTCCAGTGTTTTCTCTCCCGGTGATATGAAAAAGTTTGTTTCGTCTATGTTTACTATAATGACATCTGATTTGACCTTGGTGTAGTTGCAAATGGCTTCTTGTAGAATAATAATTGCTGGGACGCAAGTATTAGTTATTGGCAAAAGTTTGTCTTCTTGGCAATAGTATGTGCCATATATAACTTGACATGTGTCTAGTGATTGATATTTATACTGATGGGAATTTAAGATTATATATTTAGGAGGTGTAGGAAATATTAGTTTGTTATTAACTGGAAAGGGGATTACTATGTAGAGTAGGAATGTTGTTATTTGAAATTAAGAATGTTTATTAGGAATATTAACTGTTTATTCTTGTTGATTAAACCTTTTATTTCTAATAAGTTCAAAATTGCTGTTTCGTGTGGGATTGAGATGTTATCATCGTTCAACATGTTTTTGATGTACTGCATTTCGTCATCATTTAATAAGTGTCTGGGTACAATTCTATTTTTTGAAAAAGTTATAGTGTCTAGTAAATCTCCTAAATGTTGGTTTAAATTTTCGATAGTGTGCTCTAGTCTGTATAGTTGCTGGTCGTAGATCATGAGCCTGTTGAATTCACTGAGCTTCCCTATAGTTCTGTGTATCGTCGTATTTATAGTTTTTAAGTTTATTTCTAAATTAGTTCTGAAGTCGTGGATACGAGTTATCATCTGTTGGTTAATTATTACTTGTTTATTGTTGTTTTTCTGAAGTTTGTCTTGAGTCTGTTCCAGTTCATACAGTGCATTTTGAATGTCCTCTAAGTCCCGATTGTCTAGATTTCCAGTAATGTCTTCATTATGGATCCGAGTCCATTGATCAGTCCTCTTTTAGTCCTGTATAGTGGTTTTATTACGTCTAAACTATTTAATAATGTCTGGTATTTTCTCGTTACTATACTCATTTTTGGCTCTAATTCATAATGGTTTCCAGTTTGATTCCAAATACTATCTATATTTGATTTAATGAGAGTTGCATTTTTCTCATACTCTGTTATGTTTACTATATGAATTAACTTCGAGTAACTACTTATTATTATGGCTTTTCCTGGTTTTAATGGAAGCAAACCCTTGTGGTTGCTTAGGTCATGAATTTCTAATTGTTGACTGGTACTCCATTCTGCGAATCTACAAAAATATTGCTTTATTACATATAAATTTATTTACTAGTTTTCAATTTAACTTTCCAATTAAATTTTTCAATTAAATTTTTCAATTCAATTTCAATCCAATTTCAATTCAATTTCAATTCAATTTCAATTCAATTTCAATTCAATTTCAATTCAATTTCAATTCAATTTCAATTCAATTTCAATTCAATTTCAATTCAATTTCAATTCAATTTCAATTCAATTTCAATTCAATTTCAATTCAATTTCAATTCAATTTCAATTCAATTTCAATTCAATTTCAATTCAATTTCAATTCAATTTCAATTCAATTTCAATTCAATTTCAATTCAATTTCAATTCAATTTCAATTCAATTTCAATTCAATTTCAATTCAAGTTCAATTCAATTTCAATTCAATTTCAATTCAATTTCAATTCAATTTCAATTCAATTTCAATTCAATTTCAATTCAATTTCAATTCAATTTCAATTCAATTTCAATTCAATTTCAATTCAATTTCAATTCAATTTCAAAACCCTTGTGGCTTTCAATTCAATTTCAATTCAATTTCAATTCAATTTCAATTCAATTTCAATTCAATTTCAATTCAATTTCAATTCAATTTCAATTCAATTTCAATTCAATTTCAATTCAATTTCAATTCAATTTCAATTCAATTTCAATTCAATTTCAATTCAATTTCAATTCAATTTCAATTCAATTTCAATTCAATTTCAATTCAATTTCAATTCAATTTCAATTCAATTTCAATTCAATTTCAATTCAATTTCAATTCAATTTCAATTCAATTTCAATTCAATTTCAATTCAATTTCAATTCAATTTCAATTCAATTTCAATTCAATTTCAATTCAATTTCAATTCAATTTCAATTCAATTTCAATTCAATTTCAATTCAATTTCAATTCAATTTCAAAACCCTTGTGGCTTTCAATTCAATTTCAATTCAATTTCAATTCAATTTCAATTCAATTTCAATTCAATTTCAATTCAATTTCAATTCAATTTCAATTCAATTTCAATTCAATTTCAATTCAATTTCAATTCAATTTCAATTCAATTTCAATTCAATTTCAATTCAATTTCAATTCAATTTCAATTCAATTTCAATTCAATTTCAATTCAATTTCAATTCAATTTCAATTCAATTTCAATTCAATTTCAATTCAATTTCAATTCAATTTCAATTCAATTTCAATTCAATTTCAATTCAATTTCAATTCAATTTCAATTCAATTTCAATTCAATTTCAATTCAATTTCAAAACCCTTGTGACTTTCAATTCAATTTCAATTCAATTTCAATTCAATTTCAATTCAATTTCAATTCAATTTCAATTCAATTTCAATTCAATTTCAATTCAATTTCAATTCAATTTCAATTCAATTTCAATTCAATTTCAATTCAATTTCAATTCAATTTCAATTCAATTTCAATTCAATTTCAATTCAATTTCAATTCAATTTCAATTCAATTTCAATTCAATTTCAATTCAATTTCAATTCAATTTCAATTCAATTTCAATTCAATTTCAATTCAATTTCAATTCAATTTCAATTCAATTTCAATTCAATTTCAATTCAATTTCAATTCAATTTCAATTCAATTTCAATTCAATTTCAATTCAATTTCAATTCAATTTCAATTCAAGTTCAATTCAATTTCAATTCAATTTCAATTCAATTTCAATTCAATTTCAATTCAATTTCAATTCAATTTCAATTCAATTTCAATTCAATTTCAATTCAATTTCAATTCAATTTCAATTCAATTTCAATTCAATTTCAATTCAATTTCAATTCAATTTCAATTCAATTTCAATTCAATTTCAATTCAATTTCAATTCAATTTCAATTCAATTTCAATTCAATTTCAATTCAATTTCAATTCAATTTCAATTCAATTTCAATTCAATTTCAATTCAATTTCAATTCAATTTCAATTCAATTTCAATTCAATTTCAACAAAATTAATTGGTTTTGTTACTATTCCAAGCTTGTTTCTTGAGCCACACAATTGTGTGAATTGGTTAAACAGTGTAGAGAAAAACTACTTCGTTATGGTTAATAAAGGGATACAGAGAAATATTGTTTTAAAAAGGTTCACTCTTTAAAGGCCTATTTTGGGGATTGAAGTAACCCAGAATACACATATTTGAAATAGTTGCCCTCATTTGGGGTAGTCTTCCAAGTGTTTAACTATTCCATTTTATTGACCTTAATTTGTAGAAAAAATTGCAGTACCACCCCCCAAAACTGCGGTGTGACGAAAAATACGGTTTTTAAAGATTTCACCACTCAGGGGTAGTTTTTTGGGGGCTTGAACTATGCCGAAATGTTGTAATAAATTTGTAAAAATATTCTAGGGCCATTTTAGGCTTTATACCACTTTATTAGAAAGGCAAGGACACAATAAATTCTCCTGACCCAAAGATTGTACAAAATCTTTCAAATTGGTCAAATTTTCTCATGCCGCTGCCACTCTTTTGCAACATTCGTTAAACGATATTCACTTCAATACAACTATCGACTCATGAAATCTAGCAAAATCGAGTCTTATAGAAATATATTGCAGCAGGAGAAATCTAGAGATGTTTATCTTGCGTAGCAGCACTTTGCAACGAATCTAGCAAGTTAGTAATGAGCACTAATAACGTCCTTCAAACGTGGCGGTGTAATTTTTCATCTCTTTAAAATCGAACTGCATTTCTATCTGCTATCAACTGTAAAATAACTCCTCCATCTCTATTATCGTACGATGAAGTTCACAGTGTCATGCGAAAAATTAAAAATGGCAAGGGATATCCTTTACGTAACTATGTTTTTTACTTTTAATGGGAGCATACAAGAAAAAACGGGAGAAGGATGTTTTGTATTATTTGGGTATCCTTTTAAAATTGGTATCTATGAGCAAATTATTGATAACAGATTCAAATTGCAAGGTGAAAGCCTCTCAACTAACATCAGTTGTATAGCAAGCTTTGTACCAGTACATTTCCATATTACTTTAAAAATCGATCAGCTCGCTCGAATAACTTATTTCTGGTAGGGAAATTGTTAAATGCCTCTTACTACGCGCAAGCTAATTCTCAGGATATTGTGTGCGAATATCAAATGATAAATGGCTGAATAGCGCCGCATGCCAAATATTTATGCGAATGAACAAGATTTAAAACCATTGTAACCAAACCTAACCTGTCTCAATCACACTTAAATTCACAAGAAGGAAATTCAAATTCAAATATTTAAATTTGCACTTTTGAATGCACGTTTAAATTTTTGATTAAAACGTATCATTCAAAAGTGCTTTGTGTTTTATTTTTCGGTGGTTTCCGCTCAATATACATTATAATTTAATAATTTAAGCATATCATTTACACATCCTGTGTATATCATGCACATTCCAATTTCGGCAAACATATTCAACATTTCGGTATAAAGGAAACCAAAAAGATGAAATAAAAAAAAACCGAACATGAAAATTAAATTAAGAATAGGAGAGTGTCTGAAGACAACGACAACGACGACGACAACGATGATTTAAAAAAAGTAGGAAATTAAATTAAATTAAGGCATTGAACCATTTATATTACTGTGTACAGTTTTCAATAAAATAAAAGTAAAAAAACGTCGACGACACAAAAGATAACAACAACAACAGCAACAAAAAACGCCGAAAGATTTATGATGGTGTAAATGTCATATCGTTGTTACTTTATATTTGATGATTTTGTAAAATCGGTTCAAGGAAATAAAAAAAAAGCTCGAAAATCAAATATCAAAATATAGAAATCAATCCTGAAACGAAAGATATGTATATTTTAACAGGAGATTTGTAAAAGATTTATTGTTTTTTGTTTATCAAATAAAACTGGCTTTTGCCATATTCTTCTGCATGTTTTTTTTTTGCAGATATATTTCTATGGCTGGTTTTTATGTGGCAGGAAAGCAAAAATATGTTTGTTCTGTATTTTTGCTTAAAAGCTTTGCCGAATATATCGGGGTTCATGTATACAGAAGAACACACAACAAAAAATTTTGTTTTGTCTTGTAATGAATTACGAGCTTTCCGTTTTTTAATTTTTATTTTTATGTCTGTTCCACGAAATAGTGACGGGAGGAAGTTTGACGAGATTCCGCAATCGAAAGGTACGATAACATACAATTTGAAATTATTGTTCATAAGAGTGTATATGATGTCTATGTCTAGGTGTATCGATTGTTATTTGACACTGGCACTAATATTAATTTCATACGTCTCCACAAGTGAACCAAATGTAGATTATGTGTAAAATATATTTATCGCGCGTGTTATATTCTAAGAGTTTTCGTACCTGAGTAACTGCCAACTGGGTTATCTTAACAATAGCAATTATTATTCGAATAACTATGTACTACATTGTACAAAATTACTTCCCGAAAATGGTGTATGGTTTGAGGTTTACTTACTTAGTGAGCAAATTCAATTCACCAATAAATCTAAATTAGCCTCGTGAATATCATTGTTTTTTATGGCCTAGGTTGACCGTGATGTTTTTTGTGCCTTTATGTTTACCAAACATTCCACCGACCGAGAAACGGCAGGATAACCGAACACCGAGAAGCTAGCAAATTATATTCTCTCCACTAAGGTGGTACCTCAACCGCTCAGTTGGAAAATCCACCCTCTAACAAGGCCGATTCAATAGATTGTGGAGTAAGCCAATCATTGCAATGTTCATTCGGTCGAAATTAAAAAAATATCTAGATCACCACCTAGAAAAACACTGTTCGCGACTCAAAATGTTGAACTACGAAGAAGAGCAAAGAAATCGCTTTAGTTAAAGAAAAGGCTGGAGAAAATTGAAAAAGTCATTGAACCAAGATTATTGAAAGAGGGCCCGCCCTCCAAAACCACTAATGAGCATAGATCAATGCTATACTTATCAAATGAACAGAACACATATAGAATTGTCATTTGAGGCGCAAATGGAGTACCACAGCATGTTCTGAAGACAATTCGTTTATTAAAATATGTGTGTAAATATGATTCCACCCTTTCCTAATAGAAGTACTGCTTAAGTGTACTATAATAAATGAGCCAAACTGGTTTTCTACCTACAGAATGGACCATTTATTGGTTTGTTCATAAATCATAGGCAATGTTAACACTTTTTTGAACGATTTACTTGAAATTTTGACAGCTCCTCAGTCTGATATTCGGCGCCACGAAACAATCTTCTTTTCGCTTGAGGAGCGTTTGGAAATATTGAAAACTTATTGTCAAAGTCAGTGTAGTGTAACCGTGCGAATTTTGAAAAAAAATATGGGTCGTGAACAAGCGGAACTGAAATTGATGGCAAGGAAAATATATGAGAAAGGCTTGCTCTTGAAAGTGGTTCCCGAGATTGAATGGTGCCGCGCCTGAGAGTATTGCGGCAATATCAGTATGATAGAAAAACAAACTTCAAACAAAAATGCTATGGTAATATTTTTTCCAATTCCATATTCCCAAGGAAAGCCAGAATAGGACCACTAGTTTTCGTAATATAGTATGCACGAATTGGCTGTCCTTATGTCTAATAATACAGAAGTCTGAAACAATTACCCATTTTGTCCAAGCATCTCTAAAATTGGTGCTGGAAAATTCCAAAATTACAAAAATTTGTAATAATTCATAATACGAAGGTGGTATTTTGCGTAGACAAGTTCGTGTAGACAAAGCCACGTAGATAAAGCCGCGAAGACACACGTCTTCATACCTGGGTCGTTGTCTACGCCTCTTTGTGTATGTGGGCTTATCTTCATGTCTTTGTCTACATGTACTTCTCTATGCGTCTGGGTCTAGGTGAATTTGTCAACACGGATTTGTCTACATATCGTTGGCTATGAAATAATCTACGCGGCTTTGTCTACGTTTCTTTATCTTGACGGATTTTTCAACATGTTCTTGACTAATTGGTTTTGTCTATGTAGTTTTGTCTACGCGGATTTGTCTACTTTGTCTACACGGATTTGTCTACAAACTTTGTATGCGTCAACACGAATTTATCTAGATGACTTTGACTACGTGGCTTTGTCTACATGTCTTTGTCTAAACGATCTATGCGACTTTGTCTACTCGGATTTGTCTACGCAACTTTGTCTATGTGGCTTTGTCTACATGTCTTTGTCTACGCGAATTAGTGTACGTAGCCTCGTCTACATGTCTCTGTCTACGCGATTTCGTCTACTCATATTGTTTGTCTACTTTGAATACACGAGTTTGTCTACATGTCATTGTCGACGTGTTTATGGGTCTGTGTCTCTGTCTATGCATGTTTGACTACGTGGCTTTGTCTGTACTGCTGTTTTGACTTGTCCTTTGTCTACACTGGTTTGTCTACACGAATTTGTCTACATGTTGTAACGGAATTCTAGTTAATTCAGGTATCAACCCCTACATAATATAAAATTCCCCATCGGCATGCCCTTCGAGGTAACACCTCGAATTATATCATAATTCATGATTAAGTACGATGCCGATATTTCACATTGCTTTTGGGCATACGTTACTCCAATTACGGTATATGTTCGTACTGTGGTTGAATGAACGTAGACCTTAAATAAATGTAACACGATCACTATGTTTGAATCGATAAACGATTTTAAGGTAAATGGTATGGGTAATGAACTCTGCTATGGAAAATAATTAAAAACTGCAATTATCGATCAAATCAAAAAAAAAAAAAATTTCTACATAATATGCAAAATTTTCTTTTTCGCGTGCATCGATTTAACAAAATCGATGTCACGTTATTGTACGTTTTTTTGTTTTTTCGTTATGAGTTTTTGTGATGAGACCACAAAAATTTTCTGCGAAATGAAGTAAAGAGGTACAAACATTTTGTTTGGTAAAAGACAGTCAGTTTTTAGACAGACCAACGCACATAAGCGTTTTAAGTAGTGTTTAGTCCCAAAAATGTCTAGAGCCTAGCAAAATGCACCAAATTGAGTATTTTTTTTTAAAATACTCTTTATGAGATTCTTAAAAGATTCCTCATGAGTATTTTGTCTGAATTTTTTTTGTATGCATAGAAATCAGTACATACTCAGATATTTGTTTAAAAACATTCACTTCTTAACCCTTTGAAACATACATTTTTGTGTTTAATTTTTTTGTCTAAAATTTGGTACACATTGTTTTTTGGGTCGCTACGTTCAAATATGGAGTTAGATTTTCGATATTGACAGTTGACAGCTGTCAATTAGCAGTCAAATCGCTTTCGCTTGTTATAAATCTTGAATTTATTCTCATTTAGTACGTTTCTTGGGTCTGAGTATGTACTGATTTCTATGCATACAAAAAAATTTCCAAACATAATACTCATGAGGGATTTTTTAAAAATCTCATAAAGAGTATTTAAAAAGAAATACTCAATTTGGTGCATTTTGCTAGGCTCTAGACATTTTTGGGACTAAACACCACTTAAACCCCTTATGTGCAACGGTTGGTTGTCTAAGAAGAAAAAAATTGTGTAAGAAAAAGTTTTTTGTCTGTGTTTTCTTTTTCCCTCAAAAATAAATTTTCGTTGCGAGGTGATCTAAACCGTATTGTGGTTAATTTATTGTTGTTTTTTTTCTTTTGTAATTTGTGAGTTGTTCAAGAGATACCAGTTTTAAAAAGTGGTAAGTATGACATCGTTGGACTTGTGATTGGTCCTGAAACGGTGGCAAGGTCCCTCAGCTGCTCTAAGCAGAAGCTAAGAGCGGGAGTTGCGAGAGTAACCCTGCCCATAGGCGGGACACTCCTTTTCTGTTAAGGTCCTCCACCATCTGTTTTGGGAACGCAAGTTCCACGCCGCGCGTTTTTTTTGTGTTTTGTTTTGAAGTGTTATTTAGGTGTGATGGCACCTTAAAAACCTAAATACGCAACCACGGAAGTAAGCCCATTTTCTATATGACATAAAACCAACATTTTCGGGCCTGATACACAATTTCAGCTTTCTTTTTTTTAGTGTTTTTCAATGCGGTAATCTAGGTCATTATCCAATACCCCAAAAAACCCACGCTATGTCCTCTGCCCGACTGAGCTGCGGGAATTTATGCCAAACGGGGTACAGGTGGATAAATGGCAATTCTGTGAACCCGGGTTGGCTTAAGCATAGCTAAAGCTAACCCGTTTCATTGTCATTGTTAACTTGGCTTTGTTTACGTAGTTTTGTTTATACGGAATTGCCAACATGCTTTTGTCTACATTGTCTAAACGGATTTGCCTACATGTGTTTGTGTACGTGGCTTTGTCTACATATGTTTGTCTACTCGGTGAACATGTCTTCGTCTATATAAATTTATCTACATGGATTTGTCTACAAGTCTACTTTCTCTACGCGGCTTTGTCTACGTGTATTTGTCTACGCAATGTCTGCGCGGATTTGTCTACATGTGTTTATCTACTAAGCATTTTCTACGTGGTTTGGTCCATGTGGCTTTGTCTACACGGGTTTGTCTACGTGGCTCTGTCAACGCGGCTTTGTACACATGACTTTATTTACATGTCTGTCTACGTGACTTTTGTCTCTGCGCGTTGTTTACACAAATCTTTTTACATATCTTTATCGACATGGCTTTGTCTATTTTGTTTAAATGGTTTTGTCTAAATATTTTGATCTACACGGATTTGTCTATGTGCTTTGTCTACGCGGCCTTTACCCAGGTTTGTCTACATGACTTTGTCTACTTCTACGTAGCTTTTTGTGTACAGATTTGATTACATTACTTTGTGCAAATGGCATTTTCTACATGGCTTTGTCTACATGGCTTTGTTTACATGCATTAGTCTACGTGATATGCCTACTTGAATATGTCTACATATCTTTATTTATGTGGTTTCTTCTACGCGGTCTTGTCTACGTGGTTTTGTTTACACCGATTTGTTTACATTACTTTGTCATCACGGATTTGTCTATGCAGATTTATCTACATTTCTTTGTCGATATTGCTTTGGCTATGTCATTGTCTACGTGGTTTTGTCTACACTGATTTGTTTACATATCTTTGTCTACGCGAATTTGTCTACGTGAATTTGTCTACATATTTTTGTTTTTCAGGAATTGTCTATGCGGCCTTGCCTACCTGGTTTTGCCTACGCGTTGTCTACGCAAATTTTTCTACATGACTTTGTCGACCTGGCTACGTCTACATGTCTTGATGTACACGGGTTTATCTATTTGACTTTGTCTACAAGGGTAGTTATGGTCAGTAACGTGGTTTTATTCGAGCGAGAGCGACCGACGGGTGGACTACCCAGTGTACAGAAAAATAAAATTCAGATTTACAATTTTTACGATTTTTTTTTATTTCGTCACGACGTTACTTTACAATATTACGGTTTGAAATCTAATCAATTACTGATTTATACAATGCAAGAATAGTTTGCTGAAGGCGAACTATAGTTATGGTTTTATGCTGATTCTTATTATTTATTGCATTAATTTACAATTACCGAGAAATATGCATAATTATGCTGATGAGATATAAAATATACACGTGCATCCATATTTGTGTGGCTTGGTTTTATACTTCGTTTTTTATTACATTACGTTGAACTGTAAGCTATGTGTGTGGCTGGTTTTATATTACGTACATTATGTTGAACGTGTCGATGGATGTCTTGGCTTGGGTTTTGATGTACATAACTGGGTTTGTCTACTTGTAACGTACACGACCACCGCACCGGATTGGACACAAATACATGGGTGAACACTATCGATTAAACAACTTTGAAAGGTCACACACTACAATTTGCTAACTCACCTATTAGAAGGTCACCCGGAAATGCAGCGTATACGTTAACAGAAAATCCATAATTAAATTCCGAAGAGCAGCCATTAGCCCGCTAGCTGATTTCGGTGATGGGCGGGGTACTTCGGATAATAACGGATATATACAGCTGCAAAAAAAAATACAAACAAATGGCGGAAAATCACTGAGAATTTCGTTTACTCAACCCATCTCCCTCCACAAATTAAAAAAACTTAAATCTGGAACATAATTACCGTTTGTTTATTCATAAATAATCTTCAATCTGAGATAAACTTTCATAATACTAAAAATGAGTTAAACTAAGTGATATGAATTTTCTTATATGAATTAGAACCGTACACCGAGGTTCGGAGGTAAACTGACACCCTCGCCAGAAGTAATAAAAGAAAATTATACCGTGACAATTATTCGATACCACACTATATAATACAATATAATATCAATAAAAAAGAAATGTAATTTACAAAACAAACTTACCACTTATAGCTGCCACGATGAAGCGCTTCCCCGCGTAGACATATAAGGTGAGTTTTCTATAGCTGGCACTAAAATATTATATATATCTATACAATGTGGAAAATCGGAAAGTTCGCGTCACTCAATCTATATTGTCACAAATTATATTGGCTTGTGTTTTATCCAAATTGATATCACTTAATATAACAACATCACTAAATATAATAATGATTTTAATCTTTAACTTAAGAACCTAAGTTATCGAACATTAACCTAATATTGGTTATTAATTACGAATTGAAATTGATGACACTTAGTTAAATAAAACTAATCAATTAATTCAGGAGATTTAAATTAAATTATAACAAAATGGCACTAAACTAAAATTATTGATTCACTCGCGCGTGCGTAACAAAAGTTGCTCATAACACATGATTGTACACCTTGCACAAATTTTATAGAGGAAGTCGCCGACCATCCGTACTCTATCCAATGTACTGTATGCTTTTTAGCATGTGGTTGGGTAGCGGTCGTCACCATGCAAAAACCAAATTTTGTTGATTTTGGTTTCTTTTCCAATTTCCCACAACGGAGGGTCTAATGTCCTTGAATAGCCGCAATTTTCGCACCCGCGTGAGTATAATGCGTTTTCGTTGCAATAGCCCTCTTTTCTTTAAGAAACGGTATCTGCTATACGAAAAATAGAAGCCAATTAGATTTCCTAGTAGTAAGTAGAAACAGTTTAGTATTATACCTGCTGTGTTACAACGGAAACCCAAATCCGAAAATAAACGGCCGTTGTAAGTTCAACAAATCACGTATAGTGATGTTTCTAGCTGGCGTTTGGTTAAACTAATTTTAGCCGAAACCACACTTATTTTAGTTTAATTAATGTTATGACACGTTAACAGCTGGCGGTGAACTGATTTAATCGATACTTGGGAAAATGTATGGTAGCAATCGCAATGAAGAGAGGTATATTATTTTTATTTCTAAAGAGATTAAATTTAATGAGAGGCTTCACCATTTGATCTGCATACTTGTACTGGTACATCAATATTAAGCAAATACATCTCATATAAGATTGATTGGGGAAATTGACATTACACTAACAAAGATCAAATGGAACGGTGTGCCAAGAGTAAATTTAATCATTCTTTAAATGTGCACATCATCAATCGTACTTATACACAGATACAAGGTATGATTACGCTGCTCATAATCAATATACCCAAATTGGTTATTGCATTGAGGTCATGTAGTATTTGAGATTATAAAAACTTCAACTTCGATGTATCCGTGAGAGATTTTGGTTTGAATTTTTGGATTGAATAATTAAAATTGCTAGTACCTTCTCACGGTAGTCAAGTACCACAGTGTCTTAATGAACTCGTTCGTTACATACTTTATCTACACGAATTTGTATACACGTCTTTGTCTACACGTAAACAATGATGCGTATACAATTTTTCATAGACAAGTTCGTGTAGACAAAGACACAGACAAATCCGTATACAAATCGGCGTAGACAAAGCAGCGTAGACAAAGGTAGCTTTGCTTATATGTCTTCTCTACGGGGATTGTCTACGCAAATTTGTCTACGTTACGTACATATCTTTGTTTATGTGGATTTGTCTATGCACGTTTGTCTACTTGTCATACTCTACACGGGTTTGTCTATGTGACTTTGTCTACACGGATTTCTCTACATATCATGGCTTCGTCTACGTAGTTTTGTCTACGCAGTTTTCATGTTTTTTTCTACATGTCTTTGTCTACTTTGTCTACACGGATGTGTCTACATGACGTTGTCTACGTGACTTTGACTACATGGCTTGGTGTACACGGCTTTGTCTATGCGTCTTTGGCTTCGCGTCTTTAACTGCGCTTTGTCTACTTGGCTGTATCTACGCGAGTTTGTCTTCGCGCCGTTGTCTACGTGTCTTTGTCTACATTGATTTGTCTTCATGTCCTTATCTATGAATTTGTCTACATTACTGTCTCTACGTGACTTTGTCTACGTGACTTTGTCTACTTGTCTTTGTCTATGAGATTGTGTCTACGTATATTGCTTGTCTTCTTTCTCTACGTGGATTTGTCTTCATATCGTTGTCTACGTCTCAAAGGGTCTTTGTCTACGCGTTCTTGTCTGCTCGGCTTTGTCCACATGTCTTTGTCTACCAGTCTAGATCCCTGCTTTGTCTATTTTCTCTAAACGGATTTATTTACATGACTTTGCCTACGTGGCTTTTCCTACATGTTTTTGTCTACAAATCATTGTTTACGCATTTTGGTCTATGCGTCTTGGTCTAAGCTTTGTCTATTTGCTTTTGTCTTCGCGAAATTGCTTACGAGGCATTGCCTACTTGTCTTTTTCAACGCGGATTTGTCAACGCATATTTATCTACGCGGATTTGTCTACATGGAAATGTCTACGCATCTTTGTATACTGATTTGTATACATGTCTTTGTCAACTATGCTTTGTCTATACGGATTTGTCTACGCGAATTTGTCTATGCATACTGTACATGTCTCAACAAAACAAAATTAAAACCTTACGTTTTTTTTTTCACACTCCCGTTTTTTGTAGTCTCGAACAGTATGGTTTCAAAGAGCACGGAACCAATTAATCGTGTTCTTTGAGGGTTTCCTGTATCCTTTTGATTTCATTTAAATCACCATCATGATGATAGCGTAAACTGAATGTTTCTCTGTCTCTCTCTCTCTCTCTCTCTCTCTCTCTCTCTGGATTTCACATCCCATGAAGGGATTTCGCCGCCTGCACTAAGGCCCTCCATCTATCTCGATCCACCGCACTCGTCCTCCAGTTTCGACATCCTAATGTTCGTAGATCTTGTTCGATGTCGTCACGTAGTCCGGGTCCTCCTCTACGACGCACTCGCGATAAATGTTTTGATCGCAATAATCTTGATTGCGCGTAGAAAACTCCGGCAGCGATTCAGGCTTTTATTTCTGCCTGCATGTCATTCGACGATGTTATAACTGACCCAAGGTATTTAAAATTTTTGACGCCATCAAAATTGTGGTCGCCAATTCCGAGATTTGCCATAGAGATGTTCCTAGGTGTTGCTAAATATTTGTTTTACTGCTGTTCACCTCCAAACCAAGTCTTCTTGCGCAGCGGTCGAGTGGCCCAAAACTGTCTTTGATATCGCCAGGTCTTCGGCCAACAAGCACGATATCATCTGCATATCCAAGAATTGGCCTGACTTATTAAATATACAGCACGAAGTTTCGATATTGCTTTTCCTCATTACGTACTCAAGCGCCAAATTGGACAGCACAGGCGCGAGTGCATCAACCTGTCGAACACCAGATGTTATTTCAAAGGAGTCTGACACAGATCCTTCAATTACGATTCTACATACAGACCCGGACGTTGTTAATTTACACAGAGAAACTAGTTTCTCTGGGATTCCCAGTCATATGAGCGCGTCCTATAGGTTGTCGCGGTTTATACTGTGATACTGTTATGTTGTACTCCCAACATTTTTCCAAGATCATTCTCATGGTGAAACACTGGTCGATCGGTTGGGACGAAAACCACACTGATAGTCGCCAATGATGTTTTCGGCGAAAGGGATGAGTCTGGCAAGTACAACATTAGCCAACACTTTGTAAGCAGTGTTCAATAGAGCTATGCCACGAAAGTTTTCACATTTAAGACGGTCGCCTTTTTTATACAGCGGACATATGAGTGCAGTCTTCCAATTCTCCGGTAAATCTTCTTGGTCCCAAATACATACGATGAGATCGTATAAACTTGGTTCGAGAGTAGAGCCTCCGAATTTGATTAGTTCTGCGGGAATTCCATCGAGACCGGGTGCCTTACCGTTTTTCAATCGACTAATAGCTGCGCCTACTTCGTCTGCTGTGGAATATTCGACAAAGACCTCTTCACCTGGTGGAGCTATTGCTCTAATGGGGGTCACTTCGTCATTCTGATTTAGCGGATTTTGAAAGTAGGTTTGCCATACTGAGAGAACATTAGACACCTTTTTTTCTCAACTCTCCATTCCCGTATTTGATGGCTGTAATTCTTGGGTGGAAATCTTTAGTGAGATTCCTGGCGTTAGCAAAACAGTCCCTTGAGTTTCCTAGTTCCGCTTGGAAGCTGATTTTTTCGATGCATATAATCTCATATGTTCGCGCTTCTTTTGTCGAAGAAATTTAGTCGTGGCTTTCCTAGCACGGATATATTCTGCTAGAGTACTTCTGGTGTTGCGCGCCAACCATTTTTCACGAAACGTTCGTTTATTTTCGACGATCCTTCGACGGATCTTTCGGTTCGATCATCGAACCAATCATTGCGGGGCCTTGGAGGTCTTCTTCCGATGATATTTTGTGCCGCGGTGGTTATGGCTGACTCTATAGCGTGCCACTGCTCCTGGATGTTAGGAGGAGCTTCTTCGTCGTTATTGGGTCGGTCTAAATAATTAGTGACAGCTGATTGGTAACTCTGCAGTGACACTTTTAGCGTCTTTTAGAGCATCGATATTCCATCAAACCGAGTGTTGTTTAAATTAATATTTAGATGATGGTATTAAATGATGGTATTGCCAGCGATAAAAATTATAGTTTTTGGGCCAGAATTTTGGGCCAACTTCACAAACGTGGCAAGTTATATGGGTGATCCTGGAATAATTATTCAATGTGATTCTGATTACTTTGTAATAAATTCTTGTCCAAGAACCAAAATAAGGATTTGTTATAATAAATTGTAATAAATGTGTGACAAATTATGGTGTATGTTTCATTGGGCGGGCTAATTTGGTCGATGCAGTTTTAAAACACTTCAGAATGGACTGTAGCATTAGCAGCAACCGAGTTCCACATGAATTAAAAGAAAGAGCAAAATACTGCATCAAAGACAACAAAGGAAACGTTTTTTGCATCGGATTGTTACTGGAGATGAAAAATGGATTTATTATGAGAATCCAAACACAAAACAATCTTGGATGAAGCTGGTTCATAGCAACCAAAGCGAGATATTCATTGCAATAAGGTTTTGCTCTGTATCAATCAATGGAGTATCTATCAATGGTTCAATAGTGAAACTATCAATGGCGATGTCTACCGACGGCAACTAATACGTTTGAAGCGAGTTATATAGGAAAAGCGACCAGAATGGGTGAATAGACAACAAATTAATTTTTCAGCACGCCAATGCAAAACTATAAGTTGCAAACGTTGTGAAAAATTAATTTAAAGAATATAACTAGGAAGTTCTATTCCACCCGCTTTATTCACTAGACATAGCTCCACCTGAACTCTTTCTTCTATTCTCGCGCAGAGATCGAAAATTGGCTTATTGATTGGTCAGAGAGGAAACCCATACATAGTCTGAAAGATGAGGGAAAGTTGTTAATTTTCTAAACAAGCAAATGTGTTTTATTTTAATAAAAAAGGGCGGAGTCATATTCACACACCATTTATATTAAATTGGACTAATTGTAAAAGATATTAGCATACACAATTTCTGAAATTTTTTAATATAAAATAAACTTGATGGAATTCAGATCACCTTGTTCTAAATTGAACAAATAATTTAGAAAATTAAATAATAATTTACACTGTTAAATTACGTTTAAATGAAATTATTTTTAACGGTCCTACAATTGCATCTATGTTAAGGTAAAGGAATTTTTATGCAAAAATATTTTCTAAAATAATGAGTTAATAAATTACTAAAAATATTAGTTTGCATTTCAAACAAAATTTTGTAGTAAATTTAAGCTGAACCAACTTTGTAGGAAGCAAGTCATTCTACTTAAGATTTATGGATCGTGTGGCCTCAATCAAATTAATTAAAAACTACATTACATTTTTTAGCATTTTTATTTTGTGCACCTTAAGCTAACATCTGTCAACCATTTAATTTGAGTTATAACTGTAAGTTACAAAGCAGAAGTAATAAAATTTCCAATTTATTGCAAAACATGTAAAACTTGGTTTTTGTGTAGTGAAAAGCGTAAAATCATACAAAGTTCAAATGAACTTAACGCTAACAAAATATTAAAAGTTTAAATTCGCTCGTTTTTATATATGTGTTTGAATGAAGCAAATTACTATTTTGTTGCAAAGTATTTTTTTTGTGCTTCCTACTAAAGTAGAATTCCTTATAGTACTGCTGTATATATGTTAGTTAAGAAGAAACTACTCGTATATACGAATAATTTTAGAACTGTATTTCATATTTGTTTGGATAGAAAACTTTTAGTATTATTCAAAATAATTTTCATAGGAATAAAAAACTAATGTCACCCCCGCCTGGCCCCACATGAGAGCACCCTTACACCGGGAAGAAACATGTTTTATGTGTTTCCTAAAAATTTATCGTACATAGTGCAGTAATCTAACGCTTTCGTGAAAATGTTGCTAAATTATACTGCATTATGTACTGTATCAAATCGAATTACATTATTCAAAATTACAAAACGAGATTTAAATCCACAAAGCGCATCACAACAATAAAAAAACCTGTGAACAGCCTCATTCATCTTTCTTTAATACCTTTTACGTAAAACCCATTAAATATTTTAATGCTGAAATAGAAGTAAAAAAAAACTTCTTGATACACAAAATAAAATTTTTTAATCGTATTCGAAATTAAAAAAAAATATTTTATCTGTCTTTTGAGATAAAAAAAAATGAAATTAAAAAGATTTGTTCATCAGACTTCAAAAGAAATTTAATTTTTATCTCAAATATTTAATAAAATAGAAATGATTTGATAATATTGAATAAGAGAGGAAATAAACGAATGGATAATTTATTAAAATATTTATATTTTGTTTGCACTTCCTTTTGTGAACCTAAAGGATGTTCAAATTTTAGGAATATGCTAATGGTATTATTTTGGTTCATGTGGCAGAAATATACAAACATACATTTTCCAAATGAAATCTTTGTTTGAGGTAAAAATATCAGTTACTACAAATACTTTCTAAAATAATTGGACTATATTATATCTCTATATAGTCTGGCTTCTAGTTTGAAAACTCCTAAAACTTCTTAGGGAAAATTGTTGAACCCGTAGCGATCCGTAGTGATACCACAGGATGGTTCATAATAAATGTAATCGCAGTAAAAATATTACCGAGGGCATCGAAAAGTATCCAAAAAGAAGCAACTTTTTGATGTTTCAAATCGGGTAATGTAATGTTCTGATTTCTACTGAGAATTAGGAATTAGTGACGTTTCTCTAGCAGTTGGTAATATTTTATTCCCCAAAGTATATTCTGGCGTTTGAGATTTTTTTTATTGGAAAAAAATAATTCCTTTTAATAGCAGATTCAAACATTTTTAAACATTATTTTTTCTAATAAATTTATATTTTAAACTGAAAGTGTTTTAGTTTATAAATATCTACATAATGAAAGTTTCCACGAAAAATTATTCCCTGTCTGCCAGAATATAAGTTAAGGAAATCCGTTTTTATTTATAAAAAAATCAAATTATGATTCTTTATTATTATTATTATCTTTTTATTTATTGTTTATAACTTTATTTAATGAAACTTTATTTTATTTATACAATTCAAGATACAATTTATTAACACTTTATTAGAATATAATATTATAACTAAGAGGGTTTTCAGGTCTTAACAATTATAAATTTGGATTACAACTAATTCTACTAATCGCAAAATAATGTTAAAGTAGTTTGTCGCAATGTGCGCGATCAGCATTGTCGCGGAAATGGTGTTAACACGCGCTTATGGAAATATTGCAACTCGAGTAACATGCTATTCACTTAACTGTGTGAAACCACTTATGTCACGTGTTAACTCTTCCCCTCTTAAACCATTTGGCTTCTTAAAAAAATTGTGTTTCATAAAATTTTTTCCTGGGTTGAATTGGTTGTCTTGGTAGTTCGGACATCTGTGATACATTTATTTGAATCTCGTTGCAGACTTTGTTCTCTTCTATATTTTGGGATTCCAATTTATCGGGAAGTTCGTTTTTTGTTGTATAAATGATCTTTAATGTTGTCCCCTTTCCATACTATATTACGATGATGACTATAATGATGAAGATGTATGTCGTTCCAAGTCCGATGCCTGTGTATTTTTGGATATCGGATTCGAATGTCAGTAGTTATATTGTTTTGAGGAACGATAATAAAACCTCATTGGAAGTTAAAGAGGATTTTATTTTATTGAAGGCGGTTGTCTCATTTGCAGTGAAGTTTATCTGCTTTGTCTTTGAAAGGGTTTTGGGACACGTTTCCGTCTTCTCCTCTTTAAAGCGAGGTTAAGGGTTTCGTAAGTTTATATTGATATCTTTCATCATTTGTATTGACAGGATCTCTTTGTATTCATTCTCTATCATAGTTGGTTGCAGAATTGCGGAAAGTGCTTGAATCGTTGATCTTTCTTTTGCGACGAGTTTCTTGTCTCCAATGGGCAAGCTCACGTTGGTAAACTTCAGCAAGTAGGTACCGTTTAGACTTTGTGTATCGATGTGTAACACCTATATCGCCGACATACTGATTAAGAAGTATGATGCCCTCTGCTATCTCGTTGACTACAGGTATATGTTGACTGTTGGTTTGGCGACATTTTGATGGACGGCTATTGAGCAAGTTTGGGAGGCACTCTGAGCTACTTATATCTACTACTGTAATGCCACACACTTGTCATGGGAATATCAATATCATACGCGGTGCAATATACTCTGTATTTCGAAAGACAGGCACGCGAAATATTTTCATGAAATTGTATTTTGTAAAATAAACATATTTTATACACCAAAATTTATTGCTTTACGCAACCATAAGTTTTTGACCGAAAACTAGAATTAATTCGTTAACAAAAATAAAATATGTTTATGAGACATTACGAAATATTGATATATAGATGGAAGAAGGGCAGTCAGTAAGTTAGTAACATGGTAGTGACGAGCCAGAAGTAGAGGCTCGATAATGTAATCAAAAATGTAATTGAATAAAAATAAAACTAACAGTTAAAAATTATAAATTGTGTTGATTATTATAAAACAGTTAAAGTGAATTTTACATAAAATATAAAAACTTTTTACATGGCGATCTTGCCGGAAAAGTTAAATGCATATTTGCATAAATACATGCATAAATACATATATATATATGCATATTTCCATAAATTAAAATTATAATTGTCTAATTAAGTGAACAAAAATTAAATAAGATTAAAATTAAAAGTGTTGTTGCAACTGTAAAAAAAAACCCACGAATCTAACCGTTAACAGACTTCTGGTAGCTGTTTCGGTGGTTGGTGCAGCATATTGCCGGCTAGGTAGCAGTGGTCGGTATGGGTTCTTTCCACCGTTTACCAGAAGCTTGATAATGCTGCTCTAAATGTTAGATTTCATTAAGCACACATCCATATTATGTAAAAAAAACAAAATTTCACAAAATTAAACTTAGGTCACTTTCAGCTTTTTTAAAAAACCACACAACTCAGTTTTGTGACCTTCGATCTCTTGGTCACTATTCATAACCCTCGCCTCCATATTATGTTTAATTCCAACAAAATTGGAACCCCCTAAAGCGCTGTTGAAACTTATCCCATCACAGTAAAATAACTTTAATTACACATTATTAACTTCACTTTAATCTATTGTAATAATGAATGAAAACCACACACAACATCCGTATAAAATCAGAAACGCATGAATACCACTTTCTGACACAACTTCTTCAAGCAAACACAAAAGTATAGATCAAACCAGCAAAATCAAACGTAAATTACAAGAACAAAAGTTTAACTATAAATTTTGATTTTTAATAAGCTAATAAATAAATAAATAGTTGTAACATGTTAATAATATAAATAATTATATTATAATATATATTGTAAAATAAATAAATACGTAAAGTAAATATATATGAGTAAATATAATTTTGTTAAATATAATCTAAATTTGGCTTAACATTTTAGCATATTTTTTCTGCGAGCGTAAGTTCGAACCATGGTACTCATTGTGTTAACATGCAACTTATCAATAATAATAATATAAAAATATAATAATGTAACGTAAAAAAATAATAAATATAATCTTAAATATGTTTATTAGACAATGGAAATATTACATGCAACAACCATTTAATATAATCGAGAACTTGAAAGCCGTTTTTTTTGTCGCCACGTTTTTCGCTTCAACCTAATATTGGTTGTACTTATAGCTGGACTTTAACGTTCTTGTTTGTGATAATATATTTTCTTTTTCACGAACACTATTTATCATAATTTGGGTGGCTTATAATAATAAATAAATAAACAAAAATACGCTTACCAAATAAACGGATACTTGTATCGCATGCTACGGCTGTTCAATCCGATCCGTTTCTATAATTTAATGAAATACACAAACACTGATAAGAAAAGAACTCATTTGATTACAAGACCAAAAGCAGAAAATTACCTTGGTAAGCGCGGTCCAGAAAAAATATATAATGGATATCCAGTATCTCCGCTGCTTGGAAATTAAATCCCGACTATATGTAACGCACGATAATAGCACACAAGATAACTTTTCACTAATAATTTTTTCTTTTTATTTTATTTATAATTTATTTGTTTCAAGTAAAACTAATATATTTTAAAATTACAACCTACTCATAAAACAGCTGTATCGAAATTTACTTTATGAGGTCCAGCTTGATAATGAACGATGCAAATATTTATTTAATTTTTCTGTTTTACGTAGGGGTAATTAAAACTGGTTTCCCGACCTGCCTCAATTTGATCTAGTACAATTATATTATATTTTGAAAGAGGTGTGTTGTTGCAATATAAGTAGGTATAGTGCGCCACTAAATCAAATTTATTTATAAATGCAAGGTTGGGATTTGTATGTAGCATTCATAATACTTCGTAAGGGCTATAAAATCAATGTAACACTCGACTGTTACAAATAATAGTAATAATAGTATTATTAGTAATCTAGTAGTAAATGACTCAAAGACAAAATAAAAAAATATTTTTTCGTAAAAATACAGTTTACAAAATAAAGAAGTAGCTATTAAAAAAAAAAATATATTTATGAATATTTCTCGTAAAAATATCAAATTAATAAAAATTTTGTTCAAGTTTTGTTGGTATTCTATATTTGATATAAAAGTAGTACATTTGTAATTTTTTTTATAAAAATATGGGTCATTGTTTAAGAGTATTTGTATTACAAAACAAAAGGTTCATTACCATATTCAGTTCGCATTGTTGCGAAACAACCACCCTAAATAGCATATAGATTTATTACCATTTTAATCTCATAAGCAAACAATTTTCTATTCCCACGCGCAACACACAAAAATACGTGTGCGTAAAGAATTCAAGAAAATTACAAAACATAAAAAATAAACCCGCTAAGAAACCTTACACATGAGAAAAAATGTAATTTCTTGCAAATTACAATTCAAGCAAGTTATTAATTTTCTGACCCAAAACTTAATTAAAATATTTTAAAACAATTTAAATGTGACACAAAATAATTATGAGTGGAAAACTACCACTCAGCACCATTTTGAAACGAAAACAAAAAGTAAAAAGGGCTATAGTATATAAACCAAAAATACAAATCAATACAGTCAGTCACTTCAATTTTAAATTCAGCTAACAATTTAAGTGTTTTCAATCTTTATATGTATTTAAATTATTATCATAAAACAAGTTAATCTTTTGTGAGTGTAAAAATAAGCCACCAAATTATAATCAAAAAACCGGTAGAATTTTAATCCAAGCTCACGAGCCACCAACTGCAGCACACATGGGCACGTTCGGGGAGTTCGTTCGGCGATATTATTATTGGCCGACGTTGGTGAGTGATACGCGAAACTATGTACGCCAGTGTCAAATGTGCAAGCTTACCAAGGCTACGAATACAATCTTAAGAACAAAGATGGGAGAATGCAGGGAGTATGCCAGGCCATTCCAGAAACTTTACCTGGATTTTTTTGGGCCCATACCCTAGATCCAAACGTGGTAACACGTTCATTTTCATAGTATTAGACCATTATTCTAAATTTGTACTGCTTAGACCGCTAAGAGACGCCACGGCGAGCAAAGTAGTGGAATACCTGGAGAAAGACGTATTTCCGGTCTATTCAGTGCCAGAGATGATACATACCGATAATGGCAAACAATTCAAATCGCAGCTGTTTAAAGAATGCCTGGCCAAGTTGGGGATGAAACACATGTTTACTCCCGTGTATTCCCCACAGGCGAATGCTTTGGAGCGCGTAAACAGGTCTGTGCTAGCGAGTTGGAGTATTTAATATTTTAAAAACTATAAATTGTGTTAATTATTATAAAACAGTTAAAGTGAATTTTACTACATTAAATGTAAAAACTTTTTACACTACATTATTTTGGTTACATATTGATAATGAATTAATTGTTCTACAATCTTTACTAATGCCAAGTATTTTATTATGATTTTTCAAAATTTGTTCATAGTCAATTTCAATGATCTTGTTATTTTTTTTAACTACTTTTAACAATAGTTTGTCATAAATTTCAATTGTTGTGAGTGAAATGTAAATGATATAAAGTAGGGATAGATTATTGCTAATGATTTTAATGTTTGCAAAGTTCAAGTCCTTATAGGTAGTTTGATCTCTGAGTCAGATAGGATGAGAGAATTTATTACTCCTACTTTAGCCCAATGTATGGCGTACTTGATGTTAATTATCTCTTAATACATTAGTCTCAATTTGTACTGTATATTTAGGGCTAATTGGTCAGTTAATTTATTCTCCTTGTAGATGGCGTTGGTAATTTCGTTGGTCATTCTAGTAATGTTGTTAATCCTCTCATTATAAAGTTGATTAATAATGACTTGTCTGTTATTGTTTTCAAGTACATTATTCATCTTGTTCTTTATAATCTGGAAGTCTTCATGGTCAGAGGTCCCAGCGATCCATTTCCATGAAGTACCAATGAAATCAAGAGAACATTAGTTTTTATGAATTTTTAGTCCGTCCAGAAGAGTCTGTAGCAGAGTAAGTTCGTGGTGTAAGTAGGGGTACAGGGGATGTACCGTCGTAATCTTGTCCTTGAGTATGGTGTGCATTCTAGTCATGAAATTTTGATGGTTTTCTAATAGTTTGAAATTCCGTTCCTGGAATTTGGTTCTACCCGTGTTAATGGAAATGATTTGAGAGTTCGAGTAGTCCAACATTTGAACCTCACCAACTGCAATATGTAATGTCAATCTGAAATTTGTTGGAAATTAGGACTTGATGTTGCTTTTATGAACAACCTTCTCGGACTCGGTCAACACAGTCGTATTTCTATTTTCTTTTACAATTTCTTTTCTAAACCTATCTGTTAGTTTAGAACCTATTCTCATATTATGTCGTACATAGATAGTCTGTCCCGCTTGATACGATTTGATGGCCTTACATTTTTTATTATGATAATTTATATCTTGTGTTTGTTTTTGTTTTAATTTTTGTATATTTGACAGCCTGGTCTCTTCAAGTTCTTCAGGAGAGGTATTTAGGCCCCGTCCAAAAAGTAGATCTATTGTCTTTTTCTTAGTGCTAAAATGTATCGAATGGTTATATTCGTGTACAGATCTCTCGAGCAGTTCCGTGAAGGATCGTTTCACTCTATCTGCTTTTAGGCACCTCATGATCTCTGATAAGGTAGAATGAATTCTTTCGATCTGGCCATTCACTTCGCTCTTGTAAGCGGGAACTCGAAATACCTTAATATTTAGAGAATCCTCCATCATGGATGTTATGGTGCTTGAGCTCAGGGATGGTTCATTGTCTATTACAACAATTTCAGGGACACCGAAAGAAAAAATAATGTCTCTAAGTGGCGGTCGTATATCTTCTATGGCCCTAGATTTGATTATTTGCATGTGGCGTATTTGGTGAGTTTATCTATGGCTGTGAGTGCTAAATGACCTTCTGTGGAAGAAATGTACATATGCAAAGTGTGTCCTGGGTAGTTAGGTATAGGAGTGGGATTAATTATTTGGTTGTTAGGATGTCGGTCATATTTGTTTTCCCTACATACGTTACATCTCTTAACGAGGAATCTAATTTTCTTGCTCATTCCTGGAAAATAGCAGTCTTGGATAATTTGTACACTATTTTCATCAGCGATACGGTGAGCTCGTTTGTGTGTCAGCAGTATTTTTTCGTCTTGCTTGTCCTGGTTTGTGATGTCTGTTACCATTTTACGATCGTGACGTAACTTATAATTCCTAAAATGTACTGGGTATATTTCTTGAATGATACCCATCACTTCTTCCGTAGTGTTTAAACCGTTTACCGTACCGGGATTTAAATATCTTTTAAATATATTGATGATATCGGTGTTGTTGAAATTTGGTTTTATTATAATATGACGCACATAATTGGGGAAGGGGTTTTGGATTTGGTATGAGTCTTCATTACCTACTTTCAGAATGATCTGATTTCTAAAAGTATTGACGGGAGTTTCGAATAGCGGTATGTGATATGCGCTATCATGCGCTGAGCTTTCATCACTATGTTGCGTGGTGGTCATGGCATTTGTTTCTATAGGAATTGCTACTCGCGAAAGAGCATCTGCTACAACATTAGTTTTGCCCGGTTGGTATTTGAGCTCATAATTATACTCATACCAAATTATCGCTAACATTTCGTTTTCGTTAGCGGCGTGGTTTTCCTCTGTGTTATCTAATGTTCTAGATAAGAATGTAATTGGTCTTCCATTCTGTGAGAGGACGGCACCTAGAGCAAAATTGGATGCGTCCGTGGTGAGTTGAAACTCTTTCTCAAAATTGGGGAACGATAATAAAACCTCATTGGAAGTTAAAGAGGATTTTATTTTCTTGAAGGCGGTTGTCTCATTTGCAGGGAAGTTTATCTGCTTTGTCTTTGAAAGGGTTTTGGACACGTGTCCGTCTTCCCCTCTTAAAAGCGAGGTTATGGGTTTCGCAAGTTTTGCGTAATCCTTAACGAAGCGACGGTAGAATCCCGCCATACCAAGAAAAGATCTGTGTTCCTTTACGGTTCGTGGTATGGGAAAATTTGAGATAACTTTAACCTTTTCTTTATTTGCTTTTATTCCGTCCTTTTTTATCACAAAACCGAGAAATTCTACTTCGTTTTGCAAAAGTTCACACTTGTCAAGTTGAATTTTTAAATTAGCTTTTTCTAGAGTTTCGAATATAACTCTAATGTTATCAAAGTGTTCGTCTTCATTTTTTACTATGTCATCTATACAGACATAGCAATGTTTCCCAATATCGTCACGGAGAATATCATCCAGTGCACGTTGAAATATGGAGGGCGCATTTTTCAGCCCAGATTTTCCGTAATTTAAGGAGAAGGCTGTCTTTTCTATATCAGTCTCTTTCAGTGGGATCTGATGAAACCCACTCTTCAGATCTAAAACGGTAAAGAATTTATTTTCTCCAAGATTGGATAAGATATCGTTTATCTCTGGAACTGGGTATCGATCCGCGATTGTGACTGAATTTAATTTACTATTACCATTCTATATTTTTTCTCTTTGGAAACGTCTTGTTTTTTTTGGGACAATCCATACTGGAGAATTGTATGGCGATCTAGATGGTCTAATTATTCCATCTCGTACCAATTGTTCGAACTGTTTCTCTACCTCTTCTTTTAAACATATAGGGTAGGGATATGGACGCGAGTATACGGGGTCCGAGGTCCGAGCTGGAGGTTCGAATTTCCCCTTTAACGGAAGTCACAAGTGTTAATTTTTCTTCCAGATCCGAAAACAAATTTGGATAATTGCTGTCAATTTTATCCAGCTTCTGTTTTTGCTCAGGATCTAAATGTGTTACTCGTTGTTTGGTATTCAGTATGACATAAAAATACCTACCTGCATCCTGCTGTATCTCATCCTGCAACACATTAAACAACAACAATCATCAAACTAAAAATTAATAATAAGATTAATTTACGCAATCAAATATTTCAATTTATAGTAACTTACCCTTTTGCTCGCATCTAGATGTATTCCTAAATTTAAATATTCATTTCATTATTAAATTATTGCAATTTAGTTTATATAATTCCTAATTTATACTTACTTCATAAAAATTATGTAAACATTCATTCATTTGTCAAAATGTCATATTTATCGCGACACACTCGACAAAAAATGTACTATCAGATTTGGTTGCATACATTCACGTCATTTGTGATGAGTTCGTAATCTTTGGTAAACATGCGTACCAACCTCTGCAATTGATATTGACAAATGGACGAATGGAGAAAAAAAATCTTTATATTTTAGTTCATTCGTTTCGCTTCTACATAAAACCGCAATTCCACTACTGCGGCTTTTTTTTGTGCAGAAAACCAGGAAGAGATGCAATCAAAAATCTCTGTGTGTGAGCGGCGCAACAGGAAAATTTATTATACTTAAATTTTTTGTTGTTGTAGCGATTTGGTTGCCATAACTATAAATAAAAAATACAAATCGAAGTATTTTTTATGGCAACCAAAATGAAAAATACCCCCCACTCTCAGCAAATTTTAGTTTAGTAATATTTTTATGGTGAGCACTTGGCTCATATATTTTATATGTTTGGTGGAGTGTGATATAAATCGCGTTTTCATTATAAATTTGTATTAAAGTTCAAACTAAAATATTTTACAATATTTAATTTTTATTATTTATTCCGTATTACATAATTTTAGTGCATGTGATATTTTTTAGGTTATGTTACAAACGCGGTCAAATATTCCCCTAACTTTTTTATAGGAAAGCGTTTTCTTAGTTTTTAATTATTGAAAGGAAATAATTAAAAAACATAATAAAATGGTGCCTACAAATAATATTTAGGTTTTTTAGTAATGTAGAGAATGAAAATGATTTAACAATAATTTTCATTTTTCAACTAATTTTTGTTATAATTTCGTAGTTGTCAAATATTCCCCTTAAAATTTCACTATGAAATAAATATAGTCTGTCTCTGTCAGATTTTTGATATTATCTCTTTCTGGTTTTCTGCACAAAAATAAAAGCCGCAGTAATGGAATTGCGGCTTAAAACATCATAAATTATACACTAAAATAAAACAAATTAAAATTGAAAAGGTGTAAGTTTTTTTATAAGCGGAAAGTGCGAAACAACTAGGTGTGTTTTTTTATTGAGAAATCAACACACAATATCACACGTAATATCAGGGAAGACTCGCAAGGCCGCTTGCTCTAGCGAAAATTATCTACGCAAACGGATTGCCCCTACACTCGTAGACATATAGTATTTACATGATCAGAGATGTGCTGTTTGAGAGGAATTTTCAGATTATTCCATCAAAGGATTTCAAACTGGGAAGTATAAAGAATTTTAATTTTCTTTGAGGGCCAAACAAGTTTACCATGGCATGGTGTGTAATTTTGACACTGCCTGCCACAGTGTTGGCAACGAATGGTCTCTGGTTCGGAATAGGATTTCTTATGTACTTGGGTTGTATGTAGTTCTTATTCGAACCGGTATCTATTACAAATTTGTATGGGAGTAAAGAGCACCTCAATCTAAACAATTGATATCATCTAATTCTACGGTTTGTGGGGTCTCCTGTTCGTCGAGTTGTTCGGAAAAGTCTTCTTCGTTGGTCAGTTCTGGGAAGTTTTAGGAATTTGTATATTCTAGTAAAGTTTATCTGTAATTTTCGTCATATTCTGTAATCTGTTCTTGATATTACATACTCTTTGGTATTTATTTGGTCGAGGATACTCATGACTTTGATCGGGTGAATTGAAATAAGGTCTTTTTTTCATAAACTGGACATTTTGAGGTCGGTTCGTATAATTAACCTGCTTTGAATGTATGTATGCTTCCATCTACCGACATAGAGGTTGGTTTAGGGAGCGGTTTCGGTGGAAGGAAAGGATGCCCTTACGGATTTTGGTGTGGACGTGGTGTCATTACGTATTGCCAAGTTGGGAAACCGAATTGAGGTCGATTAGGTTGGTGGGTTTGAAACCCGAATGGAGATCGATTGAACAATTGCACTGGTTCGTGATTAGCATAGCTCTGGGGATTATATAATAGCTGTGGGTAGAAAGGTTGTGAATTTCTTTTCGGAATTAAAAGGTGGAGGAATTGGAGGTCTTCGGTGACTATTTTGTGAGCTACTATTGGCATATTGTATTCTGTAGTCTACATTTTGCAATTTCAAACATAATTGTAGAGCTTGTGGTAAATCTGAAGGTTCTAGGATACTTAAAATGCGCGGTAAATTTCTTTTTAGGCCCCTAATGAATGTGTCCAGTGCCTTGTCACGATAGCTTTGGATTAAGTTATCTAGGGATTCTGGTCCCATGCCCATGCAAGACAATTTATTTAGAATTAATGATAAATGCTGATATACCCGCTGATAAAATTCAGGGATCGTTTGATTGCTCTGTACTAACGTCATCATTTGATCCCAATTAAGGGGAGTATTATAAGATTCTAGCGCAACATATGCGTTGCCAACAATTTTATTTCTAATAACACTTAAAATTCCATAATATTTTGGCGTTCCTTTCAAGCTTTCGTAGATCTGTAGAACCCGGTCTACGCTTTTATGCCTTGAGCTAAATTCTCCTGGTCGCCCTGAAAATTCCCTGATACATTTTACTATGTCGGGAATTTTATTGATCTGCAATAATCTCACTTACTATATTTGTGAGTTGTATTAGATCAAATGCATTAGGGGATTTAGCACTCGAAGATGAACTTTGCGTGTTTTCAGGAGGACTCATAATGGTTTAGGTTTACGTATTACGATTAGTGAAATTTACAATAACCTTACTAAACTAGGTTACTAAAACAGTATGATAAACTATTATAATTTAAATTGAGATGAAAATTTACGTTTTAAATCAGATCACTAAACAAATTATAAAAATTTACTGAATTTTATGAATTTAATATTTTTTTTATAGTGAAAGTTTAAATTTTTGTATTGTATAGATCACTAAACAAATTGTGAAAAAATATGTTGAGCTTTCTAAACTTAATAATTTTCTTGATTGTTCTTCGTTTTTGTATTTATCACTACATAGGGTATTAAAATTTTGCTGAATTTTATAAATTTGGTAGTTTAAATATTCTAACTTCTACTTGGAATTTGAGATTTTATAACTTCTTCTTTTAAAATTAATTAAATTATATTTTTGATTTCTAAATTGAATTTTTATTTTTTTTTATTTTAACTTCAACAATTTGCAACGCGCTTATGGAAATATTGCAACTCGAGCAACATGATATTCACTTAACTGTGTGAACCCAGTTATGTCACGTGTTAACTTATACATTTAGAAACGGGAAATACAATTTGGGAATTAGTGTAATTTGTAATTACAGCAAAGTATTTTCCCAATTCCCCGGGAAAACCAGAATAGGGCCTCAGATGATCAAACAGTATGTTTGTTAAATTTGTTTAACTGATACCATTCTAGATAAATAAAAAAACGAAACTTTTTTCTCAGTAATATAATTTTCGCTCATAACTGATTAGATCTTTCAGATGTATTAATGGATGCTGTACAAAAACAAATTTAATCACTATCAATTTTCTATTCATTCGACAAAATTTATCTATCACTGTTTTATCTGTATATATCGTGATACATAGCTAAACATGTCTAGGTAATCAGAGAATGGAAAATTGTAGTACAATTTAGTCTCCAGTGTTAGGTATCAAATGTAATATACCATATAGAGATATATAACTAGGAATACAGACGGAATCAATATCGACAGTTTGTTCTTCTATTCTCATTTTAAATCGATGTTACGTATTAATGTAAATTGTAGATTCTATTATGTGTATCCTTTATTTGTTGTAATTTTGAAATATATATGCTGCAATTTTCAGTTTACGGGGAAAAAATCAATTTCCATTTATTGATTTGATTTAACGGTAAATTTTGTTAAATTTTTCAATTTTTTTTTTGTCTGAACTTCGACATAATAATTTAGTGAAATTGTTTCTGTAATGCACCAGTAATCTATATAAGCAATTTGATTTAGTTATGCAGGATGTGTTTTAAGTTTACATATAGTTATTGCACCAATAATGTGACATACTCGCGCGTGTGTGTTGTTTATTTACTTGGCATTTTGATACCAGATTAGCTAATTAAATCACCACCCGTAATAAAATCTTAGGTATTTTTAAATAGCTCGAGCTTCGCTATAACACGGGACCATAAGGGGACGCTCAGACCTATTTAAGTGAGTAACTTGTTTAGTTCGTCTGAGGATTTTCACGAACTTCGTAAACTTTCCTTATAATGAATTGCGACTGGATATATTATATATATCAGGCGAGGAGGGGTACTAATTTTAGCACTAATGTATGTCCCCTCCGGAATGATTAAATTTTGAAAATACACAATTTTTTCGTATATTTTACTTTTTTTAATTTTCAGCTTTAAAACTCACCCAGTATATAACGGCCTAAAACAACTAAAGAATATAATCTCACAAACTAGAAATATTACTCATCTTGCAATGAACTGACCATCAGGGATTTTCGCAAAAAATTGAAAACTTTTTATTGTGGAAATTCCGGCTCAAAATGATTATAGGTAATGTATATAACATGTTTAGCCCGAAATTATCAGTAGGATGCGTTTGGAAAGAGCGGTTATTGTAAGTTTCGAATTTTGAAATTTCACCACATTTGTAATCGAACTTGGATTGCAGGCGAATGAGGCGACATATTGCAGCAAGTTTAACGTTGATCTGCTCATACTTACATTAATAACCCAAAATAACCGAAACATTCGTAGGTTAGGTTAGGTTAGGTTAGAGTTTCTTCTATCGCACACTTAGACCAATAATGGCCCATTGTGATACCACAGGATCCAATCTCTCCTTATTCCCGCTGAAACCAACCAGAGCTACTGATGTAGCGTAAAATATCTCACACCCCACAGTCCGCGAGTTCAGAAAGGCTGTCCATGTTGTACACACCCAAGTACTTACGTCTTTTGTATGATAGTGCCGGACACGAGCATAAGAAGTGAACTAACGTATCTTCCTCCTCTTCGTCCATACAACTTCTACAAAAGTCATTCGTCTCTAGACCCAGCCTTCTCGCATGTTCCCCAAAAAGGCAGTGTCCTGTCAGTATCCCTACGACCAATCCTAAATCTCGTTTTCCCAGGGATACAAGTGCCTTGGAGCGCCGCAGTTCCAGTTTTGGCCAAACCTGTTTTGCTACCCGGCACGTGAGAGTGTTGGTCAACCTCTCATCTGTCAAGGCGATTGCTTTTTTACTGAGCGTCAATTTGAGCGCTGCTATAGGCCTCCCCAGACCTGCCCTTTCCGGTTGCATCTGGAGAGTCGTACCGTAGAGTCGTACCGTACCTAGCTAGTTCGTCTGCCCTGCAGTTTCCCGTGACGTCCTAGTGACCCAGGGACCCAGATTATCTGGACACTGAAATACTCGCTCATCTCATTAAAGGATGATACGCAATCCAGCGCCACCCGTGACTTCAGAGAAACCGCCTCTAGTGACCTGAGTGCCGCTTGACTGTCCACATAAATTGCGATATCCCTAACAGATACCACGTTATGCTTCAACCATGTTACGATTTCCCCTATCGCCACCACTTCAGCCTGGTACACGCAGCAGTAGTCAGAGAGACAAACAGAAATATTAACATTAAGCTTCTCAGAAGACTCCGGCTCCTACTTTGCCGTCTAGCTTTGAGCCGTCCGTGAAAAATTTCAATGCTTCGTTTTCCAGTATTGATCCGTTCTTTCAGGATTCCCTAGAAGGACAGATGATCCGGAAACCTATATCGAAGCACAACGTTGGTTTAATATAATCTTGGTTCACCAGTTCTTCCCTTTGTGATCTAACTATCGTCGAGTGTCCCGCCTGAAGACACTTCCATGTTGGTGGAGCACAGTCGGATTTGAGTATAAAATCCCCGAAAATGGTGGCCTCTAATGACGATGCTTTTATTTCCACGTTGCCGTATAGTGGACTGTATCTTCTTAAACCGGTTGTCCTGAGGCGTGTATTTATATTCCGCAATTCAGAGCACTCGTGATAAATGTTATACACCGATTTTATTTATTTTAGGATATTTATTTTATTTAATAATTTATTTTTAATTGTACTTGTTGATTTCACAAAGATTTTTCTAACAATAAATTAATTTTTTGGAACATGAATAAATTTGACAAGTTTACTTCCAAATCGAGTTGAAATGTAAGTTCAGTGCGTTGTCCTTATGGTAACGCAGTTTTGTTTCCATATTATACCTCTACTACATTTTTTTGTTCTTGTTGGTAGGCATAGACGTCAAAAATGGAAATTGTAAATAAAACAATTTCTGCATAATTATGGATGTGAGCTAAGTATTTATGATTTATCTTATTAAACTAATTACTAATTAAATACTATATATTTTCAGGTTTGCCCGAATTAATAATAGATTACATGCTAGTGGAATTGTAAGTAAGTTTATACATATTATAAGTTTATATTTACTAATAGAATGTTTCTTCCAGCTGTAGAAGTATGTACAAGCCGAGAGGCTTGTAGTCACATTGGCTGCCATCTGCTTACCAAAAAATTCGATTGGAATTAGATGGAACATAACCTCTAAAGCGCGTGTAGGTGTTGTCCTAAGCGCCCCGCTTATAAGCATACAGGTCAATCTTTGCACCTTCTCCAACATCCTTGTGTAGGTTACCTTTTCCAGAGCTGGCCACCCAAATGGCTATATTAGCCTTATTCACCCTTTCTACATTGTTAGGCTTCCAGCTGAGCTTACTGTCCAAGATTATGCCCAAAAATCTCGCTCTGTCAGCAAAAGCCAGTCTAATGCCGTTCACAGTAGGAGAGCTAACTACCGGAATTTTATATGTCTTAGTAAATAGTACCAGCTCTGTCTTGGACGGATTGATCCCTAATCCGCATTTGCCGGCCCATTTCGTAACGATCAGGAGTGCATTCTACATAACATCCCTAATCGCATCCAGATATTTGCCTGAGACAGCTATTGCTACATCATCTGTATACGCTACACTACAACCCCCATCCCCTCTTTCTCCAGTTCCAACAGCAATCCATTCACCACTGCACTCCAAAGAAAGGAGGACATTACTCCTCCCTGCGGAGTTCCTCTAACTACCCGCCTTCTAATGGTGGACTCCCCCAGTTCCGAGGTAATAATCCTGCTTACCAGCATCTGATTTATCAACCTACTTATAGGATAATCCACCTTCAAAAATGACAATCCTTCCATGATCGCCTCCATTTTTACATTATTGAAGGCACCCTCAATGTCAAGAAATGCTACCATACAATACTCTTGCGAGTAAATTGACTTCTCAATCATGCGTACTAGATTGTGCAGAGCTGTGTCCACCGACTTTACCTTACAGTACGCATGCTGCGACATTGCCCAATTCCTTGGCGCAATTTTTGTTGGAATAAGTACGTCTATCAATCTTTCCATGGTTTTCAACAGAAAGGATGATAGAGTTATAGGCCTCAGGTCCTTTGGATAAGCCTGTAAGCTTTTTCCCGATTTCGGGATAAAAACCACTCTGACCTCCGCCCATTTCCTGGGAATATATACCAATTGCAGACATCCCCTGAAGATAGCCTCCAGCCAGGGGAGGATAACTGCAGAGTTCTTTTTGATCTCTGCTGGTATAATCCGATCCGGGCCCGCCGATTTATAAGGCTTAAAACCCTTCAGTGCCCAAAGGATTCGTTTTCTGTTCACGATGCCATCCCCCTCTGTTAAAGGTGTTCCTCGATGAGCTCCAGGATCCATCGAGTCATCAATGGGTCTCAATGAGAAGCTCCAATGATTCCGCACTTGAAGCTGTCCATAACCCGTCCGGTCTAATTAAGTAACTAGGACTGGTTGGGTTAGTAGATAGAATTTTCCTAAGGCGAGAAGTCTCAGAGACCTCCTCCATTCTACAACAGAAGTCTCCAAGACCCCCTTTGTGCCCTCCTCAACACTTTTTTGTATTTTCTCAGGTCTTCTTTATAGGAATCCCAATCCCGATTTTCCCTGGTGTTCTTATCCTTATTAAAGGCTGTCCTACACGCTCTCCGATAGGTTCCCAACTCCGTGGTCCACCATGTCGGTTTCTGCCTGCCTCTAGGTTTTATCAGTGGACACGCAGCATTAAATGACAGATTGCATGCTTTTGTGACAATATCAACCATGCCATCTAATTCCTCTACTGTCGCCGGAAGTCCAGGAACCTCCAGCGGCAATAGTTCCTTCAACAACTCCCCATATTTGTTCCAGTTTGTCCTTCTGGGATTCCTGAAGGCTTTCCGGGCAACAGGTTTGATGTTGAGGTTATATGTAATATATCGGTGATCTGAGAATGACTGCCCCTTCGCCACTCTCCATCCACTGATCATATCGAAAATTGTTTCTGACGCACAGGTTACATCTAGAACCTCCTGTCAATTTGTAACAATGAATGTTGGTTCTCACCCAATATAGCAAACTACAAGGTTAGTATTTAATAAGTAATCAAAAAATAACTCACCCCTTTCGTTAATGTCTGTGCTTGTGCGTTTGCATCACATCCAAGTATCACACCTACCTTTTTCTGACCTGCTTCCCGGATTTGTTCTCCAAGGTTATCCGGTGGAACCTCCTTCTCGCGATCCATATAGGCTGAGGCTAGCCATAGCTTTTCACAGCCAACCTCAGCGCTCACCGCTGTAACGTCTCCGCTACTAAATTGTGGAAGAAGAAAAATATTCAAATTATTTTTCGCTAAGATACACGATCTGATCTTCTCAGAGTTGCTTGAGTATAGTAATTTATACCCCATACATTCTGAGGCCACAAATCCTGTTATTGTTAATCCAAGGTTCTTGGATTAACACCAAGTCCTCATCTGACTTAGTCAGTCTGAACACGAGAGCTGCCGAGGCAGCCTTCGTGTGATGTAGGTTTATTTGTACAATGCTAACCATTGTAATCTACCTTACTCACCACTTTATGCACTCCCTGCATCAGGATAGTATCATCTGGCTCGTTGGTTTGGTCGCCAACCCTTTCTCGTCGTGTGTTCGACGGGTTGCCCCCATCGGAACTCAGAGAGAGGAGGCTGCCTCCCATCACCAACTTCTCTTCGTCCAAAATATCGGAACAGCTACCCTGGTCGTCCTCAGCCCGCTTGACCGTTTCCTGCCGGATCCGTTCGCCGTCGTCTCCAGGCTGGTCTTTCGCGCCCTTATCGACCTCGTCTTTCCTATAAACTTTAAGAGTGATCGACCCGAAACCGAAGTTGATCACTCTCTTAGATCTAGCAAGGGAAGCCAAGGATTCCTTATTGATCAGCACGATTGCCAATCTAAAGCCTGCCTTGGCCTCCTGCTTCACAATCCCCTATCCTTCTGTTGGAAGATCGGGATTACTGGCCCGGATAATCTCAATGATCTCCTCTGGCTTATCCGGCTCAGTTGGTAACCAGACGCGTGCCCTCGGCCTGCTCGGGATTTCCCCTCTGCTGACTGCTTCAAGCCTCGCGCCCGGCCACACCTCGCCTACCTCGGCCACTGCCCTTTTATAGAGATCGACCGATCTCTGGTCCGAGCACGCAGTTAGCTTAACGCGCCCTTGGTGCCATCCCGCATCTCTGCAGGACGGGGGGATCCTTGATTTTCTCTCAAGATCCGCAAGAAAATGGAGTTTAGTGCATTATACACTACCCTCCACTTCTTCGACGTGATGCTCCCATCTTCCTGACCTTTGTCAATGACAGCTAGCATCAGCACGTGCTCCTTCAGGATTGTACTGAATAATTTCAGTTTCTGCTCCTTAGGAGCACCCGACGTCATGTCTGCTTGCACTTTGGCCCGCTTACTGCTTTCTGCTTCAAGCTCATCCTGGGACCTCTGTCTTTTAGACACAAGGACCCTCTCCGAGCTATCGCAGCCGACTGTTTTCTTAGCCCATGCTACAGATTCTTTCTGCGCAACTGTAAGCTGCACCTCAGGGGTCGCAGTCAGTTTCTCCAGAATTCTAAACGCCGACCGTCTCTCTCTGTACCGTCGCTTTGCTGGGGGAATCTCTCTCGGTCCCCCACTCTTCTGTTTGGCGGTTCCGCTTCCACCTGGCTTCGATGCCATGGTGTTGCTTACCACTGCCTCAGATGAGGGAGCTCTACCTTTCTGGTTAGAGTTACTCCCCTCTATAGCACTTTCCGGTTTTTGGTGGGTACCGGTCCCCTTGTTTTTATTATTTTTTATAAAATCTTCCATTTATTCCCACGAGTATCGGAGAAATACGTTCACCTGCGCAGAGATTCGTATACGCAGGTAAGGCTAAATACAACTGGAGGCCGCCAGGTATCCTGAGGGCTCCGTTTACGACTGGGCTTTGTTAAATGGGCCCCCAGTCTAGTCGATCATCAGCACGGGTCGCATAACACCTTAATCCAGCCCATTGGCTCACCGAGTACCCCGCCTTCCACGCCCACGCCCTATCCAACATCCACTCACTCATTCACCCATCTATATGGATATCCCAAACAAGTGGGACCCATTTCATTCAGGGGGTTACCGTTTATAGGGTTCCCTACTCACTACCTGGAGGCTCGAGATTGCAGGGAGACGTGACGCTCAGTTCACCGTGGTTGTGGTCGATGGTTTTATGGCGCCATCAGTTCGCCTTTCCCTACTGGGTATCACAGGCACTCAGAATTTAGTGAACGGAGGTTCTCCCGTTCTCTAAAAATCTCCTTCCAGCAGAGCTGCAGTTGGGGACGGCTTATTTAATTCACCGCTAACCTACATATCGATACGCTGTTCACAATCCACCACCTTCGACCCCCCCCATAGCTGCCATAATCGGTGACAATAAATTTTATCCGGTCAAAATAAGTAAGGCTAACCATCAGGCATTTTCGCAAAAAATTGAAAACTTTTTATTGTGGAAATTCCGGTTCAAAATGATTATAGGTAATGTATATAACATGTTTAACCCGAAATTACCGGTAGGATGCGTATGGAAAGTGCGGTTATTGTAAGTTTCGAATTTTGAAATTCCACCACATTTGTAATCGTACTTGGATTGCAAGCGAATGAGGCGACATATTGCAGCAAATTTAACGTTGATCTGCTCATACTTACATTAATAACGAAACATTCGTAATCGGTGACAGTAAATTTTATCCGGTCAAAATCAGTAAGGCATCAGTAGTTTCGATTACAAATGTGACTTTATTTCAAAATGCGATACTTGCAATAATCGCACTTTCCATACGCATCCTACTTGTATTTTCGGCCTGAACATGTTATATACATTAAATATAATCATTTTGTAAAAAGTTTTCAATTTTTTGCGAAAATCATAAAATTAATTAATTATTACCAAGATCCGTAATATAATTTTTAATTAATATTATTGCGTAATTTCATACTTTTTTTTACCTCGATTAATATTTCACGAAAAGAAGATTATATACAAAAAATAATTGAATCATTAATTTTATTATGCTGTCATCTATAGCCAAAGATTGGAACCGACAACATAAAATGACTTCATACAGCAACATTTTCCAAGCCGTGACACCGTTAGTACGTAGAGGCGCAGTGCGGCAAGACAAGTTTTGTCAAACCAGAGCTTTCAGTGCTTCATTCAACTTTGAGATGCACTTCTCGAAATAATTAAGTGGTTTCATGGTTGGTAGCTACATGTTGGTAGCTACGTGTTACCAGATCTGTTGTAATTAAAAAGCAAATATTTGATTAACATTTAAGTATATTTGGAAATATCTTAATTTACGCCTCTCGTACCGAAAGGCATTGTTTGGCGGGAAATAAATAAGCACAAATTAAATATGTGTACAGTGTACATTACGTTCCCTATATATGTACATCTATGTATTTACGTACATGTATCTGTAACTTTTAATATTTTCCTTGTGATTTCCTTTCATTTTATATTTTTAAGAAAATACGTGAGCCCATAATGAATTCAATAAAGAAAAACAATCATGATGTTCGTGAGATCTTATACAATATTTCGTCTTCGTGTATAAGTCTTATATGGCAGATAAAGATGTGTTATAATATAAGGAAGATATTGGGGATATACACAGAACAAAACCAAACATATCAAAAATAATGTTTGCTATTTTTTCTGTATTATGTGCCAGTTTCTAATTTTTTTATCCGTTGCTATATTATGTCTGCTTTTATTGATCAAACGTGTCACACATTGGGTGCTAATATACGTACGAATAATGTTAATATTTTGTTGTAATATGAACAATTTAATATTGCATTTTATGATCTAATTTGCTGTTACAATGAAAATAAAAGCGTATATAGATTACAGAAACAAACGGGGGGTGGTAATTTTATAATAAGATAATGTTATGGTGTGGGAACCTAATATACTAAGATTTGATAAACTCGTTCTGTAAATTTTGGTAAGTTGTTAGCGATATAAAATTTCTACTTTATATCGGTAATAAAATATTATTGCGAATTTTAACTACTTTCGCTATTTACTCTTTCTTAAACACTCATCATTATTTGTGAACACTCGTCTACTGAACGAACTCCTTTTATAAATACTGATCATCTAATGCTGTAGAAGATACTCTTTCTCATTGAATAAAATTACCTAACTACTGTGAGGTTCATTAAATAACAAAAGGGTGACGTTGTTGTAAATTTTTATAATAATCTTTAAAATTTTCGAGCTCGATAATATTGCAAATTTACCAATCTTATTTTAGACCATAACTGGTCCACCGGAAGTGGCTGTAACGGAATTCTATTTAATTCCGTTACTAACCTATCCCAAACAAAAAACTAATAATTTTCTTATCTGCATGACCTTGGAGATAATTCTCTAACTATATCTAACTTATGTACCAGTCATGCTACGTTTTCACATTTTCTTTTTGCGTTTATTTACTACAAGGCCATTTAATTAATTCATGTTAGAATTTTTTTTTAATGAGTTTCTGTGGGGTAAGCGTAAAAAGTTTATGCAATTCGACATCTTTACATTTTTCAAGTACACGATAAATGCAAGTGGTTTATTTATGTATAGCGTTGACATATTTACGAATACGTCAACCTATGTGAAAATCAAAACCATCTGTATTTGTTGTTGTACAAACTTCCGCTAGTAGCAAATACGAGCCGGAAATTCACAACATGCGCGGTTTCTAAAAGTTTTCTGGATTGTCATCAAAAATAAAATGTAAGTTGATTGAGAGAACAATTTTAATCACTGGGTTAAAATGTAAATTCTCTCTCTCAACAAGTAATTAAGTTTTGGAATAAATACCGCGAAATTTTCTTGGTTCGAGGCAGTCAGTTAATTATCCGTGTAGTAGCTCAGCTCGGCGGATAATTAAGCTAAATATATAGTTTTTTTTTTTTTGTTTTTTGTTTTTGGTTTGTGTTTTTGAATAAAAGTTTTTTTTTGTGTTAATTAAAATATTGTGTGTTAGTTTTTTTCGGGGTTTTTGTGAAGAACAAAGCGGTAAATTGGTAAGTATACAGGGCTCACCATACTAATTCTTACGGCCCAGGTAACACGGTGTTCTTTTGGCTGTCTCTCGGGACGGGAATGTTGTGACATAGGCACTCTTTCCCCTTCTGCCAAAACCGCCGTGGTACCCAAGAAAAAAATTACTTACTAACTTCTGTTGTGGGCCAGAGGCCAATATATTTTTGTTTCCATATTAATCGAACTAATATGGTGGTGTAAACACCATAATATACAACCTCGGTCGACTCGATCCACATAACGGGTCAACGACACTGCCACTATGTAGGGGTCCGTTACCCCACTCAACTGTTCCCTCTTTTCTTCTGCGGCTAGCAAGGCCGCTATCCATGCACTCCAATACCCACGCCATTTTCCTCTAAAAGACTGAGCTGCGGGAATAAATGCCGCAAGGAGTGCGAACATGGGTAGTGGCAAATTCTGTGAAACCGGGCTGGCCTCAATAGGTAAGAGGCCAACCCGTTTCAAGTGGCGCCCAATGGGGAACACAACATCTGTTCCACAATTTATTAAAATTATTTATGTAGGCACCACTTTTTCAAGTGGCGCCCAAACCGGGGAACACAACATCTGTTCCACAATTTATTAAAATTATTTATGTAGGCACCACTTTTTCAAGTGGCGCCCAAATCAGGGGGCACAACATCTGTTCCCTGTCTTTAACAATTTATTTAAATGATTTATTTATAAGTTTTTGTCAATACAGATATGAGATTCTGACCGGTATGAGTATGGCAGCGGTCATGCTCTAGAGGCATGCCTGACCAGATTCAGTGGTGGGTCATAAGCATACCGGGGTGAATCTAAAACTTTTAAGTTGCATTGCTGGATTTTCGAATTCTTGGTTTATCCGTGGCATGTCCCAACCCACACTCTGGGGGATAAACCAACATTCGGGATTGGATTGCATTTGGAATTTAAAATTTATGTATTTAGGATTGTCATAAACTGGAACACAACATCTGTTTCCAATGTAAATAAATTGTTGGGATATAGGCATCACTGTTTCATATGGCGTTTAAATGCGTGCGTTTAATGAGCCACTGTCTCAAATGTTGTCGATACGTTAAAGAAAGAAAAAATTTTCGGTAGTAGCAACACCAATCATTTCTCAAGAATTAATTATCGAGTTGTACGGTTTTCGGTACCTGGTACAACTAACAATCTTTCAATTCTGTACAGGCAAGGGTGAATGGTGTGATCCCTGGAGCAATGTGCATATCTCTTTCTCGGCCGGGGAAGATACCGGGGGTATAAAGGGCTGCACATTCCCAGTTAAATTTGAAACATCATTCCATATCCCGGTCAGATGGTAAAGATTGCCCCCTCAATTTTTCCTCAGTTTTAATAACCCAGCTGGTAGTAAGAAGTTACGCCAAGTGAGGATAAATTTGGCTAAAAAGTAGATTTCCACCCACAACGTTAGTTAGGTTTCGCTGTATTTCACCTCGTTAATTCAATTTTAAATTTGCATCCTTAGGGATGGGTTCGCCAGTCCTCCTTTTTAGATTAAGTACGTCCAGGGCATAGCACTTGTAGCTGTTCAATCTTGTGTTCTGATTGTGGACGGTTATATGACCCCAAGTTTTGGACATAAGTTACAAGTAGGTTATGGGACACGTTGTGGAAATCTTAGCGATAGCCGGCGAGTTATCGTTCCTTCTTGATAAAACAATAATCCGGCCGCGAGAGCTGAGCATTTGGCCTCGTAGATATCGGATTACTGCGTGCCAGTTCTGACTTATCACTCACACGATCCATTGTCTCCAAATGTAGGATAGGAATCTGGATTGTGGAACGAGGGTAAGGCTGATGACACGATCAAGCAGGTACTTTAATCAGTTTCGTTAGTCTAACCAACATGGCAGTGAGGATCACTCGTAAGTAGTTGGGACGCCCACTGCATAATTGAAGGTAGATTAGCAAGCTGATCAAAATTATAAATCTGTTCCTTTTCCTTTTCCTTGTTTGACCCAATAATAGTGGTATTCTTATTGTCGACCCATGGTGGGGGTCGGAATAAACCGTGGTTGTATATATTCTGAATTATTCAATTTCATTTTTTTTGTGTTAAGGATAAATTAAGTAAACTGTTTATTAGTAGTCAGTTTTTGTTTACCTAATAAGTTAAGATGGAGCTTTATATAAACAAGCTCAGTGAGGAGGAGTTGCGTATAGAGTTTGAGGTGCGCAACCTGGTTGACAAAGCCAACCAGGAAATAACTCAGACGATGAAAGAAGCGCTAGTGCGTAAAATAGAGGAAGAGCGTGAGGATTCGTTCTTCGCGCCTAGCAAAGCGCACCAGGCCGCACAGAAACAACCCAGACGTGAAATTGAGGCTTGCACAAAGAAGTTAAAGTCGGTATGGGAAGGGGTGATGCAAAACCTAAAAGATAGTGTACCAACCGAAGAATGGCAGCCGGAGACGACTGCAAGATTGGCTCACATTCAGGGTCGAGCCGATCGGGTAAGCAAGTCCCCAAAGTTCTCCGAAATGTCAACGTGTTTAAGGGAAGCCACCCACGTTCTCGGCAAGGTGGTAGCAATGCTGAAGCACGGAAAGCTGGCCCCAGAGCAAGCCCGAGAGCAGATAGAGGGGTTAGTGATAGAAATACCAAGCAAAGAGGCTACAGTTAACCCCGGGGGAAAGCCAACACTACCCCAAGATGAGGTTGGGACTAGCAAAGATGTCCAGCAGTTCAAAACCAAGCCCCCGTTTATGTTAGAGGATCTTGGTGAAGACCTGTTGGATGATCTTGGGCTTGAAATAGATCAATTGAAGTTAAGCAGTTCGGATAGAACAAAGGGAGACGAAACTGGGTTCGATACGTCCACTAGGATGCCTCATAATTCTACTAAGTTTCCCGAAGTACCAGCCTGGAGTAGTACAAAATTACGGCAGGAAGCAAAAACATGGAGAATCAGATTCCAGGGACTCCAAAGCGATTTAACGATCCAACGCTTTCTCAAACGAATAGAGTGGCATGCCGACAGGTCAGATATCCCCTATGACCAGCTCGTGCGAGTGCTAGATCTCTGCCTAGAGGACGAAGCTTTCGAGTGGTTTTGGAATACGGTCGATCGTAACCCCGGAGCCTCCTGGGAACAAGTGAGACAAGCAATGATTGTCCGGTTCACGCCAAGTATCACGGATGACGACATACGTCGGATGCTTACCAATCGAAAGCAGAGATATCCACGAGAAACCGTACAAGAGTTCTACCAAGCGATACAGAGGATTGCGTTGCAATCAAACAAAGTTATAACTGACAGTACGATATATACCATCCTAAGAAGGAACATTAGACCAGGTCTACAGTTTGCACTTCATGATGAAAACGATTTCCCGAACCTACCGGCCTACATCCGCCGCTGCAGTGCTTTAGAAGCTATGTGGCGTAGATTCGGACATAATCCTGAGGCAAGTCTGTCGCTGCATTCAAATGCATCCGAATCTTACAGGCCACCTCCTCGGCGGCAAGTAGCGTTTGATCCGAGAGCTCCAAAGGTTCACGAGCTGTCTCATCCAGACACAACAGAGTACGTACCAGAGGAAGAGGAATGTCTGTATGGTTACCTGGATGACGGCACACAATACAACCAGCCACAGATAGAGGCGATGGAGGCTAAGCTTAAAAGAGAGATTTCCCCAGGAAGATCGTTCAAGAATCCAACTGGGCCAGTTATTCTTAAACCCCATCTAAACACCACAGGGCCTTCACGGCCTGGATACCGAAGTTGTTGGAATTGTGGCCATGCAACCCATTACTTTAAAGACTGTACGAAACCCGTCAAAACTAATTTCTGTTTTGGGTGTGAAGCTAAAGACACGTTCAAGGCGTTTTGTGCAGTGTGTAATCCACCGGGAAACTGGAGGGCTGAGATGAGGGGTACTCGGGACACTCGTCTTGGTCACGAAAGCCCGAGATTAAACAGGAGGACGGAAGAAGCTGCATCCAACACCGATCCGGAGTTATACCGGGGGTGGCGGAAATAAGTACACCTAAAACCAAATCTTCTTGTTCGACGTCTTGTCAAACGGATAACAGGCAAGTTAGTCGGGCAATAAGTTGGTTGCGTAAGCGCAGTATAGGGCGCAAGAACATTATTTCATCAGTTATCCAACCAGGGCCAGACCACCGGCCATACGTCGAATTAAAAATAAACGGGCAAATGATCCGAGGATTACTCGATTCTGGAGCCAATATTAGTCTGTTAGGTAGTGGTTGTGAAAGGTTTCTAGAGACCCATGGCCTAACATATCGACCACAAGAAACAAACCCGACAAACAATTTTAATAATTGAGTCCAAAACTTACCCAAACATGGACTGACGACCGAGTCGGTGATTGTCTGACAACGGTACCATAAAATACCTGATTTCCGGAACACCTTAGTCAGGCAAAATATCCGAACGAAGTCCGATGTGGGTATTTTACAGTGTTTTATCCCGTATTGTGTTACGCTTTATATTAGCGCATGTTTCGGTTATTTGCTGGACGAATCCACCAACAAATAATTGGTCAATATTGAAGAGATATACCCGTCAAAAATAGGTTAATTTAAGTGTGAAATTGTGGGTATTATTATTAAGGAGATTTTAGGTACCATGAAATACCTGATTTCTGGAACGCGTTAGTCAGGTAAATATTCGAAAGAAGTCCGATGTGGGTATTTTACAGTGTTTTATCCCGTGTTATGTTAAGCCTTATATTAGCGAATTTTTCGGTTATTTGCTGGACGGATCCACCAACAAATAATTGGTCAATATTGAAGAGATATACCCGTCAAAAATAGGTTAATTTAAGTGTGAAATTGTGGGTATTATTATTAAGGAGATTTCAGGTACCATGAAATACCTGATTTCTGGAACGCGTTAGTCAGGTAAAATATTCGAAAGAAGTCCGATGTGGGTATTTTACAGTGTTTTATCCCGTGTTATGTTAAGCCTTATATTAGCGAATTTTTCGGTTATTTGCTGGACGGATCCACCAACAAATAATTGGTCAATATTGAAGAGATATACCCGTCAAAAATAGGTTAATTTAAGTGTGAAATTGTGGATATTATTATTAAGGAGATTTCAGGTACCATGAAATACCTGATTTCTGGAACGCGTTAGTCAGGTAAAATATTCGAAAGAAGTCCGATGTGGGTATTTTACAGTGTTTTATCCCGTGTTATGTTAAGCCTTATATTAGCGAATTTTTCGGTTATTTGCTGGACGGATCCACCAACAAATAATTGGTCAATATTGAAGAGATATATCGGTGTTACTTGTGGGATTTGTCACGACTAATATCGAGATTGCTTCTCAAAATATTCGGTAAATTTGAGCGAGCACTTATTGTGAGCAAAACTAGACAAAATATTTTAATTTAATTATTAATTCAGGTATTTATTATTAAAAAAATTATTATATGTAAGTTACAATTGGCATGAAAAATATTATATGTGAGTTGCAATTGCCTGTACGGGATTTGTTGACCGCTGATCTTTTCAGATATTTCTGTATGGCCTTTTTAATTTGCACATGGCTAATTTGTACATCTCTTGCCATGTAGTTGACCACGAGTTCTATTAAATTTAAGAATAAAGAATGATCGGCAAAAATCAGTTTTGATACTTCTGAAAAATAAATATATATATACATGTATTAGTATATGTAAATAATTTTTTAATAAATAATAAACGTCTGACTTTTTTCGAGCCCTGCTTGACCCGACCATGAATATTTTTTCAGCAAACTCGCTTCAAATAGATGCTCAAAAATATACTTTACTGTTTTATTTAAGGATGGCGACTTCAATTTAAAAAGTCTTACAACCTGTAAAAAAGAAATTATAATTATTATTTCAAGATAATGGGATAGATACTCGATCGGCTGGCAAGCAAGAAATATGCTGTTTGAAATTCTGGCTTGGCTACTCAATCCTTGTGAAATCATGTGAAATAAACATTAAATTTTAGTTTATTTTTGCGACTGCTTCTGCCGTAAATTTGCGACTTCAAAAAATAAACAGCAAATTTTTGTGTTGTTTTACTGTGCAATTGCAAAAATAAACAAACATTTTATGAACAATATAATTTGAAATTCAAATTTCTTTGGTAAATGGATTGAGTAGCGAGAATTTCAACTAGCATATTGCTTGCTTGCTAGCCGATCGAGTATCTTCCCCAATATTTCTTTCATAGCATGTTATATCTATAAATAATATATGCTCCCATCTATATATAATATATGCTCCTAACAAGCCGATAACGATTAATAATCGCGGTCACTGCTAATAATAATTTTCACGAGTCAGGTAAATCTATGGAGAAATATCCGATATTTTCCTTATGGGATCTAAAAACATAACCAAAACTATTCTCACATTTAATTATTTTCTGAAAGAAATTACTCGATAATTAAATAGTTTGCCAATGCCAACAAAAAACAGTTATACTATCTAGTCCTAAATTTTTTACAAACAGATTAAAAGTGGCATTCGTTCGGGTAAAATTAAATAAAATTTACCGACAAATACCCAAATACTCATGTTAGATATTTGGAAAGGATTTCACTACAATATCTAGTATGTATGAGTACTTTTAATTTTCCTAAATTATCATTATGTATTTTATTTATAATAACTTTACATCCCGACAAACATAACTAAATAATTGATCACTGTTAATAATAATTTTCACGCGTCAGGTAAAACAAAGGAAAATTATCCGATATTTTCTCTATGCTCTAAATACACTACAAAAGCTATTTTCTAAATATTTATTTTTTTTAAAGAAAACACGCGACTTTAGATATAATTTTAATTCCTTACCAACAAGAAACCAATTATACTAGGCCTAAATTTTCAACAAACGATTGAAAGTGAAAAAGATAATAAATCGGTCACTGTTCATAACAATTTTCACGTGTCAGGTAAATCTATGGAGAAATATCCGATATTTTCCTTATGGGATCTTAAAACATAACCAAAACTATTCTCACATTTAATTATTTTCTTAAATTATAAAAACCGAAAACTCACCTTGGTTTGAAACACACAACAATTACACTTTAATTTCTTTAATTTAACTTTAATCATTTTTTTATATACGTTATAAAAATATTTATAAAATATTTATAAAAATATTTAAATCACTTAACCGCAATTATGCTTTAATTTCTTTAATTTCGCTTTAAACACTTTTTTATATACGTCCGCTTAGTATATATTTTGAACCGCATCTAATTAATAAAAAAAAATTGTTACAAAATTCAAACGGCAACACACACATACATTTATAAAAAACCAAAATTTTAGTGAGATTTGTATGTTCTTTTGTTTTCTGTTATTAAGAAATCTCAAAGCATTTCAAACACCTGTAACAATAAAAATTTTGATTTTGTCTCGTCACGTTTCGTTTAGGAACTCGTGCATTATTTTTTTTAAATTTTATCCGAGTGTCGGGTAAAATGGGACCGACGTAGCTTGTACGGTGAGAAATTGTTTGTCGGGAAAGGTACGCACAGCCAGTGGAACACCAGAACCAATTCTGGGATATATCCATACCCCAGTGACTTTCCATGGCCAAACCAAAATAATCAAGTTATTTATCGCGCCAACTTTATCTCAACCTTTATATTTAGGCACAGATTTCTGGAGGGAATTTGGACTGAAAATCTCTGTCTCAGAATTATCATGTCCCACAGAGACACCACGAATGGAAGGCACGATCGACCATCACAAACTATCCAGCGAGCAACAGCGAGAATTAGATTTCGTGAAGATGAAATTCCCATCATCGGTCCAATTTGGGCTGGGAAAAACACGTCTCGTTGAACACGAAATCGATACCGGCGACGCAAAACCTATCAAACAGCGGTATTATGCCATTTCCCCTGCCGTCCAGAAAGATATGGACCAAGAGATTGAGCGGATGTTAGGTCTCGGGGTAATAGAGGAATCTTGCAGCCCTTGGAGTTCGCCAATGGCTGTAGTACGAAAGGGTAATGGTAAAATTCGTCTATGCCTTGATGCTGGTAAGCTGAATAGTGTGACAGTCAAGGACGCTTATCCACTGCCAATAATCGACGGATTACTTAGTAGACTGGAAAACACCAGGTATATATCTAGCCTAGATCTTAAAGACGCTTTTTGGCAGATCCCGCTTAATCCAACAGCAAGGCCTAAAACTGCATTTACTGTGCCGGGTAGACCGTTATACCAATTCACAGTAATGCCTTTCGGCTTGTGCAATGCTGCACAGACCATGTGTCGACTTATGCACAAGGTAATCCCGCACGAATTACACGAACGTGTGTTTGTATATTTAGATGATCTTCTCGTGACTTCCCCCACTTTTGAAGAACACTTACACCTACTGAAAGTGGTTGCGGATCGCCTGTCTGCTGCAAATCTCACCATTAATGTAGAGAAATCTAAGTTCCTCCTAAAACGTCTAAAATATTTGGGACACATTGTTGGTGAAGGCAGTATTAAGGTGGACCCCGATAAGGTTATGGCCATCCAAAACTTCCCAGTCCCGAAAACGGTTAAGCACATTAGGCAGTTTCTAGGTATGAGTGGGTGGTACCGGAAATTCATCCCAAATTATTCATCGATCGCTTCCCCACTCACAGATCTTTTAAAATCTAAAGGAAGCATCACATGGAACGAACAGGCACAGAAGTCTTTCGATCAGTTAAAAACTTGTCTGTCCAAAGCACCGGTTTTAATCCATCCGGATTTTACACGTACATTTTATATTCAAGTCGACGCATCGAAAACCGGCGTGGGCGGGGTACTCTTCCAGAAGGATGATGAAGACGGAGAACACCCCATCGCATTCTTCTCACATAAACTAAATGGTGCACAGAAAAACTATAGTGTTACCGAGCTCGAGTGCTTAGCGGCTGTCCTAAGCATAAGAAAATTCCGAGCTTATGTGGAAGGATATGAGTTTGTATTAATAACAGACCATGCCAGTCTTCAGTGGTTAATGAACCAGTCCGAACTCTCTGGTCGATTAGCACGTTGGAGTCTGAAACTCCAAGGCTACAAATTCCGTATAGAATACCGGAAAGGGGCGCAAAACATAGTTCCAGATGCTCTATCTCGAGTACACTCCGATGAAATAGCAGCGTTGAATGCGGTCCAAAAACCCCAAATAGACTTGCAGTCACCGGAATTCTCCAGCCCCGAATACCTCGACCTGAAAAATATCATAATGAACATGAAGCCCATGCCAAGCAACGTCAAGGTTGTAGACGGTAAACTGTTGTTTCACCAACCAGTAAGAGACCTGGATCTCAAGACAGACATCCCTAGTTGGAAACTCTGGATTCCAAAAAGCCTAATCCAAGAGGTTTTAGCGCAAGCCCATGATCCTCCAACAGCTGCACACATGGGGACCGGGAAAATGCTAGAGCTAATACGTAGGCATTTTTATTGGCCGACTTTGACTAATGACACCAAGGATTATGTAAGGCGGTGTGAAATGTGCAAACTAACCAAAGCAGCTAACACTGTATTAAGACCAAAGATGGGCGAGTATAAAGAATATGACAGACCGTTCCAGAAATTATACCTAGATTTCTTAGGCCCTTACCCCAGGTCAAAGAATGGAAACATGTACATATTTATTGTTTTAGACCATTATTCAAAATTTGTTCTGCTGAAACCACTGCGTGATGCAACCGCCAGCAAGGCAGTGGAGTACCTGGAAAAGGAAGTGTTCCCCTTATTTTCCGTACCCGAAGTGATACACACGGATAACGGCAAACAGTTCAAGTCCAACCTATTCAAAGACTGTTTAGCTACACTGGGGATAAGCCACTTGTTCACTCCAGTGTATTCGCCACAAGCAAATGCTTCTGAGCGAGTGAATCGATCAGTACTGGCAGCAATCCGCGCCTATGTAAAGAAAGACCAGCGCACATGGGATGAACACTTAAGTTCAATCGCGAGCGCACTAAGGAACACAGCGCATTCCTCCACGGAATATGCGCCATCCTATCTAGTGTTTGGTCAACATACAATAAACCACGGTTCACAGTATGAGTTACTTCGTCTTTTAGGAGACCAAAGTTTAAGTACCTTCACGGTCAATGCTAAAGATGATCGTCTCGAGCTAGCCCGGGAGCTAGTCTTAGACCACCTCCGGCAAGCACATGAAAGGTCTTCACGCCGGTACAACTTGCGATCAACAGATCGTGTGTTGAGCGTGGGGCAGAGGGTCTATGTGCGAAATTTCACCCAAAGTAATGCTGCACAGCAATATTCAGCTAAGCTGGATAAAAAATTCGTCCCTGCCAAGGTTCTTCGGCGCACAGGCCGAGTAGCATACGAATTGGGGGATGGAGCTGGTCGATCACTTGGGATATTTCATGCCAAAGATATTCGGAGTGATCCAGTAGGGGCATAATATCGCCGTTAACCAGCTTATACCAGGAATAGCCGATAGCTAATCTCCGTTATTACACTTGTAGGTCGAAAATGATGGGCCAAAAGGCGGCTGAGGCAACCCAAGCAGGACCGGCGATTCCCACGGACGGGCCTACTGCACAGAAGAAGATTACCTTAGCGGAATACTGGAGTAGAAGGGTTTTGACAATCCTGCCACGCTACGAATCCGAGCCCCCATTGGGGGCCCACAAACGTGGAGGCCTAGAGGCCGAGTTAAAGGCCAAAATTCAGGAAGAATCCCGGATTCTGGGATGCTGCGTGAGGGCAAGGGATAAGAGTAGAGCTGAGGAAAGGTTGAGCCATCTCAGGCTACAGCTCAGTACTTGGAGGAGAGAAAGAAGAGAGAGACTAAGAAACGCGAGGACGAAGGAAGAGGAAAGGAAAGGCGAATTATCGCAGAAGGGAGAAATTGGTGAAGTCGCGGGCCAGTCTGTTGTCACATCATCTATGCGACCGTAACTGCTCGCATAGTTGATGTGATAACAGAGTGAAGGCTGGTATTGCGAATACCGGCAATAGGTTAAGTACGCTTGCTAGGTTTAGGGAATTAAGTTAAGATTAGAGAGGCAGGAGGTTGGCTCAATCCCAGTCCTTGCACATGGTTCAGCGAAAATGGGGTTGGGGCAGCACCGTGCTTATAGATATTAGGTAAGCCACAGGGAGTAAATAAAACATATCTTTACCAAATAGAGAAATCATTAAATCAGAAGATGCACTCGGCTTAACAATAACGGATAATGGTGCAGGCTATGCGTTTATTAAGCGTATCAGGGAAGGCATAAAAGTTAAACAAATTCCCTACGGCCAATTTTTCTTTTGTTTTATAAACTTAATTAAATCGTTATAAATCTTTATTTTTCTTTTAATTTTTCTTCTTTACGTAATTTATAATTTTTTTTTTTTTTGACTTTTTGGTAAATTAATTTGTTTTTCGAAATTTTTTATAAAATTATTAAGTTATGTGAATTAAATATATTACATTTTAGTGGAATGCATTACTAAATATGTATTACGTGCAAACGCGGACGCGTACATCATCCACTTTCCCATTAGATCATATATGTACTCATACGCGGGTATTTACATAGATGATGTAATGGGAAAGTGAAGGCTGGTATAACGCGCGTGTAATTATGAATATACCAGCATCGTTAGTTAAGGTAGAAGTTAGGATTATTATTAGTAAAACTAATAATTAGTAAATAAGATGTAGGATGAGGTTAGCTCAACCCCATTCAGATAACTTAGTAATCTATGGTTGAGGTAACGCCACCAACATAATTAGATAGTGGTAGGATAAGTTACTAGATTCATATTGGTAATTCAAATGTAATAAAACGTAGTTGAAATTTTAGTTATATCGCCAAGATGTCAATTAATGTAAAATAAAATTAAACGAAATTCTAATAAAGAGGAACTCAAAATATTTGATGGATTGAGAACAATATAAGGCACTGCTAAACTTAAGATGGTGATTAAACAATAGATGGTATGTTGGGGAGGTCTTTTATGCAGTCAGAGAATGGCCAAAACTTTTTCATCGAAGATGTGAACAATTAATAGGATTCGGGTGGACAAAGGATGGAATCTTTCCGAAAATTATACATGGATTGAAGATATGCAGTCATGCTGAACCAGTGATTAACGAAGAAACAAACGACTGGGAATTAAACAAGACTAAGCGGCTGATTAACGAAATTCTACGAGTTGCGAAAATCTCTAGTAAATCTAGTAAGATAATGGGTTCCAATTCGTTACAATATGAAGCAACATGTAACTGGTGATTCTGTCGCCTGGCAAAATACATAAACCAAGTTACGCAGCACCGTCAATCCAGCAGAAGGGATGAACCACATTCGAGATAAATTCCTTCTACCTTACATGAGAGGGGCGTTATGTTTTTCGACCGAGGATACAAAAAAAAACAATTTTTTTTGAGTACGACGTATGAGGCCAAAGTCAACGCGTGTCAAGGATGTCATATCCTCAAGAAATTATTGAATGTGATTATGCCACTAACCACTCTTGTGTTGCTGCAATACGCTCAAGAGGATTCGATTATCAAGTTAAGCATAACAACAACTGGGTATGGGAGCGAATCGCGAGGCGAAAGTGTATTTCGACTACGAGGAATTCAATCGAGGAGGCAAACAAACCAAAGTTTTGACTTTTTCACTGTCTGCAACAAAAATTCCAAACCAAACATTAACCGTAATTAAGAAGCACCACATAATGGATTCCAACTCAACAAATTCAGGCTCTACACGACCCATAATTCCTCATCAAAGGAATTTCAACGGTTTATATGAGTTTCCTCTACCCTGATACAATATTATGATTTTAAACATTTATTTTATATAATAATTCCATTTTTTTTTTTTTTTTTTTTTTGCTATCTAACCTTTGTAATGAATCTATGGCATTTTCTAGTAACACACTTTTGGAATAAGACTTAAGTAAATTTTTAAAATATAACTATTTTTAAGCAAACTAATTTAAGGAGGTATACTATTGAACATTCAACACCCTAATATCAAAATTGTATAAAGTCACTAAAAACTATTTCCACACTAAGTAGTAATTACACATCATAATGGTAGATAAATTGAAAAAGCTAACTATTCAAATCAAAATTTTCAAACTAGTTAAGTTCGGTTCAATAATTTATTAAAACAAAAATGAATTGTGCTATTTTTTTTTTGTTTGAATGTTCATGGAATAATTGTCAATAGTATCTAATGCTAACAGTTAGAATAACTAGGTTAAGTGCCCGGCTTTGAGACTATCTCAGGGTGTGGGGCGTCCGCCACGTTGGGCTACTTCAAGTACCTACAGACTGACTCATTAAACCACGTCCCCCTAAACAGAGCATGAGATCTCTTTTCTTTCTCAGGGATTGGGTTTTCCCCACGCTGTAACGGAATTCTATTTAATTCCGTTACTAACCTATCCCAAACAAAAAACTAATAATTTTCTTATCTGCATGACCTTGGAGATAATTCTCTAACTATATCTAACTTATGTACCAGTCATGCTACGTTTTCACATTTTCTTTTTGCGTTTATTTACTACAAGGCCATTTAGTTAATTCATGTTAGAATTTTTTTTTTATGAGTTTCTGTGGGGTAAGCGTAAAAAGTTTATGCAATTCGACATCTTTACATTTTTCAAGTACACGATAAATGCAAGTGGTTTATTTATGTATAGCGTTGACATATTTACGAATACGTCAACCTATGTGAAAATCAAAACCATCTGTATTTGTTGTTGTACAAACTTCCGCTAGTAGCAAATACGAGCCGGAAATTCACAACATGCGCGGTTTCTAAAAGTTTTCTGGATTGTCATCAAAAATAAAATGTAAGTTGATTGAGAGAACAATTTTAATCACTGAGTTAAAATGTAAATTCTCTCTCTCAACAAGTAATTAAGTTTTGGAATAAATACCGCGAAATTTTCTTGGTTCGAGGCAGTCAGTTAATTATCCGTGTAGTAGCTCAGCTCGGCGGATAATTAAGCTAAATATATAGTTTTTTTTTTTTTTTGTTTTTTGTTTTTGGTTTGTGTTTTTGAATAAAAGTTTTTTTTTGTGTTAATTAAAATATTGTGTGTTAGTTTTTTTCGGGGTTTTTGTGAAGAACAAAGCGGTAAATTGGTAAGTATACAGGGCTCACCATACTAATTCTTACGGCCCAGGTAACACGGTGTTCTTTTGGCTGTCTCTCGGGACGGGAATGTTGTGACATAGGCACTCTTTCCCCTTCTGCCAAAACCGCCGTGGTACCCAAGAAAAAAATTACTTACTAACTTCTGTTGTGGGCCAGAGGCCAATATATTTTTGTTTCCATATTAATCGAACTAATATGGTGGTGTAAACACCATAATATACAACCTCGGTCGACTCGATCCACATAACGGGTCAACGACACTGCCACTATGTAGGGGTCCGTTACCCCACTCAACTGTTCCCTCTTTTCTTCTGCGGCTAGCAAGGCTACAACTGTTCCCTCTTTTCTTCTGCGGCTAGCCATGCACTCCAATACCCACGCCATTTTCCTCTAAAAGACTGAGCTGCGGGAATAAATGCCGCAAGGAGTGCGAACATGGGTAGTGGCAAATTCTGTGAAACCGGGCTGGCCTCAATAGGTAAGAGGCCAACCCGTTTCATGGCGGCTTCCATAAAACATTTCAATAATATTTTGAAAATAATACCATTTTCAAAAAATTTGCAAGAAACATAAAGATACTGTATAATTTGCACTAGTTTAGATCATTATTTTAAAATAGCAGCAGAAATGACGAGTTTTTACAAAAACTAATACGCTAATTTTGTTCGAAAACCGCGACTTGAGAGTTGGGAGTTTTTTGCTGTTTCATCAGCAAACTAGTCGAAAATATAAAATTTAATTATTTATTACATCAATCAATAATCATATTAATCTTGTGCATCTAGTTGGTTAGTGAAACAGCAACAAAACTCCCATCTCCCAAGTCTCAGTTTTCGAACAAAATTTGTTCTCAGATTTTATCAAAAATACGTCCCTTAAGCTAGCACAACCTATACAGCAGAACATTACAAGATAGTATGGATAATTATAGGCTAATTAAATGCCGCATTAAACAATTTTGGCCTCCATCCCTTCCAACTAAAACGCGGGTTCTACTAGCTTTAGAAAAAATTAGCAGAAATCACATCAAAAAATGATTTAAAAACAATTGGAAAATTAAAGGTTAATTTTAGTCTAACTAAATGCCCTATTTAATTTTTTATTATTCTGCTCGATCTAGAAACAGCAAAAGGCTTTATCATTTCAAAGCTAGCAGAACCCAATTCGAAAATAGGACCAAAAACTAAATTAGAACTCAAAACAAGATCTATTAATAGTCAAATAAATTTAGGCTCATTATGAGCTAATCAAATGCTCCATTAAAAAATGTTTGGCTTCACCCGTTTTTGACTAGGCTTCACGTCATTTAATCAAAAGCTCGCAGAACCTAAATCGAAAATCGGACCAAAAACGAAATTAGAACTCAAATAAAGACCTATTGACACACAAATAATTTTAAGCTCACTACGAGGTTTGCCTTTTATATTTCGGGATTGGACCACCCTAGTGTTGCAATCTGGCAACTGACAACTCTATCGTAAAGTTTGACATTTTTGAGATTATATGTACTCATAACGTTTTGACATTCGAGCGCTATTTGTGTTGTTTACAGTACTCATTAACTCAACATCTCGGCGAAAAATGGAATTAAATCGTGAACATTTTCGTGCGATTATTTTTTACAACTTTCGACGTGGGTTAAGGCAGCAAGAGTGCATGGATGAACTTAATTCAATTTTTGGCGATAAAGCTCCAACAAGGACCGGTGTTTATCGATGGTATGGTGAATTCAATCGAGGTCGTAGTTCACTCCAAGACGAATTTCGTGAAGGTTGTCCAGAATCAGTTGTTGTTCCGGAAACCATTGATGCTGTGCGCAAACTGATATTGCAAGATCGTCATGTGACCTATCGTGAGAAACGAATTTTGAGAAACCATCAATAACACTGAAAATGTATTTATAACCTTTCCCAGTCGTCGCTAGGCTTCCCAAATGGCCGACGTGGTAGGTTACCAATGGCGCATCACCTTTCGGAATAGGATTAAGGAAGCCATCTTTCTTACCCATTTTACGTTATGCAATTGGATGCACGGGATACAGTTATTAATAAATTTTATAATTTTCTCACCAAGTTTCGGGATAAAATATTGTCGCTGGACTAGCTCTTCGGTTTTCTTTGTACCAAAATGTCCCTTTTCGTGATACGTCCTAATTTTCTCATGTTTTATTGACTTTGGCATAACTAACACTGGACCTTTTAACAGCTTGTAAAGGCATCCGCTACTCACAACATAATCATCGTAGGAACCCGTCTTGAATCCTATAAAAATTGGCTTCAAGTTTGGATCATCTTTCTGTGCCGCTTTCAGTTTCGTAAAAACGTCTTCTTTTATTACCATGGCAAGAGGGTTTCTCCTGTTTTTGCATAGTCGCCTTGAACACCATGAAAATGCGGTGAATATCGAATCCGCGCGGAGCGCGGATTCGATATTCACTCTAAAGCGTAACCGCGCGAAGCGCGGTTACGCTTTAGCGCATTTTCTATATAAATCATTTACGATTACGCCAATTTTTCTTATGCTGCGATTAAACATAGCCGTTTTCTTTATCAGTCATAAACGTTTACGTTATTTTTTCTCATGATGCAATTAAAAATAAGGTAATTAGCATATGTAACATGATTAATTTTTTACGTCATAGCCGGTTGTGTCTACGTATTTTTCGCCCAAACTATAAAAAAATCAAACTCGAAAACGCGCGGGTGCGTTTTATCGCATTTTCTATATAAATCATAGACGTTTACATAAATTTTACTTATGAAGCTATAAAAATAAATAAATTTTTAAACATTTAAAAGCTTTAGAACTTCAAAACTTTAAAACTTTTTAAACCTTTTTAAAATTTTTAAAAAGTTTTTAAAACTTTTTTAAACATTTAAAACTTTTTTAAGTTTTTAAAAAAAATTTTTAGAACTTTTTAAAACTTTTTTAAATTTTTTAAAAACTTTTTTAAAACTTTTTAAAACTCTTTTTTAAAACTCTAAAACTTTTTTAAAAAAATTTTAAAACTTCTAAAACTTTTTAAAACTTTTAAAAATTTTTAAAACTTTTTTAAACCTTTAAAACTTTTTAAAACTTTTTTAAAACTTTTTAAACTTTTTAAAACTCTTTTTTAAAACTTTAACACTATTTAAAACTTTTAAAAACTTTTGAAAAGTTTTTAAAACTTTTTTAATTTATTCTAAAACTTTTTAAAACTCTTTTTTAAAACTCTAAAACTTTTTAAAACTTTTTCAAAACTTTTTAAAACTTGCAAGGTAATTGTGTGTTCAAAAGCGCATTTTTTAAATATTTAAATATCATATTTTTATTCAAATTTTATAACTTTTCATAGCTCTTATAGCCAATTTGGATCGTTTTAATACATTTCATAACATTTTTTTTATTGCTAATTTTAAATTTCAATTTTTTCAATTATGTAAAATTTTAGAAATGTTAAAATATTTTAAAGTTTTTATTTATATTTTTATTTAATTTTTTTGATTTTCATTAACCATTTTGTAATTAATTTTGTAAGTTTTAAATTTAGTTTTAATTTTTTAAGTTTTTAATTTGATACTTTACTTAACTTAAAAAATGAAACCGTTAAAAGTAAGAAAGTTGTTTGCTATTATAATAGCATTCTTAAATAAAACTATTTACACAGAATTCAATAATCATATTCCATTATTTTATAAAGGTAGTGTTTCATAGCTATCTTAAATCAAATAAATTTTATCATCGTGTGGATAACGTGCGGTTTTCAATTGTCTAACAGAGCTTACTACTTGATTTCTTAAACGAATTTATGATGAGTCATTAATTAAACATTCTTTGAATTCTTTAAACGTTATTCTAGATTTCACAACTTGTCTCCTTACTGCTTTATTTTTTTTGTATCATTAGCATCAACAACTTTGAAAGTATACATTTTTGATCTTAATCCAATAAATTCACCCATTATTTTTCCATAATTTTCATTCTTCATTAGACCACTTGTATCGAGATACTTATAACAATCTTTTATGATGGGTTCATATACATCTGGACAAAACACTTCATAAACTAAACTATCTGTTTCAGTATTACAAATTTTTATCCAACTTCGGCACCATTAGTCATAATGAAAATAATATAATGTAGTTTTAACTAGATCTAATATGCACATCCCAACATATATTGGTTTGTTGAAATACATTTCCAATTTATTTAATACAACCGCCACGATTGTGTAAGTGTATTGTATAATCCATTTAAATTTCATAACCCTCGCATTTTTGATGACATTTTTTCCTCTGTTTCGTTACTCTTTATAACATTACTTACTCTACGGTTATAGTCAACTATAAAATAATAAGCCCCTTTTCGAAACGGATACTTATTTCAAACTTATTTACTTATTTGCCGCCATCTTAAATAGGTAAGAAAACCCGTTCGAATTGAGTGTGCCTACTTATTTTGACTGCAACACGAAAACATTGAATATTTTCAATTGAAAATTCTTCAACCAATAATTTATTTGTTACTTTAATTAATTCAACGTATACAATTTAATAAAATAACAAATATTCATAATATTTGTACTAACTAAAATGCTTAGTGGCAATTAAGAAGTATAAAAACGAAATATTCTTTCGTTTTATTATTAAAATATTAAATATTTATTATTGAAATATTAAAATATCGTATTTATGTCGATATGAATTTTAGTTGGTTCACCTTATATTTTTTATAACATATTTGAGATGCTAAATTAAATCTTAAATAATTTTTAATTTATATCAAATTTGATTAATAGCTCTCAGTTATATAAAAATAAATGCTGTAACTTTTTTTCTCGCTACATAAGTACATAGATCGTGCAATTATAAATAGCAACAACCAATCTTTATCAACAATAATTTTTTTAACTTTTTATTATATTTAATAACTCTTTTTTAATTACCTACTATAATTTACTATTCAATATTGTCACTATTCATAAATATTGTATATATGTTTTTAAAAAATTTATAATTTTTATACCAGTTTACTACTTTTTATGATTTTTTAAACAAACTTTATAAATTTGATAACGGTTTTGTTACCTTTTTATAAGTTTATTAATTTTTTGTTACTTATTATAATTTTAATAACATTTTTTTATTTTCTAAAATTTATTATTACTGTTTTTATTACGTTTTAATAACTTTTATAACTTATAATAGCATATTTTTTATACAAATTTTACAACTCTTTATAACTCTTAAACTTTATAATTTTTGATCCGTAGTTTTTAAAAAATTTACAATTTTTGATACCATTTTAAAGGTAGCTTATTTTTTATAATTTTTTAGAAATACTTTATAAACTTAATAACGTTTTTTGTTACTTATTATATCTTTAAATAACATTTTTTATACAATAATTTTTAAAATTTATCATTTTTTATAACTTTTTATAATTTTTATATCTTATTATAACTTTTTGCGTATTTTTTTTTTATAATTCTTAAAGTCATTATAATTTTCAACATCATATTTTTTGTTCAAAGTTTACAATTTGTCATAACTCTTACAACTAATTTTTTATAACTTTTAATACATTTAATAAGTTTCTATAGATTTAAATGTCTTTATATAACTTTTAATAACTGTATTAATTTAGATACTATAAGTTTTATACATTTATGTCACTTTTCATTAAATTTGTATAGTTTTTAAAAAACATTAAAAGTTTTATATACTTTAATTACATTTAATTAGACACCACTAGTAGTAGTAACTTACTTCAGTATAGTAAATTAGTGCATAAAATACACACCAATTCTCACTACTAAGAGCGCTACTTTCTATCAGTAAAATGATTATTAGTACTACTAACTAGTTAAACTTCTCGTCGCCAGATCTCACAACTACATGTCACAAACTTTATTACGCATAATTAATGCAATACCACTTCTCACCACTAGAACGCAGTACTTCCACCAGTAATTGTTGCACGCATTTTTCAGTTAATATTTTTTTTATTTTTTAATAATTTTTTAGATTTTAATTTTTTTAATTTTCAAAATTCGTTTATAATTAATATTTTTTATGTTTAAATTTTATATTTTTTTTTTTAATTTAAGTATTACAACAAATCTTCAAACTCAATGTACAAATACTTTATAAACTTAATAACATTTTTTGTTACTAAAATAACTTTTAATAAGGTTTTTCATAATTTTTAAAATTTATTATTATTTTTTATAACTTTTTAATAATTTTTATAACTAATTCTGTTTTTTTCACGTATTTCTTTTATAACTTTTAACGTTATTATAACTTTTAACATATTTTTTGTTCAAAGTTTATAACTTTTCATAACTCTTACAAATCTTTATAACTTTTAATAAATTTTATAACTTTTTATATCTTTAAATGTCTTTATATTTTATAATATAATTGTTATATTGTTTTAACTTATGTACTATAAATTTCATACATCTTTGCCACTTTTCATAAAATTTGTATAATTTATAAAAAATAGCAATTTTTACGGTACAAGTATAGTTTCATGTAATACTTAAAAATAAACAAATCCAAACTCAACGTACAAATACTTTATAAACTTAATAACGTTTTCTATAATTTTTAAAATTTATTATTATTTTTTATAACTTTTTAATAATTTTTTAACTTATTATAACTTTTCAGGTATTTCTTTTATAACTTTTAACGTTATTATAACTTTTAACATATTTTTTTGTTCAAAGTTTATAACTTTTCATAACAATAACAATATATAACTAATTTTTATAAATTTTAATAAATTTCATAACTTTTTATATCTTTAAATGTCTTTATATTTTATAATATAATTGTTATATTGTTTTAACTAAGGTAGTATAAGTTTTATATGTTTTTGTCACTTTTCATTAAATTTACATAATTAAAAAAAAAAAGAATTGCAATTTTTACAACATTTAATTACTTTTATAATTTTTTAAACATACTTTATAAACTTGATATCATTTTTTGTTACATTGATCTAGAGTAAAGCTGCATACTACTACATATAATACTTAGCACAATTTACGAATTAACTGAACAATGATTGACATTAGCCTAATAAAATAAAATAATATTTCTATCAGCTCGAGATAACAAAACAACTACTAATACCAACTTAAATACCATACACGAAAGTGTTGATAGAGATTCTATGACAGATATTAAAAGCATAACATTTAACTTATTATTGAAACTCGAAAGTGAATTTAATGTTCTCGAACGTATCATATATCTGTAATTGCCGATAAATTATCTTTTTGTACAGAAGTGTTAACGAAGCAAGTTATTTAGGTTATTGAACAACATTTTACTAAATATGAAGATAAAGCTGGTTTGAAGAATAAACTATTAGTTTCAATTCTACCTAAATTGAATTTGATGTCGTGCAACGCACTATGGTTAAGCCTTTGAAAATAAATTTAGGTTTAAATAGTTATCATAAACCTTGTTTTTATTATTATATTCCTATATTGGAAACATTAAAATCACTTTTAATAGATACACAAATAAAATCAAATTTTACTTCAAAACAGTAAAAAAATTATTGTTCACTTCAAGATTACAAGGACGGATTAGTTTATAAAAATAATGGATTCTTATATAACAAAAATAAAATTGAGCTTTTGTTCTACGTCGATGCGTTTGAAGTTTGCAATCCATTGGGCCCCAGCCAAATCAAAACACAAGCTTTTAGGCGTTTATTTTAGTCTCGGCAATTTACAGGTTCATAACAGATCATATAATGGATCATATAAAAACTTTTGGATTTAATGCTGTCTTTCAAAACGTTATAACAGATTTAAAAATATTAGAAGAAGATGGAATAATTATTAATGAAAATAAGGAATATTTAAAAGGATCAGTAATTGCAATTTGCGGAGATAACTTAGGTTTACACCAAATTGGAGGTTTTTTAGAAAATTTTACTTCTGCTGAATATTTTTGTAGTTCTGCTAAATATATTGACGTTACCAGAATTTAATAATAATTTTCGAACCCGTTATGATTTACGAACCAAATCATCCTATATTGCCGATATATATTAGATTTAGATTCTTCAGCCACTACTAGTAGAGAAATTAAAAGCGACTCTTGTTTTAATAAGTTAAAATTTTTTCATGTAACCAATGGTCTTCCCCCTTGCATTGCACATGCCTTATACGAAGGAGTAACTCCCCAAGATTTTTGTTTGGCCATTCATTATTTTGTGAATCAAGAATGGTTTACATATGACTATTTTAATATTAAATGCAATAGGTTATCTAAATTACTTAAATATAATGTTATTTTTCCTGAAATAAAATATAATAATAAAAAACTTAATGGTCATGCAATGCAAAATTTTTATCAACTTAGAACACACACTTAGAACAGAATTCTCGAAATGATTATATTACTTTTAGAAATAACACATTTCGAGTATTTGATGAATATAGAGGAGAAAACGTTTCCTGAACGATGGGAAAATCAAAAAACATAAACTTTAAGTTTTTCTTCACAAAAAAAAGCAACAGAAACCTTACTTATTCGCCGGATGATGACTTAAAAATTCTAGAGACACATTATTTCAAAGAAAAATTAGAAATGATGATACGTACCTATACGGTAATTAAATTATACTTAACTAAATCTACTGAGGCAATGAACTAATTGGATTTGTGTATGCATTTTATTTTCATGAAGGAACTACACAAAATGAGTATTAACTGCCACTCCTTTCCTTGCAATTATAGGTAAGCATTTCTAATTAGCACTTACAAATTTTTTGAGACATTATGTAATTTCCTTTCATTTTTGAATGCTCAAAAATCCAAGGTTTTGCAAAATGATCATATTAAAATATACAAAAACGCTTGCACATTTGAGTTAAACAATGAGAACTAACCATACATACGGTAATAGAAACTTAGAATCAACCCTAAGAAATGAGTCGCTTCACTTGATCAGCATCTAATGCCACTATTGTTAAACATAACTAATAGAAATTTTCCTTTTTTTTTTAGAGTCCAACGATGAACAAATTTTCTATTTGATTATTGAAAATAAAATTGTGAATTCGTAATGTTGTTTGATGAAAAGGGCAGTTTTTCAACTAGTTGCAGCATATTTCGTCTTTAACTTGGAATATCCAACTAACCTGTCACAAACATTGGAGGTGTTACAAAGGACTTGCCAAATCTTAACACGGATTATTCCAGGGCCAAAAAACAAAAACTAAATAATAAGGCGAAAGTCGTAAATTTTATTAGAGAAATTTTGTAACACATACTTGAATAACAACTATTTATTTAAAGATAGTAATTTAAAATTATGATTTGAATTATATTTTATTAGTCTTTGAAAGACAATATTTTTTAAACTTCAAATAGAGCTTTCGTAAAATAACAAAATACAATTACAAGGTACTATTATTTACTTGAAGTTAAAATTGCTCAATGTTCTTTGAATATGTATTTAAATTTTTTATTATAATTAAATATATTTTATAACTAAATATATAATAAAATTATTGAATAGGAATTGAATTTTTTGTTTATTTTGAATCTCATAGTCCGCAATTTTAATTGGAAATTCATTCTTTACTAGTTTTGGAATGTAAATATCTGTTGTCAGCAATTAAATTTTATTAGTATTGTTAATAAAATCACATAAATTGGACTGTAACTTTAGTGCTGAAGTATTAAAAATTACATTCGGCTCAGAAAATTCTCATTTAGAATACTGTAATTATGCTGGTGAAGTTCAATATTAATATGTTCGAAGATGTTTTATTGCGGTCTTTTTCTCTTAAAACCCAGTTAGAACTTGAATGTAAATGTTCATAACTATAAATTTAATTTTAATATACCAATAGTAATTTTAAATAGCAAGTAAAATTACATGAAAACGGTAGGCAATTTTGCTCACTGTTAAAAACGTGTAAATTTCAATGAAATTATTTTACTGTGCATTCTTTATTTAGAGAGTTCATTTAGTTGTTTTGATTAAAACACAAACTTCTTCGTTGGTTCATTGAAGAAAATTCACGTGTCGGTAGAACATCACTTGGAAATATACTAACACTTTTTTGGTTGAGATTTTCGTTACCGACACCGGTAACGATAACCGGCCGTTTTTAATGACAAAAATCGCGCATGTCTTTACATCATGAATTTTTTTTTTGATTACAGCGAAATTTCACGGGCCGTTCAATCCACAATACCAACACACATTTTCGCGGAATCGCCGATTATTTCGGTTGAGCTCGCAATCGTATTAATAATGAAACGCGGAATTAGGTTTTGTTTTTCGAAAAGACTGTCTCGAATAATCATTTTATTATTACCATTCCAAAAATAATAACAGTGGCATGTTAAAACATCAACCCTCGCGAATCCTGGTACTCACACATTACGTAAACGCAAACACTTTAGCGCTCAGCTAATCAGAATAGAGTAATGCTTTTTTAATTGGTCAATCTGAATATGATAAAAATGCTTTAAATTTAAAATGAAAGATTAAAGTAGATGCAAACTGAAAAATCTTGTGTTTTTTACGATTATTGATTTTAGTCGTTCGAATTCATCTGAACATACAACATTATCGCTGTTTATTCATTAGATTTTCGAATTACACAAAATAAACTACTGCAATTTTGTGTGCCGGTAAAGAAAAAAGTAATATACATTTTAAAAGGTTTTATGATTATTTTGCAAATATTATGCAAATATTTAGATAATGATTTAAATTTTGAATGATGCACCACTGAACACCTCACTCGAACACCAAACAAACTACAATCAATACTCTTTATAATCTTCTAGACTATTTTATACAAATTAGTAACTGATCTAGCATGTTTAATTAAATAAATTAAAAAAACATTATTTTTTCATTTGGACAAAAAAAAATATTATTTTCTTACATAACATAACGCAAAAAAAACTGAAACTTCTTCACAACTTTAAAAGTTAAACCATTAAAATTAACTAATTAAAAATGATTCAGTGCTTTTAGTTGCATTATCCAGCAATTTTTGCAATTCATTTCAACTTGTACCAAAAAAAAGTAAAACAAAATGAAATAAAAAGATTTTCCTTATAATTTAATTATTTTCTTTAATTAAAACTTCAATAAATTTCAATTCAGTGAAATATAGATTTTTCCAGCTTTTGTAATTTTTAAAACATTTTCCGAAAAAAATATTGTTTGTCGAGTACAATAACACAAATTCAATTTCGAAATTCATGTTTTTCATTTGCTGTTTATATGAATATTGTTATAAAAAATTATAAATAATAATTACACGATTTTTTTTATAATTTTCCGGTTCATATTTTTTATTTCAAAAAACTTTTATAATAATTTTTTGTTCTGAACAGGAAACTTTGAATTTTGGTGTTGTTGAATATTTTAATAATAATAATTTAAATTAAGCTATTTCATTTTGCCTTAAGTTGTATTAATTAGAATTGTTTCAAAAATAAACAAATTTGTCATTATCGATCTGTCTGCAAAACCTTTGACTGTGGGTTGAAAAAGAGAGAGATAATCTGCTCGTATCTACGAGTATAATATGCAATATAATTTCATTTATAAAATTATTTTAAGGACTATTTTGAAAACAAGAAGTTACTTTGTAATGTTACCAACTTTTTGCTCACTCTATATTTGCATTTGGTATTTTGTGTTACAACTTCTGTTAATCCCTTTCTCTTTTATGTGCCACAGGTGACTTAAATACAGTTTGATTTTAATTAATTCAAAGATTTGATTGATATTTTCATCAAGAAGAAAAAAACTTATTATTCTCAAAATTAGATAAATAAATTTTCTTATATTTTTCAAGATTATGCTTTGCATTATATTTCGCCGAACATCTTAGCAAATTAAAATCTCGCATTCAAATAATTCTGAATTATTTGCATTTTTTTATATATTTATTTATTTATTTCTAATTACTATGTATATACAATAATATCTAAAGAAGAAAGTGTTGACCGTTGTTTTGGAGTATTTAAAAGTCATAAGTATGTTTCAAGAGTCGATCTCTCACAGTACATATATTGTGCACTTGAAATCCGGTATAATTATTTGATTTCCTCCCGAATTCAGTTTTTATAATTGTACATGTCCAGTAATACGTCAGAATATGCTAAAGTTTTATAAAAAGGTTTTAATTGTAAAAATTGCTGACATAACAACAAACCTTTGCGCATGTCAGTAGCAATTTGGAATTATAATGCGTCAATCGGTAAAATTCCAGTAGTAGCATATTTTAGAATAAAAATAGAAAATTATGTTTCAATTTCAATATTTCAATACACTGAGGCCTCGGAGTTGCGTCGATTCAACTTGCGTGAGCTCAACTTGCGTCACTAAAAGTTTTAATACCGTAAATTTAAGTTGCATCGTTTTTCGATGCAACTAGAATTTTCTTGCCTTTTAAATTGAGGACAACTTCAAACTTCAACTTCAAACTTCAACTTCAAAATTCAAACTTCAAATTCAAACTTCAACTTCAAACTTCAACTTCAAACTTCAACTTCAAACTTCAAACTATAACTTCAAACTTCAAACTTCAAACTTCAAACTTCTAATTTCAAATTTCAAACTTCAAGCTTCAAACTTCAAACTTCAAACTTCAAACTTCAAACTTCAAACTTCAAACTTCAAACTTCAAACTTCAAATTCAAACTTCAAATTTCAAACTTAAGCTTAAACTTGAAACTTGAATAACCACTTCGACTTCCGTTTACTCCACTTCACTTACATTTACACCAACTCCACTTCTACTTACTCCACTTCCACTTCAATTTATTCCACTTCCACTTCCGCTTACGACACTTCCACTTACTCCACTTTCACTTCCACTTACTCTACTTCCACATCTACTTACTCCACTTCCACTTTTTTTTTTGTTGTGTAGGTGAACAAAAATCTTCGAAAGTCGACGAGTTTGTAGTGCGCTCCACCGGACAGTGTGAGATTCTTACTCACTAAAAACAGAACCTACTCGCCGCGGATGCACCAGTTCAGGATCACTTTCGTATTACTTCGGGCTGGGTTGCGCTTCTTGCCCTTTGGGGCTCCTCAACTTGTTCGTTTATAGGTCAATCAGGCATCCTTCCTCCCTTTTTCTACGCAGGACCGCATGAACGTATTTGGTTACTCCCGTTCACATCTCCTCCGATTGTAGCATGATCTCGATGATTTATCCGGCGTAAAATGTCCTACCGAGAAAATGCGCTGACTCCTCTCCCCTCCAAACCCTTCACAGTTAAACAAACTGTGACAAACATCATACCGCTCGTCTGGACAATACTGTCATTGAGGTTATCCTAGTTTATCCATTGTATGGAGGTAGGTACCGAAGTAACCATGCCCCGTCAGAAATTGGCACAGGGAAAAATCAATATGCCCGCGCTCGATCCAAGGACCAAGTTCCTTGATTAACCTTGCCGTCATCACACAATATCTCCTTCTACCCATCTACGCTGCCAAGAATCCAGTGTCTCAGTACGTGCTATAGTACTTGCAGCCCTTCTTCAATGCTCAGCTCTAAGTATGTAGATTTTTTGGCGATCTTGTGCCAACAAGTCTGTGGGGATTATCCCAGCAACGACCAGAGCTGCCGCGTGCGACACCGGGGGATACGCACTCGTAGTGCTGCACAGCGTTGAGTTGATGCCATTCTCTTCCGATATTTAGCCACTGTCATGGCACTATCCCCTATCTCCGCTCCGTACAATAGCATCGACTGGGCTACTGACAAAATTAGTCTCTGCCTACAGGTTCGTGGTCCACCCACATTTGCCATCAGCCTACCAAGAGCTGCCGCCACAGTGACTGGCTTGTCGTTCGATTTGCGAATATGTTCGTACTTCCTCGTTACTGATGCTTAAAGGCGTTACGGTTGCTGCTTCTGTTCTCTCAATCGCATTGATCACCTCCATAATCGTCTAATGTCCCTTACGAAAACCGTGCTGTCTTGGAGATAGGTCGCCCGCGGCACGTATCGCTGTTTTCAACCTGGGTTTCAGCAGTTTCTCCAGTAACTACCATCGTGTCTAACATACAAAGAGGTCCGTATGTTGACGGTAAATCAAGGTCCCTTTTGCGTCCTTTTTGACTCGCACTAGTCTTGCCACTTTGCATCGCGTTGGAAACACTCCTGTCAATAGGCATCTGTTAATAAAATGCCAGTAGTATATCCGGGTAACTGCTGGCCGCAAATTTCAGTATCCTAACAGGAATTTCATCTGGTTTAAGAGCCTTTTTGACTTTCATAGACAGCACTGCACTTCATAAATCACTCCACTCCCACTTACTCCTCTTCCACTTCCATTTACTGCACTTCCACTTCCACTTACTCCACTTGCGCTTCTACTTCCACTTACTCCGCTTACTCCACTTACTTCGCTTCCACCACTTCTACTACTTCGACCACTTCTACCACTTCCATAGACTCTTAATCACGGCGATCTGTATCGCTACGCCGGTTAAATTAGTAGCTTCTCTTTCCTGCTCATCGGTGTTGTTATTAGGATTACAACAAACACATTAATTTTAAACTAACAATGTAGTGATTGTTGTGTATGAATGAAAACTTTAAAAATATAATAAGTAACCTTAATGGTTATTTTTATTTAGTGCAATCCACTGCTAAGAGACAAGTAATTAAAATAGTTTAAATATTTAATTTTCGAAACGCTGATCCTCTGTCTAGAAATTGGATTAAGATTATTGGATCTACACCGAAAGAAAAAATGATGGTAAATTGTACGTAAAATAACATTTTCGGTTTACGAAATTCGTCCAACAATGAAAATTACGAATTGCTGACATTGTAAATGTTAAATCTTATTTTTCAACATTTGGCGATGCTGTAGGTACAATTTAAATTGTTGATTTAACATTTTCATCTAAATGAAACTGTTGACATGATTATTGACATATCAACATTGAAAACGATAATTTGTATTTTAACAATACTAAATGAAGGTAAAAAATGTTATTTTTGTCGTCTCCGATAATCAAATTTATGGACAATATTATTGCCATTATAACATCAAACATGTTGAATGAACATTAAAAAAATGTTAAAATTAATAATTTTGCCGATCGAAAAATGATTAAAAAATGTTAGGATGTCAACTTCAATGTTAAATTATATTAACATTTTAAATGTTGAATTGATATTTAAAATGTTGAAGTTGAAATATATTTTATAGGTATAGCAATAGAAATATTAAAAAACTGGTTTCATACTTTAAATTTTCAGTTTTATTTAAATAATAATATCTCAGTTTTATATAAATAATAATTCAGTTTTATTTAAATAATAATAACAAAATAACAAATTTTTAATATTAATACTATTTGAAAAAATTTTAATAGAACTCTAAAAAAATTTTATTCTTAATAGTTTAAGACCAAAAAAATCATATAAATGCATTGGTGGTCCACAAAATTTATCGATATGATAAACTTCAAAAAAATCTAGTTCATCTTTAATACGATATGACTGGTAGTGCTCTAAAAACTTAATCAAATTTAATTTTTTTCCAACTACAAGGCAACTATCAGTTTTAAAATCTAATATAAATGTTTCAATTTTATAAAAGTTTATTGGCTGTTGATCTACAGCCAGTATGTATCCATTTTTATAGACTGTTCCTTTATACTCTATAGAGTTAGCTACATTACAATTATTTAAATTTAAATTCAAGTTATTTTTATTACTAATTTTAGGAAATACCTCTAATTGAGTGAGGTCTATTGAAACAAATTTATCGCAATTTAGGTTTTTTGGGAAGCCTAGCTCTTTATCTAGCAGAAACTTAGAAAATTTTAACGATGATTTCATGCTTATCGAATATGCGATATTTATTCGAGAAGATATATTTCTTGCATAAATTTTTGCTTCGCGGTGCTTTGATTCAAAACGATATGTCCATAAATTTTTAACAGGGCCGCTTTGTCTAATAATTCTAGGATAATGGAGAAGAAAATGAAACTTTGGTTTTAAATTTTCATTAAACAAAAGTTGATATTGCCTATTATGCTGTTCTATGAGATTTTGTAGATTTGTTAACAAATTTTCATCAAATTTTGATTTCATTAAAATATTTACTATTTTTAATAATATAATAAAAAATTTCCATATTTTATCACTAGTTGGAACTAAGTCTCCAATAATTAATGGTAAGAAATGTATTAAATTCTGCATTTCACTTGCCGAAAGCTTTAAATTGGAGTTTTGACTACTTAAATTTTTCATATTGATTGGAGGTGATAAATTACCTATTTCAATTTCGCCATAGTCAAACATTTGTTTGCGATAGTTAAAAATATCAATATTAAAATATTTTTTTTCTACTATAAAATATAGCAAAATTTCACGGACGTCGTATTTACACACACCTTCAAACAAATCATGAACAAGATCTGCTGAATAGTTTGATGTTACGTGAAATGTTCCTAAATCATTCAACGCACAACCTCTAACAATTCCAGTAAGACTAAAGTCATTTATAATCAAATCATCTTCATAATTTTCTTTTGTCCTAAGATTTCCTTCTCTTTCTCTATTATCGCAGTTCAAAAAATTTTTCTCTGTTTTACAAAATCGGCAATAAAATCTACTATTAAAACTAGTGGTAAACCCCAAAATATCATTTAATCCTAAATTATCCCCTATCAATCGACATACAACTGGATAAATAGTCGTGATTTTGTTATCAATTTCTATATCAATACCTTTATTTTCGATGGTTTTAAAAACTTCTGTTAGCTTGCGAAAGTAAAAATCATTACCGTATAACTTTTTTTTCTTTGGACTTAAAATAGGCAGCGATGAAAATGAAATCTAAATTTGATAGAAAATGTTGAGGAATTGTTGGAAAAATATAATACACACCACACACTGCATCTACACCACAATGACTACCTAAGGGGTTATTAACTTCAAAATCATCTGCAAAAAGGAATATAGGAATAAACGTTTTATTTGGAGTATCGATAATTAATTTTTTAAAACTTTCACTGTTAACAAAATGGGTTATGGATGTGCTTTTAAATAATTCTGAAGTATTTTTAATAGTAACATCAAGTACATTAGGTAATTCAAAGAATTTTTTAATTTGGAATTCGATATCCATTATACAAGCATTAACATTTGCTTCATCTAAAGTAGCCTTATGTCTTACTACAACTTCTGTTATTTCATTATTTACATTAAACACTATTGGCTTTCTAAATAATTCTTTGTGTTTCAAATGTTCTATTAATTTATATTCAGTATTAATTTCTTTAAAAGGTTGAGCACTATAATTCAGAAGACTTTGAATATAATTAAATTGTGGGGTAGATGAATAAGGTAAAATTAATTCTTTAATACTATTTGTAATACAAAGTGTGATATTGGATATACTATTTTGTACGTCTATTACATCCTTTCTACTAAAATTATTTTTATTATGAAGATCTATTAAAAATTTGCAACATCTATTGTTTATATTGTTTATTAAATGACTAATATTAAAATTAGAGGATCCATTGACTGGCAAAGGCAATAATTCACTTTCAACAGTTTCTTCTGTCAAACTATTTTGTAATGATTCTCCTAAATTTAATGGTGGTAGATCTCGTAAGTTTGTTTCATTTTCAAAAGAGTTATAATGAATTTCATTACTGTTTACATTGGTTAAATGATTTTTTACATGTTTTCTAAAACTACTACTATTTGTAAAGCTTTGAATGCATTTTTAGTAAGTGCATTTATATATACTATTAGAATTATAATTATGGATTATCCTATAGTGGGAAACTAGGTCTGGCAATGATTCTAAATTTTTTTTACATTCATAACATAATATCATTTTGATTATTTTTTTAATATTAAATAGAGTTCTGCTAAAGCCGAACTTTTTTTATCACTCTCGGTTTTAATTTCATAAATATAATTTTGAATCCATTGCCAAACTAGTTCCGACTCCTTCGGATACGCCAAATTGAATACTTGAAAACACTTAAAACATGTATCAAGTGCTGCTAAAAATGAATTAAATTTTAATTTAAATGTATCCAAAATAACGTAAAATTCGTTAATATTAGTAGGGGACGGCCCCACCACTAAAATAAATGGTTGAATTGTTGATTTACTTGATAACGCTTCATTTTGTTTTTCAAATTTGAATCGCTCGAGATCATTAACAGCACAGAGATGTGTAATCATACTATTTACAGCATCCTTGATACTGGTTCTTTTATGATGATGACGTAAAGTTGGCCGTAAAATACAATTTAATGCAGCAATCTGTATATAGTTCGCTGTGTCTATAAAATTGTAATAAGTAATAACATTTATTCTTATATTGTAATACAGCTTAAATTAAATACTTGTTTTATACCTTTATCGAATTTGTTTAGTATTACATCATTGTACAACAATTTATAATGCTTGTCTTTTATTTTTTCCATAAAAATTGGCCGTAGTTCTCCTAATAAATTATCCCATTTTTGAAAAAACAACAGTTGGGATTTTCGATATTCAACGCCAAAATCATATTCTATCTAAAATCAAAAAGGTTTAGGAAAATATTTTACTACTGTGTTAATTAATAATTTTAATTTTAACTACTCGTAGTTTTTAGCACCTTATTTCGATAACAAGTAATCACTTTCAGTTATTGAAACTAAACTCCAAGAACAGTTAAAAGTTAAAATTAAATCATTTTGTTAAGGAAATTAATTATTTTTGGTACTCGTACATTATTAATTAATTATGTAAAAAGTATATTATACTTACAAATGTATCCCCAATACCGCTCTTAAAATATGGCCAATCTAGCAAAATTATATTCAAAGAGCTATTGTTGTTTATAATTTCTTTTCTCCGTAAACTATATGATCTGGCCCAAATATCATGAGCGGAATTGTCTTTTTCGGATACAAGTTGGATTTTATTTTTTAAAATTTCTATTTCGGTATCAGATTCGTTGTCATTTGATGCCAATTCTCGCAAGTCTTCTGTGCTTTCGTCATTTTTATAATTTTCGTTTTGATCGGAATGACTATGATCTGTCCTCTGTTTCTTTAATTTTATTTCGACGTTAATGGTGCTCCTTGATTTTCTGTTTAATCTAATAAATTTATTAAATAGTCTCCCCGAAGGATTTCTCGTTTTATTGCGAGGTATATAATAAATATCTAAATGTTCTTTTGGGAAAATATTTATAATATCCTCGGCCAATTTGTTCATAGTTTTTGGATCTGGCACTTTATAAGTTTTTAGAACGGGATCAAAGAAATGCTCCACAATACAAGAAATTATATCATCACGTTTTTTCTCATCCAGCATTCCATGAGTCTCATAATATTGGATCACGTTACGACCCGTGTCACTTGATTGAAGAATTTCTCGAACGGACTAAAACAAAATTATAATTTTAGTGTCAGTCAATAAAATAATTCATGATCATTGTAAATATGCTGAATATTATAGGAATACCCACTATTATTGATGTAATTTTTATTGGAATGTGGCTGTGTGAATTTGTATTTACAGGATCAGGTTTGAAAAATTCTCGGCATTTTTCTAACCAATCACTTACACCACTATCATTTACGGTACTGCACGGTGAAATACCCTGAAAAATTTCAATAATCTAGTTTCAAACATTTATAATTTATGACAAATATTTTAATTTTACCTGAGACTTTTTCCAGGAAAATAAATTTTCACGGAGTCGTGCTCTTAATCCAATATTTTCGCGACCAGGAAACATTTCTCCAACATCGTTTTGATTCAAATACTGAATATCTGCATATTTTACTCCGCATTCTATACGAATATTAAATTAAATAAGTATATTTTAAATTGAAACCAAAAGTTACTGTTATAATATAATTTTCATATTTTTATTAAAACCAGAAATGTAACTTTTTATAAAGATTACCATAAAATATAAAATGTAAAATGTTATCCAATACAAATTTTTAAAAAAGCATCAACCCAAAAATTTAATTTTAATTGAGCACGGGACTATGATATAAAATATAAATACTCACCATAACAAGAAATAAAATGGGATTCTAATCCCCATGATGTTAATAATTCTAGGAGACCATCATCTTCATAAACTGTAACTTTTGATACAGAATTTTCACATGGAAAGCTATCTGATGTTTTTTCATTATGAACTACATTACTATTTGATGAACATGGAATCCATGTTTCTTTCGAAGGATTTATCACAATAGCTTCATTTTCACCACTATTTATTTTATTATGAGCACAATTGGAATCTACATTATCAGTATATTGCTGATAACATCATTATCTTTATTAATTTCTGCTAAACAAACAGATTTTGATAATAAGTTATCATTGCACAATAAATGCGCGTGGTCACGCGACATTTTTAATCCAAAAATTATATGAATTATTGAAATTGATTATTGATTATTCTTATTTATTATCAATAAAAATTGATTTGAATTATGCACTGCACAATATATTGTTTATAAAAAATTCCGTATCAATTAACAAATTTTATTAAAAAAATAATTCACTTTTTGTAAATGTTTATAACTTCTAAACTATTGCAGTAATGAAATGAATATTGCAGTCGATATCCGACAATAATTGAAAAAATGTGTTTCTAAAACGGTAAATATTTAGAAAAACATAATTAAATGTAACAAAACAACAACTTTTGTATACAAAATGTAACGATTTGTTTACAACCTGTACATGAAAATCGGTAAATTGTTACTATAAAGCTATACAATTACACGATAACATTTCGCGTTATACAATTTAAGTGAGATCTAACTTGCACAAAAGTAGCATCGTAAATTAACATTGCAATGTTAAAGATTTTCCAACATTATTAGACACAAATTGTATGAATTTTGAATTTGTGGGGAAAATTGTCATGTTACGATGCTAGTTTGAACATATTAATGACAATATAGCACTTTTTAAGACAACCTGTTTAAAAAATTGTTAAATTAAACCAACTATCTAAAGATTACAATTTATGTACGTATTGTTGTTTTTAATCCAGCAATTTTTTCTCTCGGTGTAGTAGGACGGTTTTATATAAATCCGGGTGGTACTTGTTCTTTGGAATAAACGTTTTTTTACTAATCAGAATCCGTTCTCGTGCCAGATTGCACATAATAAGCCATAATGGGTTATTTGCGTGCTCCTGCTATTAGTATTTTCTTTTTGATGACTGGTTCCAAACGAGATTGCAAAGATTAAGATCGCTACATTTTATGAAGTTCGTGCGTTGTGCTTAAGTGTGAAGCCCTTACAATAATTCAATGTGAAATGCATGTTGTTAATTTGAATGTACATATAAATCGATCTTATAAAATAACGTAATTGAAATTCTTGTAAAATCCCCTGGGAATAATATTTCTTCGACCATAAACTAAACAATTTTAATGCGAACCACCAAAACAACAGTTATTTCGACAAAGCAATAAAACATTTATATCATAGCTGGTGTTATTACTTTATTAAAAAAAAAATCTAGACTATAGATATTCAAATATGAGAACATCATAAAAAATCCTTTCAAAATCCAGATAAACATTAATAATCTATAGATATTCCGGAACGTTCTATTTTCTATTCTATTAAGCCACAAATATTTATGTTTTTGGTAGCTGGTACTACAAATTCGGTTCCTGTGTTAGAATTTGTTGTGTTTTGTATTTTGTTCTCACTTAAAATCACATAAATTGCAAATTGGGAACACAACCAAATAAAAAATCGCAAACAAATTTTTTCCGCTGTTTCACCTTATACGAGTACGTGCGGTAAATAGCCCGGAACAATACAGGTACGAATATACGGGATATATTATATTTGCTAGTATCGTCGGTGTAAATTATTTCTAAAAAAAAAAATTATGTTTTGGTATAAAAGACAAAAACATTTTTTATTTCAAAAATGTGGTGTTGAGGTGTTTTCCATTATTTTTATATGTATAGGAAAAGTATATAAATTCGTGTGTAGTGCATGATATCTGGATATCGATTTCCCAAATTATTATTTTTTGTCACAAAATATGTTTTTTTAAATTCATTAATTTTTCATTTTCATCTGCTGTTGTCGAATTGTTAGTTTAGGTAGATAGTTGGAATATTTTGGTTAGAAGTTCATATAGCAGAGTAAATTATGAAAAATAGTCCATTAGCCAAATAAAAATTATGAATAAGTATTTCTTTTATAAATAATTTTACAAAAGACTAGTAGTAGAAAAATAAACTTCATGACTTCTATTAAAAAGTATTAGAAATAAGATTTTTTGTATACGATCGTTGTACATAGCTAACCGAATTTTTATCTATTTAAAATTTTAGATTTATGTCGTTTGGCTGTATCATCTTTTTTCCCAAATTTTAAAACCGAATCCAATCATATTCAACTCACGAGTTGGTCATTGTTACAAAACCGGCCCTTGCGGTATTTCGCAATAAAATGCAGGCATATTAAAAAACCGCAACTACAACGGTACGTCAAGGTTATTACAATCGCTTCCATTAAAACTCCCTAAACCTTTCGATAATTTAGTACAGAAAAACGAAAACCGATGCGTACGATGGCATTGCAAAATTCTGTAATGCGTGCGGTTGCTATCAACAACAAATTGTTCACGAAAGTTTTAATTTGAATTCCCGGCGGTAGTTGAGAAGTGATAGTTGACACTAATAATTTAAATAAATAAACTTATTTTGGAATCATTTTATTTTCGAATAGAAAAGACCAAATAGTGTAATCTGTTATATACGACTCTTTCGGTCGTTTGTTCTTAAATCTATTGAAATCCCATCAATATCGGATTAAATCCTTGAGTTTGTGATAAGATCTAGATAGATTCAATTTTTGTACTCGCACACCAAACTAATTATTAAATTGCAAAGTTCCGCTTACCGCCCTTCCCTCATCGATTGTTTCACACTCATTAACCGAACGCTCATCAATAAAATTATTTCATTCATAAATCATAACCTTTAGAAAATTAACAGGGTTTATATTTCTTATACATAAATATTTAACTAATTTAATTAACTAATTTATTTACAGCTTAACTCCACAATTCATTATTAGTCCTATTCCTTATTACCATTTTTGTGTCTTACAAGTGTTTGTGTTTCCTTAAATCACAATTTCTCGTTACTTGATTGCTATAAACTATCTAATTTAATTTTTTCAGCATTTCCTATAAAAAAATAATTAAGTCGGTTCCTTTTAACACAGGTTAACAATTCCAAATCTAATTGGAAGGAAAACAACTAAACAAATACTACCACAAACGAAAAATTAAATATCTAAAATAGACGTGGATCACTTAGAGGAAGAAGAATTTCAGGTGGAGTGTGAACTTCGCAATGTCGAATTGAATTCCTCCGCGTCTGTCATTTTAGTTACTAAGATCAATTGTGAAATGAAGTTTCCAATCTTAGTGCCCAAATTGCCACATGATCGAGCACGGACCAATCCCCAGCACGAGTTAAAGTTACTGTTTTTGAAACTCAAGAGAGTAGAATCGAAATTAACTTTAGTAGCTACTCTAACAACAAATGAAATGAACGTGTTGATTTCACGAATGACTCATATATCAGATCGCTTGCATCGACTTCAGAATTTGGGTTTTGAACTTGAACAAGTGAATCTATATTCGAAATGGAGTGAACGTTTAATGGCCTTGATCCGTACTTCAAAGGATGAGCGAGAAATTTCCCTAGTTGATTTTAACGATAAGAGTGGTGAAGATTATTCGGAAACAGTAAGAGCACTGGAACCTCAAAAACCAATCTGCGTGAATCCAAAATCGGCAATGCAACATTTGTTCGATTTCGTTTCATCTCCGTTGGCGGAAGGATGGGTTGCCGGTAAAGAAAACATTATAAAACGACCTCCACAACCAGCCAATTCCGAACTCATCATTAATGAAAACACTCTTAAATCGGCCCATAACACAGACGTTCGAATCTCCGATCACCACTATAGCCATACCCACGTTGGAAAAATGTCCTCAACGGACCAAAATAATCCAAGGTATGAGTCGAGGGATGTTCCTATTGCTCAGTTGTTTGGTGGTATTGGCAATATATTGAACGAAATTCGTGATAAACTCGAAAAGCCGCAAGAAAATATTCAACCTCAGGTTACTCCCAACTATTCAAATTACAACCAGTATCAAGCCGAGAATATCCAACCGGGAAGTAATTTTTGTAGGGAACCGCCCTCACATAAAACACCTCCTCAAACGCATATTCCATATATGCAAGAAATTATGTATCCAAATACTAATCAAACCAATTATGTTCCAAAATACCCTTCTTCTCGGCCTACTCTCGAACAACGTTCGTTTCAAGTGTGCAGGAAGCTCGATAAACCCATTTCACGAATCATGGCATCGTGGAACCAAAAATTTAGTGGATCAAGTAATGATTTGCCGGTGGATCGGTTTATTTTCCGTATCGAATACTTGGCACAATCTGCGGACATATCAGAGGACTTGTTGATTGACAACCTAGGTACCCTCCTTACCGGAATGGCAGCAGACTGGTATTGGACGTACATAGAAAGTCAGAGCCGTTATGCGTTAACGTGGAATGGTTTGCGAAATGCAATGATATTCGTAAAGCATTGCAGGTTCGTAAACAAAAACATCCAAGGGAAACGTTTGTGCAATTTCAAGATTCAATTCAACGATTAGTTTTGCAAGCAAAAATTCCAATTCCTGAATCTGAGATTTTAGAAATCCTAATCGATAATATGCGCCTAGGTTTAAAATTACATTTACCTACCCATAAATTCCAAACTATAGCGGAACTATCTCACGAATGTCGTTGATTAGAGGATTTATGGAGTGAATATAATTACGTACCTGAAGCTGACATGCACAAACCTCGAGTGCATGAACTGGAGAACTCAAATTCTGCACGTAAGGCTAGCGAAACTTCAACATATCACTCGCGGGTGGATTGCCTTGACAAGCCTGACCCTATCAGTTGTTTAAGTCAGGTTCCATCCAACATTTCTGCTTTCAAGCTTGGTGCACACCCGCAAACCCGTTCTATTGGAACTACTCCTAAAGAATCCGCAAGGTTCACTTGCTGGGACTGCAAAAATCCTGGTCATACATTTAGGAATTGTTTGAATCTAACGGACCGAATTTTTTGTTACGGCTATGGTCAAGAAAATGTAAAATTTTCGTCATGCAGCGAGTGTTCAAACAAACTTAAGCAACGAATATCGGAAAACTTAGACAAGAAAGACTTGTTCAATCGGGAGACCGTCTTTCGAAAGCCTGCAATCCCGCAACATCATCGAGAGGACTCAGCTACGAATGTAGACCCGGAATTCCATCGGTTCATAAGCAAAACCTAAATACTCATTCTAATAATATCAAGTCACAAAACCCGAAATTTCACCGATCCTGGCTCTATTTCCATGATAAACGTGAGTCTCTGAAACAAATTTGTTCCTCGTTAATTTCAATAGAAACGGATGGTAGACCATACGTAGATATTGAGATATTTAACCGAAAAGTGCGAGGGTTGCTGGACTCGGGAGCAAACATAAGTGTTTTAGGGAAAAATTGCGAACATTTGGTGTCAATCGCTGAACTACCGTTTAATGCCCTTCAATCGCTCGTTACCACCGCTAACGGCCAAAAGGAACGTATATTGGGGTATGTAAACGTTACGGTTCGTTTCAATAATCAAAGGAAGTTATTAAAACTATATTTAGCTCCGCAATTATCGCAAAACTTATATTTGGGCACAGACTTCTTCGCCCTCTTTAACATTCAGATTTCCATTAGCGAATTAGCTTTATCCTCACCTCAGGATATTCAAAATCCACCCGCTTTTGACCCTGTTAAGCATATCCTTTCCGATGAAGATCAAACTAAACTAAATTCTATTATAGCAGAATTTCCGTCATCACTCAAACTTGGCTTAGGTGAAACGGATATCTTGTATCATCGCATCAATACCATGGATGCTAAACCAGTGAAGCAGAGGCACTATCCGGTTTCTCGTGCAAAAGAGGTTGAATTATATGGTGAACTCGATAGAATGTTGGAACTTGCTGTTATCGAGGAGTGTCCGGAGAGTCCGTGGAGTTCGCCCCTCACATTGGTCCGCAAGTCCAACGGCAAGGTCAGATTGTGTCTCGACGCCCGAAGGGTCAACGAGCTTACTGAGAAGGATGCGTATCCATTGCCCTTAATTAATGGTATACTGAGTCGTTTGGAAAACACCAAATTCATCTCCAGTTTGGATCTGAAGGATGCATTTTGGCAGATTCCACTCGACGATGATTCAAAAAAAAGACGGCCTTTACCATTCCTGGAAAGCCTCTTTACCAATTTCGGGTAATGAGATTCGGCCTCTGTAATGCACCGCAGACCATGTGCCGTTTGATGCACCGGGTGATTCCTCACCAGTTCCAAGATAGGATTTTTGTCTACCTAGACGACCTTTTGATTACGTCTAGCACGCTGGAGGAACATTTTGTGCTTCTGACGAACGTGGCACTGTGGTTGCGGAGAAGCAATTTGACCATCAACGTCGAGAAAAGTAAATTTATAAAAGGGTAAAATACTTAGGTCATATCATCGGGGAAGGGTGCATTCGTGTCGATCCCGATAAAGTTCTCGCCATTACCAATTTTCCTACACCTAAATCCTTGAAAAAACCCCGTCGTTTCTTAGGCATGAGCGGTTGGTACCGTAGATTCATCCCTAATTTTGCGCAAGTAACTTCTCCTCTTACTGATTTGCTTAAACTTAAAACTAAATTTCAATGGACCGAGCAAGCCAAAAATGCACTAAATGAGCTAAAACGATTGTTAACTACTGCTCCAATATACTAATCCATCCTGATTACAAATTACCTTTTTTTATACAGGTCGACGCCTCGTCTAAAGGAGTGGGTGGTGTTTTATTCCAGCGACCCAATGGAAATGAGCATCCAATTGCATATTTCTCCAAGAAATTAAATTCGTCTCAACAAAAGTACATAGTAACCGAGCTAGAATGCTACGCTGCCGTATTATGCGTTAAAAACTTCCGGCACTACATCGAAGGATTTGAGTTCACCATACTAACGGATCATGCCAGCTTACAGTGGCTCATGTGACAGACCGATCTATCAGGGCGGCTTGCGCGTTGGTCGTTAAAATTACAAAGTTTCAATTTTAAGATTGAATTCCGAAAAGGAACTTTAAACACAGTACCAGACGCGTTTTCACGAGCTTATTGTGAAACCCTGGACCCGTTACCAGGATCTTCACCCGAGATGGACAGCACGTTACACATTGATCTCGATGCCCCAGAATTTCTGGATGACGAATATGTCGCAAAACTGAGGGTCCTTGAACAACATCCAAATAATGACACGAACCTTAAGGTTCAAGATGGAAAATTGCTGATCTACCCAGCCCACGGCAAGCGTTATGTGGACACCGATATTCCTCAATGAAAACTGTATATTCCTGCTAGATTAACTAACTCTCTTTTAGTTCTAGCTCATGTCCAGCCTTCTGGGGGACATATGGGTTGTCAGAAGACACTAGATCGAATTCAGCGGTATTATTTTTGGCCAAGAATGTCCAAAGATGTACAAGATTTTGTAAGAAATTGCGAGACGTGCAAAATGATGAAAGCCGCCAATTATCAACTGCGCCCACCAATGGGAGAATATACGGAAATTCGCCGACCATTTCAACGATTGTATGTGGACTTCCTCGGTCCCTATCCACGGTCTAGACAAGGAAACTCGTATGTACTTATCGTGTTGGACCATTTCAGTCGATTTGTTTTATTGAAAGCATTGCGCGAAGCTTCCACTGCAGCATTATGCGACTTTATTGAGAAGGAAGTATTTCAGGTATATTCAGTACCGGAATCAATTCTCACCGACAACGGTAAGCAATTTAAATCAAATTTATTTTCGCACCTCTTAGCTAACTATGGGATCCGCCACATAACAATACTGTTCCATAGTCCGCAGTCCAACGCTTTGGAACGAACAAATCGCACGATTTTAGCTGCGATTAGATCCTATATAGGCGAAAATCATACGAGCTGGGACAAATATTTATTCCAAGTAGCTTCGACTCTTCGAAACGTATGCCATAGTTCAACATCGTTCTCGCCACACTTTTTAGCGTTCGGGCAACATTTCATCTCCCATGGTTCTGATTATCATTTAAGACGATTATTGGGATGTGATGATGACAATCAGGTACATTTCGTTGAAAAGTCAGCTCGCTTGGAATTGGTTAAAGACCGCGTTCTTCAACATCTTAAACGAGCACATGAGAAAGGTGAACGTACATACACTACTCGAAGTCAACCACGAGAATTCAAAATTGGCCAAAAAGTGTTTCTACGAACGTTTACGCAGAGTGATGCAACGCGACATTTTTCGGCTAAACTCTCACCTAGATTTGTGCCGGTAATAATCGTTGCTCGGATAGGAAATGTGGCATTTCAATTACATGATCTAGGAGGAAAACAACTTGGTATTTATCATGCCAAAGATATCAAAGCATGAACGTATCGCTTAGAAATTAATCATTCAATTAAGGATCCTTGTCGATATGCCCGGCTGATGAGACATCTCAGTGGTGTGAGTAGTCCCCACGATGTTACGATGTAACCGGTTACATTTCGGAAATTGTTTTGCGGTTAAGTTCGGAGTTGCGTCTTCGCTAAAGTATTCGATGTTTCGTGTTCACCTGTAGATGGACAAGATACAGTGAGAGGAAAAACAAAAATAAAAAAAAAGAGTCGGCTGATTACTAATTGGAAAGGTCGATAGTATACCCGAAGTTATTCCACCTATTTATACTTGCGCGGTTCATGTGTCAGTGTGGTTTGCGAAATACGGTCGATGCTCCATTTCTAATAACGAATAACGATCCCGTAATCGGTTGTACTAAAGGAAAAGGAAAAAGTGATAACCGCCCAGTACGTGCAAATACAAAATTCATCGAGAGAAAATTCGGCTGCCTAAGGAAAAGGGACAGTTTAAACAAAGTGATCGAACGAGTGCAGATTGTATCGTACCGAAGGAGAACGCATGCTGTGGCTGAGGAACGGGTTGAATCGTGACACGTGAGAGTATCCTTTTTATCACCAAATAGTTAGTAAATATCATTTTTTTTGTTAATCCGATCTTTAACTGAAACGTGTGAGTTAGTAATTGTTGTATTTTTGAGTAGGATTGTAAATTACAAAAACTAAGGCAATTCGTAACCATTTTGTTCCGCAGAATCCGTGATTCTATTTTTTTGTTGGTATAGATATTTATTTACAGATCCTAGGTGGGTACGTCGAGCTCCTCGTGCACCATTACAGGACGTCGGATTTACAGGTGAAACGTGGGGTAATTTGACTCCAATTTCGGAGTGGGTAATCATGGCGCGGGTTGCGAAACGGTTACGAGAAAAGAAATTTATAGAGCTCCGTAGTTTTTGGGTCGTTCCCAATTGTATTGTATCCTTTAACGTAATTGTGCTTTTGAGCTCGTACAAATGTATTAATGTAGATAATTGAAAGTAAATGATAAAGCAATAAAATATGTTTCAGTTAAGATTATTATTCAAAAGAATGTTTTCATTGTAATTTAGTCAGTGCGGGAGATGAGTGTGAATATGGGTGGGGAAGGGGCGATGATTAAGCTTGTCAAGTATGGTAGGTAATTGCAGCTCTCTCGACCTCGGATGGACATCACCCAACAAGGTTCACGACGGACTGAGCGATAGTCGGCAACAATGCTGCGGGGTGATGACGCTGGGGTAAATCTGTTTACATGTCATTCGATTCATGTTTATTCGTAAGTCGAGTGACAAAGAGAATAAAAACGTAACAAGTTCTTTATAAAACCATACTGTCGTCTATCAAGAAAATTAATTTTTTAAGATATCCCAATAATCTATTCTTAATTATTTTCTCAAAAATTTTTGAAAACGTACTAAAAAAAAGAGTAATTGGGCGATAATTATTGGTATCTAAGTGTTAGCCTTTTTTAAATAGTGGTTTAACGATACCAATTTTAAGTTTTTCTGGACAAACCCTTTTTTACTAAACAATTATTAAAAATAAAAGTCAAAACATGAACTACGCTCTCAATTATTTTATTAATTATTATATGGGATATTTCATCAATACCGTAAGAAGCACTATTTCTTAGATCACTTACGATCGTAAATATTTCATTTTCACAAACAGGGAAAAATGAAAAAACTAATGCTGTTAGAATTTGAGTGAATTAAGGTATGTATTTCTAACAGTATCATCAATGCAAACGTTTCTTTCATTCGCAACCAAAATGTTGTAGGATGCGTTGACAAAAAATTCATTAAAAATATTGACAATTTTAGACGGATCAGTTTCAATTCTGTTATCACCAACATCAATTGATGGAATTGCGTTATTGCCTGGTATATTGTTCAAAATGCCATTAACAACCTTCCATTTAGATTTTAAGTCTACAGCGGAACAAAACTTAGTTTTAAAAACCCGTTCTTTGGTTTGTGGAACTAAATTAAAACTATTAATTTGACAGCATCCGCAGATGAAAAATTTAAAGAAGAAAAATGAAACTTAAGTGTCGACCTAATAAAGCCAGCAACGCCACCAAACCTATACGAATCATTAAAATTAGCATAAAAACGTAGAATTAGAAAAATTATAATTATTGATTGCCAAACTCGAAATCCAGGTTTCAGTTAAAAAAATTATATCCAAATTCTTAATAACGAATTAATATTATCCAAAAAACTATTGAAGTTTTCACGAAGACTCCTTATGTTTTGTAATAAAAAGTTATAATTACAAATATTTGCCTGGCTCATCGAAATTTTATATTATAACAGTAACAAAAATTGTTTGTCGATATTATACTAAAGCAGAACTTAATATGAAATTGATAAAAAATTTAAATTAAAATCAGCAAGTTATTTTGTAGAAATAAATTATAACAACAAAAAATTAAATAAGAAAAAGTTACGTTAATGGGTACGTCACCATGAGTACAAATAGTAAAACCATTTGTTTAAAATTGAAAATTAAAAATAAAAAATTGAAAATTGAAAATTGAAATTTGAAATTGAAATTGGATAAATTCGTGTTTGCTAATAAAATTGGATGGATTCAGTTTGAGACTGAAATTGAGACTGAAATTAAGACTGAGATTGAGATCAAAATTAAAATTATGATTAAAATTGAGATCAAATCTCATATTTATCAATGATTCGGTCAAATTTAGAATATGGTACATATTGCACGAATAGAAAATATTCAAAGAAAATTTTCCCGGCAGCTCATTTTTAAATTTAATCTCTTTACATGGACAGACGACCACCTTACTTGGATAATCTTCCTAATATCTCTAGTTACAATTCGAACTTTAAATTTAGAGCCCTTGTCAATTAGACGTTGTTTTGCTGCGGCTTTATTTGTGACTGATCTTTTGAACGAAAGGATTGATTGTCCGTTTATACTTCTGCGTTTGACTAGTTATGCTCCCATAATAGAACTAAGAACAATGTCTTTATGGATACCAGATTTTCATCGTTCCAATTACTTCGTACACGAGTCAATTAATTTTATGGTTTTGAACTTTAACGATTTCTGAGATATTTTTGATTTCGGAATGACTAACGCTTGTTTCAACAATGGAATAACTCATAACTTTAAAATGTCACAGTAAATTCGCATTATTTTATACCACATAGGGACTAGTTTAGATCAGCGTATCTTAGTATCAAAATGTAAATTTATTTGGCCCCGAAAATAATAAGACAATTACAACTAGGCGGCAACTCTTTATCAGACCGACCAATATAAATTAAAGAAAAGTGAGTTTCTTATTAATGCAGATTTTTAACTCCTTTGGTAAAGCACATTTCCAGCATAAAATCCTTAAATTATTCTGATTCAACTTAAATCGAGATATTTTATAATCTAACATAAACTACAGTATACAACTAAACCCAATTTATCAATGCTATATTTAATATGCCTACTATTTTGGGTAAAGAGTGTATCAAGTAACACAATACATGGATGTCCGCAGTTAATTTCTCACGAACAAAAGTCAGTAAAATATTTTCGTGTCCCAATTAATATTTTAATATTTTGAATACAAACTATATAACAAAAAAGGACAACAAAATTTTTATTTTCCGGTTTTTACAGAACATTTTCACTACCAGCGTAGTACACCATAACATCAAGATGTTGTGTGGTTACTTCCCCCACATAGAAAGTACAGTCAGAATATTAATTTTTCGTATTATTACTTTCATAAGAATTTGTGTAGCATACAATAGCTCGCGCACCTTTGCGATTCTTCCAAATTACATTGAAAAAGGAAAGCATTTTATTGACTACCTATGTACTTACATAAAAAATTTCTAACGGACTTTAAAATGTGGGGTAAATAGAATTTTTATTTTTTTTATTTTTGATTTATATTCTACCAGTGGAACCAAATAGATTTTCTATTATATTTTCATCAACAACGGCACACCAAGCATAGAAAATAATAATTTAACAGTAGAATGAAAATTTCATACTCTGAAAATTAGATGGATCATTGTGTTGTTGTACACTATACGTCGGTAAAGCATATAAGTATATGGCTTTATGCAGAAAATATACGAAGAGAATATAAAATTTTATTCCACAATAGAAAAAAAAATCAGCTATAATTTAATTTTGCGTTAAACATCGTGGTTAGAATTTCAATTAAACATAAAGCTAAGCTTTAATTTTTAGTGCCATTATAGGTAAATCACGGTAACGTTAAATGTAATTGGTATTGATAAAAACCACACATATGATGTAATTGACGAGAAGTTCTTTCGATTATTTGGGATCTTGAGTACAAATTGATTCGCCATACCAGAAAAAAATCTATCAAACATTTTACCCAAATATTGAAGGTTCCACTTCAAAATATACCAAAAATATATTAACAACTTTATTTGTATACTTTAAATTGAAAAATTTAATAAAAGTCACATCAATGAGGTAGACAACTGTATCGCAGCTTATAGGGCAACTTTTCCTAGCTTTACAAAAACAAAATGAAATATTTGCTCTGATTGAATAAAACTTGCAGAAAAAATCATTATATCTATTTTGGTACCAACCATTCTTCCTTCGTATTTGCCAAGCGAGGGACAACAATATAAAAATATATCTACTATTAGGATGTAACGTCATTTTCAACCGGACATCCGCATCATGTTGAATAATATTAGGATTTCTTTTGTGTGTGTGATCATGTGCTATTGTGCTTGTGTGTTATTCGATTTTTGTTTGTTTTACTATATGAAGTTAGAAAGTTAAACTTTTGTTATTTGTTCGTTCGTTGTTTCTTATTATGGTCAGACTGTGTTCAAGTTTAGATGTTTTGTTCAATCGATCGAGTATAGATCATAAGGACAGGAAATAGACTGATGAAAAATATGTACATTTATATAAATGTTTGACAGGCATTTTTACGTAGAATGTCTAAGAATCTTGTTTGTGAAATGTTAAGTGCCGTTTGAAATCGGATCGCTTGTTATACGGAAAAACTCCCAAGAATTATGAGTTTTACTTATCAAAATTTTAGTTTGAAGTGATGCATAAATGTTTTAAATCTGAGTGTCGATCTTGTACCAAAAATTAAAGCGCGAGGTGAGCAAACCGGAAAAACATAGTGGTGGTTATTTTATTAATATTGGTTTCGTGTTGCTCAAATATTTGAAAATGAAAAATCAAAATCACATAGCAAACAATCGGTTCCACTGCTTAAAAGCAAGTGGATAGAAGAGGTGAGTTCATCATAAGTATTCAACCGGTTTAATCGGAACTTTTTATTTTGTTCTCATTGCCATTGTAAAATTGACATATACAAAAAATACCATACTGTCATTTTTGATACAAAATCGACACTAAAAAAGTTTTCACTTAATTATTATAAGGCTTTAAATTGTAAATGGTGTTCCATCTGTTAGGTTTTTTTTATATAAAAAAAACACATTTGAAAGATATTGTAGTCACTTAAACTGATTTTATGCAACTTATATACATAAAAACTGCTGACATATATTTAAAAGAAGATTTCAATTCCATGAAATTTAAATATTTAACATAATTCAAAATATTTGATGCTTCGACAATTTCGAACATGCTGCGAACGGCAGTGAAGATCGAGACAGGGCTTGCGGTATGTCTCTTGATACTGGCAGATGAGGCATTTGTCTTCTTTTCCAGAGAATCACTGCAATCACTTTGAAAACGAGAGCGGTACCAAATGTTAAACGAGTCGTCGTGTAATGGTGTATCTGATGACAATTGATGGTTTCTTGATTTTTTTAAGTCTATTTGTTCCTCGAACTCGTGCGTGTTTATTATTGTTAAAGATGATGTTGTAATAGAAATAACCCTATCGTGACTATCCTGTTCATGGTGCATGTTGCGTAAAAATGGTGACTCATATTGGGTGTTACCAAGAATCGTATGTTGATCTTAGTTACTTATCTCCCAACGAAGGGATTTGTAATGATTTCAGTATTTTGAGGATTATTTGTAAAACAATGCCACTGAAATGCAGGTTATGGTCCTTCATGTAGTTCCTTGGTTAATTGGTGCATAATGTTCCCGGATAGGAACAATCGAAAGGTATTCTGATGATGGTATTATCGAAGTGTGAACATTTTTCGTAGGGATAGGTACCGATATGAGTGCAAACAATTAGTAGAAATGTATCTTCAATATCCTGTAGAATTCATTAGGTACACTTGCTTTCTGCCCGGCAAAGACATCACTGGAGAAGGATGTTCCCCGCTATAAATAATTTCATCTTGAAGTCGTAAAGGTTTTAACAGAAATCGATAAATGGTATTCTGCTGCTTGTTGAGCATTACTTCGAGAATATTTTGTTGCGTGTCTTGAATAGTTTTCAATATTAACATTAGCTGAAGAACATCAGTTACGATAATGTTCTTGCTATTCATCGTTGTATTGTATTCCTGAAGATGCACCAATTCAAAATCCATACTTAAACGTACGGTATTGTCTACATATAATGGATGTCTGATTCTTTGCTAACAGGAGGAAATGTGCTCATTCTGCTCGGTTAAATTAAAATGCTGTTGGTAATTTTTTGCTTCCCAATTGTGTCTCCAATTTCTCGCTTGCGATGTCTGTTCGATTTGGTTTCAAGTAGATTGTTGTCTTCTTTGATATTGTCAAACTATAATTGAAGTTACTGGAACAAGATATCACAATGTTTCGATGTGTCCTAGTAAATTTTCAAGTTATATCGTATGTTTAGATTCCAGTATGCCGTAAGCGCACCTCTCCCACATTATCGAAATATACGCCTCTTGAATCTTGTAACTCCTACATTTGCAACCTAATAAGGTGTGTTTTAACAAATACCATATTAGTTAACATGCATAATACTGTGAGCAATGCTTTTGCGGCCTCTGTGGAAATCCTGGCTGCTTTTACTAAATTATCCGGGTGAATTTCCGTGATTTAACCTCTTGCTTACATCGAAGAAGGAAAGTTATCTTCTTTTATCAGCACTATAAGTCAACTACTGTTACGTTTCGGTGTATGATCTTCCTTTTTGGTCCAGTAGTGAAGCTGTAATAAATATTCTTGGAGCCATTTTTTTCAGAACTGTTGGTGCATTTGGTTTACTAACTCCCTGGTTCAATATATCGCAAATTTTATCTAACAATTTATTTTCTGGGGAACAAGCAAAGCATTACTGATTAAAAAGTATCCCGAAATATACATGTGGGCAATATTTCTCCGTCGTGATGTAAATCTTTTGAATGCTGCCAAGAACGCGTTTGCGGTTAAATCAGAGGCCACTTCGAGATGAACTAACTGTCTTTGTGGAAAGGCATACAGAGACCGCAATGTATCCCTTGTAGCCCTATTTTCTCTGCCTTTTGAGATTCGTACCTTAAATGGACTGGCATAATCGGCATCCGGCAAAATCGTGAATAGTCGCGTCAAAGGGAGCCGTTCTTTTGGTAGATCAGACAATGCATTTTTGAATGTGATTCCTTACTCTTTGTGCTCCCCTTATTATCCAGAAAATTTTCCGGACAAATGCTATTGTTAATGCATTCGTGCCATATAGCGTGAACGCATTTGTTAATAATTGAATCTCCTCCTATCCTTCCTTATTAGGCCGTCATTGTTCAGGAAAGAATTCAGCGAGGCAATAGTGCGCTTCTTCTTAATCGATTGGTGATCTTTTAAGGTTGATATTTCGTACGCAAAGAAAACACCTTGAATTGATCTCACGATAGTGGTTAATACTGTCCTGTGTTCTGTTGCTCGAATTTCATAGGAAGGCGCTGGTTTTTTTACTGATCTTAGATGCGAATCGGTGCAGATATGCGGTTACTCGTAGCACTTTTAAATAATCTGATTTGTGGTCAACGAGGTTGAATATGGCATTCTCAGATGCAGCCTCCTTATTGAGAACTGAAGAATAGTTGTGGTCCGTTTTACATCAAGTACTGAACTGTGTTAAATATTTCCATGGTTTCATTTGTTACAGGTTTCTAGCTTATTTTTGGTCAGATTCACCATTGTTAGAGAGTTCTTAATTTTGGGAGTGAAATCCCACGCGGGGGAGGGGACGGGCTGGATTAAGGCTATGTATTTCCAGCTCCGATCTTAGTTGTGTTTTCAATTATCCGCGATTAGAGACGAACGAAGAAGTGATCCGCAAAGTTCCAAACATGGTAATCTTTGATAACCTCGGCGGCATGTAACCTTGATTTTAGCCGTCAGTAGAAATGTATAATTTGTTTTATCTAATAGTACTTAGCATTTGTACAACAAAGTACATGTTAATGGCCATGAATAAGTTAAGCTTATTTAATAGAATTAAGGATAAAATGCCACGTGAGATAAAATTATATTTTTCGAATCAATTGTTGCACCATACATATTGATTATTGTTCATCAGCGTTATTCATAATGAATCATTCACAAATTTATCGTTTCCAAAAAATTCAGAACAGATTTATGCGGGGTATGCTAGGAGAAAAATTAGGACACATATAAGTGAAACTCTTGAAGTACTAGGCTGGAAGCTTATTAACCAAAGAATACACTACAATGAGTGGAAGTTGATGTTTCGTCTTGAAAACGGAGATCTACCTGAAAGAAAATAGGCAAGGGGTTTTTTTTGGAAAGAGTGTGTCATGGAGAACGACGTATTTTCGGAACTAACATTTTGTTTTTAATAAAAACTGTATTTTTGCGTTATCAACTAACAGTTCGACTTTTATTGGATTTAAATTCGAATATAAAATCGTGTTTTAGTTCAGAAGGGGGATAAAGTACTTAAATACGTGTTAATAAAGGGCATTTGAATAAAATTATAAACAAACAGTGAATGGTGAACCCAATCAAGTTGTTATGGATTTTTCAAATCTTTCGGTTGCGAAATTACGGATAGAGTGTGGAAAACGTGGGTTAAGCAATACCGGGGAGCGTAAAACGTTAGCGGAACGATTAGAAGTGTATGAAAGTGAAACGTCGCAATTACCAGTGAACAATGAAACAATGAAAATGGTTATGAGTTGCAGCAAAATGGAGACAATTCTGCGAAATTGAAGATTGGAAACGTTAGTAGTAATCCGCGCGAAATGATTGAACAAAATACTTGTGATACAAACGAGCTGAATGATGTAATATTGCATTCGGAAAATGTTAGTTACGAGCGAAATTTAACGAAACTTGAACGGCGAATAAAATTTTTAGAGCGAGAGAAATTGTTTATTGATCGTGAGCGTATGCTTAATGAGGAATTATCGGAATTGTTTCGTTACCAAACAAACAGCGATAAACGTACTAAATTCCCGGAGGAAGATACCAATTATCGTAATTCTCAAAATCGATTTAACCTTACACCCCGTGTTGTGATCGATATATTTCCAGAATTTGATCCTGCAAGGGCAGTATTATTAACGTCGGAGCAATTCGTTCAAAAAGTTGAATCGTTTATGAATATTTATGAAATAAATGAACGAATTATTATGTTAACAATCGGGAATAAACTAAAAGGATCGGCCAAATTATGGTTTAATTCAGTACAATGCGTGTTTATCACATCTTGGCGAAGCAGTGTTACACGACAAGTTTCGTTCATAAATTCGCAAACGAGACCAAACGTTGATTGATTATTATTACGAAATGTGTGCCATCAGGCAACGTAAAGTTTCAGATGAGGCTTTAATAAAGTATATAATTTTCGGGTTGCATGATTATCAGCTAAGTACATCGTTGCGCACACAGATAGTAGCTAATGTGGATGATTTGCGTCAACGTATCGAGTGGTATTCGAGCATGTGGCAAGAAAGTGCGCAGAGTGCACGGATTATAAATGCTGAATACAATTCGGGTCGGCTGAATATACATAATAATATAAGTACGCCGGGAAAACCAGTTAACAAGGAAGCAACCAACGGAATTCATCCAGTTAGGATGTAACGGAGTTCTATCCAATTCCGTTATCAACCTAAATCTAAACATTTAAAAATTATCTTGTATGTACGTATATACAACCACGGCATATACTCATGCAGTGGTTGAATGGACGTGTATTATAAGTTAATGCAACACGATCGCTATGTTTTTGATTTTGCAAAGGCACATGCTTTTGAGGTGAGTGGCATGAGTAACGAACTCCGCTTTTCAAAATAATCGAAAATTGTATGTATCGTGCAGTCTATTTACCTTGCAGAAAAAATGGTTTTTCGCTTTCTACAAAAAAAAAATGATAGCACGTTATTGTACATTGTTGTACATTATTTTTCTGGTGACGAAAGCACAAAAAGTGTATGATCGATGAGTATAAAGATTGTACAATTTTAGGTATAGGGAGTCAGTTTTTAATTAGACCAACGTATGGTTGGTGTGTAATCACGAGTTAGATATTAGTTGGTGTGTTATTTAAATTGTGAACGGAAATTTTTTTTGTCATCTTTTGTTATTAAAGAATAAAATTAATTTTTCTTAATAAATAAAAAAAGGGGAACAATATAATTTAAGGTGTTTTTTTTTGGAAATGTTTGTGTTAAAAGTAGCAGTTCAAGAGGTACAGGAGCTGTGTAAGCGAAGAATTTGGTGAGTATAAGAGTTATGATAGGCGTGAGATATTTTGATTAAGTGGCGAGGTCCCTTGGTTGCTCTAAGTAAAAGCTTAGAGCGGGAGCATCGTGAGTAACCCTGCCCATAAGCGGGACACTCCCTTTCTGCAAGGTCCTCTTCCACTGGCATTAGAATAGAGGGCCTAGACACACACAATTGATTAATTTATAATATTTTCCCTTTGTCATGATGAATTTCACTCCACATGAATTCATTTTAATATTTTATGATGGCATAAGACCACCATTTTTCGGGTCCGATACCCAATCCCAACTTTCTTCTTTTTCTTCTTTTTAGTGTTTTTCAATGCGATAATCTAGGCCCATATCCAGGTATCCCAAAAACCCACACCGTTCCCTCTAAGTGACGAGAACGCTGTAGGAAATGTCCGCGTGTTCATCCGAGGGGACCAACAGAATGCCCCACTATGAATGACACTCAAAAATCATTCAATGGTAAAATAACAACTGACGATGAGTGTTCCTATATCAAAACTGTAATGTTGAACGGTAACGTGAAACTATTGGTCAATGCTCTCGTTAAAGCAAAGTCCGTTAAATTGAAGGTTTACTGTATATCACTAAAACAATTACAAATTTTTTCATCGCCGTCAAAATCACATTTCTAAAATGCACGAACTCCGCAACGAATTGCAGTGCTTGGCTAATTAGCGACTTCTTGTTATCGATGACATACGTGATTTTTAATTGTTGATCTAATGTTTTAACAAACATTTGCGGTTCAGGTGGAGCTTGAACCCCTTTAATTTTTTTTAGTGTAGAATTATTCTGAGGATACTTCGTTAGCACGCACATCAATAAAATTAAAAGAAATGCTTTTAACCAATAAACTGGATATCTCTCTATCACATTATACTGTATGGTTTTGTGAAAGGTTATAATTAGGACTACCGAACCTCTTAACCATTTAAAAAGCTGATGGGATTCATGCGGTCAAATAAATACTTTAAAAATCTGCGCTATATAGCAAGTATTTAAAATTTTCTTAAGAAATTGAACATCTAGAGAATTAATATGCTTATCACCTACTTCAGAAGGGATCGGTATAAAATCTTGCATTACAAAATCTTGCACTTATAAAACCTTGTACAGTACCGAGAATAGAAAGTGCAACACCAATATTTTTCAAGTAAAATTGTATTAATTGCCCCTTGTCATTATCGTAGGAGGCTGATTTATTTTTTGGGTATAAATGCAATCGTTTTTTACGTTTTTAATTAGTTTGAGATAATTATTCGCACGAGAAAGTTATTACAATTACAATTTGACTATTTGACTATTTAACTATAGCTCAGAAAAATCGGATTCTGGCATTATCTGGAACACCTAAAATGTCATCGAGGCAGATTGCTGTTGAGATTGGATGCAATTACTTGACTGTGAGCCGTTTTTAAAACAAAAATCATGCCACCGGTAAATTGGAACGCAAAAAAGTAGCAGGTCCAAAAACGAAGACAACTGCACGAGAAGATTTCAAAGTTATCAGAATGTCAACAGCCACTCGATTTAAAACTGCTATGGATATTCAGGCTGAATTCAACGCAGAAACCGTATGGCCAGGTCCTCGGCAAAAAAAAAATTTTTACGACCAAAATGATACAAAAACGGTTAGAATGGGCTCGAAATCACGCTGGTTGGAGTCTACAGCAGTGGCAAACTGTTATATTCTATGATGATAGTAAATTTAACCTTTTTGGATCTGATGGAATCCAGTACGTCAGGCGTAAATCCGGCGAACGACTGAGCGATCAGTGCCTGAAAAATACAGTGAAGAATCCAGCGGGCCAAATGATTTGGAGATGTTTTTCCTCCCTTTTCATGGAATTGGAGGAATCGCCTTTATTAAAGGAACTGTGAACGCAGAAGTCTGCCAAAAAATCTTAAAGGACCATTTGTTCCCTTCCATTGAAATGCATTTTTTGAATGCTGAGTCTGTAATTTTCCAGATGATTCCACTCCTTGTCATCGAGCAGAAACGGTAAGCATTATTTTTTTCATTTATTAATTTTATATTTAAGACGATAAAAAATAAAGAAACAGTTAATTGTTATTATTTCTCTTCAAGAAAAAGATTTTCTGTTGAAAAATGGAATTCTCACTTTGGATTGGCCTAGAAATTTACAGGATTTGAACCCCATTGAAAAAATTTGACACGTAATGGAGATGAAATTGAACAAAAAGATGCCGTCATCATCCAAAAAACACAATTCAATCATCGAAGAAGTAGAGTATAAAGAATTGACCCTCGAGTACCTGCAAGATTTATTTGCCTCCATGCCACAAAGGATTGCAGCTGTTATTGCCAACAAAGGCCCCAAACTAAATATTAACTATACATTTTATTACTTCGTAAGACAGCTGTTTACCGTAAAAATCAAAAAAACTACAATAAAAAGTGACTGAACATTTATTACCTGTTCTTGAAACTGAAATTTAATTGTACCAGAAAAATCCTAAAAGATTCTAATGGCCTAAAAACAATAAAACCATTTAGCATAAAATTTTGTTTTTCCATAAAATGTGTGTTATATTACAAAGAACCACTTTTAAAACAATTCTTTTTTGAAACGTGAGTCGTACTGGCAAAATGCATCTTTTTGTGTATTTTTATGGGTGTTGCACTTTCTATTCTCGGTACTGTAATTATAAAATCTTGCATTTTAAAATAGAGCAACTATTTCTCATTTTAGTGGGTATAATTAAAAAATATTAAATCCAGTTTGAAATTCATAATATTTATTTATACAAACTAAAGTAAACCCAAACAATAAAATTAAAAAAAAAAAATTTAAATAAATTTTTTAAAATGATAAAATGAACAATTTAATTCAAAATCATGTTTTGGGCAATTCTCTTTAAATTTTCAATGTTTCCAAGTTTTTCTCGTTTTCATATGATTTTTTTTTATTTTTTTATTTTTTTTTTGCTGGTGTGTTATTTTTTGGTAGCTGTTTTTTACCATTTTTTCCTTTTCAATGCGATGTTTGGCTACAATTAGTTCATTTGATGGGTTTTTTATAAGCTTGTATAATCCTGCATGGCGTTTTCCCACAACAACTTTCAGGCGACGGTGCCTCGCTTCAACATTATTTTGGGTTTATGGAAAACATTCTGTGCCTGAATCCGCATTCCCAACTATCCAAAATTTAGGTGTATATTTAGCGCGCTCGTTTAAATCGCCAATATAATTTATTTGGAACCAACCCCCAAGCTTTTTTAAATCTTCGTCCTCAAATTGACCGTTTAAACTGGAGTAATAATTTGCATCTTCGTTTAGTGGCACAAACGAGAGACTTTTCAGCATTCTGATTTGCAAGGAAAAAACCTCCGAATTTCCATATTCGGCTGTTAATTTGCTTTTTTGAATTTAACGCCAAATTATTTGGCCAAAATAAAATAAGCAGCCTTGGCATGAGGAATGAGGGAGGAAAACCTTAGCTGACGAAACAACTGTTTTCTCAAAATCACACAAAAATTTTTGTGCATTAAGATTTATATCACTTTCAATGCAAATTTTCCTTAATTGGAAAAATAATTGGTCATAACAGTTTTTGGATTTTTCGCTCATTAAGCAGAAAACCAGTGCAACAATTTCACCTTCAACGTTTCCATGTATAGAAAACAGTTGTCACATTATCGAAAGAACTGCATAGAAAGTTCCATCCATAATCCAACAACAGAATTCGGAAAGGAGTGTTAAAGATGATTTTGTACCTAACATAATAATTTTTACTCCCTCGCACATATCTTCGCTCAACACAAATAACTCTCCTTCGAGATATCGGAGCTGTTCAGGAATATAAAGTTCTGCTAAACTAGTGGGCTCATTGGTCTTACCAGCACGCGCACGATGAATTTTTTATTTTTTATTTTTTTTTTGTGATTCTTTGCTATGTAAATACATACGTAAATCGCTAGCTGTAGCAACAATTCCCTGTGTAATTATACATGAGGGTGGTAGGTTGCTATTTTTGGCTCTAGATTTTAATTTTTGGTTTGTATTCGCTATAATTTTTTCATTTGTGATGGGTGCATGGGAATGTACAGATGGAGTTTTAATCACTTCGTGTTTATTATTTATGAGACAGGTTACAACCCGCAAATTACAATAACACTTTTTTGCTGGCTACACATCCAATTAAACGTTTTTTTGGTTTTTCGTCCTAGATGGTAACTAAACCCGTCGATAAATTATTGTTCTTTTCCTTTGTTGGATATTACTGTGGAAATATTCATTTCTAGAAAATAATACAGTTTAGATGTAACAAAAAATACTTACAATAATTACAGTGTGCTTGAACCACAAAATTTTTTTTTGTGACAAGCTGGGCACCCAGGGAGTAATCCTTGTTCGAGTACGCTGAATTCAATGGTGCTAGTTCCATTTCAAAGTTAGTCCCCATTTTTGAGAAATCGCTTTCGACATGTTTTGGCTCTGAGTCAAAGATTTCTTAAAATATACATTATATTCACGTTGATAGCTGAACCATTAAGATTTTTGCTATGCTTTCTTGTGCAAAGTTGTTGCGCAAGCCAAGACAAACAACTTTGCCGAACATATCAAAACCGAAAAACGACATCTACATTCACATTTTTGTGTTATTTTTTTTTTTTGCTTTTCATTTCGACGAAAAACACGTTTTTTATCATTTTTTGCCCATTTATTGAATTTAAATCGATCGAATAAATATCTCATCGACAAATATAGATACAATAGAAACTATTTAAAAGAAAATTAATTTGATTCAGTTGATTGTATTGTGATTTTTCTCAATTTTTTCCTAAAAAATTAACATTTTTCTTAACTTTTGTTTCTCCAGTTTCACCTGATTCAAATGTTGTTGGTAAATATTCCTCAGTTGGGTTTGACCTTTCCGGAACATCCGAAACTGCTATTTCATCTGAAATAGCAGCGGTAGCTGAATATTTGTCAGTGCAGTGTATGTCAAAGAACCAATTTTGTTTCTGTTTGTACCGAGAATATAATTCATGCACCCATAACATTGAACTGCATCATGTCATTGTGGATCGATTCATTTCATTGGGGCACCAAATGGCATTGCGGCTCCATTGTTTTGTCATCTATGCAGATGGAAAATGCATGTTGTACAAACAAAAACGGCGTCCAATTTACACCTCTAATAACGCTTTGTGAAAAGTATAGTCGATATAAATCAGCGGTTTCATCACTTATTTTGCGGCGATTACTCATAATTGTAAATTTTCCACACACATAACAAAAGCACTTGCGAGTTTAAAACACCTATCCATATTATTTATTTCACCAGATTTCACAAGCCAATTTTCACTTTATTTTTTGTGTTCTTTTGTCACTTTTATATTTAAATGAAAAACTTTTTATTTTTCATTTTATATTACAGTTTTTAGTTCTTACTTATTGTGTCAATTTTTTAATTTTTTTAGAAATATCGATTTCCAGAATAATTTTGCCACTGTTACATAATTTTTACTACTGTTACATACTGTAGCTAGGCGCTGCTTGTTTGGTACCTCCTTTGTTTTTAAGTTATGGATAATAGTTCGTAAATTTTACTGGCTTATGTGCTGATTTTGTCGCTAAGTAAATTGTGGATGTTTTTGTTTTTGTGTATTTTCAGGGTGTGCATTTTGGCCGTAATTTGACTCATGACTCATGAGAAATTCGTATACGTACAGTATACAAATGTCTCATGACTATCATGAGTCAAATTGTACAACTGTCTAGTTTCAGTCCTTTTTTGATTCTGTGCAAAATGGTTACATTTTTATTGAATTTAGTGTATGATTTTCAGTTTTTATGTGCTGTGCGAAACTTGATTTTATGTACTTGTGATGTTTTCTGCTTGGCCTAAGTATGCCGTCTTCCACTTGTATTTAGCCTTATCTGTGTACCTATGTTTCTCGAAACGGCAAGGTAGGAGCCGGAGTTTTCTGTGAGAAGCTTTTGCCAAAACTGACAAGACCCTGCCTTTTTTGGGGAACATGCGAGAAGGCTGGGTCTACAGATGAATGACTTTGTCGAAGTTGCATGGACCAAACGGAAGACGAAACTTTAGATAACTTCCTATGCTCGTGTCCGGCTCTATCATACAGAAGGTATAGGTATGTGGGCGTTTACAGTATGGCCAGCCTTTCAGATCTCGCTGACTGTGGAGTACGAGATATTTTGCGCTACGTACGTAGCTCCGAATTGTTTTGAACGTGGGTAAAAAGGAAAAAGGTTCCTGTGGCGGGCCACTACTGGACATGAATTCCGGTTCAATGACTAATGAGAATGACTATGACTTTGAAGTTTTTTTCATTCATTTAGCTTGAGTTTTTAAAATACTTATATTTCAGGTCCTTTAAGGTAGCTTCATTAGCCTGAGTAAATAAATAAAGCTGATAATTATTTGAAAACTAAGGCAGAAATTACCAATAAATATCGAAGTTATTACTCATTGTCATTTATCATTAAATCGGAATTTGTGCCCTGGTCTAAGTGTGCGGAAGCAGCCACTCCAACCTAACCTTGGCCTAAGTAAGAAAAAAAACATATCAAACATATCAAGATCGAAAAACCACATCCAGGGTTTTTCGATCTTGATATTTTCGGCAAAATTGTTTTTCTTGACTTGCACAACAACTTTGCTGAAGAAAGCATAACGAAAATCTTAATGGTTCAGGAGCTATCAACGTGAATATGATGTATATTTTGACAGATTTTTGACTCAGAGCCAAAACATGTCGAAGGCGATATCTCAAAAATGGGGACTAACTTTGAAATGGGACTAGCACCTTTGAATTCAGCGTACTCAAATTAGGTTTACCCTCTGGGTGCCCAGCTTATCACATTTTTCAACTAGCACAGTGTTATCAATAGTACTTACTTGAGTATTATAATTATATAAGATTTTGTAATGCAATTGAATTATTTTATATTATAAGCAAAAATTTTGGAAACAATAGAAACTAAAATTATTTTCACATATGTCTCTATAAAATAATCAGGGTTAACTTTGATTTCAATTAATATATTCTTGTATAACCGATACAGTAGAAATGAATTACCACTGATTTGTTATCATGCATGATAATTTCCCGTACATTTATATTTGACCACGTGAATCCCATTAGCTTTTTAAATGGTTTAGATGCTCGGTAGTCCTAATCGTAACCTTTCAGAAAATCATACAGAACTGGGTGATAATCACATTAGTTCTCCAGATATTCATTTTCCTAAGAAAATCCTATATTCTTTGGATGGAATAGATTATGTATTTTAATTACGCAATTCGAAAAATCTTATTTTGGAAAGAATAATTTCAATTGGAAAATTATTCAAATATTTCTTGTCATTTTTATTTAAGTTTTACCAGTACAATCACACTTTCGTTTGTTTTTATTGGTTTTGGACTAGTTTAGATCTAACTTCAAAAGCTTTAAACGGATTGATTTTTCTGGATCGTTGTACTACGGACAATTTTCCTTTCAAATTCTCATTAAAACCGTTTTTTCCACAGTTTCTTTAAAGTTTCTTTGTGATTGATATTGGTTTTGCGTTCAAATGTATTGCATTCTGCGATTTTACATTGATACAATTAGACTCGATGAAACATAGTGTGAATTTTTCAAATTTTTTGGGGTTGAGTTTTTGTAAACTAAAATTTATTAAAATTTATGCTTTCGATAATAACCTATTTCTTATACATACATCTTATGATTAAATAAAAATCTTGCCAATTTTTTATTTAGAGCAATAATTCATTTTAAAAGTTTGGCCTGTTACACAGAAAGTTGCTAATCTTTGGCACAATTTTTAACTGCTCTCAGGCATTTTCAGCATAAACTATAAAACTTTACTAAAACAAACTTAAATGCTTTATTATTAATAATATGAAAATTATGTAGTAAATGTGTCTCTATAATTTTCACGTATGTACATGGAACAAGGATAAATTCAATGCGGTAAAATTTGATATAAAAAACTTGTGTTTGCTCTCGCTAGTCGCTGTTGCGAAAAAAAATTTAGCTTGAGGCCATTTTAAGTATTTTTATTTCAGTTTCTATTTCCAATAAAAAATATTCATTTTGTATAATAAGCATTTTAAATAAATAAAAATGTATTGTTAAACTAATATACACTAATCGAACAAACTATTAAATCGTTAACAATATTAAATTTCATCAATGTGTACAGAATTGTAGAGTTCAATAAATCATCAATCACAATAATTTTATTTTATTATTATTTTTATTGAATTTTACTAAATACAAATAATCAAAATAATAATTTTATGCTTTGTAATTTTTATATTTTTATGTTCAACTTTTTGTAGTAATAAAAAATTTTCTATTAAATTTCTGACAGACGAGATTTATTGGCATTTTATTGAAATGACTTTGAATACACATATCGTATATATAGTGAATGATTCGTAACTGATTTGCATAAAAATCGTAAACGTTTGAGTCTGATTAAATTTATTAAAAAATATAAAATAAAAACTTATACTCGCTTGAAGCCAAATTATTTTCATTTGTAAATAAATGAACGACTTTGTTGTAAAATTTATTACAAAATTGTGCAATCATAGTTTTGATGAAATTGGCTACTTATATGACTAGAAGATATTAGTATAAGAATAGGTGAAGATTGTTTATATCCCTATGTATATATCCCTATGTCCCTATGTCCCTTTGTAAGGTAATCGTTTACTTATTTTTGGTGTAAACTAATTTTTTGTTCAATAGGATAAAATGTTCTAAACACTTTGAGGTGGGAGCTATATAGGATCCTCGTGACTGTCATTTGAATATTTCGTTCGTTATCGTTCATATTCGCACTAAGTTTACTCATGAGTATGCCGTTTTTGTATTTTTTTTCCACACATGTACGTATACAAATCCTATTGGAATATTTATTTTCCTATGAGATTCTGATTGAATTTGCTTGTGTTAGTAAATGGAGTACACTGTTATGAATTTAGAAATTACATAATAGTACAAAATCTAACCATTTCATCATTTTCATTTAATTTTAATGAACTAAATATTTTAATAAGAGATATAAATTAATAAAACTTGTATTGATAAAGTATAAGAATTATTTTACATACATAAGTTATCAAAGTTGCAAACCTTTTACTAGACAGTCTAAACTACAACCATTACAATAAATAATTAATATTGTCATGAGAATTCTGATTAGATTTATTATTTCTTTTTTATTTTAACATTTTCGTCCAAACTCAAATTATGAATGAAAAAATTCGTTGCAAATTTCCTGATCTGGTTAGGAAGTGGCAATTAGACTGGCTGGATGATCAATTTAGTAGCCTATTAGAAGTGCTTACGGAACCTGAGTCCAAATCTCTGGGAAGGGGTGTAGTTGGCCGTATACCATTTTTGTCTAAACTAAAATAATGAATAAAAAAATTCGTTGCGAATTTGCTGATCTGGTTAGAAAGTGGTAATTACACTGGCTGGATGATCAATTTAGTAGCCTATTAGAAGTGCTTACGGAACCTGAGTCAAAATCTCTGTGAAGGGGTGTTAATGGCCGTTTACCATTTTCGTCGAAACTCAAATTATTAATATAAAAATTCGTTGCAAATTTGCTGATCTGGTTAGGAAGTGGTAATTAGGCTGGCTGGATGATAAATTTAGTAGCCTATTAGAAGTGCTTATGGAACCTGAGTCCAAATCTCTGGGAAGAGGTCGTAATGGCCGTTTACCATTTTCGTCCAAACTCAAATTATAGATAAAAAAAATTCGTTGCAAATTTGCTGATCTGGTTAGGAAGTGGCAATCAGGCTGGCTGGTTGATCAATTTAGTAGCCTATTAGAAGTGCTTACGGAACCTGAGTCCAAATCTCTGGGAAGGGGTGTTAATAATGGTCTTTTACCATTTTTGTCCAAACCCAAATAATGATTCTCAAATAAAATTACGGACTTAGGTTCCGTAAGCACTTCTAATAGGCTACTAAATTCATAATCCAGTCAGCCTAATTGCTACTTCCTAACCAGATCAGCAAATTTGCAACGAATTTTTTTATTCATAATTTGAGTTTGGACGAAAATGGTAAACGGCCATTAACACCCCTTCCCAGAGATTTGGACTCAGGTTCCGTAAGCACTTCTAATAGGCTACTAAATTGATCATTCAGCCAGCCTGATTACCACTTCCTAACTAGATCAGCAAATTTGCAACGAATTTTTTTTTATCTATAATTTGAGTTTGGACGAAAATGGTAAACGGCCATTACCACCCCTTTCCAGAGGTTTGGACTCAGGTTCCGTAAGCACTTCTAATAGACTACTAAATTGATCATCCAGCCAGCCTAATTACCACTTTCTAACAAGATCAGCAAATTTGCAACGAATTTTTTTATTCATAATTTGATTTTGGACGAAAATGGTAAACGGCCATTATCACCCCTTCCCAGAGATTTGGACTCAGGTTCCATAAGCACTTCTAATAGGCTACTATATTGATCATCCAGCCAGTCTAATTGTGACTTTTTAACCAGATCAGGAAATTTGCAACGAATTTTTTTATTAATAATTTGAGTTTGGACGAAAATGGTAAACGGCCATTAACACCCCTTCCCAGAGATTTGGACTCAGGTTCCGTAAGCACTTCTAATAGGCTACTAAATTGATCATCCAGTCAGCCTAATTGCCACTTTCTTACCAGATCAGCAAATTCGCAACGAATTTTTTTATTAATAATTTGAGTTTGGACGAAAATGGTAAACGGCCATTAACACCCCTTCCCAGAGATTTGGACTCAGGTTCCGTAAGCACTTCTAATAGACTACTAAATTCATCATCCAGCCAGCCTAATTACCACTTTCTAACCAGATCAGCAAATTTGCAACGAATTTTTTTATTCATTATTTGAGTTTGGACGAAAGTGGTAAATGGCCATTAACACCCCTTCCCAGATATTTGGACTCAGGTTCAATAAGCACTTCTAAAAGGTTAAAATTGATCATTTAGCCAGCCTGCTTGCCACTTCTTAACCAGATCAGCAAATTCGCAACGAATTTTTTTATTCATAATTTGATTTTGGACGAAAATAGTAAACGGCCATTATCACCCCTTCCCAGAGATTTGGACTCAGGTTCCGTAAGCACTTCTAATAGGCTACTAAATTGATCATCCAGTCAGCCTAATTGCCACTTTCTTACCAGATCAGCAAATTCGCAACGAATTTTTTTATTAATAATTTGAGTTTGGACGAAAATGGTAAATGGCCATTAACATCCCTTCCCAGAGATTTGGACTCAGGTTCCGTAAGCACTTCTAAGAGGTTACTAAATTGATCATTTAGATAGCCTGATTGCCACTTCTTAACCAGATCAGCAAATTTGTAACGAATTTTTTTGTGAGATCAGCAAATTTGTAACTAATTTTTTTAGTAGAAAATGGCCAGCGGCCAACATAATAAAAATTATTTATTATATTACAAGGCCAAATAAATTTATAATTTGGCGTGATTGTATCAATAAATTTAAAGTATATTAAATATTATATCAGTTAAGTTAAGTTTTTGTCAAATACTTATTTGACAAAAGTAAAATAGAATAAATCTTAAATGAATCTTAATATACTTTATTTAAAAAGAAATATACTTTATAAATACAATATTTTTCGTTCCGCGAAATATAACTTTAATTTAATTTGTTAAATCGTACAAAGAAAATTTAAGTTAACATGTACAAAACTACAATTAGATTATTTTTTAGAACTAAAATCCAATTGGAATGGCCATGTTTTCCATACAAGAAAAGTGTGGAATTGTGTAAAAACGGCATACGCATAGCTTACTCCCAAACAAAAGATGCTTTCTCCGATTATCTTGAAATGTTCTGAGCAAAATACTTCAGCATTAAAATCATTTTGGTGTATTTTAATATTCGAATTACATCATATTTTAAACAACAATTACATCCTTAGATTCAAAAAATATTTCTCCAGTATGAAAGGTACTCAAAACAAGCCGCTGAGCTAACATCAACTCCAATCACCTTCTAGTAGTTGAAAATTCGACTTAGTATTTTCAACTTGCGCTGATATACTGTGCAATTATTATCCCACGTAGCATAGTTCACATCAATATTTAGATTTAGATTCTTACTCGTTCTTACAAAGCAGTTGCTAAATTTGGTTTCTGTGCTCTTACTATAGCACTATCTGCTCATTAAGGCACTATGAATTTTTCATTAGAAGATCCAAGCAACTAACAAGAACAATTTCAATGTCTTTTTGCGTGTATACCCTACAAGCTCTAGAATACAAACTGTTAATACTTATACAGATATGCTTATTCATACATGATTGCTACATAAAATTTAAAAAAATTATCGGAAGAGCTGTATATAAATCTAGAATTTCATCACTTTTCTTTACTCGTATTACTTTAAAAACTTAAGATCTATTGTGAAATTAAAATAAAAATACTTCCTATGAGTATCAAGAACAATGAAAACGAATGAACTAGAAGTATAGAATAAAATATTGCATTTTCCAACAAAGTAGTAAGGAAAGTATAGTAATCAAGGTATAGATTAGCGCCACCGGCCTAGAGCAAGTTAAATCCGAATATCTAAGTTTGAACTACAAATTGTTAAATATTTATTAATTTTTTCAAATCCATCCAAGAAAAACATAAGAATAATTTGAAAGTCACGTGCCCGCTCACATCCCAGGTTTAGTATTTTCTATTTATTATGAATTAACAATAAGAAAAGTGAATTGAGTTGGAAATTTTAAAGTTTCAATTCTTTTACAAAAAAAAAAAATTAATTGTATCTACTTGTGCTCGCTGGTTGGGAACGTAATAGTATAAATCGAATAATAGGGAAGAAGATTCACCCTTAAAACCGTATTATCTTGCCATGGACATAGGAAAGTTGATTAAATGAAAATTGTGTATAGAGTAAAAATGAAAAATAATGTAATAATTCAATTATTATTGTGAATTTTCTCGGTTTATTTTATTTTTAGTTTTCCAAGGTTTTCATTTCACTCAAAGAGATTGTAACGAATGATACATACAGATTTAATACTTATTATTTTTAAATGCGGATAATGAATTATTGTTATCATTACTAGTCTCATTGTCTGAAATCACAATTTGTTCAATGGTTCGTATATACTGGAATTGGATCAAGTACACCATTTGTTCGATATGCCTTCAATAAAGAATTATTTTGTCTATGTAAATTTGATTTTTCAACCCAAAATGGAGTTATTTCTTATTATAATCCAAATAAATATACTTCTAACAGCCCTACAAACTTGGATCGCAAACATTTTTTTGCATCTTTGGGCATTCTTTCGTGTTTGCTTCAATATGCTTAATATGCTCCAATTTAAAAATACAATTATAGCAGAACAGCTGTTATAAAAAACTAAAAATTCCGTGATATAATTTGAAAATCCTTGAAGCAATTTTATATTACCTGTTGGGTGCAACAGTGAATTCATTGCAGATGAATAAAACTTCACAAATCGTGGTAATGTTAATCGATACAATCGCATTACTATAGTGCAAGAAATAGATGTTGAAGATCTGGGGCTATTAAAGGACGCACCTTTCAGTAAAACTAAAGAGAGGGAAAAATAAAGAAAGAGAGAGAGAGAGAGAGAGAGAGGAGTGGCCCTAATAATAATAATGAATTTATCATATTAATGATATATAAAAAAAAACACATTCAAAAGGCTCTCCAGAAATATTATGTATATCAACAAGTTTCAGCCGCTCTTGAAATCCTGATAAAGTAAATCGCATAGCGAGCTGGTTAGTGTATTCAATGAAAACAAATTTAAAGCCGATATTTCGGACAAATCTCAGTACTGAAACTGAATAGTTACAAGAAAGGAACCCTTTAGAATAATTATTTAATGATCCATAAAGAATTTTAGTAGTGTTGCTTTCGCTAATCCGCTTAGTTTAGCTAAGGAATGTAAAAGCAACAACTTTTGGCTTTAATTTTTCAATGCGTTTTAATTTTTCTGTGTTGGTTCATTTTCTTAATATTTATTTTATTTTTTTTTATTATATGAAATAGAACAAATTAAATTCGGCATTTTGCTATCAAATAACAAATGCCAAATTATTCTACAAGATAAATTTTTCGAGAAAAATAGAAAAAATAACGCCTTGCGGTAAAAACCATTACCATAAAATGATTTTATTTCCCCTAATCCTAAAAAAATTTTTCTTAACATTAAAAACAGTTGGCTTTAATACAATGCAATTGTTGTTGTAATCTTTTGAAAGCAACACAGCTTTTGTTTTGTGGTATGATGCCTTCTCTATAGAAAAGTAATCTATAATATTATAGTAGACATTCCTCAATTATGTTAATATCTCAACTCAATATTGTGCAAAAATCGATTATGTACGAGTATGCCCATAAAACAAACAATCTCATCCGTAGAGATAATAAATGCTAAAACAACCTCAATACGATCAATACGGATCAATCAGTTATTTTCCATTTAATATTAATTGAGTTTTTTGGGTTTTGTTAGTAACTAATGAACGTAATTCAAATTTTGAAATAAATTTTGTTAAAACCAATTTGAAAATACTTAATTAGAAAATAATAAATCTAAAATTATGAACAAGGATCATTATTATTTTTATTTGATGTGCACAATTTCACTAATTTAAATGAAAGCAAAATAATTATAAATTAAATAAATATTATATAAAAGCAGATATCCCTAAAGCCCCCAAAAACAATCTGCTAACAATAATAAATAATAAAAATAAAACGTTTATGTTTGAAACATGCAAATTAAAATAATTAATGTATACATTTTTAATTAGTGCTTGGTCATACGTGAAATCGCATCTCTTCGTTATATTTTAATGTTTTTTTTATAAATTATTCAGTTGAAAATAATTTTAATTTACTTCTATGTGAAACGGCCAACGAAATTAACTCAGCTAGTTTATTATATTGGCACAACTCGCTAGATTCGGCGCTCCATAAAGTACCATTCTCAAATAATCTCAGCATATGGTAGAATTGCATATTCGTTAACCGTTGGCATCTTTATAGTCAAGAAGTTAATGTTTGGATACAGTGTGAGGACTATTGGCAGTAAAATGTGGTTACTGTGATACCTCACAAACACAACATCTAACCGACAATATTCCTATTCAATGGCGCATTTCACTGCCAGTTGAACATTGTATATAAACCAAGCCAATGGCGCTAGTAGGAATAAATTGGGTAAAATATACGGGTGTGAAGTATATGTCCTAACTTTGTCCTAATCTTTTGAAATGAGTATGTATTGGTTAAACTCTCATTATAACAAATTTTAAAATTTAAAATAATGTTACATGCAAATTGGATATAAAGGTATCGTATATTACCTTTTTAATTGCAGAAAAATATCTAATGACCAAAAGATGGCATTGTGCGTAAAATTAAATTAATATACAAATAAGTTTCGCGATTCAACAAATATAGAAACTATTGCGATATTGAACGAATAAGAACTTTCTACAAATGAAATTTAGGGCATTGCCAAAGATTTTAAGCGAAATCCGAAGACATAATCTTCCAAACACACAAAAAAGATTAATGGTACCGTGATGTGTATCATTACACTCGTTGAAGTGTCCTCTAGCATTCGACCACCATACAGAGAAATTCTACGATTTTTTACGGAAATATCTCATTTTCAGTAATACCTTCCGTGTGATTTACGAGTATAGATTGAACGGCTTGCAGTTGGTGCTGATATTAAAGTTAAAAACGATTTTTGAAACTAAGACCCAATGCAATTTATTTTTGGTGCTCGAAAGTGTGCATTCAGCATATAAAAGAAAATTTAAATGGAACTAGGGTTCCGACGGAGCACCCTGTAGATTAGTTTTCCCGAAACTGAGACCCAATGCAATTGAATCTTGGTACTCGAAACCTCATTTTTCTAGCAAATTTTATTAAAATAAAACGACGTTGATATAATTTAAAACGGAAAAGAGTCCCCGACGGTGGACCTTATAAACAAGTTTACTCGAAATTGAGACTAAACGCAATCGATTAGTGGTCCACGAAAACCCTCTCAGCAATTGCATCGTCTGACTTAGAAAAAATTAAAAACGGAACCCGGGCTACGCGCCTCGATAGTGGGCCCAGTAAACGCCCCCAGTAAAGTTGAAAAAAAAACAGCGCAATCAATTCCTGGCACTTGAAAACATAGATTCGGCAATTTTTATCGAAAATGTTTGAACTACAATATAAAAAATAAATATGGAACCCGGGTCCCGACGGAGAACCCTGTAAATGTTTTCTCCCGAAATTGGGACACCACAATCGATTCCTGGTACTTAAAAACCACCTTTCAACAATTTTTATCGAAAACGTTTAGACTTAGAAAAAATTTAAAAACGGAACCTGGGCCCCAACGAAGGACTCTGTAAACAAAATTTCCTTAAGCTGAGACCCAGCACAATCGATCTCTGGCACTCAAAAACATTCTAAGGGCCATTTTTATCGAAAGTGGGACCCGCATCCCGACGGCGGATCCTGTACATTTTGTTTCCCAAAATTTAGACGTTAGACAACTTTTGAACTTAAATAAAAGAAAGGGGAACCCGGGTCTCAACGAAGGACCCTGTACATTTTATTTCCCGAAATTTAGACCTAGCACAATCGATTTCTGGTATTTAAAAACCCACTTTCAAAATTTTTTTACCAAAAAAATTAAAAACGGAACCTGGGCCCCAACGCAGGACCCTCTGAACAAAACTTCCTTAATCCGAGACCCAATCCAACCAATTCCTGGCACTCGAAACATGCAGTAGGCAATTTTTATAGAAAGTTTGATCTTAAAAAAAAAAAAAAAGTGGAACCCGGGTCCCGACGGAGGACCCTATACATCTTGTTTCCCGAAATTAAGACCTAGCACAATCGATTCCTGGTATTTAAACCCCACTTTCAATATTTATTACCAAAAGTGTTCATATTTAGAAGAAAAAAAATTAAAAACGGAACCTGGGCTCCAACGCCCCAACGAAACTTCCTTAATCTGAGACCCAATCCCCGATTTCTGGCACTCGAAACATCATTTAGGCAATTTTCATCGAAAACGTTTGAACTTAAAAAAAAGAAAGTGGAACCCCGGTCCCGACGCAGGATCCTGTACATTTTGTAGCACAATCAAAAAGAGTCGAGTTGCTTCCTGGGTAACTCCAAATGAATCCGGCTGTATATTGATACTAAAGGATGGCTGAAGCTATAGCAGTGCCGATTTCCCCAAGCAGCTTTCTTTGTAAACGTATCCAAGATAGAGAAATTGGGATTAAAAAATATGGGTTGAGGACGATCCACATCCATGTGTAGTAAAATTAATTTGTTGACGAATATTCACAAGTCAAGGCATGCAATCGCAATAGGAAAATACAGAAGAAAGGAAAATGGGTTCATCATAAACAGACTGAAGAAAACAAAAACCGAAGGATGCAACATCTGCGATAATCGTAAACGCGGAAAACAATCGGTTGATCCAGGCATCAACATCAGTTCCAAAAATGAATATTCATGCCAAGAAAGTGTTATTGTGTGTCTGGTGGGATTGGGAAGTAGTCAATTATTACAAACTTCTTAAACCTGGTCAATCTGTGTAATTGATCGAATTATGTGATGCTCTGGAGGAAAAAAGACAATTTGGGGGTCAAAAAAGGCGGAAGGTGATATTGTTGCATGACAACGCTCGCCTATATACAGGAAAATCGACCCAGGAACTCAACGTCTTTGGCTGGGAAGTTTTATAGCATGCGGCGTATTCTCCAGACCTGGCTCCTTCTGATAATTAGTTATTCAGATCGATGTCGTCATATTTCAAAGCCTAGCGGAACATGAAAGTTGAAGATGTTCAAAAATGGCTCGATGACTGTTTTGCTTCAAAACCACCAAGTTTCTATCGCGAAGGTATTCATTATCTACCTGATAAATGGCAACAGATCAAATATATAGTAATGGCGAATAATTCGATACTTGATTTTGGTAACAATTATATTTTCAATAAAGGTGAATTTGACTAAAAAAAGCAGTTTCTACGTGCACACTTAATACATGAAAAGAAATATAAGAATGGGGAAAAAGAATCTATTAATTTTATTTATTTCGGGGTTTTATTTAAGATGGCTACAATCATCCATTCTGGCTCAAATATGAGCCGTTTTTTCGATAACTCGTTGCCATTTAGCAGGCAATTTCATTATGCCACTTTTCTAAAATGGATTGCCCCTATATTAGCGAAAAACTGAGATAGCCAGCTTTTACAAGGCTTTCTTGAGGCCAATTTTACACCACTAAAAGTGCTTGCTATGAACAAAATGAGGTGATTGTCGCTTGGTGCCAGGTCCGGTGGATGCATAATAACTTCCCAACTTAGCTTCCGAGGGGGGATTGGCGTAATCTTGGTGGAACGCGACACCTATCCTATTGGTTGATTATTGCCGCTTCTGGTCGATTGCTGCCTTTAATCGGTGCAGTTCCTTCCTTTTTGGCCATCGTTTGGGCCGCTTGGCTGGCCTTCGAACATGATAGTTTCCGCTTGATATTGTCCCCGCTTTAGAAATGGCTCAGTTTCCTTCCGTTTGGCCATGTATTCGCAAATGGAATCACGACCGATAACGTTTTTTGCGTCAACTCGTCGGCACTCAAACATCGAGGTTCTTTTCGAAGGACAACCTTCAGCTCCAAGTGATGCTACGACAGCTGGCATGCCGGTCTACTTCGAATTCCAGGATTTTATCAACATTTTCGACGATAGGCATTCCAGTGCGTGGTACATTTCTAATACGCAAATTACTAGAACGGAATCAGTGAAAACAAAATTGCGCATAATTGGCTGTGTTCAGTATCGAGACCACAGACGAGCGAAATATAGCGAATTTTCTTTCTGTTTACCTCCATCCTTGACACGCTATAACTCACAACTGAAACGATCAATCAAAACCATGACAAAAGAAATTTCTAGTGCATGAATCTTCCCTTTCTAACGAGTACAAGTATGGTATAAGGTAACAAATACATCACGGGATATATGTTACTAAAGCCATCTAGCGAAAAAATAATGGATTCCCCCCAACCCATTATTTGTTCCAATAAACGAAAACAGTCTATATGGAAAAGGTAGATAAGTCACATAGAAGTGGCCATTTTAAGAGAACCAGTTTCGGGCAAAAATTAAGGGGACCGTATATTTATAGGAAAAGCTTAAGTCCGCAATTTCAAACCGCTCAGTCAATCCTTACGACAGACTCATAAAGAACTTTTTCAAGAGCAAATTTTCGATCATCGCCGATAAAACGAATGGTACATCTGCAAAAATCTCAAAGTGCTCGATCGCAGTCTTATTAATCACTCGAAAAATTGAGGCTGAAGGAAATTTTGATTAATCGTATTTTTGGAGTTAGAGCCAAATTTCTTAGATTTTTTTGAGGGCTTCAAATAGTCATAATCGCTGGGTCCAAATCTCGTATCTCGAGTATGTATCTCGAGTTGCAATCGACTTGTGACATGGTGCATTATCTTGGTGCAAGATCAATTTTTCTTCTTCATTTGTGATCGTTTTAACCTGATATAATATTCGCTTTTGATTTTTTTTTCCTTTCTCAAGGTAGTCAAAAAATATTATAACATGTGTGTCCTAAAATACAGACGCCATAACCTTTCCAGGCGACAGCTGTGCTTTTGGTCGAACGATCCATGTTTCATCCATTGTCATATACCGCATAAAAATCCTTTTTATTGTGCTCAAACAGCTTCAAACAGCGCACGAAAATATAACGCGTTATCGTTGTTGATCCATTGTGAGCAAACGCGGTACTCACTTCGAACACAGCTTTCTCATGGACAAATGTTCGTGAAAAATATGACTAACACGTTCTTTTGATATCTAGACAATGTCAGCTATCTCACGTAACTTCACTTTACGGTCAACAAAAATATTTTCGTGGATTTTTTCATGTTTTCTGCAGTGACAGTCTTATTTGGGCGTCCAGATCGTGGTGCATCATCGGTGATTGTACGGCCAAGTTTAAATTCAGTATACATATACATATTCTTGATAAAGGAAGTTTGATATAAGCCACAATATAGACACCCTTTCATATTTTTGAACATATGACACACTTCTGAAGTTTTAGATTTTACTTTGTAGTTCTATACATGTCGTACAAGCGAGCATAAAATTAGAGCTTTATAAATTATCCGATTACGAAATATACAGCAAAACATCGAAGGGAGACCACACTTTGAATAATTATTCATTTACTAGATAACATTTTACATCCTATGATACTCGTGCTACACGATGCTACACGATACGAAAATGCTTTTGAGTAGCTCTGTAATTTCCACTTGTCGTTTTGAAGAAATTTTGATCGAAAAAATTGATCGAAATTTAATTAACAGGGCAAATGAACAGAGGCGAGTTTATTGATAAACTTGCATATTCGGGCAATTCGACATTTTAATATCCGGAAAAGTTTAAATTCCTAGTCACCTAAAGGTCTTGGCAATTGCATTAGATAAGAGTGTCAAAGCTGTAAAATACCCGGGGCAGTGGACTATATACAACCGGTGGAGATTTCACCCGTTTTCTTATTTTGATTTTAAGGATCCTCGGCTTGCACTTAGTACACCGTTATTTATTATTTATCCGCTTATTTATTATTAAAATCGATGTTACTCGTGTGGTGGTTACAATGAGAAGGGAAGATATTTTTGATTTGACATTATTAAGTACTAAAATTATTACATATTTACTATAGAGGGTCATGAATCGCCTAACTTAATTGCCACTAGATGGCACTACATTATATAATATTAGATATCAAACGCACTCATCAATGTTGCATTAGTAGTGGTACACAAATGTCAATACAAATGACAAATGTCAATATCAACTAACAAATGGTAAGTAATAATAATAAATTTACATGTATATAATGATAATATGTTAGTTAATAATAATTATGTATATAATAATAATTAATATGATTTATAGATAAGTATCTATGCATTAATAACACTGTGCTTGAATTGCAAACTTTTTTTTCGTGACAAGCTGGGCACCCGGGGATAGACCTAATTCGAGTATGCTGAATTCAATGGCGCTAGTCCCATTTCAAAGTTAGTCCCCATTTTTGAGATATCGCATTCGACATGTTTTTGCTCTGAGTCAAAATATACCCTCATTTTCACGTTGATAGCTCTTGAACCATTAAGATTTTCGTTATGCTTTCTTCAGCAAAGATGTGGCGCAAGCCAAGACAAACAACTATACCGAACATATCAAGACCGAAAAACTACATCTAATTTTTTTTTGCTTTTCATTTCGACGAAAAACAAATTTTTAATCATTTTTTGTCCATTTATTGAATTTAAACCGATCGAATAAACACCTCATCGACAAATATAGATACAATAGAAACTATTTAAAAGAAAATTAAATTGATTCAGTTGATTTTATTGTGATTTTTTTCAATTTTTTCCTAAAAAATTAACATTTTTCTTAACTTTTAATTTTAATTTTCTGATTCCTTCGTGTCGTATTCGGATTCTTCTTCCTCTTGCAAATTCCAACAAATATCACCCAAGAGTGCATCTAGCTTTTTGCCGCTGTACCAATGTTCGAGCCTTGCCGTCACTTGGTGAAAACGCTCGCCGTGCTCATCGGATTCGGCTGGTGATTGTTCGGCGAATTTTTCCATATGACAAGACAATGCAAAAAATGTATTTTCAATGACATTCTAACGTTTATATTGTGAAAAGCTGTCAGCATATTTTCAATATATCTGCGCCAATCATCTGATCGATTAATTCCGAGAACATTTTTAATAACGTTTTTTACACATTTCCATGCCACAAGCTCTCGTTCACTGAGAGCATTTTCAAATGCATCATCTTTCATCAGACGACGAATACCTGGACCATTAAGTATTCTTGTAATAAAAAATTAGATACGAGATGAAATTCATTTGATCAAAATTTACATTCGAATAGATGTAAACACCAACTTTCTTTTATTTTCATTCCGAAAAATGCGACGCAATTCGACTAACGCATTTCCATCTGGATTCAGCGCTTTTATAAAATTTTTAACTACTCCAAGCTTGATATGAAGTGGTGGTAGCAATATTTTTTTAATTGGCACAAGTGGAACCTCAACGATGCTGTCGTATCGCAATCTAATGTTCTGACGTAAAGCTCAGTTCCGTTGATTGTATTGGTCGCCCTTAAATCGTGTATCCCATAAGCACATAAAACACATGTTTTTAGTGTGACCCAATTGCAAACTACCTAAAACAGCTATCACTTTTAAATCTGCACAAACTTTCCATTGATGGTCATAGTATTTAATCAAATCAATGATTTTTTTCATTGATGCATAGGTTTCCTTTGTGTTTGTGCTGAGTACAATTGGAATGGAATTCTTTGAGTTGGTAACGTGAAGGAGAACTGCCTTCAAGCTGCTTTTAGAGGAATCGATAAACAATCGCCAATCTTCGGGATTATATGCATTGTGCATGGCGGATACCAAACCTCGGATATCAGTGCAAAAAGCGAGTGAATTATTCTCAGTTGATTTGAAAAAAATCGTAAAATGTATAGATGACGATTTATTGCTCCATATATCCGAACATTTGGAGCCAAAATGTTCACTTGTTTTAAATCCTTTGACAAAAGAATGGCTTGCCGCTGCGATAGTTTCAGGCGTCGTACCATAATATCCCAACGATTTTGTGAGATTTCAATGTGATTGCATGGCGCAGTGACATTTGATCGTTGATATATTGATGCAGATGTTTCTCCAGTTTCACCTGATATTGTTGGTAAATATACCTCAGTTGGGTTTGATCTTTCCGGAACAGGTATTTCATCTGAATGCGGCAGTGGAAGCTGAGTATTTGTCGTTGCAGTGTATGTCAAACAACCAATTTTGTTTCTGTTTGTACCGAGAATATAATTCATGCACCCATAACATTAAACTGCATCATGTCCTTGTGTATCGATCCGTATCATCGGGACACCAAATGGCATTGCGGCTCCAGTGTTTTGCCATCTATGCAGATGGGAAATGCATGTTGTACAAACAGAAGACGGCGCCCAATTTACACCACTAATAACATTTTGTGAAAAGTTAGTCGATATAAATCAGCGGTTTCATCACTTATTTTGCGGCGATTGCTCATAATTGTAAATTTTCTACACACATAACAAAAGCACTTGAGTTTAAAACACCTATCCATATTATTTATTTCACCAGATTTCACAAGCCGATTTTCACTTTATTTTTTGTGTTCTTTTGTCACTTTATATATTTAGATGAAAAACTTTTTATTTTTAATTTTATATTACAATTTTTAGTTCTAACTTATTGTCTAAGTTAGATTTGTTATTGTCTAACTTATATGAGTCAAATTGTGCACCTGTCTAATTTCAGTCCTTTTTTGATTATGTGCAAAATGGTTAAATTTTTATTGTATTTAGTGTATGATTTTCAGTTCTTATGTGTTGTGCGAAACTTGATTTTATGTACTTGTGATGTGTTCTTTATATCTTATCTGAAATGAAAGTCCTGTTTGGTCTAAGTATGTCGACTTCCAGTTGTATTTAGGCTTACCTGTGTACCTATGTTTCTCATAACGGCAGGCCGAAGTCTTCTGTGAGAAGCTTTTGCCAAAACTGACAAGACGGCACTATCATAGAGAAGGTATACGTATTTGGGCGTGTACAGTATAGCCAGCCTATCAGATCTTGCCGACTGTAGAGTGCGAGATATTTTGCGCTACGTTCGGAGCTCCGAATGGTTTTGAACACGGGTAAAGAGGAAATAGGTTCCTGTGGTATCACAACAGGCCACCACTGGTCTAAGTGTGCGGAAGCAGCCATACCAACCTAACTTTGGCCTAAGTATAAAAAACATATATGGTGGGTGTGGTTTTTCGGTCTTGATAGGTTCAGCAAAGTTGTTTGTCTTGGCTTGCACCACAACTTTGCTGAAGAAAACATAACGAAAATCTTAATGGTTTAGGAGCTATTAACGTGAAAATGAGGGTATCAGAGCAAAACCATGTCGAAAGCGATATCTCAAAAATGGAGACTATTTTTGAAATGGGACTAGCACCATTGAATTCAGCGTACTCGAATTAGGTTTACCCCCCGGGTGCCCAGCTTGTCACATTTTTGAACTAGCACAGTGTAATAATAAAGTGAAATTAAAGTTAAATTGTGTGTTCCAGTATACGTAACATACTTTGGTTTGATTATCAAATCGAAGTTCAAGTTCAAGGTCAAATTATGTTATGTATATTGTTTACATATGATTGGATTTTGTTTGTACTAATAATAATTCAAACTAACTCTAGGTACTTAAGATGAATATATATAATAACAAGGTAAGTATAAATTAATGGCTAATGCTTATCCTAGGCTTATGTAAAGTATGTATGCAATGTATTCCAGGATTATATGTTGCAGATAGAGATTTTATAGTAGGTAAGTATGACTCATCGAACCTTTACATTTGAACATCTCCAACATCTGAACTGGAACTGCAAATATCTAACAAAAGCTTTAACAAATTAAAAGTAAATGAAAAAGCGAGGAGGCTGTGTCTGAAATCTAACGACTTGTTTAGATGATGCAAAGATTTGGAGTAGGAGATTGTATAATAATTTCTCTGCTTCCGACTCTTGAGTGAAATAATTTACGTTATATAAATGGTTCTTAAGCTTTCAGTACGTAAAAGGTCAACTGTACAATTCTGTAGCCTAATTTAATTTAGCCCTTTCGCTAGGCTTGAACGGGATCATGACATGTTAATTAAAACTACTGAATCCTACTGAAATTTATAACAGTATCGAGTCACCGCCATTCGCTTAAAAGTTTTAAGTTAACAATATTTAACTAATACCTTTGCAAAATTAACATAGTACATGTTTGTGTTGTAAGTTTTAATCAAACTTTATTCATGTTGAGTTTCAATTTGTTCTAAGAAAACTTAAGTTAGAATTTTCCATAAATTAAATCCTTTATAAAGTCGTTTACCATCGCTCACTATTCTCAACAAAAGATGAAACATTCACAGCACGTACGGATTATGTATGTAGTTCGATCGTCTTGTCCAGTCACACACAAATATTCAAGACTGCTAAAGCTACTGTAATTTAATTTTAAAATTGCAAAACACAATTTGAAAGATAAAGTTCATAATATTTTCAAAAGAGTAATTCGTCGATAAAAATTGTCTAATAGAATCAGAAATTGGTATCTTTGAATCGTCGAAAGACAAAACAGTCAAACTCAACACAAAACGAAATTGGGTATCCAAATTAGATGTTGTGCACATGATACACAAATTAGTAAAGAATACGAATATCGAACGAAGAACGAATAAATTGTAATGCCAACCTTTCTTGTCTTATAAAATATATAAAGTAAATTTAATAATAAATTATTTGATTTTATGAGTCTGAATTTTGACTCGATACAGATGAAGTAAATACCTTTCCAAGTATCGATAAACCTAAATTTTGTGTCTGGATAATTGATAATCTACATAATATAGACAAAAGAAAATGAAAACAACTTGTTTGTTGCTCAATTTTAACGAATTTTAAACTTTTACCGCCATCTTATCTAAACGAGATATTACGAGAAAACCCTTTTTTAGATATTAGAACACGTTTATACCCATCATGATGATATTAAATGTTACTTAAGTTTATGTCTCATTTATTTTCGTGTTTATGTACGTATTTTTCAGCATAGTACACAATATGAGCTTTCATCATAGTCTAAAAGTTCGCATCCACAAAATAAAAGTTTTAGCCAATAGAAAATTAATTTTTTCTACTTTAAGGATTGGGATGGATAAATTTATTAGATTGGTTTTATATGAAAAGTTTTACGCTATTTATTACAAAAAGCTTTTAATCAAGTGAATTGTTTATCGATGTTTGTTGGTTTTATGCGTGTAAATATAAATACAAACATCTCTAAATTGATTATCACGATACGCTCATATTTAATTCTGGCTTTTGAATTATTTAATATCAACAAATTGTATTGGTTTGGTTGATGAAAACCAAAATGAAATATTTACAAAATTCTAACATTTAGTCGGAACACGAACTATATATTTGGTAATTATAATTACTAATGCTCTCCATAAATAAACTTGGATGCGGGCATTATAATGTTGAAAATCTACTGAGTGAGAAGTACACTAACGCCGGTTGTAAAGGCATCGCAATGTAAATAAAATGGATAATTGTTATATATAATCGACACACGGGTGCGGAAGACTGATGTGGTTTTTAGTGTCACAAAAGCTTCTTGCATCACACCAGTCCAATCTGGACTGGATCGAAGTTGCTTCCACCCATCTACAAAAACATACCCAAAAACGTTTAACTCTTTAAACGCAGATTAACATTTTATCATATTTAGTGTCAAATTAGTAACAGTATCGCTGTTGTTACAATATTAAATTCAATCGTTAAATCGAACACGCAACCAATTTTGGATAATATAAATATACTTGTCGAAACGTCAAAATAATTTATCGTAACAGAATTGACTTAGGATTTCCACAAAAAAATGGCAGAATGTAATATCACAAAAGCGACGGCCGTTTGGTTTAAAAAATGCGCACAAATATTTCAAAGATTGAACTCCATTCCTTCTATTATCAGCTGTGCTGATAGTCCATTTCTTTTTTTTAAGTGTATATTATTTCTAGACTTGTTGTCTTGGCAGATTCCATCCCTCGTATTCAACGAATGTGCATTGTGACCCAAGACCAAAGTTGACAATTCATAATTATGCGACAGTTCTTATTGAAAACGGTAACTGATAAACATCGCCTTACCATTTCCTCGAATATCGAACAAGCCAGGTTTGGTATTATTATGGGTGCATTCCGCGCATGGTGCACTTTTTGACAACTCTCATATCAGGGATGCATAGCATGAATTTTAGCTGCACTTTTTCTATTTGCCGTGGAGGCCACCTTCAGGTAATGAAGAAAATGTTCACTTCCTGCGCTCTATATAAGCTATAGTGAGGTTGGGCGCATGGTTACATTCTGCCATTGATCTTCATTGATGTCGAGGGTCGTATTTGTTTATCTTCTTCTGGGGATGAAATTTTCGACGCGATCTGCATAAAACAAAAATTACCTTCGACGCTTCGATTGATAGTTTTTTCTGAAGCAGCTCTCCGTGACGGCTCATTTGACGGCTGCTTGCTTTTGACTTTTCTTATTTTTGACTAGATTGGCACTTCGGTACCTAATTTTCGCCCCCTTATGAGCTAATACTTCAGTTTTCTCCGTTACTGTAACAAAGATGGCAATCCATATCATGTCGATACATTTGGTATTTTTTTTCCGTTAGATGTCATCATACGACACATTTCATAAATTAGTGTATCTGTATGTAATCCATCTGCTGTCTGGAGCATAAGTTTTATATCCTGAAGGTACAAGTTAGCATAATTCGTAACACGTAAATTCATTCGCATGTCTATTGAAAGCATGTCTGTTCGTCTTACAGAATTTAAACGTTGTTTACGTCCAATATCGCATGCAAAACTATTTTTCTTGAGAAACGATTTCCCTGTTTTGTTATTGGGTAATATCTCAATGTTTTAAAAGCTCTATTGTTTGTTACAATGGTTTTCCCGCAGCTTTGAGGTTTCAGTATAATTAGTTACCTATTTCTGTAAGGTGGTGAAACTAATGATTAAAACTAACCTGTGAATCTTACATATTTTAAAGAAAACAATTTCCATATGGCAGTGTTTGTTAGTATTCAGGATGAGCTCCAAGCAAAAGTGATGTGGGCCACCAGTTTCTATTAATATTAACAAGTTCAGCTGCCTCCCATACGATGCAGGTATACCTGTTTCTGTTTCTTCTCTTACCTCGGACATTCAAAAAACCGCTTGTATCGTTCTCCATGTGACCTTTTATGACAAAGGTGGATCACGTCTAACTCAGTCGGAAAATATTTCATTGCTCATTGCAAGTTTGGGTTTTTAAGTAATCTTACAGTAAATCATATTATACTTGATCTTAAATAATAGGAAATTCAACCTATCCCTAGTTTTGACACCCCATTAAGGGATTTTGCCGCCTGTACTGTAGTCCTCCAATAATCTCCGTTCATTCACGCTTTTTAAAATTTCGACATCCTTTTCTAGACCTTCATTTAAATGGAATATATATCATTCATTGACGTTCTAATTGATCCGAAATATTTACAATCTTTCACGTTGTCAAAGTTGTGGTCGTTTCTTCCAAAATTTGCCGTAGGGATTCTCGTTTTGAAAACTATTTTGGTTTGCTTTACCTGATTTTCATACGAATTCGTTTCGTGTTATAGTCAAGAGGTTTCAATCTTTATTTAATATTATTTCGATTCCGTCTAACTTATTTAATATGCATCGTAAAGTTCCAATACAATTTTTCCTTGTTTCGTACTCGAAGTTCAGATTAAACTACACAGGAGCGAGGGATCTCCCATAGTCACACACGAAAAGGTTCTATGTGTTTCTTTAATTCAGCGGCCGTTCCGTCGAGCACAAGAGATTTAGAATTTTTATTCTACTGTAACATATGGAACAAATATCTCCTCGCCTGGTAAAGCAACAGCTTGAAAAGGGGTCTGAGAGAATATCAGCCACGTTTGCCTTGGATGAAGGTTCTTAGTAATAATTCTGGAATTTGCAAAATAGTCTATCTGACCTCAAAATTCCGTTTGTCACTTGGAATGTGAGGTTTCCGATGAGAAATTTGGTTGCGGCGATCTTGGTGCAAAGATATTCAGTCTGATAGTTCCTAGTGATCAAATGATTACGCGATCTAGGTAGTCTTCTTCCAATTGTACTTTCCAGTGCGGTAGTAGTAAGTAACTGCATTTGCCACATCTCTTGAAAGTTTAATTGGAGCTCGAGTTTTTCTTTATGCCAGTCAACATTTGCAGTGACAGCTGATTGAAAGCTCTGCATGGAGACCTCATTTTTTACTGCATCGATATTCCAGCCACGCTTTGCTTTGCTTTATTTTTTATGTTGATGATAGTTTGCAATTATATTTAAAAATAACAAGCATATGATCGGTATCAATGTAAAGGCGGATTCATTGTTGTAGCTCGTTGTGTTCATTGCGTTCGTTCCGTTCGTTATGCTTTTTTGTAAACCAATAGGATTTGTCGCAAATGACGTTTTATTTCTTCGGTATTTTTTTCATCAAGTTGGTCTATCTTCAACTTTTTTACCGAAGGAACATGGCAAGAAAGAAACGACATGATATATGGTATACTTGTAGAAACAAACAGATACATTTTCGATATTTTTATTTTGTAGTCAAGTACGTTGTTCATTTTGTGTTTTGATGTTTTGTTTTTTCATCAACAATGAATCTAAAAAATAATACTGCAGAAAAAATACCAAACGAAAGGAACGGAACGAACACAACGAACTACAACAATGAATCCGCCTTTAGGCTCTCTATACGGTTTAACGTTAGTTATAGTGGTGAAATGCCTCTTCAAAATCATAACTTTATAAATCGCCATGTAACCTTGTCAATTTTCTTATGTTGAAAAAATGGAGGGGTTAATATATTGGGGCTGACACCAGACGACAAATGTACATAGATCTCGAATACACCAAACTTAATTTCTAAATTAACAAATTGAACCTATCCGATTTTTGAAAAAAACTGTCTGTTTAATAAAAAAAAACATTATTCCTGCTTAAATTTCAGACCACCAACAGGTTCAATCCTTGATGAAAATTTAACAATTATGTAAAAATTGAAAATGGTCACTGGGAATCTGCCACTTCCGGTACGTATAAGATATCCACCTCTTTTCGCTTGGATCTCCAAATTTACGAAAAAAGCTTTAGTATTTTTGAAATCGGTGGTAATTTTCGTAATCGGAATACAATTTGCTATGAAATTGCTACTTTAATCATTTTTTTAAATTGAAACTGAGGGCCAATAGTCGGGTAAATCGTTTACTATGGTAAAAATCGGATTTAGAACTGATTTTTCGATCTGTTTGCCAAAGAGTTTTTGAAAAATAAATGAATTTACCGAAAAATTTAATTAAAATTGACTTTTAACCGACTATTGGTCCGCAGCCTTAATTTAAAAAAATGATTAAAGTAGCCGGCGAAAAATTTTAGTACTATAAAGAATTTCATAGCAAATTGTATTCCGATTACGAAAATTTTCACCGATTTCCAGAATAGGGCCCCTGGACTGTAGAGTTACCGAATTTTAGTGAAATAAACTTTTTTTTTTGGCAAAACTAGTCATTTTTGGTATAATTTAAAAAAACAAATCACAAATTTTGTTTAACCCTTATGGCCTTCCATGCCGTCTAGTCTAATTCCATTAGGAAAAAATTTGAATTTATTTTTAAAAATTTGCTCAGACAAATGCAAAAAAACTATTTTTTGTGCCAAATCATGGAATATTGTACCAATTATGAAAGGTTATTTAATTTTCATAATAATCCATTTAAATTGGACAGAAACAACATCCAGTTTTCCTGTAATCGACAACAAATTTTGTTAGACTAATTTAATTGTTTCTGCGTCAACTAACCGTTCAAATTGACAACGAAGCGAATGTTTTATATATAAAAAATCTTCCAAAAAAAATATTAAAATACACTAATTGGTATGAAAAAGTACAGAAAGCTTTCCCTCTATGAAAGCTCTTGAAACAATTGTGGAATCTTACGGCTCTTATATTTCTTAGGCTCTGGTAGTACACATGCGGAAAAATGACGAACAAAGTGGTCTTGCAGATTCTGCAAAATAGGTTTGTGTATGTCAAATCGAAAACAGGGCTGGGATGTTGTAACATCACCATTTTTCGATATTTTATCGGAGTCTACGTCTCTTTCTGCTAAAATTATTTAGACTTCTGTTTCGTTTATCAATTGTTTCTTCTCTATTGTTGTCCCATTTCACTAATTTTCGTTCTAGAATCGACTATCAATTTTTGCTGATAGAAACGCAGTGATGTTTCACAATGTTGCAATCTAGCAGGCTGGTAAACGTTATAAAAATTGAAACAGAGACCAATTTTATTCTACAGAAAGGAGAAATAAACTTCGATATATTATCGGAAAATGGTGATGTTTGAACCTCCCAGAACATCCCTGTGCTTTCGAAATTTTCACAAGTGATTAATGAATAATGAATAATTCGCCTGAATATATTTCAATGGGTTCTAGATATTTAAATACTGATGGAATAAGCCTTGTGATTATAATATAAACCACCTTCTAAGACAATAAATAAATAAGAAATATTTTTTTTTTTTGAAATTTGCTTTCTTCATTACATTTTTTAGAATGAATAAAATAAAACAGTATTCAAAAAAAAGTTTGATTCGCTTTGCGGCTCGATGAGGGTTAAAACTTACCCACCGACTCTAACGTATACAGTCACAGACGTATTTTCAGTCTTAACAAAAACTTTTTTTAGTCTTAAAAAATTGTCTTCGTTAGTATGAAGCGAAATAGGTTCTCTTCGGAGTCACAATTTTGACATTTAAACAGAAACAATAATAATATGTATTTCGAATTGAACTGTCGCTTTTCGTTCAAAAATTTGAAACAATATGATGTAAATTTGGTTTGACAGCTCTACAAAAGTGTTTGGAGAGTTTATAATATATTATTAAAGACTACTGCCTTCAGAATTTCAATGAAGGCTTTAAGGCGACATAGCACCTTTAAATTTTCAAAAAATCGGATTTTTTTTTATGACAGAATATGTTAGAATGAACGTTTAAAAACATGATTTTAATAATATAAACATGAAAATCTCAAAATAAAATTGTTTTATTTATTGCGAAGCGCGCCAAAGTCGATTTTTACGCGGTTATCTCGAAATGACGAACTTTAAACGCGGTTATCTCGAAATGACGTTTTTCAAGTTGGCGTGCACGATTGAGAAAAAATTACTTATCCCAATCGTTCTAAAATTTTAACACGTTGATCTACATATATTTCTGCTCAGAATGAAATACGGAAGGAAAAATCTGTTTTCAATTTTTTGAGTTACAACTAATTGGGGGGGGGGGAGGGGGGGACTTAAAAGCTGCATTTTTGAAAAAATGCCGCCATTTTTTTATTTTTCAACCAATTTTTTTCGTTTTAGTTCATTCCAAGGGCGATTTAATGCTGAATAAAACCCCGTTTTTAATCAGACGTTACTGAGAGTAGTTATGACGCACGCCTCGAATTTTCAGTATTTTTGGAAAACCCTTGTAGCAGACGACCTTGGGCTAAAAAAAATCTAAACAAATTATTTTTGTACTTTCAGTTAAATAAAATGTCAATGGAAAGATTCATTAAAAGATATCTCTTTTTATTCCATTAAAAAAAAATTTTGAAAAAGATTTTTCAATTTTGATGGTGCTATGTCCCCTTAATTTAAAAAAAAGTCTTAAAAATAAAGTTTGAGCTAAGATGGTTTTAGTAGTCCTATCGTCAGAATCGGGGGGCTAATCTATACAATGTTTTTGTTTTAGTCGTTTTTCTAGAATGCTATATACTTTGTTGCTATATTTATTTGAAATAAACGAAAAAGCTCAAATGAGGAACTGCAACTTTCGGCGTACAGGTTTTGAGCCAAAATCACTGAAATCTCTCAATTTGTACAAATTAACAGCGCATCCCTAATAGATTTCTTTTTTCCTTTTGCTTTACAGAAAAGTATGAAAAAAAAAATTGAGAAAAGAAAATATTTTTAAGTTTTTTTTCATACTTTTCTGCAAGGAAAAAGTTTAAGAAATTCTATTGGGGATGCGGTGTAAATATGAAATTTTACCCCATCTGTGCTTTAACAACATTTTGTTTGCACAACACCAAAAATGCACGAGGTTAAAATTTTTCATGATTACTATAAAAAACAGTTTTTTGTAAAAAATATAAAAATTCTAGTTGTGGTGAAAACTAAAGTTTAAGGTTCATCTCAATCAATCAATCCATTTGGGGTGTAAAAGGCCAAAATTTTGATAACAAACAGATTTTTTTTCAAAAACCGTCATTTCGGCTTAAACTTACTTGAATTTAAAATCTTTTAGTTGATACTCTTTCTTCTCGTAAATGAAATACTTTTCAAAATTGTTAACGATAAAGCTCCTATGGAGGCTGCCACTTCTGGCATGGATCTATTTCGAACGAAAATCATTGGGAGAAACGCTTAATTATGAGTTCATCCCAATTAGTTAATCTGTCTAAATGTGGGTTGTGGAGAATCGACCGACATTTAAGTCTGCACCGATCCACATACCCATGCATAAGGATTTTTAAAAGCCCCTTTTTGACTTGGGCAATATTGTCAATAGTAAATCTATAAAAAAAATGTAAAAATATTTTTTTGACAAAACACGTCATTTTCGGTTAAATTTTGGAAAAACGATCAGAGCCTGTTTTATTTCAAATTAAATTTAGATTATTTTAATTCTTCGTAGTTTATCTCGTAAATAATATACTTTTCAAAATATTTGCAAAAAAATTAAAAGCTCCAATAGAAGCTGTCTTTTTCGGTGGACAAATTTAGGTTAAAATTTACTTGGGTTTCCCAATCTATGGAAAAAAGCTTAAGTAAGAAGTTCTCAATCAATAAATCTCAATAAATAAATCCGACTGGGCTCTTCTTAAAAAACAGACTTTTGCCAAAAAATTTGTTTGCTGTTTAAATTTTTCAGTTTCAAAAATCTCGCAATTTATAGAAAAAACTTAAGTAACAAACCAATAACATTTAGTTTGCATGGCACTTGATAGTGTGACAATGGTAAATCTACAAAAAATAAGAAATCAATTTTTTTAATATTACTACATATAATTTTAGTACGTTAAAGAATGTAAAAAACAGTTTTTTTTGGTCATAAGACGTCGTTTCTGCTCCTATGGAAGTTGTCATTTCTGTTAACCAGTTTCGGTCAAAATTCACTGGGATTTCTTATTTAGTTGAATAAATCTTATACTATATTATATATAGTAGTTTCATTTCAATCAATTAATCCCTCTTGGTTGTACAGGGCGGAATGTTTGTTAAACAATTGTTTTGTCAAAAAACTTTATTTCCACTTATATTTTTGAAAAATAATTCGGAGCGGTTTTACTGCAAATTTAATTTAGAATCTTTAAGTTTATAATCATTTGTCTCGTAAATGATATTATTTTCAAAATATTTGCACAAACGAAAAAACTCCAATTTAGGTTGCCACTTCCGGTGAACCGATTTCAACCGAAAATCGTTGGGTTCTCCAAATTTATAACGAAAGCTTAAGTATAAAGTCTTTTTTTGACTCGGCGATATGGCAAATCTGCAAAAATCATGATGTCATCATGTTAAATTTTTCATGAATACTATACTTAATTTTAAATTCAGCCTTCTCTGTATAGTCTGATTAAGTGATCGGCATGGAACTTCCTTCTTAAGCTTTTCCATAAATTAGGAGGCATTAGTGATAATTAAGTAATTTTCACCCAAATTTGAGTTCCCTATAGTCTGGGCAGGTTGATTATCCGGAATCAAACTTTATCTTTAACTTTTTTCCTTTAATTTGGGGATTCATATAAAAAACTATAAACATCTAAGAGCTCCAAAGTTATTTAAAAATTAAATTTTTCTAAACGGGTTGACTTTGGTGGATTTCTGCGGGAATAATTATACAAGAGAGTTTTTTTTCAAAAATCGCATATTTGCATGTTGGTAATACGCTAGCTGGAGGAAGTCGATAGTATGCTACTGCATGCGCCGGTGAACAATAAATCTGACTCCAAATTCTACTCGATTCTGATGGCCGAGGTTGTAAAAATATTAACATCGGCTAATCTAGGAGAACAGACGTTGATGTGGTGCAACCGGAATAATGAAATACCATGTTCAATAATTTTTTTCTTGACACGGACACGGATTATATAGTATATGAATAATGTTCGAGGTAGTAGGTACATAAAATTGATTATCATGTAAACTGTAAAACCTATCGTAATATGCCATCGATAATAGGCAATTTAAAATTAGCATCACAAAGAAAATCAATTACCTTCCCAAGCATATTTTATTATATGAGTACATAAATTTTGGTAAATTAGCCAAGTAATTCAAATCAAATCAATCATAAAAATGTATAAAAACTTTTCTTTTCAATTTTACTTTTTTATGTTCAATCCATAATACAGAACCAAAAGTATGAAGCATAATCAAATTAGATCGTGAAAAGCTGCGATGGCTGTTGTTGTTGTTCACCAAATATTTGTTTCTGATAATTATGATATTTGTTTCAAAATAAATTTGTGATAAACTTTTATTTATATTTTGTTTGGTATACTCCCAGTTATGTACTCTCGTATACATATCTATCGAGCGCTACACTTTCGTGCTCCATATAACACAATACCATATAGATTATTATTTTTGCCAAAGTTATTTAAAATTCAATTCACAAAATAAAACTTTCTCGGTTTGTTATTTTCAACTTATTTTTGGTGTATTATAGTTTTGTGTATACAAGTTAATAAAAAAAGTATATGCACTTACACAAAGAACCGAAACTTGAAATTCTATAACGTATAACTAAACAAGGAAAATATCTATAATCTTCAAGAGATGCAAAATACTAGGTTAAGTAAAACTAAAAAAAAAATTAGATCAATAAATATATAATTCTATCTGTATATGCTTTCTGTATGTAAGTGCAAACCAGACGTGTTGAAGAGACATTGCGTCTCCTGAAATGCAAATCGACATAGTTAAAATTATATATTTAAAAACATTTTTGGTTTTCACATGTGTTATATAAAAAGGTTAACATATATTTGCATATTTGCAGCATAACATACAGTAGGTGCAACAAGAGCGCGTACAGCAAAAAACTAAGTAAAATAAAACTACGATTTTTTTTGTTTTTAATATGGAAGTTCATTGCATACTGTGGTGATACATTTTTCCATATCTTCCTATGTGTGAGGCTGAGATGGCCAATCCAATGTTGTGTTGCCCTTTTTGAGTTTAAATTTCGAACAGAGTATGCTATGGTGCTTTGGATCGTTGCCTTCTTGCAAGATCCAATTAGAGTTCTTCGCTTCAAACCATTTACGCACAGATGGTAACAAATTTCGTGAATAAATTTTATTCGTGTAAAGTGCGTTTAGGAAAAATGTTTCCGAGTGGAAACGATTAATTTATCAATACATTGCTTGATGAAGATTCTCATACATGGAGCTAGGGCGGATGGTTCACAGTTCGGACAATCCTTCTTTGTTGCTTAGTTGGCCAAACAACATTTAAACTCTAAAAGGATGACTCATCGGTAGACACAATATTCGTAAAATCTTTGTTTTTATGTTTATTCGCCCACTGTAGTCACTTTTTCATGTATTTTTTTGTTCCCAGTGGTTTGGCCAATGTCTTTCGTATGGTTGTTTTTAGTATTATGATATTCTTTCTCGCCAATTTTTCCACATCCAGCGTAAATGAAGAATTTTCAGCAAATAACTGTATGACGGCCTCATCCTCCTTCTTTGCAGTGGTTCGGATTTCGACTCTATCTGGCAAATCGTCATTATTTTTTGTTTTCGACTTTTTTATTTATATTTTGCTGCACTTGCAACGAATATTTTTTGTCCTGTTGGATGTGCACTTAAAAACTCCGCTTAAAATCGTTTTTTATAAATCTCACTCGTTTTTTCATGTATGTTATCCACTAAACAGTTGCAGTTAAACTAATTTTTGTTTTAGAGCGTCAAATGAGAATTAATAAAAAATCGGTTTAAGCCCCGCCCATAATAGTTCTTATATAGTTTTAGGTACAGTTATGCCATACAAGCTCTTGTTGAACCTACTGTATATTTGTCTTGCTGACAAATTGGAAAACGGCAACAAGACAAAAACCGTAATAAGATGAAGATTTTATTAAGATTTATGTTTTTACAGCTCTGGATAACCATTGTGAGAAACGGTTTCTAAAGTGTGTTTCAAGTTTAGTTTGCCATTTCATAATGAATAGACTCACGCCAGGGCAGCGTTTGCAAATTGTTCAAATTGAAAATTCAATTAACTTTGAAAATTATGGTTCAGCTCATGAAACTCGCATCGCCATGATCGTCTACCAGAGCACCACATGCGGTGCAGCGGGTCCACGAATTATTCCATAGATCTAAAATCATAAACGTATACAATACCAACAGGAATTTTGATAATTCCAATAGAAAATTTAATATATTAAGTTAAATTGAATATTCTATTGGGACCATTTGTGTTAGTGCTAAGTAGTGGTCAGAGAAACTTTTTGAATCATGCTATTAGAAATTTGTGAAACTATTTTAATTAAAACGCATTCGTCAATAAATGAATAAGTTAGTATTCAAGTTGTACTCTCAATTTCAGGTTGAAAACTAATGTGTTTCTATTTAAACTAAACTTTATTGCTTACAAAAAACAAATAATACAGAATAAAATAAAATAATATAAAGACATAAGAACTGCTTCAGCATTATCACATAAATTATAAAATCCCTTCTTGGGAATGGGAAGTATGTATGATATAAAAATACAGATACCTTCTTCTCTAACTTCACGAATACAAGGTCAGGTGGTATATACGAATGCCTTGGGATCGGAAATACCATTTCGACTTGTTTGATGTTATCTGGTGATTCCTTCAACAACCAAGAACAAAGCATTCCAATAATTATTGAACTTTTATTCCGTCCACCGCAGCCATCAGCAACTAATCGAACTCTCGCCTTTCCGGTAAGGTTTAGATTGCAAAGGCGATGGTGAACTGCTGATTGAAATTTGATTTATTCCCAAATTATAAAAATAAATGTGTCTGTAGCGGCTCAAAATAAATAAAATCCTTTTCATTTCGTGGCACTCCTCGTAGCAAAACTATTTATACACCGCGCCGCTTAATTAAGAGGCATTGCTCGTTTTGCTGAATAGAGTTATTTCGCCACCTACATTCGCGAATCTCGATATTTATCGATTATCGATAAATATCGAGATTTCAAGTTCATTACACGGAATGAGAAACGAAAACGACGAGTCGCGTTTAGAAGTTCATGAGACACAGTCTCATATAATTAATAAAAGTGAATAGTGCCGCGAACAATCGTTCACACCATTTTGTCTTTGTGTGAACTAATTTTAATATAACATTTTTGATAAATAATAAATATAATAAATAAATAGTTTATATAAAAATAAAATAGTGAGTGTTGATCATTAAAATAATAAAACCACGGTAACACCCACTATATGTCTACTATAATTAGCCGCCTGGTCTGCAACTTTTGGAACAACCATGGTTTTTTGACAATCGAAAGACATGGTCAATAAATCGTCTGCTTCCTCTCGTTTTAAACCGAAAAATGCCTTTGCCCGTTTCTATGTAGTATCGTTTGAACCTTTAAATCTTGTTTTGTCCACTCATTTTGTCATTTCATCCACTCTTTAAGCATAATACACGTCGAGCATAAATCAGTTGCCAGTGTTTTAAAACCAATGTTAAAGAAATTATAGAAAATAGTCCGAAAGTAACTTTTTTTTTGTTTAAGTCAGATATCTGAGGATCCGATATATAAATAACATAAACATCTTGTTAATATTTAGCTCAATTGGTAAATATTGTCTTTTGGCAATCTTGCTACGGCAGTCGTGTACCTCGATTGTTCTAAATTTTCTGATGAAGTTTATTATAGTATCCCTTTTTCCGAAACCTGTATCCAAATGCCTTTTTGCAAGACGAACCACCCGATCTTTTTTAACTCCCAATATTCCACAAAAAGCAACTTGGCATACTCTCGTGATATTCTTATTTGCTTTTCTCGTGTAATATACCACGGACACGGTTCTTTTTAGCGACGAATTTTGACCCCTGCGTCAAGGGTTTAATGCACTTGCGTAGGTTAATAGAAACGAATCTTGAAATATTTTCGTTGAGTTTGCGTATAAAAACGTTTGCAAAAGTACATAGGGTCACGACCGTTAATTTTATTCCATTTAAAAGTACCAGCACCTTTTTGTGATTGCAACTTGGCACAATCGGTGGCCGCTTTTGTTTGTACTTAACGAAAATAAATAAATTAACATTTATAAAGAAATAGACTGTTGCATTATAACTAAGCAACAAAGAAAGGCCCAGTTCTATTTATTAATTATTTATTAACTGAAATGAGAAACCTCCGTCATATAAGAATAAAAAGGAAGTTAAGTTACTTTTTCTTTTTTATATAAACATAACGGTGATTCTCTATTTCAGTTAAGAAATAAATAGAAGTGCATTTTTGGTTCTGGCTTAATTATAATGCCAGCACTATAGGTATAAATATTTAATATTTTACCTGTTCTGTTTGTATCGGGATCTTTTATGATTTGAAACTTATCGCTTTTCCACCATTTATAATAAAACAGGATATTCTTCACTTTCCATAACTATACTTGATATATTTTTTATTGTCAAATTTCAATTCGGTAAAATCAATAGAACGAAACAAAAATCACGTTTAAACACTAAAATATATTTTTTTAAACTAAATTAATGTCAAAATTTCGCGCCAAATCTATTTGAACTTACGCCTATCCCTCGCTTAACGAAGTCTCTTTTTCAAAATTTTGTTGTACCGTAATTTAAAAAATAAACCAAAGTTTACGACAAAAAATTCGATTTACGAATTTTATTTTTGTTCTTAATAAATATACAAATAGTAAATAATTTGAATTAAATAATATTTATTTATATTTATTCTTCTCCGATTTTGCTAGTTAATATGTGGCCCAAATACAAAAATATACTAAAAATTCGGTCAAATAAATTTCGATTTACGTACAAGTTATCAGGATAATTCGTTAGGCGAGGGATGAGTGTATTTAGTTTTGTTCAAAATTGATACAGAAAATACGCACTTTGCATTTGAACGACACCTATGATATTTGAGTTTCAGATGAATTAACAAAAATTCCAGAAAAATATGCCGCACCAACTAAGAAATTTTCGAATTTTACATGCAAATAGGTATTAAAAGTACATCAGTAATACTTGAAGTTAAAAATTCGTAGTAATAAATCTGAAGCAGTGTGTTATTAGCACACGATCGGTTTAGGTGACGCGAGAATTGAATCACGATATCCCGATATGCGCGTCGATATAGCTTTCAAAATTTAGTAAAAAAAAATGACTCCTAAGACTTTTTGTTTTTTATACTAAAGGGGTAAGGTGACCATGTCCTGAATCACGATCAGGAAATGGCTAATATTGGTTATCAAAATTTGGGTTGGATAATATATGGCAATCACCCAGAACAACCGAAAATTTCATATCTAATGAGTTATAAAGACATCAATACACCTAGAAGACCAAAAATCGTAGCAGAAAACCTGAAGTCATGCATTATTAGGTTTACATGGTTTTAGTTGGGTGACTCAATGACCAACGTCACGTACTAGCCAGATCTAAATCAAAATATCTGCAATATCTAATGACATCTTAACATTTAAAAGATTTAAATTCGTAGCAATAAACCCGATCTCGTGCGTTATTAGCACTAGGTGGTTTTGGCTAGGTATCTTAATGACCAACTTCATGTACTAGCCAGTTCGGGTTTACTGCCAAACATTTTAATCTTCTACTTGTTCTGATGTTATTTTTACTCAAATTTTGATGGCCAATAGCGGCCACTTCAGGAGATTGTGATTCAGACCTGGCTACTACATGAAGTGAGTCATTGAGTCACCTAAGTAAAACGATCTAGTGTTAATAATGCAATCCGGCATATAGTTCATGAATTTGGTCAATTGGTCATCTTAATGAACCATTAGGTGTTTACAATGATTTCGAGTTTTTTATACGAAATTTTCCAAGTGTTGATTCGAAGTCTAGGTGTTCTTATGTCATTTTAACTCAAGATTAAATTTAAACCTTTTTCTTGTTTTATTAAATATTTATTGAATCGTTTTAAAGTTTTAATCTGTCTAAATAAAAATCTCCGTAATTTCTACACAATACATGGTTGAGCTTGTTTATAGATTTTTATTTTAGAAAATATTATATAGTTTTTATACCGATGTGAAGTTTTTAACAAAAAACAATAACAAATCCATATTATATACCCGTCCGTTTTGTGCAACAGTGAAACAACTCAACATTTTTAATGTTTCGGTAAAGCGATTTGAAAATATCACTCAAAATTGTTTGTAAAAACGGCATTTTTTCCAGAAGTAAATAAAAATACATTCTGATTAGTAAAATTTCTCTATCGGCTCTTAGTTTTAACTTCTTTAATATTTTGCTAATTTTCTTAGGATAGTTTCCAATATCGTAAAATGTTAATTTCTTTCGCGAGTTGAGTGATTTTTTATATGGAATTTTACCTAATTTGCTAGAAAAAAACTACATAAGAGAGTGAAATTTGATTTCTAAGTGTTTAGTAAGACTCAATATTTAATTTATAATAGAATCAATTGAGTGAAATTTATTACACTGTTAAATTATTCACCGAAACAAGAACATTTAAAAATTATACAGTACTTTTATTAAATAAAATTTATTTAAAAATACAAAATTATTAAAACAGATAGTAAAAACTCAAATTAAAATAATGTGTGACTTAGTTAACAGATAAATAAAAATAAAAGTTTTAACAAAATAAATATCAAAATTGTTTATTGCAACTTTTGACTCAACATATTGAGAATTTTATTTACATGGGCCAAAAACAAGCCACTTCCAGAGTTTGGAGTACATACTGTATAGGTCAAATCGGTCTATCCTTAGAGAACATTTTCCAATTCGACCTATATAGTAGTATCTTGCCCCAATCTTGGGAAGTGGTCTGTTATTGCCCCAGATTGATAAAATACAAGATTTACAGCAGATGATTGCTATTAACGAGGCTACATTTTCTCCGCTCGGAAAAACATTATTCCGGATAATGTTCTCTAAGGATAGGCCAATTCGACCTATATAGTGATGTTGCTGCAATCTTGAAGTGGCTTGTTATGGGTCCAGATTGATAAAATACTCAATATTTGAGTGAAAAATTGAAACAAACAAATTTAATATTTTGTTTAATAAAGCTTAATTAATTTACTTAATTTTTATTTATTTGTTAAGTTTTTCTTTAAGTTATTTATATATTAGTTATTAATATATTTTGTATTTTTATCTTTTTTAAATTTAAATTATAAATAATAATTTATAATTTAAATCCATAATCCATAATAATTTACTTTTATAAAATATTAACGGTGTAAACCATCAATACTAAAACAATTCAAAATGGCGGCTATTGTAATCTATTAGAGTCCAATACGAATTCGGTTTACGATAGTTTACGTGTAGTTTTTGTTAGAAACCTCACGAGCTCTTTTTCATTTAAATTGACGTTTGAGTCGTTTTCAAAAGAAAAACTCATACTTATATGAATGTACTAAAATTTTTATGATTGAACTAAAATTTATATAATTTGTACTAAAATACAAAACATCCATGGAAGGTCTGGAATAAATCATACCCGTGGTGGCAGCTGTAATGCGTAATATTGATGAGAATCCAAATGAATTGATTCGTCACCGTGCACAACAATTGGGATTTGGTTCAACATCTTTATGGAGGATTTAGCTGAAGGGTCTTGGTTCACATGATTACAAGATTAAACTTATTTGTAGGAACTAAAACCATACGACCATAATTCGCGCCACCAATTCGATGAATGGGCCAAAGCCAATATTGAGATCGAATCAAACTTTCCATAGTGTTAAAACTTATTTTTGGTTGAATGGCTAGGCTAACAATTCTTTTCGCTTGGAGAGAATATAATCCGCAAGCCATTGTACAAAAAAACATTACATTCACAAAAGTTACCATTTTATATGTAATCTTCTGCAAATCTCTCAATTTGTGAACAAAACGAATCTGGCAGTATATTTGCCGTTAATTGCATGTGAGGCGAGTTCCAAATAGAGGTTTTCTGTAAATTTTTCAATTTGTAGTCAAAACTTCAAACGACAATATCCATAAACTACAATTTAAAATTTCGGGCTAAAAATTCGTGCTAGTGGTCAATCGCGTAGTGTTAATTGAGTTCCCACATTGTCCTTTCCAGCTAAGATTAGGGCTGTCTACGCTTCCTAAGAACTTATATTATATTTAGAATTTCGGGGAGAATTTTATTAATGTCTTGACAGATTATCAGTACACATTTAATTTGCGCGATAGTGATATTTTTTCTTGCTGGAAATATAAAACTTTCCAGGAAGTTATAATTTAGGGTTGCTTTCCCGATTTTGGAACTGAATATCGTTCTAGCTTCATATAAATTAAAAGTTTAGGTCTGACAAAGCTATTAAGGAATATTATCCAAAGCTATTAAGGGATATATAAGTAATTTTAAAGTACCATTGTACCACTTGCGCTATAGTTGATTTCATTTCGTCTGACATATTTCCTGCTGGTGTAATGAATTTGATTATTTGTAGTTATCTTATTTTAATTTTGCCCACATAAAATAAGGTCCTGAATTTTAACAGGTTCAATCAATTTTATAGATGCTATAAATTTACCGCCAGTAATCAAATTTATTTCGACTGCGCTGTACTTAGATAATGGTTTTATAAAAGTTAGGTAGCTTACAATAAGAGATAATTTCACAAACATATCACTTCATGACCTTGCTAAAGTTAGCCGAAAGTTGTCAGCCGAAAGATAATGCAGATAGTGTGTCTTGACTAGTTCAGCCGAAAAATAAACAAATTATATATTAAATTATTAAGTATCCCAGCCCAAAGTGACTATAAGTGACTATTCAATAGCCTATGACCATAGGTAGATTCTGAGTATATGGTTGGGGTGGGTCTGAGGGGGTTATAGGGGTGAAATTTTGATTTTTCTCAGTTTTCGTCGATATAATCGTTCGAAATTCGAGATTTTGGCATATAGACACAAATCTCACTATGCCGATTCGATCGCCCATGACCATAGGTAGATTCTCAGTATATGGTTGGGTGGGTCTGAGGGGGTTATAGGGGTGAAATTTTGATTTTCTCCTTTTCGCAACGATAAAATCGTTCGTCATTCGAGATTTTGGCATATAAACACCAATCTCACTATGCCGATTCGTTCGCCCATGACCATAGGTAGATTCTGAGTATATGGTTGGGGTGGGTCTGAGACGGTTTTAGGGGTGAAATTTTGATTTTCTCCTTTTCTCAACGATAAAATCGTTCGTCATTCGAGATTTTAGCATATAGACACCAATCTCACTATGCCGATTCGATCACCCATGACCATAGGTAGATTCTGAGTATATGGTTGGGGTGGGTCTGATGGGGTTATAGAGATGAAATGACGTATCTGCTTCATACAGCCGAAAGTGTCGATAAAGATCGATCTATCAAATTCAATGTACCAAATGAACCAATACGTTTAAGCCGAAATGACTAATACGTTTGTAAGGTTTGTATATAGTGGTATTTCATAGCTTCTTATTTTTGTAGTTGAACCAACCGTTAAGTTAAGAAAACGATTGTCAATTTATTTAAGGTCGATTGGTATATATTCTATAGTTTACAGGCTATCTGCTAAGGTACGCTCGATGATACTGCCATTTTCAAATTGTAAACACGATTTTAGCAATCATTTTGCATTTAGAACATATAAATTCCAATTATTTTAACTTTTTTATTATATACAGACGAATTGACTTGTATGTACTGCAAAATTAAGGAAAGTAACCTGAAAATACGTTTTTTACAGTTTGAATTTGGCAGTAGATTTAACATGTATGATTTTTGAGAAAAAAGAATTGTATACGGGTAGAGATAAATACAAATGGCATGGTGGTATTAAGTCCATTCGCCCTGTTTGCACAGTAAAATAACACTGTGCTAGTTGAAAAATGTGACAAGATGGACACCCACGGGGTAAACCTAATTCGAGTATGCTGAATTCAATGGTGTTAGTCCCATTTCAAAGTTAGTCCCCATTTTTGAGATATCGCATTCGACATGTTTTGGCTCTGAGTGAAAATACACCCTCATTTTCACGTTGATAGCGCTTGAACCATTAAGATTTTCGTTATGCTTTCTTCGCATTTTGTTGCGCAAGTCAAGACCCACAACTTTGCCGAACATATCAAGACCGAAAAACCACATCTAATTTTTTTTTGCTTTTCATTTCGACGAAAAACACTGTTTTTATCATTTTTTATCATTTTGTTGAATTTAAATCGAGTAGAATCGATCGAATAAACAAACGTCCGGAGATAATCAACCGAATAAACATTTTTGATTTAAAAAGTAATTACTGCTTAACACCAAAATTACGAATCTGCATTACCGACATCCACTGGCGGATAATACACAATGTTTTGCTTCTGCATTATCGATCTGAGCTGATATGTTTTGTTATTATAACCGTATCTGCATTATCGACATTTTACGGCTGGCAAATTTTTGTTATTACAACCGAATCTGCATTATCGTCATTTTTTCGGCTCAAACATTTTAGTTATTACAGTCGATTCTGCATTACCGACATTTTTCGGCTGTTGAATTTTAGTTATTACAGCCGATTCTGCATTATCGACAATTTCCGGCTGAAGTTTTAGTTATACAGCCGATTCTATATTATCGACATTTTTCGGCTGAAGCGAATCGGCTAACTTTAACAGTATCACTTCATGTGTATTTACTAATGCTTTATATACAAATCTCATTCAATTCAAAAGCCAATATAACATTAAACCGTTATCCAAACCAAACTTAATTGAACAAAAAGAGTATCCTCTAAATAGTGGCTTTATCTCAATTGTTTTATCGTATAAAGCTCTAACTACTCTATAATCTCAGAATCAAGAAGCTTTTAATCCTCCTCAATTATCATAAATGGATAGAAAACTTTTTAGTTTTTGTTTTTTAGAAACTTTTAAAAAGGCAACGACAATTAAAAATGTTAAGTATAAAAATGAACAAAAATCAAATATGTACGACTATACCAAACATAAAATAAATTTGCTAATTAAAATAAAATTACAGAATAAATAAAGTTTGAATTTAAGAATTAAAAAAAAAAACGAAAAAAACAAAACAAAACTTTAAGTTTTTGGCAAAATAGCAAATATAGTTTTTATGATTTTAATTTGTCAAATTTTTAATAAAAAAACATAATCAAAATGTTTTTTAAGTTTTATTTATTTATCATTTTAGTTTTAAGAAAAATAAAATAAAATTAAATGAATTTAGTTCAATGAGAAGATGAAAAATACTCCACAATCTAAATATGAATAAAAAAATTTAATTATTGTTATCATGAATAAAAATTTTATAAAAGTTCCCTGATCAACTTTTAGTCCAATAATTTTTATAATTAAGTTTATATTACACTTTGTGTGCAGAATGTCATGTATTTATATTCTGTAAATAGAAATTGTTTTACCACTTTATGTTGTGAACAACACTTAATGCATTGTTTATCCAATAAAACAGGCAATTATTTATATATAAGTTTACTGCTAATTTTTGCATGTTTTGCTCTACAAGGATCATAATTTTAAGAATATTTTTACCAGAACTAAACTAACAACATCAAAGAAGATGAGGATGGAAACATACTATATACGAGTATACTGTGAAATGGGGACAACATAATTTTGAAAGAAATCCAAAAATTAAAATTTTTTGTCGACAGTAATAAAATAAATGGAATAATGTTTTTGCAATTTTAAATTAGAACTGCTAATAGCATTATTTTTATTTTCTGTTCGGTAAATAAGAAAGTTTTTTTTATGTTTTGAGACAAACATAGTATCGATCGCCTTAATTGCAACACTCATCTCTTCCCATTCAATTCGTAATGCACTTTTTTTTAAAGTAATCGTTAAAATTTATTAATTGTATTTTTGAAAATAGAATATTTTTATGGTCCCATGCCTTTTTTCACAGATTTTTGAATAAACAAATCTAATTTGAAATGTAATCAATGGAAATCTGCCGGCAGTGTTGTGCCGTACCGTCTACGTTGCGTAATTCGTTAATATTCTAAACGGGTAGACATTCATGTAGACAATTCATACACCTTAATTCGAAGTACATTCAATTCAAGTTCGAAGCTAGTTACTAATACTGACAACATCAAAAACATCCTTGGAAAAAATAAATACAGGGTGTCCCAATAAGAAGTTCAGATTAAAAAATTTAATGAAACAAATCCAGACATTGTTAATTTACAGGGAGACGAGTATCTCTGATATCCCTCATAGGTTGTCGCGATTTATACATGCCTGTTGGAAGTCTATAGATAGTTGATGTATAGTCATTGACTCATTTTAAAATCATCATTGGTCCTGGACAGTACAAAGTTCCAATTGGATTGGTTCGAGAGCTCGAATTTCAAAATCCCAATTTATTAAAATCCCGCATTTTTAATTTCAAAGCCCCACTATTGCTGAAATCTTAAAAAAACCCACCAAGAATTTTTAAAACATATAAATTTTTTTTCTGTTTCATGGCGAGTTATTTGCTAATTTGGATTATGGGATGTAATTTTTATTTTATTTTGAATTTTCCAAAAATTTTTGGCATCAGGCCATTTTCAATAAATATTTGTCAAATTTAATATGCAGAATTGGACTTGGATTGTAATTAGAATTTTGAATGAAATTTTGGGAGCTAACGCTTCGCTATTGCAAAAAGTAATTCAACTCTTCTAAACTCCAAAATCACACGTTACAAAATAATTAAAATTATATTTTAAAAATTACATAAAATATAGGGAAAATTTTAAAATTTATTTATTTTAGAGAAATTTGCAATTTACAAAATATCATTAATTCATCAGTTCCATAATTCTTATGTATTTAGTTTAAATATTTAAATTTAATTTGTTTTAAAATGAATACATAAACAATACGCATAAGTTACAAAAAACTGTTAATTAAAATTTAATCTTAAGTGTCTCATTTATAAATTATCGTAAAATTTTAACATAAATTCCATAGATGGAATCGAATTATTTTCGAAATTTTGTATATAGAAATTTTGAAGTTTTTTAATAGCTTTTTTGTATTTATAATTTTATTTTTTAAATTTATGATTTTGAAATTTCGATGTTGTAATTCTGGATTTGGCGAATCGTAACCCATTCTGAAATTCGCCATGCAGAATGTAACTCGACCATTTTTTAATAACTTATGGTTAAATTTAGTGTTCCTATACGTAGATTAGGATTCTAACATCAATTTTAAGTAATGAAATTCGACCATTCCGTAGGAATTTTTATAAACTTTTAACCAATTTTTGTCAAATTTGCATTTAGTTTCTGCTTCTGGCATTTAGAAACGGACTTGGATTGTAAAATGATTTTTCAATTGATTATGCTGTACAGTGTACACATTCTGGAAATTCGCCTAAACACTTTATGAAAGCTCATATAGCTTCAGATTTTCAATGCTTGGTTTGTTTATTGTATCCAGAAGGATACCACAGGCGAATTCGAATGTGTAAAATTAAAAAAATACCAATTGTAAATATAGAAAAGCCTTATTGATAAAAGAAAATGGTTGTTTTAATTGTTTAAACAATAATCATAACAAATGTACCTGTAAATCCAAATTCAGATGCAAAGAGTGCAACAAAATAACGAACGTTACTGCATGAGAATTTACAGCCTGAAGCCGCAATAAAAGTCAAACTTAACAGTGATGCCCACTCTAGTTGTACGTGTACTTGATGGGCAAACTCAATTTGCTGCGAATTATTTAGTTCCTGATTAAAGAGTGCACAACGACTCCACTTAAACCAAAGTAATGCTAAATTAGCTATAAATGGAAATGGTGGAGCAGTTACACAATACATGCAAATGATCAGGTTCATTCACAATTTTTCCGTCAAATAAACCCGAGCCTAAAATGCAGATCAAAGCCTTTGTAATTCCCAGGCTGACGTCAAACACATAAATTATTCAATCCATCTACAAAAAATTAAAAACATTGACCTACAGCTGATAGATTTTTTGATTTACTCTTATAAACATCATAACATCTAGCCAATTAGTTATGCAAAAAAAAAAATTGGGATGGATCGTAACTGGACCAACAGGAAGACAAGCAACGCAATCAATGAAATAAAAAATTCTGACGACTACTTAGACCACCAACTGAGAGACCACCATCAAATTCTAGCAACTTTGGTCAATCAATTGCCAAAATAAACAACTGTTAAGCTGCAAGGTTCTGTGAAAAACATTTCATCGATAAAACCAAAAAATCAACGCAGGTCGATTTAAAATATATACCTTTACCTTTTATACGTTCTCGTTAGTTATTACGAAATTCGTATAGATCAGCAATTCAACGATAGGATTCACGATAAGACTACGGGCTACTAATTAAAGCAGTACTACCAAACTAAGTGTAGTGTTTCATGGTTCCACAACTGCCTTGCAGTTGGCCAACTTTGCAATCAACATTATTTGAAATAATCTTACGATTCAGAAAATATAAGATTGCGTTCACTTTAGATGCCAAAAAATTGTTCTGTCAGATTTTGGTTGCCAAGGACAAAACGAAACACAAAAATATTGTTCATCATCAAATTCAGGCATGCCACTTATACAACCTACGAGTTGCTTTTTATGACATAGCAATCTACCTCGGCACAGCAATGAAACAAATCAAAAATGATATTTATTTGGATGACTTAATGGCTGAAGCTGAGTCAGCAAAGGATGCAGCACAACTTAAACAGAAAATTGATACAATCCTAACAATTTCCGGGTTTAAACTTAGAAAATGTCCAAGTATTGTGGTTACAGTGTTTTCTAATCAAAACACAAGTATCTTGACTAATATACTTCAAATTGAAGCATCCACTTCACTCAAACTTCTTAGATTGTATTTGGTTTGATTGCATGGCTTGACTTTGGATTGGTTGCTCCACTGACAATAAAAATTAAAATATTTTTCCAATGCCTGTAAAAGAAAAATCTCACTTGAAACGACCAACTACTCAATTTCCGGCCTACAGAGTGGTTAAACATAAGAAATAAATTGAAACAGATTGGCGCAGAATATAAATGTTAAAATTCCAAAAACATTTGTCATGCCATACCTTACTATTCCGGAATTACAAAAACCCCAAATTTTATTAATAAAACACATCCAACTAAAGCACTTTAATTATTAATAAAATTATTAAAATTTAATAAACAACTTCTATTGTTTAGAGCAAACTTTTTTATCTTAAACCAGCCATCGCTCAAAATGGGTGATTTCGATGTGGCGGCAGAAAATTCGAACGATACAATATGAAGCATCTATTGATATTATAATCCAAAGACGAGCTGAATGCATTGATAGTACGAGAACACTTTTTACGTTATTTTCTCGCTGGACCAACGCTAATGATATGATCAAAACACTTCGCTCAAAATTTGAGATACTATTCAAGGAGAAAAATTTTATGTCGCAAGGAGGTTTCTTAAGTGTACACATGATATTTTATTTAATAGGGGAAGACTAGCAGGCCCGTTCTCCATTCACCCAGCCAGAAGAAGGGGTCGGAAAACCTACAAGGCCTGCATACACATAATTATTTGCCTGTTTACTAAAGATGTACATATAGAGTTAGTCTTCAATAACTACCGCCAATAATACATCACTGCCTTACGCAGGTTCATAGCAAGCAGAGTTATCTGCAAAAAAATTATTAGCGATAATGAAACCAATTTTATTGGGGCCCGGAACCATTAACGCGAGCTGTTTAAATTTATAAAAGATAAGGGTAATTTATATCCAACCAAATAGTTGATGTGTAAATTAGTAGAGCTGCATCCGGGATTGGATTCTCAAGTTAAATTCGTAACACTAAAATCATCAACAGGAACCAGGAAGCGTCTTATCCACAAACTATTTTCATTTCAAGTCAGTTATTCCAGAAAAGATTAGAAAGTACACAAAATCATTTTGAAAGACCGTGAAGTGATAAAAGCTGACACCTTTAAGATATCAAAGCACTATACACTTTTTGCATGAACGTTTATCCATGAGAAAGCTTTGTTCAAAATGGGTTCAAACACTATTTGGAGCTGGCTAGTCGTAATAAACAAAATTTTCTGCATCGACATACGTTCATGGATGAAACATTGATCTACCACTACACTTCGAAAGAAAATTATCGATCAACTCAGTTAACGGCAGCCAGCATTTGTAGTAGCCAAAAACGATCATGTCAGCCGGTAAGGTTTCCCTAGTAGAAAAAATGAAATATTTATACCAAAAAATTATACTGAGGAATACCAAAATCAATTTATTTTTGTATAAATGATTAATTTAAATACAAATATACTTTAAATTAGTTAAACTTTAATACATTTCTAAACCAAAATACTACTTAAATTATACATCTCAAAAATTATACAAATTTAAGTATCAATTTTGTATATACAAATATTTAAATTTAGTCAAAATTAAACGTGAATATACATAAAATATTTTAACCTAAAATTAGCTCTTAAATTCAAATTTTAAACTAAATTAAGTATATTTGAGATAAATACTTAATACGGCAGTTTAAAAGTTTAATTATGGTTAAATATTTTATACAAATTTAAATATTAATTTTTACATCATTTTTAACAAATATTTAAATTTAGTCAAAATTAAACATAAATTTAAAAAATTCTTTTAAGCGAATTATTGGAATCGAAATTTGTATTTTACACATTTTAAAAAAAAAATTTTAATCATCACTTTTCATCCCGTACGAGAGATGAAATTCCCGCAAAAAGGAAAATTTTCCACGAACTGGCAACACTGATGCGCATCAATACTATCGTGCTGAAAAAATATATTTAATAGTAATCGTATTTCACGGTCTTTTGTTTGTTGCTGGTGTAGTTTGCACCAAATGAAATAAACCAAATTAAGTATATTTTAAGTTTAATTGTGTATTTAAATATATTGATTTATATTGTTAAGAATTAAACTCTACATAGTTATTGCTTTGATGATGCAGTGGTTAAGGTGTACACCGCTAAGTGTTTATTAACGCAAAAGTAGCCGGTTCGAGTCCAGTCGGAGTCCAAAATTTATTCAAAATTAGGCAACGATGTTATCGGATGAAGTATTCACTATACTGATTGAAAATTGACTGAAAATACTAGAATTAACAATGGCGTGAAATAATCAATGGAGAGGAACTGATGACGTGGCATGTTCACGAATACAAACAACCACATGGAAAAATGATTTAAAATTATAATATGCATACATCGGCAGTCACAATGAATGGAATATTTTCATTATATTCTAATTCTATCTCAAGTATAATTTTTGTATAAATTTAAAAACTATACTAAAATTATATTGCCATAACCCACTAAAATTATACTTAAAAATTCTTAATTTGGTTATTTTTTTATCATAATTAACACCTTAAATGCACATATATTGGTATAATTTTTATAACACAAATTAAAATTATACAAAAATTATTATTAAATTTCTATGAAATCGTAAGTTTATTTTTAGTATAAAAAATTTCATTTTTTCCACTAGGGTTAGGTCCCCATATTTTGGGATGCGCAAGGTATTTTATTTGTCGACTATCTTGAAAAATACAAAATTATCGCAGATGATAGTGAAGATTGTGAAATTATTATTATTTCTGTTAAAATTATTATTACTACTGTTAAAATTATTATTTTTCCTATTGGAATTTATTTTCAGAAGCAAATTATAAAAATGGACTAATTTTAAATGTTGTGCAGTCGAATCTAGAAATATTTACAGATTCCAGCTGACATTTTTGAGAAGGTAAATCATAGATCTGATATTCTAGCCAATTTTGGAGATGTCCACGGGGTGTCGCTAACATTTTCAAATAGATCATACATTCTACTGAGTCTATAGTGAATTATGATAAAATTATGTTGGATTTTACTATGTTTTAAAGATGTTAGAAACATCACACTTTTGATGAATATTTCAAGTTTAATAAAGAGTGAGCTAAAGCGCTCTGGACAAAAACTTCCCTTTTTTCCTACCGCCGATCATAGAGATGCCCAAAAGGTTCTCATCCACATTTTCAAATAGATTACACAATATTCTACACAGTAAAAAAACGCGGTGTGAATGGAATTTAATCCGAAAAAATACTTTACATTCTATCCAATTACGTCAAATTAACTCCGCAAGGAAGGGTACGATTTTTAAAACATTCGATAGGATTAAACAATAATTTTTTTACACCGTTTGGTGTAAAAGTAATAGTTCTTAATAATTGACGATTATAAAAGTAGGACTAGTGCCAATCTGGTGGAAAAAGTATAAATAATATTTTCATCCGAAAAAAGTAAATCACGATCAAAATAAAAACTCCACTGGGATAAAAGAAACTTGTATCCGATCGGTGGGATATTATTTGACACCGATTCTGTGTCAAGGGAACTCCGATTTTTTTCTGTTAATGTAGATGAGATTCCGTGGATATCTCTGGTAATGCCAGTATAAATGAGAACAATGATTCTATTATAGGTATACCCGTAAACCAGTAAGTCGAAAATGTTCAAAATGTTAGTCGAATGAGTGTGGTTGTTTCTGAAGTTATTAAAATGACTTCTGTCCTTTTTCATTATATATTATAAGGAACGCAGATGTATTATTTGTATTTTAGTCTTTAATGTTAGAAATATAAGTCTTTTCATGAAATTCTGACTTGGAAGTGAACCTTACAATAAGATTAAATAACTTTTCTAGACTGTCAGCTTGAATTGAATTTGACATTCAAAGACGCTAGTTACAGAACTTTGGCTAGGGTGTTAAGTAAATGCCATTGTTTGGTATTGGATTACAGAATACTGACATAATCGACATATTATTCGATGAACTCAAAAGTGATCTACAAAAATTTGGCTTTACTTTTCAATACTAAGGATAAATATTGAAGGCAGATACAAATAAAATAATATCTAATCTAAACATTGGTTTTGGTAATCTTAACATTGGTTTATACGACAAAAATAGAAGTTAATTACGAGTCACTGACTTAGTCGCCCTCTCATTCAACTAACTCCGAGGTTAGTTTCATAAAATTGGGTTGGTGGTTAGTAGTTCGATTGAATATTGAAGTCAAATTCATTGATAGTGATAATTTCCAGAAATTACTGATTTTTGTATATAATTCGCCAAATTGATAACTTATTTATTTATTTATTTATTTATTTATTACATATCTATTTACAAGCATAAGCCGAAGCTTTAATATTATGAAAAAGAAAATATCACAAAAGAAAAAAAGAATAATAAGAAAGAAACAAAAATTAACAATCCTCATCAATATACAAAATTATTTACAAAGGGGTAAAAAAAAATATTATTACAAATTATAATTTTATTAAACATTTCTCTGTACAGTTAAATATACAAGTTTTTTAAAAATTTTAAGAGAATTAATATTTTTAAGTTCATAGGGTAAACCATTCCAAACAATAAACGCATTCATCAAAACCGAATTATTATACATATTACTTTTGTTATGGGGCAAATTGATGTGTCTAGTGCGCAGAGACCTGGAAAAATTTAATTTTTCATAGAGATATAAAGGCAAACCAGAGGTAATAATTCTGAAAATAAATACAGCTGTTCTATAATGATAATACTCGAACAGATTACATCCCAAAATAGAAGTTTTTAAACTAAAAATATGATCAAATTTTCTGAGGCCATGAACGTATCGAATACAATTATTAAATGTAGTGTCAAGTAGCGAGAGAACCTGTCACATCCACTATAAATCACATCACAATACATAAACAAAGGTACGACTAAACTTTTAACCAAAAATACTCGCAACTGAATTGGACATAATTTCTTTATTAATCTTAGCGAATATAAACTATAATTGACACGTTGACACAATGTACTGATATGATCACACCAAGTAAGTTTGGAATTTAATATCAGTCCTAAGTTATTAACAGTCGGAACAAATTTAATTGTATCATCATCCAAAACAAGAGTAGGCTTAATAATATTCAAATTACTTTTACATAAAAATAATGCATTACTTTTATTGGGATTAAGCGCCAGTGAGTTAAATTTAGACCATAATAAGATATCACTAAGATCTTCGTTCAATTTCATTGTAGCTTCATTCAATCCTAATGCTTTACATCCGATACACAGTTGTAAATCATCAGCATAGAGATGAAAAGAACAATGACGAATTCGCCATGGAAGATCATTTATAAATATAGAAAAAAGCAACGGACCCAGAAGTGATCCTTGTGGTACACCTAGAGTTACTCTACCCATTCCAGAGCAGTTAATACCATGCTCAACAAACTGCTCCCTACCATGCAAATAAGAGTACAACATATTAATTGCAGAGCTAGAAAATTTATAATATAAATAAAGCTTTTGAAGTAGAAGTATATGATTAACACTATCAAACGCCTTAGAGAAATCCAATAAAACCAATAAAGCTTGCGAACCATGCCCATCCAAGATTGAAGAAAGATCATCAACAATGTGTACCAAATCCGTTGTAGTACTGTGACCATGCTTATACCCTGACTGAAATTTACAAAGAAAATCAAAATCTTTAAAATGCTGCAGAATCTGGGTTTGCATAACTTTTTCTAACACCTTAGAAAGGGCAGGTAGTATACTTATTGGTCGAACATCTTTAAGACTGGCAACAATATCATTTTTTGGAATTGGAACAATAGAAGCAACTTTCCACAAATTCGGAAAAACTGATTTTGACAAACATTGATTAATTATATATGTCACTTGTGGAATAAACAGATCAATAAATAATTTTATAATTTTAAAATCAATTTTATCGTATCCAATACCATTAGATTTAATTGAACGGATAGCACTCAAGACAATTAACTCGTCAACGCAATCAAAAGCAAATTTATAATTATCATCAGGATCAACAGATCCAATTTCTGGCTAAGGCAGAACCACTAAATCTTCGCGAAATTTACAGATATCATTTAAAATATCTTTAGCAGTGAATTTTTTGTCAACTTTAGCAACAGAACACGAAATACCAAGTTTCCTTAAATTATTCCAAGTAAATTTAGAATTATAAACATTACCAAAATAAAAACGATACTTAGCTTGGTTGATAAACTTAGTAGTTTTGTTTCGAGCCCTTTTACAGGCAGTAAAATCACCATCTAATCCACTCCTTTTATAATTATAATACTTCAAATCTCTATATTGAATTGAATCCAATATCGTCTGGTTTAACCACGGAGCTGTGGGACAATTGTTAATAGTTCGTTTATGGGGTACACACATAGAATCTAAATGTAAGAAATTTGAATTAAATAAATCAACAGTCATATTTACATCAGAGCAACAATAAAGACTAGACCAATCAAATGAGAAAAAACAATTTACAAAATATTCACGATTAATTTCCCTATAATTAGGCACAATAGAATAAGTCAACTTATCTCTAGTGCGACAACATTTATAAGGAGCAAAAATTAAATCATGATCCGATATTGAAGGAACAGAATATTGACCATAACTGATAATATTATGTCGGTCAGGCTTAAAAACAACAATCAAGTCTAAAAGGCTTTCTAACCTCGTAGCACTAAACGGCAAAAAATGTAAATTAAGTATGTTAAAACAATCAGTCAATAAATTATTATTTAGCATATTTAAGTTAAAATCACCCAAACAAAACACTTTTTCAAAAAACAACAATAAGAAATTTACTAAACATACCAAACAGTTCAAATGTCATAAATTCGACTTTACCATTTAAACCACATGATAACATTTTAACATTCAAATTAGATCGATAGTATAATCCTACTCCACCACCACGACCATTAATACGATCAGACCTCAGAAATTCGTAATTATTAATTTGAAGAGAACAAGTTGAAATTTTGTTATTTAACCAGGTCTCAGACACAGCTAGAAAATCAAAATTAAATTTATGCAAAAGTATTATTATCTCATCTAAATGCAACGTCAAACTACGTACATTCAGATGACCAAAAAATAAGCAATTATTATTAGAATGCGATTTATCAATTGAAATGGAATGATCAATAATATCTAAAGGAGATTTATCAAATTGAATCTCTATATCACAATTTGTGGAGGTTGCTGTTTTACTAAAAAATGATTACTTCTAGACTTATAAACAAATTTCTTCACTAGAATACCAGCCGGCCACGAGGATACAGTTAACAATTTATCCATAGGAACATTGGAAACTGATAATTTGAACGATGAATAATCTTGAATAAACCCATTGGCACTTTTTGGATTAAATCGATGAATTTTAACATCACTTATATTAAAATGATACCGTAAGTACAGATTCACACTATCTACATTCACATCAGGATTTAATCTTGAAATAAATACTTGTGAACGCGGCTTCACAGTACGTAAAGTACACTCCGTAGCTGTACCAATAATAACATCATCAACTCCAAATTATTTGTTACAGTTTCATCATTATCACTAATATTTTGAAAACTAGTATTATTTTCATTAGCCAAACTTACACAAACAGGTAAATCCATAGGAATAGCCAAACTAAGATTGTCAGAATACAGCAATTGAGAATTAGACCTTTCAAAACGAGCATCAGCTTTACCAACATTATCAATCGAACTAGTAGAGCCAAGGTCAATATCATTCTTATTTTCAATAGTAATGGCACCGTTATCCAAGTTTGCATGGCATTTTTCTATATTAGAAATAGATTTTTCAATGCACATGGAAATTTGTGACAGCTCATTAATTTTGCTTGTAAATGTGTTAAACATGTGTAACGAATTACTATTTGTTCCATGAATGTATTGCTAAAATTTTGAAAGTTAAATAATCTTTATAGACAGTGAAAAATTCTTTGGTTACAGACTGTAGGAAAAATGTAATGTAAACTCTTCATTTACCTAATGAGACCTCTGTATATAAAGAGATTATACTATTTTGTATGGGGTCATAAAATAATAAAAAAAAAAAGTCTATAAAATTGGATGGTGATGCCGGATGTGGAGAGACGAGTTTTGGCAACGATCACATAAAGATTGCATAAAATCAAATAAAAAGTTGCTCTCAAAAATATCGTTGTTGTGGAATTATCAATAATAACCAATAAAATAAATAATAAGTTACCTCTTATATAACTAAACGATAATAAAAATTAATTAGCTAATGCTATAATATATAATATTTAATAACTAATTTAAATAACCTAAGTTTGATAATAATATTAAGTTTTATTTTTAATGGAAAATGTGATTGTGAAAATGGACGATGAATTAAGTGACACAATCTACGAATCAAAAACTTAAGAACTATAACTAGTGATAAAACTTAAATTAATGCTATTCTAATCATACAACTAATTTAATTAATCTAACTTTGTAAAAATAGTGAGTTTAATAAGAAAATTAATAGAAAAACTTAATTCAAAATTGTGTTTGTGGAAAATATGGACGATCAATCGGTGTAAATGCCGATCATGCAAAACCTAAACAATATATATTTAATAAAGAATAATGTTAGAGTTAGTTATGACATGATTTTATAAATAAATGAACGAAAAGTGATAAAAACATTGTATAGAATGATACATTGGAACATTGGTGAATCGTTTCATTTACAATTTTGTTAAAGTTAAAGTTAAAATTAAAATAAGGCTAATAATCGTTATACTAATAATAATTTAATAATCATACTAAAAATTTGAGTAATAAATCAAAAATAAAAATTAAGATTCCGCGATCAAATTATAAACGGAAATATTACATATCGACCTTTCATCACGTAATTTTGGATACATCGCTTCGCATCGGATCCGCAACGATACATGTAACTGTTTTCATATATTTTCTTAGATTAAGTTAATTTTATTTAAATTCTTACTTTACTTAATTTAAACTTATTTAATTTTCTTTCAATTATCTTTAATTTTTTTTTTCTCAATAATTTATTTTGGTGATGGGAATTTTTACTCTTTGTAATATTAGACTAAAAATATATTTAGTTAAAACTAATTTGGTAACTCTAGCATTTTTCACTGTTTTTTTTCTTCTTTTCTCATTTGAATTTGGAATGGAAATAATTTCTTTACTTCGTTTTTTTTTGGGGTTCGATTTTTATTTCTAGTGTTTTATAGTGCACTCATAATGGAGTGAAACAAACATTTAATTTGTCGAGTGAAATCTGGGTAAGTAGAACCAAAATAAGGTGAGTTGACTGCTGGTATTCTTTTCCCACCCTTCCTTTCCCTGATTTTCCTTTCCTCCTGCGGTCCAAACTAGGATTATTTTGTTATCCAGATTTACCCACCCCTAACCCTGAGTCTAGCCGACGAATAATGACCGCCTGGATAATGAAATAATTAAATTTCTGTTAACATGACCTCTGGTCATGTTACACATGTCACAACACATATCGCAAAACCAATGCACATTCTTACTTCGACATATGAACTCATACGATGCTTTTTTTAATCCCGCACAACGATAATGAGCAACTTTTTTGCACAAACCGTAACAAATTAAAAAAATTTCACTCGCGTCTTTGTCGCACATGGAACAATCATTTGGTGCCATTGTTTGTAAGGCGGTCACTTGAATTATAAGTATGTATGTACACAGAAATGTTACAATATATACAATGAAGAGGCAAAGGCCAAAACAAATAATTAACGCACACAAAAAAAAAAAAAAAAAAAATCACAAACACGAAAGTTCACAAAATATACACATTAATATGTATAACTATAACATATTATTAATAAAATTAAAGCACATATATTGAAAAATAAGAAATTAATTAATAAATTTTATTTGGAGAAAAAATTTTACGACATATATTTCAAAGCTGTAGCTGATCAATTTGTTCTCAAATTGTATCAAGTTCTTGTTTTACACTTTAGAAAGAAAGCAAGAGTGGTTTTTTGTAGGTCGTTGCAACCTAATGAGTAGACCAACGTTTTATCAGTACGAAACCAAGCTGCCAAAAAAAGACCAAATTGAAGTACAAATTTTTGTAAGGGTTTGTGTATCTTCGAAAAATCGAGGGGAGTGCATTTTTCTACTTTTTGTGGTAGATATATTTTTAGTAAATGTCATTTAAAATAATATTTTGTCCGAAAAGCCGAAAAAATCTTAAATATAAAACGTTATCGTCTATTTTAGGAGTGACATTTAAGCTTACAATTTGATACTTCTTCGCTTTGATAGTTTGTTAATTCATCTAAAGTCAGACATGAACGACTTGAATATATTTAAATCATAACCGTTTGTTTGACGAGTGGGCCAAACATTTAATTATTTTTGCAGTTTGGAGTTAGTATACAATTAACTTTGTCTACAAACAGACTTTGGAGTCAGAAATATAATACACTTAAACTTTTTAATTTGGTTAAGCAGTTAAATGACATCAAAGTGACTTCTTGCACTGGAGTAATTAACTATGTTATACGAATGGAGCTAGCCTACTTTTAATATATCCTTATATATGGCGTGCCTGCATCATTTTCCAACTTGGTTCGTCGACAGTTGATATTTTTAGTTTTCGAATATCTCGGCGAATAAATGGCTTTTGATTTACCGGGATAACAAAACCCATTAGAATCGGATGTCTATATAGCCGTAGAACATTGTATAATCTATTCAAAAATATAGGTGAGAAACTTCCTGGAAAACAAAACGACATCGATCAGAACTAGGCAAAATTCTGATTAGTAATCGTTTGAATTGCAAAAATCTGTACATCATAACTGCCAGAACTATGACAAAATTCTGAAAATTAACATGGAAATTGGCATTTTATATATCTTCCTGCAATTTCAAATCTGTAATAAGTTCTCACATCTGAATGCACTTTTACTTCAGTTCCTTTCATTCACCATCACCATATTTTTTTTCCTATTTCTAATAAGATGGTTGTTTATGATTCAATAAAATTGAAATGGTAAAAAGAAAAGTTGATGGTGGATGGTGTTTCAAAAAATTAAATTGATATTTGATACTTCAGTAGAGTTTAGTTGAATATGTTTTTTGTGTTTAAATTTAATTTAATTTTTTAAAATCGTTTGTAACTTCCAATTTCCATAAATTTTTAAATAGGAGCTTCTCTAAAATATCGTTTCGCATGAATGTTTGCTTTTAAGTTGATATCACTAACACCTAGTATACATAGGATTTCGTTAGGAAATATTTCACGGCTGTGTGTAGGAGTGTGGAATTTTTCACACGCATGGTGAGAGCCTGTGGACATCTCTATGATCGGGGGTATGAAAAAAGGAAATTTTTTGTCCAAGACGCTTTAGCTTGCTCTTTATTAAACAAATAAAAATAAATATTAAACAAATAGAAATATTCATCAAAATTGTGAAGTTTCTAACATTTTTAAAACATAGTAAAACCCATCATAATTTTATCCCATTCACTTAGTCTCAGTAGATGTGATGATGTATTTGAAAATGTTGGTGAAATCCCGTGGACATGTCCAGAATTGGCTGGAATATTATTTGAAAACCCTCCAAAATGCGCAATTACTAAATAAAATTTTTATTAGAACGAATCTCCAAAATATATTTTACTTAAATCTTAAATAGGCTTATACTTTACCTTCTTAAAAATAGCAGCTGGAATCTGTAGATATTTCTAAATTCGACGGCACAACATTTCGAATTAGCCCAATTTTATAATTGTTTCTTGAAAATAAATTCCAATAAGAAAAATAATAAATTTAAATTAGCACAATCTTCACAATCAAGCAAATATAGCAGCAAGTCATGCGTTTGAATGAAGAAAATGGGAAAAACGGTCTCTACGTTAGTTTTGAATGTCATCCCGTAATTTTTTTACTATCATGACATTTTTACTATCATAACATTTTTTATTTTTTTTTGTTAGCCCGAAAAAAAATTCCAAAACAGAAAATTTCAGTAAACAAATAGCGGCAGGTGTTCGTACCATCCCAAAACCAATAAAAATATTGAAGCGCAGAAATTTATATCACGAAAAATTAATTTAATAACAAATAATTTACCAGGCATTGTTAATCCAAAAATGCAAAATCAAGCATTCTTGTTATTAGTAAGAAAACAATTATTGTGGTCAAGTGTATTAGGTTAAGTTTTAGATATAAAATTTCGAATCTCGGATCCACCTTTCAAACGCCAAAACTGTGATTCGGGTCTATGAGTCAAATTTTAAATACAGTCGTGCGAAGTCGTGGACTAATTCAAAACTTCTTCCAAAAATCATTTGAGAATCCAATTTCCATCCAACATTCCCAATTCCATCATAATCGGTTAAGAATTGATTGAGTTTCGTCCCAGGTGGCCTAATTCCAGGATAGGTGGATTCTTTCTCTACAAATTCCTTACCAACCTTGATCTATTAATTAATATCTAATTCGACTTCACCCGGCTATATCTAAAACTAAACTCATAGACTCGAATCACAATTTTAAATTTTGGCGTTTGAAATGTGGATCCTTCCTCTACAAATTCCATACCAACCTTGCTCTGTTTATTAATATTTAAAAAAAAATCAAGTCGAATTTTACGAAAATTCTGCTTTTTTTAGCGGTTTAGTAGCTCAGGAGCTTATTAAACTTTTCTTTAAGGTTTTCTCAAAGCTCGCTCCACGACCACAGACCTTGTGGAATTCACTTCACAAACATTAAATATGATTAAAGCAGGGAATGAGGTCGATGTTATCTTGACCGATTTCAGCAAGGCGTTTGACAGGATTTCCCATAAAGTTATTTTGTTTAAGGTCAGGAGCTTCTTGGATTTCCCACACAATTTCTCCGTTGGGTGGGCTCTTATCTTAAAGACCGTATTTATCAAGTTCTGTTTAGGACATCAGTATCAGCTCATTTTTCAGCAACATCTGGAGTGCCCCAAGGCAGCCATCTGGGGCCGATTTTTTTCATTCTGTCTATTAACGACGTTGCATGTTTAATTAAAAATTCAACTATATCTATATACGCCGATGACATGAAGATTTACAAACAGATTTCAAACACCACCGATAGGATCCTATTACAATCCGACCTCAATACATTTTCCGTATGGTGTGTAAAGAACAACCTTGAGCTGAATGTGGGTAAATGCCAGACGGTCACCTACTCTCGGAAGCGTGCACAGTCCATTTCTCGTGACTATTATATTAACAACGATGCCGTTACCAGAGTTAGTTCTGTTCGTGATCTGGGGGTCGTTTGTGACAGCGAATTGAACTTCAGAAATCACGTAGATCGCATTGTCAATCAAGGTAACGCTGCGCTCGGTTTCATTAAGCGTTGGTCGAAAGAATTCGACGATCCTTATGTTACGAAGGCTCTCTATTTAACATTCGTTCGTCCCCTGCTCGAGTATGCTTGCCAGGTGTGGTCGCCTTATCATGTGGTTCACATAAAAAGGATTGAAGCAGTTCAGCGTAGATTTCTTCGCTTTGCTTTACGCGAGCTACCGTGGTGGGTAGACATGTTTCACCTACCTCCATACCTAGATCGCCTCAAGCTAATTGATTTACAACCACTTCGTAGGCGCAGGGTTGTTGCAGACGTGGTTTTTATTCATCAATTGCTAACCGGCAGTACCGACTCTCCTTTCCTCTTAGGAAAAATCAATCTAAATTTTAATTCACGAGCCTTGAGATCGGTACCTATGTTTCGAATCGACCATCATAGGACTGACTATGGTAAAAATGAACCTGTATCTAGGATGCTTCACGAGGCTAACCAATACTCCCACTTCATTGATTTTAATATGACGAAACGCACTTTAAAACAACTTTTTTATTTAACTTGACTGGTTTGGCCTTTAATATTTTATAACTTTTATAACATTTTGTTTTGTTACATTTTGTTTTGTTTTATTTATCAAATTTTATGAAATTTTATCAGTTGACTGCTATATTTTTCAATTTTAATCTGCTTGTACTAAGCAGACTCAACCTCTGTTCTCCTTCCGTCCGCGACGGGTATCGTTTTGCTTAGCTGTTCACCTAGTTTGCCTCTTAATAATCAGATTTGATTTTAATACTAATACAGATTTTCCCGCTTGCTACTTTTCTTTAATTTCACAGGTTAAGCAGTTCGATATCCATGTTTATAATCACTGGAATTATACTCAAAAAAATAATAATAATACAGATGGAGACTCCCCGCGCGCGGTTGGAGGGGTAATAGGTCGTTGGGAATTATTATTATTATTATTATTATAACCTACGGGTTTTATATATATATATATATATCCTTCCATTTTTATGGAAAAAATTTTAAGTAGATTTTTTAAGGTATATTCCTAACCAAATTTCAACCAAATCGAAGATTTATAATGTACCAATGAAAACGATGACAACTGATTTGATTTTGCCGATCACGGAAAACAAATTTTTTACAAAATAAACCACGGCCTTGTTAAAGTTAGCCGAAAGTTGCCAGCCGAAAATAAAAAAAATGATAATGCAGATTGTGTCCTTGGTTTGATAACCTAAAATAAAAATTCAACAATGTTGATCAATATATTTCAGCCGAAAGTTCCGATACCAGCCGATATTAAAGAAAACTTATTTTTTCCTTCATTTTATTTACTTCTTTAAAATGATATTAAAAATAAAAGTTTTAGTTTATGATATGTTATGTCTACATTTGGTCCGGAAATTGTAAATTTTTTTTGAAAAGGATCAATTTGTGAATAAATTCATTGAATGGCTTATCACTCTTATTTAACCTATATTCGCATTGATCACCATGGCCATTTGATAGGCCCTAATGCCTGTTAACGACTTTCAAATTTTGAAGAAATTCTGATGGGGATACAGTGGTGTAATCTGAGAAAAAAAAATTCCATAGTACAATTTCTGCAAAATTCTTTGAATGGCCCAGCGCTCTTCTATATTCTAAATTCGCATTGATGCCAATATGGCCATTTGATAGGCCCTAATGCCTGTTAACAACAGTCTTATTTTGAAGAAATTCTGATGGGGATACAGGTGTGTAATTTGAAAAAAGTCAAAAGTTCAATTTCTGAAAAATTCATTGAATGGCTTGGAATTCTTATTGAACCTTAATTCGCATTGATGCCACTATGACCATTTGAAAGGCCCTAATGCCTGTTAACAACAGTCTAGTTTTGAAGAAATTCTGATGGGGAAACAGGGGTGTAAATTGAACAAAAGTCCATTGTTCAATTCAACCCGATGGACTTTTGTTCAAATTACACCCCTGTATCCCCATCAGAATTTCTTCCAAATTGAACTGTTGTTAACAGGCGTTAGAGCCTATCAAATGGTCATAGTGGCATTAATGCGAATTAAGTGTAAAGAAAAGCGCCAGTCCATTCAATGAATTTTTCAGCAATTGAACAATGAACATTTTTTTCAAATTACACCTCTGTTTCCCCATCAGAATTTCTTCAAAATTAGACTGTTGTTAACAGGCATTAGGGCCTATCAAATGGTCATAGTGGCATCAATGCGAATTAAGGTTCAATAAGAATTCCAAGCCATTCAATGAATTTTTCAGAAATTGAACTATGGACTTTTGTTTAAATTACACCCCTGTAACCCCATCAGAACTTCTTCAAAATAAGACTGTTGTTAACAGGCATTAAGGCCTATCAAATGGTCATAGTGGCATCAATGCGAATTTAGGCTATAGAAGAGCGCTGGGCAATTCAAAGAATTTTGCAGAAATTGAACTATGGAATTTTTTTTCTCAGATTACACCACTGTATTCCCATCAGAATTTCTTCAAAATTAGACTGTTGTTAACAGGCATTAGGGCCTATCAAATGGTCAAAGTGGCATCAATGCGAATTAAGGTTAAACAACAGTGTCAGGTCATTCAATGAATTTTTCAGAAATTGAACTTTGGATTTTTTTTTTTGCAAATTACACCCCTGTATCTCCATCAGAATTTCTTCAAAACTAGACTGTTGTTAACAGGCATTAGGGCCTATCAAATGGCTATGGTGGCATCATTGCGAATTAAGATTAAATAAGAGCGTCAGGCCATTCAATGAATTTTTCAGAAATTGAACTATAGGAATCTTGTCAAATTACACCTCTGTTTCCTCATCAGAATTTCTTCAAAACTAGACTGTTGTTAACAGGCATTAGGGCCTATCAAATGACCGTAGGGGCATCAATGTGAATTTAGGTTAAACAAGAACGCCGGGCCATTCAATGATTTTTACAAAAATTGACCAATGGAAATTTATTTTTAAATTACACCCCCGTATTCCCATCACAATTTTTTAATTGGACTGTTGTTAACAGACATTAAAAGTCGGCTGATATCTTTCCGCTGAAAGAAAACAATCAACATTGTCCAAGTTGTTATACTGTTAAAGTTAGCCGAAAGTTTCCAGCCGAAAGATAATGCAGATAGTGTCTTGAATACAGCAAAAATCAGTCATAAACTAGAATTTAGGATGAATGTAGGATCGGGTTATATCCTTTGAGTGAAGGAGAAATTATTTCAGTTTATAGGAATTTAAAAATCGATAGGAGCGAGAGTATAAAGAGAGTTTAACTTTCTGTTGAAATAGTCAAGACACTATCTGCATTATCTTTCGGCTGGCAACTTTCGGCTAACTTTAACGAGGTCAAGTTGTTTACTTTCGGCTGGGATAGCGAAGACACTATCTGCTTTATCGATTTTTTTATCTTTCGGCTGGAATCGTTCGGCTAACTTTAATAGTATTAAACCACGTACAGTATGTTTTCCGGATTTGATTTCAGAACAATTTGATTAGTGGAAATGTTTCTCATGATTTTTCCCAACTTTCATTCCTAACTTTTGATTACCTTATAATGTTTCATTCAGTCCGCAGGAATTGTTTTTGGTGTGAGTTTCACCATAAATGGTCCCGACTGACTGACTTAAAACTCTGAAAAATGATGCACAACGAATTGGTGATGATGAATTTGTGAATTGGTCTGGTTCCAACTGGCGTGACAAACGTGAAAAATATTAACTTTGTTGAAGTTAATTCCGAAAAGAGTAAGATTAAACATTATTTATTAAAATATATCCATCAGTGATTCTTATTGCACAAGAATTTACGAAATTTTATCGACTTGATTGATCGACTTGAGATATCTTTTGGCTCTCGCTGTACAAAAGAAACATCCGCCAAAAATTAAAATAAATCCGTCCTATGCGACACTATGAATACCAAATTTTTGCTTTAACACATTTTACACGAAATTAGGCTGACGTTTCATATCTGTTCATCTACAAAAAACTATAACTTTCTAATGTTATATCGTCTTTTTGTATTTTGTACACTTTTAGCCTGAAATATAATAAATAAAATCTATAAAAATAAAAAATTAAAATAAGCTAAAACATTAAAAAAAAAAATGCTACGAAATACATATTCCTCGTATTCTGCCATATTTTTACGAGGTAACATTTTTATTTAATCACTAAATGCTTATGGCCGAAGTTCGTGATGTCACGTAACATCTTTTGTATTTTGCCACGGTTGTTGTTGTTGTTGTTATTATTATTATTTTCATCTTATTGTTGTTTTCACAGCACAACAAAATAAATAAAATTAAAATCATTAAAAAAAGGTAACGATAATAATAACAATAAAATTTACAACAATAAATGGATATACACTAGCGACATAGAGATGCTAGAATATACCAACAATAAAGCGATAAAAAGCTCAAGGTGTTTCAACATAAGCACACAATACAAAAAAGTTTCTAAAAAAAATAAGTTTATGTATTTCTGTGTATAGTGTTAGATCGTCACACACAACAAATGGATCGTGTATGTTATCCTTTATACGTTGCAAGATAAATTATGCCATAAACAGTTTTCCATTCGCCGCTTACTGCTCTGCAATTCTAATCATATATATCATTAAAATAATTATTTTATCTTTGCAGTGGGGAAAAACAATAAAACATAAATAATTTGATAATTCATTATAAATTCAAAGAAGGCGATAAGAAAATTAAATTCGTTCCTTTAAATTATTTTATATTCTCGTTATGATTTAAAAAAGGAAAATGTGTTTTAATATTACCTGTGGGAAATCGATACAAGCAAACCAAAATCAATGTCATTTTATATTTTTGTTGTTCAAGAAATTTTCTACTGTCGTCGATACATCGATATATTCGAACGAAGAAGAGGACTAGGTGCAGGTAAAAGGAAAATGTGAAAAATCCTGATTATATTAGTAATAAAAAGTAAATTGGTATAAATGGCAAATAATTTTATTGAAACACCAATATGTGAATAGAATTGTATATATATTCTGTGCCATGTACGTATTGTATATAATACATAGCTAGGGATGTGACAAGTTTTCTAATATTTCTATGGTTTATTTGTATTTTGTGAAGCATTTTTTGATTTCCTTTATTATATTTCCGATATATACGTACACACATATTATTATACGTGAACAATAGGCAAGGAAATATTATATTGAAGTGTGTCGAAATTTATTGGAAGGATTTGCGGTGATATATAAAATTAACCGAAAAATTTCCTAAATTGTATTTTTAATAGATAATTTTATAAAAATACGCCAATACAAATATTTGATATTCCAAACAACAGTCATTTATTTTTTAAAATTTGGGCCTTAATTTATAATTCTGGTGAGACATTTTTGATACGCGATATATCTAGACAGAAATTATAAATTGACTATGAATCACTAATATTAACCAGAAAGCTTTTATTAAAAACTTTAATATCTTAAGATTAAATATATGTTTATCAAATAGGTATGAATATTTTACTGAGAAGTCTCAGTTCGGACTACGTAACAATCTTTTAAACCATTTGAAAAGCCAACGGGATTTACATGGTAAATAAATATTTTTCAAACATTTATATCCAAAAAAAATTAGGATTTTCTTAAGAAATTGAGTATATTGAGATTTTAATATTGTTACGAATTCTACCCTACACAAACATATCACTTGGTGGTTGAGTGAATAAAATAGGACTCGATGATCGAGTGACGTTTATGTACAACGAAAATGGAAAAATATTCAAAAAATACAAAATTTTAATAAATTCCGTTTAAATTCGTTTTATTATTGTGATAATCTATTCTCTCTCTCTCTCTCTCTCTCTCTCTCTCTTTCTTTCTCTCTCTGGCACTATATCCCATCAAGGGATTTGGCCGCCTCAAATGAGGTTTCATAATCATATTTTCAATTCGGATTATAAGTGATTAATTCATCACGACTGGTTCGTGAAATTTTTTCCTTGTCACCACCGGGAATCGAACCCGGGACCTCCGGTCGCTGGAGCTAGCATGCTGACATTAAATAATATAAAATATTATTATAATTTATGTAATTAATGCGTTAAAAATTAATAATTGTTAAAACACAATAAATCTTGGTGAAAATAAATTTTTGTACGGTAAGGTGTCCAAAACCAAAACACCGAATTTTTATTTAATACGTAACTGCCTACGGGCAGGATGCCGAGTGCATTGGAAAATAGATTCTCGGCTCTTGTCGATTCGAGAGGGTACGCGAAACTCGAAGATAACAAAAATAAAAGGCGAAGAAGTTTTTTCGATGACGCGAAAACTACACACAAATATGTTGTGATCAACCGTGTATATGAAAATAACAAAACTTTTAATGAAGTATCACCTTTCTACATCGAGAATCGATTATCTATGATAACCATTCAAATTAAAGAGACACACCGGACAAGAAATGGGGAGCTTTTAGCACTTTTAGACAAAGAGGAAGCATATAACAAGTTGCTAAGTGCGACAAAACTTGGTGTCATACAAATAAAAGTAGCAGAACACCAATTCTTAAATCACTGTAAAGGAGTAGTATATTGCAGAGACCTTTTAATGATAAAAGAGGAGGACATCACAAAGGAACTCGAAAGTCAGAAGGTAATAAAAGTTGAAAGAATAAAGAGGAAAATTAACAATGAATTGAAAGATACGCCGCTACTGATCTTAACTTTCAACATGACCGAGTTGCCGTTGACTATAAAAGCTTTTTTAAAGCTCGACGTCAGCACATATTATCCGAACCCAATGAGGTGTCACACATGTCAGCGCTATGGGCATTCAAAAACTAGGTGCGATAGAATAGCAGTATGTCCAAAATGTGCAAAGAATATTCCTAACGGACATGACAACATAGCATGCGAACCAATAAGTTGAGCAAATTGCAAACTGGAGCACTCCGCATTTGACCAGAAGTGTCCCACATTCCAATTGGAGAAGGCTGTAATAAAAATTAAAACGGATGAAAGGATAACATATTTCAAAACCAAAGAGGTGTATTATAGACAAAATGCGAATACAACTGGAGCACAAACAAAAACATTGTATAGTGAAATAATTCAACATGAGACCGCAAAGAACACGTTAAATCACAATCACAAACAACCAAATAATAGCGACAATAATACATTACAAAACAACAACAATAATAATGTCAATAATAATAATAATAATAAGAGCAGCAATAATAATAACAAAACCAATAACAACAATAATAATAAAAATAACAACAACTTTAATAACAACAAGAACAACAACACTAATAAGGCCAACGAGGCAATGACGAAAACAGAATTGAAAACAAATGGAACACAAGAATTAACAGCAAGCAGTTCAAAAATTGAAATAGGAGCAGAAACAACGAAAAATATTGATGCAATATTGGCAAGAAGATACACATTTCTCAACCAAAACGAGTTGTCAGTTTTAACCGACTTAGATGTAGGTATGAATGATCTCGAATGAGTTTTTTTTCTTCCTTTTTTCTTTTTTGATTTTTACTTTTTAAAAACCCTTTTCCCTTTCTCCTTTTCCTTGAATGGCAGAGCGTATGATAAGTTCCAATAAATGTATGACAATTGGTCAGCTAAATATCCGCAGCATGTATGCCAATGGCGATATGTTGCGGACTTATCTGGCCAAAAATGATGTGAATGTGATGCGTTTGTGTGAAACTTGGGAGCGTGAGGGTAGGACGTTTCGTGTAAGTGGGTATAATTTACTGTCCAGACCGAGGGCCGATGGCTTCGGTGGTGTGGCGATATTGCACAGAACAAAATTAGCCTTGTCGTGTACGACACACCGATTTTCGAGCGCATCGAAGTCATCGCTGCCAAAACTCGGAATCTGGACAGAGAATTTTTATTTGTAAGTGTATATGCAACTCCAATTGAATCAGTGAGTGATAGAGAAAAAAACCTGAGAGATTTTCAAATTTTGTTTGATTGGATGGAAGTAGAAAGTGACGCAATTCTGGGGGGTGATATGAATGCGCATTCGAGAGTATGGGGGTGTGAAAGAAATGATGCTTGGGGTATCTTGTTGACTCGCCTCATTCTGGATTCCAATCTTGTAATCCTGAATGATGGTGGGTCAACTAGGATGCCGTCGGTGGGGTCGACAGCCAGTGCAATAGATTTAACGTTAATCTTTAGCGGGCTGTCGGCCCAGGTCACTTGGAATGTTACGGATGAGAATTTGGGTAGTGATCATTATTTGATCAGGATGTGTTTAGGTGGTGTAAATGTTGACATAGACCGTAAGGTCATTATGAATGGTAAAAAATGGGTCAAACGTATGAATGAGATTCTCATAATGAATGAAGCAACCGAGATTAACCAACTTGAGGATGAAATAGAGAGAATAAATGGAATGTGCACTATACATGTGAGAGGCAATGAATGTACGGTGAAAGGTTGGTGGAATAATGAATTTCAGTATTGGTATGACAGGAGAGAGTTCAATAGGTGTATATGTCATGAATGTAGAATAAATTATGGAAGGATGAATGCAAGATTGAAAAAGGCTATCCGTAGAGCGAACAGGAACAGTTGGCGGGACTATGTGTCCAAAATGACACATAGGACCACAACTAAGGATGTATGGGATAAGTTTAATAGGGTGAGAGGCTATAGAGTGAAAGGCAGAAATGCAGTCTTAGATGACAGAGAAAAGGGAGAGGTCTTTCTACAAATGATGATGGATGTTAGAAATAATTTGGGTCATAGGAATGAATTTTTGTTACCGGATAATGAAAGTAAACTTATGAATGGCATGTGTAAGGAGTTTGAATGGGAAGAGGTCCGTGGGGTGCTAGAAATCTCCAAATATACTACCTCCGGCACTAACAGAGTGAGTTATAAAATGATTGGTAGATTGGAGTTCGAAGCCAAGATGGCTTTGCTTCGAATTCTCAATCAAGTATGGATGAGTTTTCAAATACCGGAAAAATGGAAGGATAGCAGTGGTACCCAAATATAGCAACAAATTACAGGGGAATATGTATGTTGAATGTTTTTGTCAAAATAGTGAATGGTATGATGAAAGGTCGTTTGGATAAATTGTTGAATGAGGATAATTTGTTGCCGGAAACCACCTTTGGGTTCTGCGGAAACCACTCAGCTACTGAATGTGTAGAAAAGTTTGTATGGGAAGTAAGAAAAAAAAAGAAGTATGTTGTGGCGGTATTTTTGGATATAGAAAGGGCATATGATTACGTGGTTCCGGGGAAGCTCTTTCAGGTCCTTATGGACCTTGGGTTTCCTTGGAAAATTTGCAAATGGGTGTATGAATTCATGAATGACAGAAAGTTAGTGTTGTGTGGTAGAGGGTATAAGTTGGAGGGATCGTTGAATATAGGCCTCCCCCAAGGCAGTAAAATATCACCGACTCTCTTCAACCTATACACGAGCTCGGTGCATAGGTTTAACTCCCCGGACAAAGCCATTTTACAATTTGCTGATGATTTTGTGCTGATGGGCAAGGGGATGACCATCGAGGAGGCCTTGAGTCGGGCTCAAGAATGTGTGAATCAGGTAACAGAATGTTTGACTGAATTGAATTCGAGAAAATGTTGTAGTATGACTACTTTTCGAACAAATCGTATGGTAGATGTGCAAGTGTATAATGAGAGAATTGAGTGTGTAAATTTGACTAGGTATTTGGGAATCTGGATTGTTAAGCGATGGAATTTTAGAGTGCACATGGATAAATTAGCCGATAATTGCAAGAGCAGATTGAATGTGATTAAAAGGGTGAGCAAACCGAAATGGGGAGCTCACCCTTGTGTGACTGATATGTTACGAAAGGCGCTAGTGTCATCCAAAATTGCGTATGGAATTAGTATTTATGGTGATGGGTCGAAAGTCGGATTTAAGAAGTTGATGACTGTGGAGAATGCTTGTGCCTGAGTGGTATTGGGGCGATTAATTCAACCCCAATACACACTCTGTGGCCTGAATTGGGTGATTCACCTCTCAACTATAAGAGGGAGTGGATCACCGTGCGCGAGACTGTGCGGATGTTGACTAAGGACAATAAATTGGTGAATGAAATGAGAGAGAAGTTGCAAAGAGGGACGGATTACCAAAGAACACAAAGGTCACGGGTGATGTTGGAGAATATGAATGTATTCTCCAAGATTCGGCCCGTAAATCCGAAAGTCCCTCCGAGCAATCTAATTGTGCGTTTGAATTTTGGTGATACAACAAAAGTGATGATGAATGAGTTATCGTTTAAGAGTGAGTTTTTAAAAATGCGAACAAATTATTTTGCACATGTGGAAGTTTATACAGATGCTAGTGTGAGTGGTGATCGAGCAGGTGTAGGAATTTTTATTCCTTCAATGAGGAAAGAGAAAATGGTAAGAGTGAATGACAGTATCTGTATAATGAATGCGGAGTTGATTGGAATTATGGAAGGTATCAAGTTGGCAATGACACAAGGTAGGAGGAGAGTAGTGTTACTTTCCGACTCCCGGAGTGGGTTAGAATTAATTAGTAAGGGTGGGGAAACTCATGGCAATGTGTATGTGGAAATTTTGTATGAGTACCTTCAATCTTGTGGGAGTGAGGTCATTCTTCAATGGATATCGTCACACCTACAAATTGAAGGTAATGAAAGAGCCGATATACTTGCGAAACGGGGTTGTTTGGTTGAGGATGTAAATGAATATGAATTTATGGATGCAAGAGATGTACTTCGCATGTTTCAGGTGAATCTGTGGAGAAAATGGGAGAGAGAGTTTGTTGAAGAATGTCAGGTGAAAGGCAAGAAGTACTTTGAGTTGGTTAGTTCTCTTTTGAGCCAACCTTTCTTTAAGGTGCTCAAAGGAGATACTAGAATGATACGAACGATGGAGCGAGTAAGATTGAATCATGGTAATTGGAAAAAATGTTTGAAGAAACGCAATTTGATTGAGAATGAATTATGTGAAAGTTGTTTGGTTGTGGAGGACATCGAACATTTGATTCTGAAATGTTCTGCATTCAATCAGAATAGACAAATGTTCGATTTTCTCTTGAGAGCAAGGAACTTGACTGAGATACTACGAATGGGAATGAACGTATATAAGAATGTGTATAATTTTATAAGAATGAATCAAATAGAAGTATGAAAGGGGATCGATGTGTGAAAGGTGAATAAAAGAATAAATAAAAATTAATATTAAATTTGAAAAATTGTAAATTTGAACAAAATTGTAAAAATTGGACCAAATGGCACCAAATTTTGGGGCTAGTGTCAAAATAAAGATAATAAAAAAAAAAATAATGCGTAATAATCGAAAATTGAAGCAGAAGGAAAATTGTCCAACAGGAAAAAAGCCAAAACAATAAAATTGTTTTTCTTGTGTCAAAAAAATATAAATTTTTTTATTTTTGGTTTCTGTGAATTGAATAGACAAATTTAAAATAGTTAGTTACTTATACATATACACAGCATAGTGATAACAAATCAAAATTAAATTTATAACAAAAACGTGAAAATATATAAAGTGGGGTAACCTATTCACAATATACAAACACCCAATGAAATGTCACAAAATATGAACGCTGTACCTGAAACCTGAGGTTATGTCAACCAAATCTTGTCAACCCAATTTGATCTGTGCCAAGCAGAGGATGAACAATAACAAAATAAAATTACTGCGTTCTGAAAATGCAGAGTTACGTGAACGGATTGTGTTCATTGAAAATGTATTTAAATCAAATCCTAATGCTACAAGCAACAATTTGGTATTACTTGAAAACAAAAAATTTAAACCGTTGATGTATGAAGATAATGAGCAGATTTCACACGCAACTAGTGACGATACAATATCAGTCACTGATTTCACCGTAGTGAAAAAAGTCATGTAACGGAAAAATAACAACAAATTGTATTCATTGAAGCATCCGGAGAAGAATATAAAAAACACCGATCAACAATATACGAATAGAAACAGCTGCGAAAATCCTTGAAAAGGAAACATTACTGAGAAGAAAATTCGGAAACCACCACAATTGCACATCTACAACCAGGTAAGAATGGACTAGGCCAACTTGAGGGATGACTATTTTAAAGCATACAAAATCTTAAAAGAAGTCAATGCTCAAAATTTCACTTACACTCCGAAATGATTAAAACCAAAAACATTGGTACTCCGAGGACTTACCGAAGAATAAGACATTGCTGGAATAAAAACTGAAACCAAATATAAATATAGCGAACATCCATAAAATAAAAACCCCCAATTACCAAAGAGTTTCATGGGAACATCTCAAAAATAAGAGCGAAATAAAGCAATGCCGAAATTGTCAGAAATCTGGACATGCAGCAAGTAATAGCAATTTATTATATCGGTGTGTTAAATGCCTTATTAGTCATATGCCAGGAGAGTGTTCCGTTACAAATTAAATTGAACGAAATGATATTTACTGTGTTAACTGACGAGCCATCCGGTATCCTTCAAAGGCTGTCCAATTTATCAACGGATGCTAGCAAACTTAAAAATAAAATAAAAGAAACTGTTTGGAAATAGAACCGACAAACACATACGAGGATAGACTAAATAAAAATTTAATCTATCAATTCGTTAATACCAAAATAAAACCAAATACCAAATAAAAACCAACATCAAATCAGCACAAACATTGTTCCTGATGACAGAAACATTAACAATAAAGTCGTGGAAAACTATATAAATATAATCGCAGGCATAATATATCAAAACCTTAGAATAATGCAATCAAAAATTCGTCATAGCAATAATATGGAATGCTATACGAATAGAATTATTGAACAATTATTTGGGCACAAAAGTCATGTTGTTACTAAATTAAAACAGTTAAAAAGTCAAGGTCATATAACAAACAATATTATACAAATTACAACATCGAAGCAATAAAATCTGGCTCAAAAATGTTTTCGGAAATCAAACGTATGTTTGAAACGTCAAAACAAGAAAAAAAAATATATATTGAAAATTGAAGAAAATGAAACAAGACAAATGCAATCGTTGAATATCAACTGGAATAAACTTCCCAAAAACCAACACTTCCGGTAACATGTTTGTCTGCCTCAATTTCGAACAAAATTAGGACATTATTGGACACTACATCTAACAACAAATCAAATCGGATTCCGGACTTGAGAAAACATCACACGAGCACTTTGTCGAGCAACACGTAAAGATTATAAAAGAAAATCATGAAGAGGAACGGGCGAATAATATCACCAATACGACGTTTACTTGCAACGGTTGGGCAAACGAACAAGGATCGGAAAATTATTTTACCAGCATTAATGAACTGAAGGATATACTCGCGTACAGTATCACTAAAAAATCATATGGTCTGGATATAATACCGCATATATTATTGAAATTTTTACCAGAAGAAATCGTTTACGGATATTTGCACTATATTCAATAATCTGCTTAACAATAGATAGTTCCCGTCATGTTGGAACTCATGGTAAAATGCAGAAAATTATTAGTTTACTATCAAATTTAAGTAACAACAAAATTCCAAATCATATTAATTCCAACAATCTTCTACCAGACAATCAATTTGGCTTCAGATTTGGACACTCGACGAATCATGCGATCACACAATTATTGTCTGATGTGCGCCGTTATTTAAATAATGATATGTGCACTGATGCAATTACGGTTGATATGGCGAGAGTGTTTGAACCCGTGCAGCTAGACAAAAATACTGGTAGTTGCAACTTAATTGTTGTTGTAACTAGTTGTCTATAGTAGGGAGGAAAGAAATTTATTTGGCAATGTTTTAAATGCTAATGTTTATGCCAACAAAAATATTAATTCGTGTTAATTTAAGTCGATTTTGTAATAAAAGGCTAGAACCCTAAACAAAATTGAAAACACATGATTAAAAATTTATAAAATTTACATAATGTTTAAAGTAATTTTTTTACATTATCTAAAACAGATTGTTAACGAGCAAAGCATAATAAAAAGAATCAAATTAAAAACAAACGGGGTTGAAGCTCCACCTGAACCGCAAATGTTTGATAATATATAAGATCTTTCTTATAAGGGATTTTTTAAGAATCCCATTTCCATTCAACATACCAAATCCCATTATAATTGGTTAAGAATTGATCGAGTTCCGTCCCAGGTGGCTATATTCCAGATTCCTTCTCAAAATCATTAAAGCATCCCATTTCCATCCAGCATTCCTAATTCTATAATAATCGGTTAGGAATTGATCGAGTTCCGTCCCAGGAGGCCATATTCCAGAACTGCTTCCAAAAATCATTTAAGAATCCCATTTCCATCCAAAATACCTAATTACTTCATAATTGTTTAAGAATTGATCGAGTTCCGTCCCAGGAGGCCATATTCCAGAACTGCTTCCAAAAATTATTTAAGAATCTCATTTCCATCCAGCATACCCCCAGTCCCATCATAATCGGATAAGAATTGATCGAGTTTCATTCCAGGTAGCCATATTTCAGGATTCCTTCCTAGAATCATTTAAGAATCCTCCTTCCATCCAACATGGGTCCCATTTGAAACGCGATATTTCAAAACGCGATAGAGTACAAAACGCGATATGGTGCAAAACGGGAGTTTAGGACCAGGCGGTTGAAAGGGAAATTTAATTTTAGTTTATAGGAATTTAAAACTCGATAGGAGCGAGAGTATATAGGATCGCTTCGCAATGCACATTCTGTACCATAACGCGTTTTGAAATATCGCATATTGAAATATTGCGTTTTGTACCATATCTCGTTTTGTCATATCTCGTTGTGAAATATTGCGTTTTGAAATATCGCGTTTCGAGCAGATCCGATCCAACATACCCAATCCCACCATAATCGGTTAAAAATTGATCGAGTTCCGTCCTAGGTGGCCATATTCAAGAACATCTTCCAAAAATCATTTAAGAATTCCATTTTCGTTCAACATACCCGATCCCAACATAATCGGCTAAGAAATGCCTGAGTTACATCCCAGATTAAATTCGATCGAATAGATTAAATTTAAAACATTCGGATTTAACGGACGATTGGATTTAACGGACACCCCAATTTGTCCATTAACTCGAGGTTTTTCAGTATAACATTTTACGTTAAAATGTCACGCAATCAACGAAACAATTTAACTCAATATTTAACATAACATAGTATTTAACGCAGCGTGTAACGTGAACTCAAAACTAGTCCCCTAAATGTTTTACCAAACATAAAAAAATGTTGGTGGTTGAATGGTTAAGGTATACAGATACACCACCACAGTTATCAAACCAAAGTTTGAGAATTCGAACCCAGTTTGTAGACTATAATTTTATTAAGTGACTATAATTTTATTAACGATATTGTCGGATTAAATATTTCTCCAATACAGATTAAGAATTCGATTTTAGAATGGCGTTCCAAGTGGAGGTGAATATGAAGTTATCGAAAGCAATTCTAACAGCAGCGATAATAATACTGGAATTAACATCGGGCATTAATCATTAAGATAGTGGAATTGATAAATGTTCGTGAATACACAACATGAAAGTGGTTTACAATTGCAAAATAAAGAATAATCTCGAAAAGTGATAGAAAAGTATATAAGCGCGAGCAATTGGGACGCAGATTCAGGTTTAATTTAACCAGAACAGTGCAAGTCGTAAAATATAAAAATTGAAAAGTATGGTGAACAGTAAAAGTGAACAACACAGTTAATGTGAATACAGTAAAAGCGAAATTAGTTAGCAGTAAATAAGTGATATGAATTGCTGAAGAAATTAAAGGTGTTGGAAAATAAAATTTATATTTTGAAAATTGCTGAACTTTCTGAAAAGTCTAAGTTACAACTATCAATCTCCAAACTAAAAATTTATTTTCACTGTTCATTCAACAGCGGAAGCTAAAAAGTGATAAGTAAATAGTGAGACAAGTAGAAACAGAACAGTTAACAGTTTTACTGGTCACTACTTTTCTCACTATTTACTAATCACTTTTTAGTTTCCTCTGTCAACTGGTTAAATTACAACTATATCTGGATGCCAATTTTCTCGCTCTTATATAATTGTCTATCGCTGTTCAAGATTATTATTTTTATAGTTAGGCGATGCATGTATATTGCGCAATTTTAAATCACTTTCATGTAGTTATGTTCGCGAATATATTCCAAATCGTTCTTGTATTAGATATACGTCGTCGCTGGTCCTTTTCATAATCTTGTATGGATATTTTGTAATGGTTGCATGGAATGGGTTCATGAGTAACATTGATAGCAAACGGCAGTGCAAGTTGATGAGGCAGTCGGATTCGTGCAACTGCATAGACCAGCGTTAATTCGCCATTTATGTCTCCCTTCCTCGGTTTCCTATCCGGCCTCGATTTTTGAATTCCGTTCCCACCTTAAAGACTCGTCTGTTGACAAATAAATAAAATCGCTATCGTACCAATTGGTTTTTGTTGCTAGTGGATGAAATTTTTGCTTATTGTATAATAATAAAATGATCATGAAGCAATAACGATTTTTCAACCAAGAAAACAAAAAAATTGGCTCAGTTTTAGTCCAACCCACACAAATGTGTGAGTAAAAAACCATAGTATGTAATGGCGTTGTTGATAACAAATATCGCTTGATTTGAAGTAAAACCAACACAATTGTGTGTATAGATATAGTGTTTTTTTTTCGGACGAAAACAAATCGAAAATCGGACTAAAATCGAAACTAGAACGCAAAACAAGATCTATTGATAAGAAAATAATCTTAGGCTCACTATGGGCTGTTCAAATGCCCTATTAAAAATTTTGGGCCCCACCCGTTTTTGACCAGACTTCAGGTCATTTAATCTAAAGGCAGCAGAACCCAAATCAAAAATCGGACCAAAACCGAAATTAGAATGCAAAACAAGATCTATTGATAAACAAATAATTTTAGGCTCACTATGGGCTGTTTAAGTGCCCTATTAAAAGATTTTGGGCTCCACCCGTTTTTAACCAGACATTAGGTCATTTAATCTAAAGCCAGCAGAACCCAAATCGAAAATCGGACCAAAACCGAAATTAGAAAGCAAAATAAGATCTATTGATAAGCAAATCATTTTAGGCTCACTATGAGCTAATCAAGCTGGCTTTAGATTAAAAGACTTAATGTCTGGTTAAAAACGGGTGGAGCCCAAAATCTTTTAATAGGGCACTTAAACAGCCCATAGTGAGCCTAAAATTATTTGCTTATCAATAGATTTTGTTTTGCGTTGTAATTTCAGTTTAGGTCCGATTTTCGATTTGGGTTCTGGTCGCTTTAGATTAAATGACCTGACGTCTGGTCAAAAACGGGTGGAGCCCAAAATTTTTTAATGGGGCATTTGAACAGCCCATAGTGAGCCTAAAATTATTTGTTTATCAATAGATCTTGTTTTGCGTTCTAGTTTCGATTTTAGTCCGATTTTCGATTTGGGTTTTGCTAGCTTCAAAATGATAAAGCCTTTTGCATTAGAATAAAAAAATTTAATTAGGGCATTTAATTAGCCTAAAATTAACCGTTAATTTTTCAATTGTTTTTAAATCAGTTTTTGATATGGGTTCTGTTAACTTTTTCTAAAGCTAGCAGGTCCCGCGTTTTACTTGGAAGGAGTGGAGCCCAAAATTTTTTAATGCGGCATTTAATTAGCGTATAATTAGCCTATAATTATCCATACTATTTTGTAATGTTCTCCTATATGGGTTCCGCTAGCTTAAGGGACGTAATAAATGATAAGAGACGTTAAGTTCGAGTAGCATTCATCCAGGCGAAGAAAATTTAAGAGGGGAATGAGTGGTCGTTAAAAAAGAAATTTTTTGGAAATTAAAATTTAATTTTCGAATATACGGAGGCGATTTCATGGGCGAAAGATGAAGAAGGTGTGGGGTGATGTTAGTCTAGTTTGGATCGCCAAGTCGGGGGGTTAATCGAAAATATAAAAGAGAGAGCAAGAGGCAAATGGAACAACGGAAACATTTTCTTGTATTCTAATAAAATTTTATTTCTGGATTCCGATTGAGCTGTTGTTAAGTTTATTACAAAATAAAAATCCTTAATCTGGATAATAGTTATTGATGCGTGTATTCAATAGTACTTTAAGTTTGTTTTGATAAAATGGAAGGACGTGGAGTGGAAAGTCGGCAGGGAGTGTGCAGTGCGCGTTAGTAAAATAATAAAAAGCGCACGGTAGTGCTGAATAACCGAATCAATAGGAAATCGATGAGTGATGCATACCGTACACAAGGCCGACAGGTGAGTGATCCTTTTTATATTTTATTTTCCGACGTATTGTTTTTTGGTTTTTCCGAGGGTGCATTTTTTATTTTTGTTTTGTTTTGGGGTATTTTTGTGGTGTAACCTCGCTCACATCTGAGCATAGCTGGTTAAACGTGCAGGTAAACTGGCGTCCAAACACTATTTAAATAACGGTTAGTTTGAAATTTTTGTCTTCCCATACCCTGATAATTTGACAGCATGTTACACTTTCCAATCTCGTTGTACATCTTGAGATCTGCTTAATTGCTTTCTGGAATTCAGCCATATTGTCACCACGTCGAAAATCATATCTCCTACTCTGGTCGAATGGTGCTTCAGATTTGTTTGTTACTTTCGTACCTTTGGCTCTCTCGTTTATCAGTTACGTTGTTTTTGGGCTATCTTGGCTTTCTGAACGTCATCGTGTCCTTAATCCCTTCTCTGCCTTATCATATGCCAACACACCTCCTTCTCAACCCCAAAACGTGCCACTTTTGCACGACACTCCGTCGCAGCATTCTGGAACGCTCTCTTTCTCTCTCTCTTTCTTCAGCAATCAACTCCTTCAAGGCAATTCGTCCTTCCTTTTCTCTAGTCGTAAACTTTCATTAAGCAGACTTGCATTCCCTAGAAGGTATGTGCATCAACCCTTCAATACGATATGGATATTGATAAAACATCGCGACAATCTTGTGAAACAGAGGACGTGCCGCAAACACCTCAGCTTATGCCCGAAGATCAGGAATTTCAAACACTTTATACCAAAACGGTTAAAAGCAGAGAAAATCGACGGTACAAACACGGAGGAGTCCTTTTTTTTGCCTCACCATGTTGTCAATAATAAGTCAAACGAAACAACAAAGATTCTAATGGTGTTCGATGGATCTGTCAGGCTCAATAAACGATAATTATGTGGATTGTTGCATCAACTATTCAACTACTCCTTTGGCTTACATTAAAGCGATTTAGAAACAACCGGATAGCTCAAACAGCCGACATCGAGAAAATGTATAGACAGGTGGTTGTCTCTCCTAACGACACAAAGAGATAATCATTCGCGAGAAATTTAAAGCTTGTGAAAATATTCCGAATTGTTTGTGACGTAATGCGTTATATCGCACACTTGAAATGCAAGAACCGATCAGAGAGAATCACCGGTGAACTAACATTGTATCATTAATGCATTCGATGGGCTCAAGGCGAGAAACTTAGTGAAGATATCGCAAAGCTACGAAAATACAAATTAGTAAAAACTAATCCTAAGGTACTGTCTTTAGAAACTTTAATCGCTCACGCAGGTGTTCTTCGAGCTGGTGGTCGACTTTACAATGCCGATTGTGATTACGATAGCAAGCATCCGGTGATAATATCCGCTGATCAAGTGTATACCCAGAGATTGATATGGGAGACTGACAACAAAATATACATGCTGGGCCGACATTAATCCTCAGCTTAATATAAAAAAAAATACTGCGTGATCCTGAGTCGCGTCGTCAGTTAATGGGATACCTTTCTGCAGAACTAGTCACACCGACAAGTCCATTTACATGTTGCGGAATCGACTTTGTGGGGGCACTCTATTTCGCACCAACAAAGGGCAAATATTCAATAACGTACCAATATCACATAGATTGGCATTTAATTCCACCTTACCCCTCATTTAGCGAATTATTGGAATCCTTTGTAAAATCCGTAAAAACACATCTGATGACGTCAACATATCTATAATATAACATCTGACATTCGAGGAAATGGTAACCCTCCTATTATCTCACATCGAGAATATATTGAATTCACGACCGCTGTACACAACATGACACGGTGATAATTACCAGCCCACTTCAGATAACACAAAGAGATTCATATTTGTCGAGATAACAGCGAATTCAAGCCATGATTCAATCATTTTGGAAAAAACACCTCGTAGATTATCTCAACACTCTATAAAGCAGCAGCAAATATGGCGAAATACGGAGAAAGGCAACAAATTTAAAGAAATCGTACTTATAATTTGGGGCATGAATCCTCGGTCAAAATTTGATGAGAAAATATTTTTTGGGAAAAAAGACAGTCATGGATAGATTTTCATTGTGAAATATATTTTCAAACCTAATTATTCGAGTTTTGAAAACAGCGGTGGTAATAAAATAAAATACTGTGATTATAGATTAGAAACAAGCCTTTTACTGTGAAACTGGAAATTACCTAAGCGATTCGGCGAGAGAAACCTGTGGCGATTTGCAAGGCAGCGATTCAAGTATCTACCCAACAGAAGAAATACATTTTCATATGAACTCAACCATATTTATCAGCCGGACACAATTCCTGCACCCAATATATTTGGAAACGACATCAACCAACAATAAAATTTTACACGACAATAATTGGACTGTCGGTGACGATAGCCCAATTTTACCTGAAAAATGAGGTGGCAACATGACATTTTTGATTATCAACCCCTATAAATGCCAAATTTTTACTCTCAGCCCCGAAAATACTTACTGTCATGACAGCTAAAAATATCATAATACAAACATTTTTCGGAGCTGAGAGTAAAAATATTGCAATTTGGGACTGGGACAAATAAATGAATTATTTGCCCATCGCCGATTCATTTTTGGAAAGTTGTATGTGATATATTTTATGGTCGAACTCTCAGATTTTGTCTAGAAAATTTAAAATAATTTCAGTTATTTGTTCAGAATTTTTCTATGGAGTGGAATTGAGATATAGTCTCTCAAACACAGAAAATATTCGTTGGCCGGACTATTGTCTTACGTCTAGAGGTAGTCTCAACTTTCCTATGAGGTGGAGTTGAGGCCTACCTAGTCTCTCAATCTGAGTAACTGTTCGTTGGTTGGACTATCGGCTTATGTCTGGCGATGGCAGAAGATTTAATGGAATTTCAGTGATTTTCTCAGAATTTTTTTATGGGCTAGTGTTTAGATATATTCCGTCAAACTCATCATATATTCGTTTGACCAAACTTTGGGCTGCTGTGTGGCACTGATGGAAGATTTAAAATAATTTAAAATTATATAGACTATATCACAACTCTACCCACAGAAAAATTCTGAAAATATCACTGACATTACTTTAAATTTTCCTTCATCACTAGACGTAAGCCAACGAATATTTGTTGAGTTTGAAGAAGTATGTTTCAACTCTACACAAAAGAAAAATTCCCAAAAATTATTTAAAATCTTCCTTCATCACCAGACATAAGCCGATAGTCCAGTTAACGAATTCTTTCTGTATCCTAGAACTATATACTTCTACTTAACTCCTTCTAATAAAAAAAAATTGTAAGCGACATATGGATGCTAGCAAAATATTAATCTTGATTTGATGATTTTTCCACTTTTTATTGTTTTTATTAAACTCAAAATATTTTAATTTATTATTTAGCTATTTATTCGGATAATAATTGTTAATTAAATGTCGCAATATGTCGAACTTTTTCGATTTTCGGGGATAGAAATTTTGGCTATCTTCACAAAGGTAGACAAGACCCATCGAATCCAGCTAGCACAAAGAATTGAAATGGTTGTGGACCTCGGGTATGAAATATTTGTATCCTTGACAGTGCTGTACAGCATTCAAATTCTCATTTCCAAAACAGCTGTAAAATTTGTTTATATTTATGGAACGGTATAAAGCACATTGAACACACGAGATAAGAAACAATAAACATTACTCCATGCGCCGAAACCATATAAGAATTTAATTTTATCTTTTAGGCACTTCAATCTATATTATTGTCATGTAAATATTTTATTTTTGGAAATAAGAAATTTAATTAACGTTAACAGAAAAAAACTTCAGCATTTTTTTTTAAATATTGTATTCAAACTAAACCATACAATTCACAAAATTAATATTTATGCTGACAACAATATTTCTAAAATTAAGTAATTTTGAATACAATTTTATGAATACATAACTATATGCAATAATATGAAACTCTAACAAACTAATATATATCATATGGTATGTATATCAAGTGACTGACGTACTGAGAAAATAATTAAAGTTTAAACGAATTATTTATATTTAAAAAATGCTAAATTAACATTTTAATTTATTTTGATATGTAAAAAAATATGTGTATAAACTTTTATATATTGTATAAAATATAATACATATATTTATAAGATTTTAGACACACAACCTGTAACAGCAAAATCCGTAGATAAATAATCACCACTCAAATCGTATACACGACATAATAAATGGGGGGTACCGTGCCATTAAGCACACATATCTATTTTAAACCACATCGTGTTTAAACATAAATTTTCATATTATTGATTTGAAAACAGATGTGTAATTTAAAAAATAAAATACCGCCACCACCAACTTGCTCAGATATTTAAATATTTCCCGCACTTAAATAAATGTGTGTGATTATCTCTCGTTTTCAACAACAAAACAATTTTGCTTCGTTACTTTACGACTATCCATGAGCATAAGAAAATTTTCCCAATATTGAATATTGGAAAAGTTTTAGTGATTTAAAAGTTTCAGATTTGCTATTTTTAAAAAGTTGACACATTTATTTTGAAATGAGAAACTTTTAAGTTTTTTTTTTGTTTGGGACGATTTATAAATGAGATTTTATTTTTTGTTCATCATACTCATCGTTTATATCGAACCCAAGACTAGACAGATTTGAACTGTACAAATAATTGATTGTGGCATTATTTATAAAGACGTGGTGTTTTCAGAATAATCTGTTAGAATTGGCTAATTATTTGTTGTCTATGATCCTGAGAGGAGAAACAGATTCATAATAAGTTATAGAAATTGTAGCGACACAAATAATTAAACAATATTTTAAGATATTCCTGTACCAAATATATAAATATTTTAAGCAATTTGCAGATAGATGCTACTAAAATGTTTCATTGAATTGATGACGAAGCACATAGTAAAACAGTTTACCATTTACATTACACGAGCAATAAAAAAATCATAATTAAACGTTCGTTAATTAAAAATTGTCCTATTTTAATATTTTTTCAATGACTCATGAAGGAAAGCATTATAACAAAAAACAATTATGATGCTCAATTCTTGAAATATTTCATCAATTCCCGAATGTTATTTAATTTTGAACGGGGCGGCGTTTGAATTGGACCAAAACATTGTTCCGTTTTCCAATAATCAACAATATTAAATTTTGTTTAATGTTTTAACTTGAAACGGTAACACCGTACTTCTCATTAATTACTAATTAGCTCATAATTTTCTGCACGAACCATAATTAATTTTCTCATTATTTCTTAACCAGGTTGGTAGGCTGACCACCATAGAATTGGTATTTTCGCCATTAGATAATTTATCAATGGCCCACACATTCGTAATTTAATATTTTTTCAATGCCTCCCCTTGGTATTATACCAGAAATAAAAATTGCGTAATTTGGTATTTTACAAGTGTTCGGCTCCTTTCCGTTACACAAAAAATAAAAATTTATTTATTAATACGACTTCAAATTCACCAAAAACGTCAAGCAACCATTCCTCGGTTGGGTTACCGGATGGAAATCGGTTTGTAAATGGGGACCGTTGGTAAAATATCTTATTACGAAATTTTTATCTTTGTTTTAATCTAAACCTGGGTAATGTCGAATAAAAAGACTAAATCCATGTTAGAGGGTAAATATAATTTTAAGTTCACGATATTTTGAATGTCAAGTTGAATTTGATTGTCAATTGATTTTTTTTTTTGTGAATTTAAGTATAAAAATTTTTATACTTAGAGTGTTAATTTTTAATCGTAATACTGTGTACAAATCGAGACTACATTTTAATCATAATATTAGTTATATCCTTTATTTTGAATACAAACCAGTTATGATAAATTAGCCCCATTTTTGACCAACCGCGTGCGTTTGCACAACATCAGGCGCTTTGTATTTTTTTCTGTTGGCAAAAAACCAAAGGGATTTTCCCGTACATGCATAAGTTATTTTAGTATATATACCTACTAAAATAACTGTTATGCATGTATAACGGGAAAATCTCCATGGTTTTTTTTTCAACAGAACACAAATACAAGACATGTCTGATGTTGCGCTAACGCACCATTTGTCACAAATGTGGGGTTAGTTTATACTAATTGCATGCCTTTTATATTCACAGACCATTGTTTCCTAAGCTTCAACCTATGGAATCGTCATTACTTTTTGAACAAGTAGCTTGCTCAAGCTAAACCTTTCGATGGCTTCATGTACGTGAATTACTAAATAAGTTTTCTTACTAGCAATTTAAAAATAATTTCGCAACTATTGGTTGAGCAACGGCCTAGTTCTGTCCAATTTAAAGAACTCGCGGTTTTGTTTCAATGAAATTGAAAATTTTCATAGTATACTAATCGAGTTCCATACTATTCGTTTGAGAAAGGTCTTCGTTCAATCAAATTTCAACGATGACAACCACTTATTTTGGAATCATATCATATGTATAATATACAAAAAGAGTTGTATCCCAATCGGCTAAGAAATGGCTAAGTTATTTTAAATTTAATATTTTCCAGAGGTATGTTCAAAATTTAAATTAAATTCCAATTTTCATCATTAATCCGAGAATGAAAGACTATCCACTTCAATTGAAATGACATATTTCTATTGCGGATTTACGAGTAGAACTAATTACAATCGTTTTTTAGCACTCGTAAACTCCTCTCATCTATTTCTCAAATTTATAAGTCATCACAATCTACCAATTCCCAGCATTATAAATCCCTCTAAACATCGTAATTTTTATATAAATCGTTCCAGCCTGAAAAAATTTAAAAAATGTCTCGAGCCCCAATTTTTCTAAACTTAGCACCCACCCATAAATAATGATTCCTTTCACAAATTTTTGTCAAAATTGTGCTATGCAAAAAAAAATGAAATGAAGATACCCGGACTGCACCGGACGACATCTAAATCGTTTAAGGCGGAAAAAATATGAAAAAAGGACTAGTTCCAAAACATTAATTAGAATTCGAATGCTACAAATGAATTTTGCAACCATATAATGTCACCGTAACGCAACCTACATAAAATAGTGCAACATTCTGCAACATGATAGAACATAAATCAACATATCTAATTAACGAAAAACTCAAGACGCAAGACGAATTAACTTGGGGCAGCATAGTACAAAATTGCTCAGCTTGGTGCAACAGCACACAACAAGGTACAGCATGGTACACATGATGCAATATGGTGCAATGTTCAACATCCATAACAATGTGACAATATGAAATAATGCCACATCGCGCATCATTATGTAACATGGTGCAATATGACTCCACCACATGGTGTGACATAACGCAACAAAATCAAGAAATGAAGAAATCAGATTTCCAATGGTTTCCTTGAATCCGAAAATCCTGTCCAGCCAAATTTTATCAAAATCGTTCAAAAAAATGTTATATGAAGGCCCGCATTACGTAACGTAGGCGAACATATCAGGCCTCAGTACGATACAACATTAATCAGTATGGTACGACATCAAGCAACATGGTGCAATATGACCAAATATGATGCAAAATTTCATATCATGCAACATGGTGAAACATTATACAATATGACGGCCCATCCAGAAGACTCCTAAATGAATTATCTACAAGTTAGACCTTCAATCATCTGTCACGCTAAATTTGATCCGAATCTTTCAAGAAAAATAAAATGTTAAATGAAGTTGGGGCCTTCATTTAACATTTTATTTTTCTTCATGCTACATGAAGGATTTCAAAATGAATTATCCAGAAATCAGACCTCCAATCGTTTCCTTGCAAGCCAACATGACGCAATGCAGCAGAACATTCCCACCATTTTTTAGCAGGATTCAACATTAAGTCATATCGCAACATGGTCCAGTATAACGCAACATTGTGGAACATCGCGCAGCATGTTGCGGTGCAATATGACACCAGATCAAGGAAATCCTAAATAAATCATCCAGGAATCCTCCTTGCACTCGTTTTCGTGCATTCGCAACCCCTATTTCGCTTAATTTTATAAAAATTGCCCAGCAAAATAAAATGACAAACGAATGCTCCGACCCCCACATTACATAGGTAACATTTGTCAATTATGTCAATTTATCTCTTTAAAATAACATGTTCAGTAATGCGGTTTGGCAAGGTTGTTTACTGCCTGATAAACCCCACGACCAACCGCGAGCTTTAGTCGGCCCAGAAAACCGCGTTAGTCACAGTAAACAACATGATTAGAATATTTTTCTGGTTTCAATGATAACTTAATTTTATTTTAAGAATATCCCCAACCCTCCACCCAAACTGTAACCCCTTCTATTATTTATTTCAATATTAAACAAAAATCGGTGGTCATTTAAAAACAGGAAATTTAAAAAAAAAACGATTAAGTAGCCAGCGAAAAATTCGAATAATATAAAGAATTTTAAAGCAAATTATAATTTGTAGACGAAAATATCCACCGATTTCAAGAATACGCGCCCATGTTGCAGGGCCAAACCACCCTCTATGTATATTATTCTTCTTATAACTATAGGTTCCGCATTTTTAGCACGCCATCTAAAGGTTTTGTTAAAAATGATGATTGAATTCGTTACCCATCGTTTGGTCATGATTGGTCAATAATTTTTATTGTTTGGTCACTTACAATTAAACGGTAAATAAATAATAAAAAATTAAAAAAAAAATTCCCGGGTAGCACCTCATTGCAAGAAAATCATACCGTTTTTATTATGTTAGGTAATCGTTAGGTCAGGTTCGTTTCGAAGTGTACGAGGCTGGATACTTGACCAACACTAATAATTTTATAAATCCAACGAACAGAATCGTTTGGTCAATTGCCACTGAGGATTGGTCACTAGCTATTTTTGTTTGGTCATCCCTACTTAACGCGATTTATTGCGAAAATTCGTTAAACACTCAGTGGAAATGATGAGTTATTGAAAAATGCTCGCAATAAATCATTATGTAGGGATGATCAAACAAAAATAGCCAGTGACCAATCCTCAGTGATAATTGAGCAAACGATCTCGATCGTTGGATTTATAGTATAAAATTATGAGTATTGGTCAAGTTTCTAGCCCCGAATACTTTGAATTGTGTGGAAATTATGAGTTTTTATTTAAAACTTGAAGACTTTCCGGCATACAATTTAAAACTTGAAGACATTCCGGCATACAATTTATTCTGAACTTGAATGGAGTTTTCGAAAAGTTGGTTAACTTAATCATATAAGGTTATTTTAATACAAACAAACAATTAAAAAAAATCGAAACTTCCTTTCGATATTTCTAAACGACGGTATTGAATAGAACTAGATTTAGAAAACCTCAACCCTAAGTACCAATACCCCTACATTTTCGAAACGATGAAATGCCGTTTTATTAAGTATTGCAAGGACTTGTAAGTGAATGACTAGGTAGTGGAATGGAAAAACAAAGCTACTATGTATAATTAACCAATTTTTGATAAAGCAAGGGCGTCGGCTTGACCGATGTGAAACTAGCACGTAGAGTTAGCACGATTTTGTTAAAATTGTACGTATGGCAATAATTTTTATCACAGATCTTAACCAATTATTTTATATCAAATAGTACTAAAATAAAAAAATGACAAAATGTCATAATTTTCATGTTTTGAAAATTAATTATATTATTTAATTAATTTATAGAAAAGAATTAAATAAATGAAAGATAGCCTACCGCCAAATTTAATCATACATTTATATTATTACTTTAAAAAAATTTAATTGATTTATGTTCTAAAAGTGGTTTGAGTATTCGATAGAGTTAGCACGAAATTTTAAACATACAAAAGGGAAATGAAAATAACAAAGAAATATAATCAATACATAGAAAATAATATAGAAAATTAACTAATCATTAATTTGAAGTTAATATTTTCAATTTTATCGTATTAGATGATTAATTAAATATTTCGCACAATCGGAAATTTCAAAGCAATCATCTTTCAACCAGCAAGTATTGGTGAGACGGCAACACTAATGGTTCGAGCTAGCCTCTTCTAAGTATTTGTCGGACATGGAATTAATGTTTTATTGTAAAAGAATCCTTAATAAACTTCTTAGACAAATTTCAATACAATCGTATGGGTCAGTCGGCAGTACTATTGGTTCGAGCTGGCCTCTTCTAAACGTGTGTCGGACATAAAATTATTTTTTTATTGCAGAAGAATTCTTAATGAACTTCTTAGACCAATTTCAAAGCAATCGTATGGGTCAGACGGCAGTACTAGTGGTTCGAGCTGGCCTCTTCTAAGTATTTGTCGGACATGGAATTAATTTTTATTGTAGAAGAATCCTTAATGAACTTCTTAGACAAATTTCAAAGCAATCGTATGGGTCAGACGACAGTACTAATGGCTCAAGCTGGCCTCTTCTAAGTATTTGTCGGACATGGAATAAATTTTTTATTGTAGAAGAATCCTTAATGAACTTCTTAGACCAATTTCAAAGCAATCGTATGGGTCAGACGGCAGTACTAATGGTTCGAGCTGGTCTCTTCTAAACGTTTGTCGGACATGGAATTAATTTTTTATTGTAGAAAAATCCTTAATGAACTTCTTAGACAAATTTCAAAGCAATCGTATGGGTCAGACGGCAGTACTAATGGTTCGAGCTGGTCTCTTCTAAACGTTTGTCGGACATGGAATTAATTTTTTATTGTAGAAGAATCCTTAATGAACTTCTTAGACAAATTTCAAAGCAATCGTATGGGTCAGATGGCAGTACTAATGGCTCAAGCTGGCCTCTTCTAAGTATAAAAAAAACTAAAACGACTGCTTTGAAATTTGTCTAAGAAGTTCATTAAGGATTCTTCTACAATAAAAAATTAATTCCATGTCCGACAAATACTAAGAAGAGGCCAGTTCGAACCATTAGTACTACCGTCTGACCCATACGATTGCTTTGAAATGTGTCTAAGAAGTTCATTAAGTATTCTTCTACAATAAAAAATAAATTTCATGTCTCATAAATGCTTGAAAGGGACTATTATATGAAGTTTGATCAAATGTTTTATTTTAAATAATTTTATCAGTCGTTGCGTTTTTCGTGCTAAATTTTATCTTGTATACATATTTTATATTGATAAATTTTTCACTTAATTTTTTTTTTTTGATCATTTAATTATTGAAATTTTTTTCGTGCTAACTTTTATAAATTTATATCATATTTCACATTTTTTCGTGCTATCTTGTACTAAAAATCCAATATTCAAGATTCAAACCCAAGAGTGTTGCCATCGCAAATATCGTGCTAACTTTACGTGCTAACTTCACAGACATGTCGGCTTGTACTCAGAATTGTTTGCAATCAGTTGAAATGTGCCTTCCTAACGAGCAAGGCACTTGAAATACTCTTCGCTTAGTCAAACAAATTTTTTTGAACAATCTGAAATTTTTTCTAAAACTATAACCTTTCATTTTAATTCTTTTACAGTCATGACACTTTAAAGGTCAATTTTAAGAAATTTTCCATTTTTTTGTGTGTTCTAGATTCAAACTACAGTTTTATCGGATCCTTGACATGCAAATTGTCCCAAACTTTTTCCCAGCGTAAACCATTAATAAGGCCTTTCATTTGAATCTGTTTCCAGACATGACAATTTTATCAGCCAAATTTTAAAATTTTATGGGTGCGATATATTCAAACGAATTTTCCCAGAACTCCTACATAAGAATTGACATGCAATTTTTTCCAAAAGTAACCATTTAGACCTTTCATTGGATTCGTTTTCCATCCATTACACTTTAAATTGATAGTTTTAGTAATTTTCAAATTTTGTCAGTGCGGTATATCAAACGAGTTTTTCCGGACTCTCCACAAAAAATTGATTTGTTTTTTTTAATCAATATCATTAATAAGGCACTTCATTTAAACTATTTTATCAACATGTTGCTAAATGTTAAGAATGTTTTTATTGCAAGGCTCAACAATTTCCGAAACGAACGCCTTATACGATTTAAAAAGCTTCAAGCCAACTCATACCAATTGATGATTTACAGTCCATGCATTAAACAACAGACTATTTATTAAAAACCGTTTGCGAATAATTGGTCAAATTTCACTAAGCTTAGGATCGCAAAGTATGTCAAAACATCAACCTCAACTTGTAACTGCGGAATTATTATACTTCGATCATAAATTACCACAAAATTTGGCTTGACATTTTATAAAAACTGGCTATTAGTACGATTTCTTGGCATACATAACCACAAACTTGCCTCTCTGCTAAAATAATCGTGAAATATTTATTTACTGATATTCTCTATTAAATTATGAGCCAATATACTAATGGTTGAATAAACTTCCCTTCGTGAAATTAATAAACCCAAATTGAGTTTTCCAGACAGTGTAAAACATTTGCTAGTTTACAATAAAGTTATAGCTCATTAAATCGGAATGCAGAACTATACGTAATAAATATAACTACAATTAAAATTATTTGAATGGTTTAACTTGATGATACAGCAAATTAGTAAAATTTAATTAATAACAAAATAATTGTTACAAAATTTTTTTAAAAATGTTGATGACTTTTCAGATAAATAAAAAAATCTTAATAATTGGAATGAATGAGTCCATGTATTTTATTGTAGTACCCCCGGTTTTCTTAATACGCAAGTATCACAATGCTTTTAAAAAGCACAGCGAGCAAATAAATTGTAAATTACTTCGAATATATCACTATATTAAAACGCCTTGTAACACAATAAGTTTGTGTTATTATTTTACTCAAACAATAAAACCATACCACGAATTTCAGTCAGTGCTTGAATTCTCGTTTTGTATAAAAAATTTCCAACTCATAAAATTCGCGTTATAAATATGTACAAGACGCAGCAACAACATTCAACAAAGCGAAAACTAATTTGCTTAATTGAAAATGAAAATTGAAAACACTGCTTATATTAAATTATATAGAAAAAATAGAAAATTCTGTGGAAAATCAAAATGAAAATCATAACAATGTAATAAAAAACAGACATTTGTTTGCATATACAAAGGTATGTGCTTATAATTGTATCGTATTAATTTATACGCGACCAGTAAACAGCATAAATCATATCGAATTACAAAATGTCATTTTTTAACAAAGTAAAAACAAATAAGCATTGTTCAATATTATTTATTTAATAATAAACACTAATTAGGTGAAATTGTATAAAGAAAATATTTGATAACATTTCTCAGAATTATCTACTTTTATCCAGATTTCAAAATGCTCGAAATCAAAATACCGGGACTTTTCCTGAAATAAAAATTGACGAAAACAAAATTTTCACAACCGATCGGACAAAAACTCAGGCTGGTTGTGCAATGTTAATGGTATTTTGTTGATTTGCACAAATGTAGATTTGTACAATTGATATTTTGAATGTAACTAAACCATTTCTCTGTCGATTCAGATTGTTCATAGTTTGTTCAGATTGAAAGGCATAGTTTTTGGAAAATATTGCATTTAAATTAAACCAATCTGTTTCTCAGTGCAGATGAAACTGACTGAATGTTGTAGAGGAGTGGAAAATAAGAGACACATATTTTTTTTAAGTGCTCAAGCCCCTTCTAAGGGGGTGAAAACCGCCCTTGAAGTTGGGGGTAAAAAAGTGACTTTCGATAATTTTCCTCAAAAAACATGAAAAAATCTGCAAGTTTTTTATTCCAAAATAGGTATTTCAGAAAGTTACATTATATATTCTTTTTTCAAGAATTTTGGTACTACCTAGGGGGTGAAACTACCCCTAGGAAGGGGTTGAAAAATCAAAAAAACTGTCTAAAAAATCCAAATTGATGCGAAAAATTCTGGAAAATTTATATTACTCCATAAACAAAAATAAGGTTGAAGTGTTCGAGGGTTTTTCGAAACCACCCTTTCTCAGGGGGTTAACCACCCCTAGAGACGATTCAGGAAATTCGCTCAGGACATCTGATTTTTTCGACTGAAAGTTCTTTGTCCTCCTCAATTATGATCATTAACATAGATTCTTACCGATATCATTGATGTTTAGGGGTGAAACATCTCCTAACGGGGATGAAATTTGTAAAAATTGTTAAAAATTCCAAGAAAATTTTGCAATTTGGTGGAATAATTCTAGAAAAAATATATAAGATCGCGAAATTGGGATAAAGGTTTGCACGGTCAAAAATTTCATGAATCATCCGCTTTGAATGGTTTCAACCGCACTTGAATTTGGGGGTGTAAGAGCGACTCTCCATAATTTTCCCTACAAAACATGAAAAAATCCGAAAGTTTTTTACTATGAAATACGTATCTCGGAAAGTCAAGATTTTTATTATTTGTCCAAAAATTTTGGAAATCCCGGAATGCAACAACTCCTAAGAGGGGATTGAAAATCAAAAAACTTGCATAAAATACCAATTTGATGCGGGAAATAGTGGAAAAAATAAACATCACTCAACAATGAAAAAGAAGTTTGAGGGATTTAAGGATTTTTCAGACTGGAAGTGTTTTTCTATCCTCCAATATGATGATTACCATCGATTCTTATGACTATCAATGATGTGTGGTGGTTGTCACATACCCTATCGGGAATCTAAAATTTCATAAATTGTTAAGAATTTTAAGAAATTTCTGAAATACGGCCAATTAATTCTAGAAAATATATAAGCTTTTTTAGACAGTTTTTTTGATTTTTCAACCCCTTCCTAGGGATAGTTTCACCCCCTAGGTAGTACCAAAATTCTTGAAAAAAGAATATATAATGTAAGCTTCTGAAATACCTATTTTGGAATAGAAAACTTGCAGATTTTTTCATGTTTTTTGAGGAAAATTATCGAAAATCACTTTTTTACCCTCAACTTCAAGGGCGGTTTTCACCCCCTTAGAAGGGGATTGAGCACTTAAAAAAAATACGTGTCATTTATTTTCCACTCCTCTACAACATATTAAAGTTTCATCGAAATCGGAGCCGGACACCTGGAGACCCTTCCTTGTGAGTATGGCATAGTTAATTAATTCGAAGTGACGTTATGTTTAAAATAGAGAATTTAATCGAACGAAGCCAATTGTCAACTGGTTGGAAATAAATTTGGTTTTTATTTTGAAAATGATATTGCTATACAAGTTTCCGTTGTGGTTTAAACGTGTTGTGTTTGAATAAAGCTAATCCATTTATAATTGGTTAATGATGAAACTTTGTTGTACGATGAGAACTGTATTGTGCGATTGTCAAATTAACCTCAATCAGGCCAAAGCTACTCTGGTGGCTCTTTTTCCTGGAAAAAATTTAGTTCTTATCTAAGGACAGTGGGTAAGCAACAAAACAATCTGTGGTTTTATGAAGATAGTTTACAAATTAAACACTCAACAATTTTGAAAGATTGGGAATTATATCATAGTAGTGGTGGCTCTTGCCTCATGTTTCTATTTTGGCAAATAATCAGCTACCCTGAATTAGAAATCCAATACTGAACTAGTAACTGAGGCTAAATTTTAAGAAATAAATAACTATTAGATAGAAAACTATTTTTAACACCTGCAAACTAAGATGGTTGCTATAGGGAGACTTCATACAAGGCAGAAAGTATTTGAATAGACGAGCTTTTTGTTTTCTGCACCTCACATTTCAATATCCCGGGAAACCTGAATAAAAATGCCTATGGTTTCCGAAATCCCAGAATTTCCTGACATTTTTTGACAGATTTTTTTTTTCAAAATTGACATATGTGTTCAGTATTGGTTACCAAATCACGTAAATTGTACTTAAGCCCCAATGTTATTTATGAAACACGTTTAAATCCACAAAAATTAACAGTTTGGTGTGGTTTATGGTCTGGAGGTGTAATTAGACCATAAATAAAAAAAAAATTAAATTGGATTGCAGTTACCGTCAATGAAGAACGCCACACACATAACCCCACTGATGTTTTGTGGCATGAATTAAATGATTTCGACTTGTATAGTTTAACAGCGGTTCCCAAACTTATTTTGCCACGGAACCCTTTTCCAATTCTTCAAATTTCATGGAACTCTACCCTCAATCATCTAAAATTATAAACATAAAATATATTCTTAGCGTACAAACTATAACAGAACTTATAAAAATAGAAATATGCAATGATTAATGCGCTGAATGCATCTGCTTTTGGATTCCAGTATTCGGAATTATGCTGGATAACTGAACTCTCATATCTGGTGCAACGCTCGCTCTGTTGCGATATTTAGTTTTAGCAGCAGGATATTTGGATAAATCCTGATTCGCATAAATCTATTGTTGCGAACGGCAATAGAACTGTAATAGCCTTTTTGGCTAAAAATTGGTTATTATCAAATAAATTAAACCAGAAAGTTGCTAACGGCACCTCTTCGAAGCTAGCTTTTAATTGAGTATCGGAACTAATTTCAATAAAATTCTCGTATTCTAATGATAGTAGTTCCGTTGGCTTTTCGTTGGATTTGAAAAAATTTGTTCCCAATAATTATTGTTATTGTTTAATTTTGGGGAATACTCCGTTCGAGATTCTAATAAACCACAAATATGATTTCATCATTACGGATTTCCAATTCTAATTCCAGTTCAGATTCTCGAAGAAACAAATTCGAAAATTTTTCGTTCTACAGCTGAAATCCAAAATTCTACTTTGCGAATAATGATACTAATATATTTTTGGCTTGGAAAATATTTATGTTTTGCCCTTAAAGACTTAAACAAGACTCATTTAGTTAAGCAAATATGTCAGCCATGTATGAGATTCTTAACAATCATGGCTTATAGGTTAATTTGTCTGATAAATGGAATTTGTGTTCGGTAAAATATATTAACAATTCTTGTCGTAGTTCAAACAGCGCTACAAGGATTCTTCCTCGAGATAGCCATCTAATGGTTGACTGCAATGGTCGACTATTAATGAAATTAATAATTTTAACTGCTTCATCTATAAGGTTGCCTTTAAGTTAACTGAAATCTTTTCAATGGTTCGAGCTGCAGTTGTTTGCAATATTCTGAATTCGTGTTATAGCCCCAGAATCTTTTCCTACCATTGTCTTTGCACCATCGCTGCATACTGCAATACATATGGGATTTCATAAAACTGTCAATGCAACTAAATATGCTCCCCTGTAGCCCTCATTTCTAAACTATCACATAAAAGGATATTTTCTGCAATTTGTTTGTTAAAATCGTATCGCACAAAAACAAATAAAATTGCTAACCCAGCCAGATCTGTCGACTCATCTAACAGTAATGAATAAGCGTGACATAAATGAAATCGTGAAACTAGCTCGATTTTAACGTCATTAGTATTATCGGCAATGCGCCTTGATATGGTAGTATTGGAAAGGAATGCAGCTTTTATTTGAGATACATGAGATAATATCCTTTACATTTTGACGTTGAGGAAAATTGCAGGGTAGATGAATTAGCAGGGTACGGTACCACTCTTCAACTGGAAGAATGTTCAGGAAGACCTGCGTCTATGCTGAAAGCGGCAAGCCATAGGAAAGCAGTTGCTTTAGCAAATGCTAGGTGGCTTGCCAGTCCAATTGGTAGGGTAGCGATACAAGCATGGCATGTGCTGAACTTCAAAATTAAAATCACACTAAGGAAGCGTGATTTAGGTAGAATCGTAAGGGAACTTACCGGACACTACCTTTTCGGAGATCATGTGAGAAGGCTGAGTCTGGATGCAAATGACTTCTGCAGAAGCTGCAAGGACGAAGAGAAGGAATAATGTCTTGTTCAGTTTCCTAGGCTCATGCTCTGCGCTAGCTGGTAGACGACATGATTACTTGGGCAAGTACACTATAGACGGCGTCTCTCTGTCCTCGAAAGCTGTAATGTGCGAGATCTTTTACGCGATCCTCTGGTATCACAATGGGCCACATTGGCCTAAGTGTGTGATAGCGTTATTCACCTATTACATGTGCCTCGCCCGAAAGAGCAATGCGGTAACTTGCTTTTTATGAGGCTTGGTTGTTTTCGCGTTATCAGCCGTAAATTTTTTTATCATGAAACGTTTAGAATTATTATGGCTTTGAAGTTTTCTTTTCAAAAATGAAATGTGTTCGTCTTTATAAGCCGGATGAGTTTTTTCTAAATGTCTCCGTACTTTTGCTGGTACTAATGAACTATATGCCAGCATATTGTTGTGTGTTTGTTTTGTGTTTTAATAATAGATCTTTATTTATTTATTTATTCATTTTACAATTTTGTGAATCTACAAATCCCATTTTGAGTAACATCACCACTTCAACGTGAACAATATGCCACCAAAATCATGCGATATAACTCAATTGGAATTTTTTCTTTGGGGTTATGTTAAATCATTGGTTTACTCCAATAAATCACGAACGCTCATTGACCTTAAAACTGAATCAGCAGAATTATGTGAAAAAAGGCCAAAAATGATGTTCCAGAATGGAATTTAAAAAAAAATTGAGAGGCGATCATTTAGATGAAATCCTTTTTAAATAAAAATGTCATGACTCAATGTCTAAAATAAATACGTATTAAAAAGTATTATTGATATCTTATACCGTTATATCTTTATTTCAAATTAAAAATATACAGCTCTTATTTGATTACTCTTAAAACACAAAAATCATTATTTTCGATAAAAGTTCAGAAAACCAACAAAGTCGACGCTTGTTAAAAAATTCGATCTTTAAATTATTTGAATATTTTAATTTTTTTAGGTTTTGGAAATGCTATTCTTCTCAACATTATCACATAAGTTATAAAAATTCCTTCGGAGGTTGTTAATTCTGCCAGAATAAGATTTCAACGCCATAAAATTTGCACCACATTTCGCAAGGATAGCTCAATTTACGTTAGAACTTGTTTTTTCCGATTATGGAAAAGTTTAAGAATATGATTTTTCATCCTGATCAGTCAATCTGTCGGGGGTGTAGAGAGGGCGTATTTTTGTCGAAAAACTATATTTTAGAAAACTGATGACGACATTGTGTTGCAAATTTTATTAACACTATGCTTCTCCACCTGACATCTGTATACCATTGGAATCTACTTTCCCTTCCTATCAAAATTTGCCAAGATGAAGTCTAATTTGGTATAAACTGTGATAATTTGACATTGAGAAATTATTACCCTTTCGATATCTAGGACGTCACTTGAACAATAATTTTTTTTAAATAATCACGACAAAATGTAAAAATCAAATATCCAAGCACCAAAATTAAATTAAAAATATAAGCACCAAATGTATGAAATTACGAATTTTACAAAAACAACGACGAACAAATTTAATGAAGCTGCCACTTCCGAACGACGAACTAGAATATGTACTGGAGCACACCATCACACATAGGTTCAAACGGAAGAAGCGGAGCTCTTGCAAACCGAAGATCGGATTTCAAAGGTTACAAGAGCCAGTGACACGGTAAAACGAAAAGGAAGCTCACTCTCTGGACATAGCATGTGTGGTTAATGTGGACGACGATAATCGACCGCATATTGACGTGAAAGTTTTGGGGTATGAATAACGGGTCTCATCGATTCGGGAGCAACATTTACCATCCTCAGCGGATGTATGGTCTACGCAGCATTGTTAATAAGCTAGGACTTGAACTCATTCCGATACAAACCAGAATTAAAACGACAGATCGAACGCTTCACTCAGTGAAACATGCAGTAGATATTCCGAATGTATAGTAGACAGCAGATGCAGAGTTATCAGTTCATTGATTATACCATCAATTCCCAGAGAATTGATTTGCGGTATGGATTTTTAGAAAGCGTTTGGGGTTAGGCCGGTACTAGAAAGGGACGACAAAATGTTCAATGTTGTTGAAAGTATTACCGACGAGATGTAGGATCCCCCCAACACGCACCATATGATGAATCTTGGTCAAAAACGGGTGTTGAGCCAAGTTACAGTCATTCTTCGTTTTTCGACCATATAAATTAAGCTGCACTCAGTTAACAGAATAAAAGATCGAAACAGCAGAGGCGAAACTGATCAAGAAGAGAGCAAGGCCCGTATCTCTCATATGCACAACGTGAAATGAACGCTGAATTGGACCGAATGTTCAGATTGAGACAAGACAGCTACCCACTGCCGTACATAAATCGCATTTTAGGGCAGATATCTGGAACTCCAAATAAATACTTGCTGGTAATCGTGGACGTATTCAGCAAATTTGTTATGTTGAAGCCGGTAAGGGGAGCGGAAACTGGTTCACTCATTAAATACATGGAGGAGAATGTGTTCCTAGTATTTGTAGTACCGTCGATTCTGATTTCCGACAACGGCAGCCAATTCGTGGCCAGAGCATTTAAGGAATTTTTACGCAAGTATCAGGTAAGCTACTGGCTTAATTCGTAATATCATTCCCAATCGAACCCGGCGGAGAGGGTAAATCGAAGTATATTATCCGCCATAAGGACTTATTTAGAAGAGGATCATAGGGATGGGGATCAGAATGTCGGTCATATTGCTTGTGCAGTGCGCACGGCTGTCCATGAGTCACCGAAATTTACACCATATTATGTGAATTCTGGAAGGAAAATGATGATTTCGGGTGTCAAAAACACGAGACAAAACGAGGGCGAGGGGAATCCGTGGAAGATTTCACACACAGGTTAAAGCTCATTCACGAGTCGGTACAAGAAAACCTACGTAGAACATAAAATCAGCATTCGAAGCATTACAATTTAAGAACCCGTCCAATTTAGTTCGCCATAAGCGAGTTCGTATTAAAGAAGTCGTTCAAACAGTCGAGGGCCGCTGAAAAGTGTAAAGTAATCGGGAAGACCGGATTAAATACGTAAGTATTGAAGAATCAAGTCGGTAAAAAAACGGGAAATTTCCACGCAAACGATTTGAGACCGCATCAATACTGAGCGTATAGATAACATCGATACATTTGACGTTAACTGGGGTGGCAGTTGATGATGGCGATCAATAGGTGAGTGGGCATTATGGTAGTATAATAAACTGGGGTGATGCAGAATTCGACATATGGGCAACGGGTTACTTTCGTACTTGAGAAAATTCGAGAAACGATATTTTTTCAAAATGTATAAGTTAAAAATTTCGTTGCCGCTAGCTGGAGTGTTGTGTGACGGTCGCCCGGTCGTGACAAGGTATACGAAGTGCACATGCAGTCCGTTATTCGAGATAGTACGACCGGTGCATTCCATGGACATCTACCCATTTCCCATCCCGAAGGGGACGATTTTTAGGGTTTCTTGTCACATCGAACAACATCGGATGATTACCGCACGGTTTAGAATTTTCATTTTTATTGATTTTAAGCATGACTCTTCTAATAGTTAGTAAACATACCATCAGGCAATTCCAAATTAGACATAGAAAGATGGACCGATGGAGCAGGCTACAATTGCTGGATTGCGATGGCAGAATTTTCGGTGATGCGAAGAAAATGTTGTGGTTGTCAAAACTTTAAAAAAAACGCACTTTTGTATGACGACGAGAGGCAGACGACGAAGCGGCTGTCGTAGATGTTCTACCGGATGGATGTTAGTGTACGAGTTTACTATACTGTAAAGTTATGGTTGAGGTGAAATTTGACAGCTCCAATGACTATACAAATCGTGTAAAGAACGATAGCAATACAGCAAATATGCTACGTGCAGAGAGAAGTACAGTAAAAAAAACGTTTTAGGAAATACCCAAGGAGATATAGCGCTGGAGTAGGCCTTTTCGAAAAATAAATAGAAAATATACAATGAAAGATCGAAAAAAGAAGCAAAAGGAAGAGCGAAGTGAGGTTGCTAGTTCCGGGTGGTGACGGAAAAAAGAAGGAGAGAAAAACGTCACGACGAGGAGGAAAGACACGAAAAAAAGGAAAGATTGTATGGGATCGAGCAAAAAATGAGATTATTCGATCCCGGGTTAAAATTTCTTCTATAAATAAATAAAAAAAATTAAAAGTAAATAAACGAAATAAAGATAAAATAAAAAAAAAGTCAAATATATAACCAAGAACAAAACAAAGGAAATTGCGGTTACAGTGGAGAGAGGAGAAAAGATCCCCAGCTAATTATTGCACGGCAAGGGACATCCCAGAAAAGCAGCGACAGAAGGCAGCCAGGTTTGTCAAATTTGGGTTCGCCCCAGTTACCTTAGGTTAATTCCCACCCCACACTCCTATCCGACACGCGGTCACAGCGCTGTTTTGAGCGGTACGCTGAAAAGTTAGAGTAAAACCCTCCTTCGCTCTGCTCTAGAAACACACTACCCGGATAGACGTGCCAGGTAGACTGGTGCCCGAGCGAAGAATAAATTGTCGTCTAACCACACGACCATCGCGCACGGTACGTTACATACTAAACCGGTACAACGAATAGTAAATCTGCGAAAACTTCGAGGGCAAACAATTTCATGATTGTAAAATTTTTACAAATTTTTCTAACAAAAAAAAATTGGAACTTAGCCGAATTTTGGTAAAAACAGATTTTTATCTATAATCGTAATTTTTGCTTAAATTTGGAAAATGATCAACACCCAATATTGTTGCAAAATCAATTAATCAATTAAAATTAAGAATCTGTTTGTTCTTTACAGATTTTTTCCGTAATTGCCACGTTTTTCAAAATATCTCCAAAAACGACAAAGTTCTTTGAAAATACTTCTCAATTTATGAGAAAACGAAGCATAACAACTGCATTACAACGAATCTCAAAAGAAATTCAAATTCAGTTAACACAATAGATCCACTAGAAGCAGCTAGGTTAGTTGGCCAAAGAGATCATAGGCTTTTGCATCCCCGAACTTTTTATTTGATGGTATCTGAATAGAAGGTCCAGTGCTGATAATCTAGCAACAATTCAAAAGCTGAAGGGCCAGAAAATGGGGTCGATTCCGGGATCTAAAATTATATGCTATTATAAGTTGTTTTTGTTTTTTCCAATACAAATTCCAATAGGAAGCGAAAAATAACATAAAATAACATAACATAAAATTTTAGATGCTGGAATCGACCCCAATAAGGCATGTTGGCAGAATAGACGAGCAATTAACTTGGGTGGTTCTTAATTTGGACAAATGGATTGATATATGTATCGCCAAATCCATTAGTCGTTAAAAAATTTCACCCAATTGCAATAAGCGTGATTTGTATTAAAATAAATATTTTACAAAATCATTGTAGTTGTGATGACCACTATTTATTTTCATAAGTCGTTTTACCATTATTGAGTGGAAATTCTCGATTTCCAGCAAGTAGATTATTTAAGTTGAGTGGAATCGAAGTTCTGATTAACTCGATAGTTTTCAGCCAATAACACTTTAGTAATTGCGTTTTCAACTTTTCGAAACATATAGTTTTTAGATAAATTTATGGAATGAGATCCACGGTACAAAAACTAAGATTTTACTAAGAAATTTTCTAATTTATGTTAACTACAGAAAAATCCATCAGAATCATGTACCATTCATCACAATTTCAGTGCACCTGCCGCAAGCATCGATATTTAATCGTCTGATTTTTTTTTAAAAATAGTATTTTTCAAATCCTTTACAAATTATGTTTAGCCGCTTGACTTAAAGAAATGCTTCAATTTACAAAAACCGATAAGCGTTGGTAACCATCTCTATAGATTGGCAGTAAACAATTTTTTCATACTATTTAAAATTAAGGAACCGTTAAACCTATATTTTGGAATATATTTAGCTAAGTAATTCCTTAAATATTCTTCAAAAAAAAAAAATCAGAATTCTACTGTTTGTAAAATATTCGTATGCTTACACGGTTCCCAAAACTATATTTTCCTTGAATCGCAGAAAAAAGTTTTGTTTCAGCTATAAAAAATGGAGGGATATCCGACATCGTCTTTATTTGAAGACGAATGTATAGAGTACATCTAGAATATGTAACGTCGCACTCGACGCTCCGTCACAATTAGAAGCGCATGGTGCATTGTAAACACTACTCGGTTGAATTCAAATAAAATGTCGATATTTTTGTTTTTTTTTGCTTGGTCCAAAAGCATAACTATAGATGGCTGTTTTATAAGTTCTAATGGCTAATGATTCTCTTTCGAAATGGTAGATGTCAGACTGCACGTTGGAAAGAAAAATTCAAATAATAATAAATTAATTTATGATACGATTGTACGTTGATTTTGTTGGTCCAAAAATGTTATAAAAAGGGAAGAAAAATAGAAAAGCGGTCAGTCAGTTTTGCGTCACGATAAATTCTGTTACATACAAAAAAAAATTGAATTTAGTCATTTTTGAATATTAAAATTATTAATTGCTTTATATAACTTTCTTTCTGTGGGTTGCAAAATTGTAACTATATAATATAAAAATTGTAATTATATAAAAAACTAAAAGTGCTGAAAATATACAGAGATATATCGACAGTGTATAATATGTAAATTGAACATTTCTAACAATTATATCATTCGACATTTGCCTAAATAGTCCACGAACAAGTAGTTTCTGTGCGTATATCCATAATATTTAGTGAGTAAAGACGATTATTGGTATTGTAAGTGATATGGACAATTACGAATAGTGATAATAAGTGTAAGAAAAAAAAAATCCGTTACCACACAAGAACAAACCACGTTACTATAAAGCGGATTTTATTATCAATAGGGATCATAACTGGTGTGAGTTAACTAGTGGGTACAATACCGAGAACATTGATATATTCGAGTAGTACCAAGTTATATTAAAAGCTCGCATACGTGGTTACTTATATAAACGCACTTTGGTTCACACAACGAAGAACCTCATGTTTTCTGCGCGGGCGTAACATGTTACGATCATACGCAAGGTACCTACCGTTCTACCGTTAAATTTGGAATATCGGTAAAGTTTTGCCGCCACTTTGTAAAGTGGAATCTTACGTCATCAATCAACAGAACAAATTGGTCATCACTCAACGCCCAGCAATAAACCGAACATCATAAAACCAGCTGATGGTAAAGAAAATAACATTTTTTTTTATTATGCATGCATTCTTCTATTTATTTAAAAATTTATTTTAGTTTATATAATTTATCCACATATTATCTTAGATTTAAGGGTCAGGTAATTAGGCGTAGCTAATCTTTACTTAATTCAATTTTTTTCCAAACGATTATTTCTTTCTTTTTATTTTATATCAATCCGTTATTTTCAACTTATTTCATTTTTTTTTCTTCTTACAAACGAATTTAAACTTATTATTTCTGCTTCTAATAAATAAATAATGGTTATATGTATACTATACATATATCTAAATTTTGAGTATTGTTATTAGAAATATGTGGTAATTTTTTATAGTGTTGAGGATGAACTGGAGCCGTGTTTCATTGTCTTACTAGTTTGGAGGTAGGTAGTCAGCATATCCTTTCTTTTCGCGGTTACTCGTGATGTCATCATACTCCTGAAACCCCTCCCAATTCTCCACTGATGCTTAGCCGGCAACAACCGCTCAGGAGGCCCTGATGATATCATCCAAATTTTCTTTAACATTTGGATATTGTGCTTCTAGATATAACTTATCTAGATCTTCTAGAATTTCATTCTTTGAAATCTATCATCGAATAGTACCAAATGTTACAAATACACCATCAAGGATTTTTAAAGCAAAAATTTAACTTGGTGAACTTTTTATGTCAAACTGCCTTATATAATCAAGAAACATTATCACCACTTTAATTTCTGAATTCAGAAAACCAACAGGGTCATCAAACCTTGTTGGTTGAAAATTTGATCTTTTAATTTATTTAAATCTTTTAATTCTTTGTCGTTTATTTTTATAAATGCTCAACGTTTCAATACTAATGTAAAAATTGAAAATCTATAATTGAAGCTGCGATTTTCGGTAAAGCAATTTCCACCAAATTACGGAAGGACCTCACAATTAATGGAAAAAGTTTAGGTAGAAGATTTTTTCCCGAATACTCTGAAAAGAAGTGGGAAAATCAGACAGGAGCTTTTTGGTTTATTGCAAATATTTTGGAAAGTATACCTTTAACTATAATAACAATTAAATAATAAAATATTCTAAATTAACTTTGCAATAATGGGCCCGGTTCTTTAGTGACATAAAATTGCTGTTATGCTATTTTATTTCCCCACTTCATATTGGAATTTGTATTGAAAAAACAAAAATAACATAACATAACATTTTAGATCCCGGAATTGCCCCAATATCGGCTGGGTTTTCCAATGTTTAAGAGAATATGACGATTTTTGGCAAAAAGTGTTTTTCAGCAAAAATTTGGTCCCTGTGCAGCCCATACGGTTTGATTGATTGTGATGAAACTTAAAACCTAAGCTTTTAACATAAATTGAGAAATCCCAGTGATAATTGGCTGACATCGTTTAACGGAAGTGGCAGCATTTATAGGAGCCTTTTTTGTTCTCAAAATATATTGAAAATTATATAGCATTTACGAAAACCCGATTAAAACAAAAAGTTTTCAAGTTAAATTTAAAACAAAATTAGTTCAGAACATTTGTAAAATTTTACCGGAAATGACAAGGTTTGGTAAAAAATATGAAGAAAATTTTTGAACTCCAATTAAACTTTTTCTAAAAAAAGTCAATTTCCCCAAATACACATGATTCCTGATCAACGCCTTGCCATCTTCATTTTTATACCCAGTGTTAAGAAAATGTTATGCAAGAAAAATTTAATTTGATCTTCTAATTATACTATATGATAGGCCGAAAACAACAAAAATAAAATTAAGAAAAATCATCAACAAATTATTTTTATGATAAAGCTCTGAACTCCACTAGAGAAATTCAGTGAATATTTCTTGTAGCATGTTTTTTCTTATTAATTTGAAGTATTTTTCGGCTAAGTAGATTTAGATTACGGGTCACACACATTTCTTATTGTGAAACTGTTTTTTACTTTATCAATTTTACTTCTATCCCCCTCTGTGTGTATATTCTCTTATATACTATATATAAACTAGAAGAAGCGAATAACTTTAATTTAAAAAAAATTAGAAAAATTTATAAAGTTTTCCAATCAGTAGCTAATCTTTATAATTTATAAATTTCTTTTTGTTTGAGATTAAACAATGTTCTTAAGTTATTTAGGTCGATTTAAGGGGATTTGATTTAAAAACAAAACAAAACAGTTCAAGTTCATATTTTTATATTGAAGCACAAAAATTTCCTTTTTATATCCCCAATAGTTGCATAGGAGAGTGTGCTGGTGTTTTATCTATCAAGGGAAATCTTAAAATAAACGTAATAATGTTATGTATTTTGCTAATGCAGGAGGTCTAATTAGTAACTCATTTTCTACAATATATACGTTTTGTTTACGAGAATATAGCGTGTTCTCAACTTTTATTGACAACGGTTTAAAAGTCCATAAACTTGACATTCTCGATTTCTACAATACGATTTTAAATTTTATAAAATCAGTCTATATCGTGTTTTTTGTAATTATTGTTGTAATTAGTTTACATTTTATATTTTTAACACTGCTATGGTGTTTGTTATACCACTCCCCAAGGGGATATCTTTGCTATCAATAATATCATACAAAGTTATTTAGGTTGTTAATTACGTGTTTAACGATGTTAAATAGCTATTTTTTAGTTAAATAGTGATTGTTATTTTTTATCAAGCAATTTTACATTGGGTTTAAATAAATTCTTATCACAAAAGAAAAATCTGAAAATTGATAATTAAAAAAGATTTTAGCTACTTCAAAATATCTAGGAGAACCTCGTAAGTCATAGGAAATGTCGTTGAATTTACAATTCACAAACCATTTCTATACCAATTGTGGTGAACCACGGTTTGTAGGACCAAAATTGAATGCAAGGAGTTGTCTGGATTTCGTACCCACCAAAAAGCTTCAAGAATTGAAATTCAAGAACATTTTAATCGAAAATATTTTCAAAAATGAAACAGTATGATTGAGATAGAATGAGAAATTGGCATTAACCACAATTATTAAGTACAAAATTTTCTTGAAAGATGAAAACTTTTAATTTAATAAAATATATAGATACCGCTATCGTTTTAAAAAGATGTTGCGGAAATAAAACAGGAAATGTTTATAGCGGAATTAATTATTGAGAAAGTCTCTATAGACTTCTCCAATCTGGATGGTCCAAAAACAAAAAGAATGTTTGGGTGAAATGAAAAATTAAAGATGTGATTGAGTATTGTAATCACTCAGTTTTCAATCACTCAGACCGAGGAAATATTGAACAGTTTAGGAAAATCTATATATTTTTCAACGTTACATTTATGTAAATTCTGGCTTTCTAAGATTCTAATGGAAAAAGGTAACGTCTGGATGACAATAAAATCCAATTAGATAAATGTAAATTTCTGAAAAAAAACTTATTTCCCTGGCCTTGTGATTAACTAACCCAACAACTGTTAAATCTAATGTGAACAAAATCCAAAATATATTGGATTATCGAAAAAGAAGGAAGTAATTTAACAATTTCTTGAAATTTCAGTTTATTGTAAAAGGTGCATAAAAGTTATTCTCAAATTACGAAACCCACCTACTTTAAATATCTAAAGATACGATAGAATAGAAAAATGACTATTTAAGAGCATTTGTGGTTCTTGGAAAAATTTTGCCTACGGAACAATTCCTAGCTTACCCCGACTTCACAGAACAGTTTATTCTTATGACGAACGTATCAGAGTTTGCTCTAGGTACATTTCTTTCCAAAATTTAGAGCAATGTAGAGGCCAATTCGCGTACACTCAATTGAAAAGAGGTAAACTAGGCAACGAATAAAAAAAACGATGGTCATAATATTGGAGACCAACTATAAGGACGGTTTATTATTTTTAAAGATTTTCTCTGAAAGAGATAGTCACTTGGTAAATGATCTACTAAACAATCATTAAAAACACGTTATCGGATTAAGCACTACAATTCGCCACTACTAAAGTAGCAGAAAATGAGAAACTCTCTCCTGTACATGCATCAAGAATCGTAATATTAAAGTAATAAGATTATACGGTAATGAAGGTATTACCCTGAATTATAAATGACACCATCATAAAGAACCATCAGATTCTCCCAGAGTTTAATGATAATTACATTAATCCACTTGTCATAATAGTACCCATTTTCGAAGGTAAAATGATTTTCATTGTAAACCCAATGGCCATAAGTATTATCTGAAAACTTTCTGTTAACATTTTTGGGATTGTATCATAGTCTTAATTTAGTAAAAAATGCTTGATATTGTGGTAGTCAACAAAAACATCTAGAATAGGAACCAAATCTGAAATGTACATCTTAAGCAAGTAGATCATCACAATTGTGGATACTATCAAGAGGCGTATCTCAAATCGGCATATGTTTGAATTATTAGCTTTATTGTCATTAATAGGCGTAACCTCAGTGGAAATAGAGAAATCAAACATTTCAATCCTAGAGACACTGCTGACAAACCAATCCGCATCATAATTGGACCTGCTAGCAAAAGGTGGCATTAATCCAAAGGACGTGGACATCCTTCCACTTGTAAGGTGTCAAATAATTTTGATGAACAGTAAATACCAATAATAAACATGTCTGAAATACTCTAAAAAACATAAGGAATAGGTTGGTTTCATTCGACAAATTAGTTGAGATATAATTTATAAGTTTGTTGTTCGTTTGATATCTGTAAAGTAAAATGGGGAAATTATTCTTTAAATACAATATTTTTTAAGTATTTATTTTCTTTAAGCCTAGCCTCTGGAATCAAAACTAACTGTAGCCAAATGTATCGAAAATGAGTTAGTAATAGCTTAGTGTCAAAATTAACATTATCCTAAGGATATTTGTTAGTTTTGTCGCCAAACAATTTTTTATAATTCAGAAAGCAAATAAAACAAAACGTTTGATCTAATAAAAAATGGGAAAATATGGGAAAAACTAGCAATTCCAAAAATTGGTGCTAATTCAGTCAGAAAAAGAAAACGGACTCCGAGCCCGTTGTTTTAAAAAAAACATTCAACAAAAGAGCAAGGTACGTGTTTTTCTTCAGTTATTTAAAAACATTCTAAAATGATGGCCCGATAATAATTCTCATTAGTTGGGTTATTTTTCTTTTAGAAATGTTTATTATAATTGAATTTACGTAAAATACACCTGAAAAACAACTACTAACGGGTGATCCATAAGAGATTGCTTAGCTATATTTCTATAAGAACAGTTGAATTTGCTCCGAAAAAGAAAGTGTCATGAAATTTATTAATAAAATAAAATGTATCGAGTCACATTATTGTAGAGATAGAGTTTCAGGACAATATCTATAGCATCTGAACTCAATATAAAAAAGTTGACAAAAATGTACTCATAGGAAGCTGAAAATATAGCAGTTAGAGAGTCATACTTCAGAACGACTTTCAATACCAATTATAGTTTAGGTTTTGGATCACCCCAAACGGATGTTTACTCACTTTATATTGGAGCTTATATGAACAATTATAATGTGAAAAGAATGAACAGAAATGATAGAAGCAAATAATGATAGAAGCAACTGAAAGACACAAATGAAAACTTACTCATTTTAACTTTCGATTGTGAAAAAATCTACCCATTCCAATGCTAAGTCGATTTAAGACTAAATCGATCTAAGAGCAGTTTTGAATTTTAAATAAAAATATCTTTTGTTGCTCCTGACTTTCATATTTGTATCACTGTTACTTTTTAATTTATGATAAGATCAAATTATCTTAAGTCCAATAGTGCTAAACATTGCATTTTTCTTAACATCTTATACCACTTACTCCATGAGAGCTTTTTTTTCAATATCCTTACGTTTGTTTAAGATAATATGCTGAAAATTTAATAACTAATTCGATTTTTGTTATGTTAAAATAACGTGTTACTTTAAATGCAAACAAATTAATTTAAACTCCTTAAATTGACGTAAGATAATTTGTTTACTTAGCATTCCGCAGTTTCACAATAAATCATATGATCTTATGTTTACTTTATATATATTTTAAATTCCTATTTGATAAATCCTTTCACTAAAGTACACATAAGATGTTTTTATCCGTGCAGGTTGCAAACTATAATCAAAGCTGAAATCGTATGAAGACGTATCATAAATAAAAAGACAAATTTAATTAAATAAAGTGCAATTTAAATATAATTATTATTGTAATGAATCTAACTTCGATGATTCTGACAAAGACCCCAATTATACACCGTCGTCTAATGATGTATCGGTGGTAAGCAAATCAAGTGGCATGGATACACAAACCCGAAATGCAACTATTGAAAATGATTCTTGCGTTGAAACCATAGCACATGCTAACAAAGTTTCATCTGGATCAGATGCCAAAGAAACGATAAAATCGCGGAAGCAGAAAAGGAATTCTGGAAAAGGATATATATTCATTAGAGAACTCAGTAATTGTCGTAAAAATGTAAACAATTTATATCACTAGATGATTAAACAGCAATTTCCGAAGGCTACTGGAATCTGGGTAGTCATTCTGCTAGACTACAGCATTTGAGTGGATTGATCGAAGTAAGGCCTAAAAAGAGTGAAAGACTCGAAACTGTTTCACAAAATAATCGGAACAGGACTCACTCTAATTATATTTTTTTTTTGTGATTCGGGATACAAAAATCAACGTATGCCAAAAATGCTTCTTGTATACCATATGTGAAAGTGAGCAAATAATAAAAACGGTTGCTAAAAATAGTTGAAGCCAGGATCGGGATGTGTTAAAATTGATCAGCGGGGAAGAAATACACCAGGTCACAAGCTATTAATCTCGGATGATACTATTAAAAAAATACGTGATCATATAAACAGATTTCCATCTTATAAAAGCCATTATATGAGAGAACGTTCTGCTCGAACATATTTTTCATCTGACCTTACCTTGCAGAAAATGCACAAGTTGTACAATGAATCACACAAATTGGCTGAATGTAAAAAACAACAGGAAGAGCACCAAAAACAACCGGATGGTGCATACAAAGCCAAAAACCACGACAAAATGTTGGCACAAGATGATAATGCGTGCAACGTACTCACTTTTGACTTGCAAAAATGTTTGTCCACCTCGGATTTAGAAACATCAGTCTCATTTTACAAACGATTATTGTGGACGTATAAAATACTCTTGATCCGTTGGAACCATTCAAATGTTTAAACATTAAAAAACGCGGCATTGCTTTGTTAAATTTGAAAAGTTTAAGGCAATGTTACATTCGCCCAATAAATAATAGCAGCGCAAAAAAAAAAATCTACTGGACTAACTTAATTTGGTAGACTCCATTTACCATAGCTTTTATAAAAATTTAGCCACTAAAGATCACTCGGATTATCATCCACACTTAACGGAAGACTCAGAGGATGAAAATTAATCTTAAGAATATAAACCTAACGAAACCTAACCTTTTTTTGGCTTCATTTTTGCTCTCCTGAAAAATAGCAAAAATCGACTTTAGATGTTATGACTTGTGAATAGAGCTATTATACTCGACAGATTCACGTTTAGAATTACACAGTTGTTTGGGGTCACAGTCAAATTAATCCTGACTCAGTCACCTCGTACTGTGGCCTGAGAATCAGTTCCCACGTAATTCCAATATTAGTACATCGTTTATATTTGATGCTATGAGAAATTCAAATAGTATATCTTGTAACAGGTCATAGTTTTGTTCCTCCGGATAGGATTTTTGGTTTTTTTGTAAAGGAAATGAAAAACCGAGAGGTTAATTAAAGCGACATTTAAACTTGTAGGGGAGAACTGTTAACTTTTAAACTTTAAACATGCTATGCGACGTACCATGAGATCTGTTCAGTCTTATGGCATTTTCAAATACCAAAATGCCAACGAATCTATATTATAAAAAACAAAGTGAATAATTTGTTTAAAGTTAGAAAAAACTGATGATTTAGAACCCGAAGTTATTGAAGTGGGAAGTTATATAAGCAATTAGAAGAAAATCGATGTTGCAAAACTTCTTACCAAACACCATGCATTATGGAGAAAATTAGCGAGACGAATCAGATCTACGCTTTTGTTAATGTTATAGACAATTTCGATAAGAATGAACCAAACCAAAATAACTTTTGTGAAATGGTTGAGGAAGAAGTAAATCTTTTGATATAAAATATTTATAAAATTTATTTTGTTTTAAGTAGGACTGATAATTTTATTTTATTTATTATTTTATAAATTTGAAAATCATGTTTTTTTTAAATATATTTAGACAATAATAAAGTTTATTTGAATTAAATAATAATTGCATGCTGTATTATTTTCCTTACACCCGCACAATTTATATTTTTAACACAATAAACTAATAATTAAATTTGAAATCAAAATTGACATAGTGACATTATCCTAAGTGAGCCATTACTCGCATTATCCAAATATAAGTTTCAAAACTGCCATCATCCAATATTAAAGAGCTTTAAGTTTTGAAATTAATTTATAGATTTATATTTTTGTGAGGGCTTCATTTATAATAACCTACTGGTTTTCAACATTTCCAAAAATAAAATTTTTGAACAGTGTGTTTTGTTTAGCTATTTTAACTGTAACTTGACACCGGGGGTCCAAAAGCGATAAACTACCACAAACCACATTGAATACAGATTTGCAACATGTAACATGCATTTAAAAATGTACCATTGCACGTTTGGTGAAACTACAAAGATATTTTGTATATTGACCTATACGTTCAGCGAACTGATCAGGATATTTATACGGTCGGTTAACAACCGACCAAACTGAAAGAGTTAATTTATTTAACTGAAAGCAATTAGGAAACAAGTCCAATATCGAAAAAACTGTGATCTCCTTGATAATGCATAGCCTTGCTCATCTTACGCAACTCGTGGAAAATTATTGAAACTTGGGTGGAAAATTACGACGTTTCTGATCTGAGTAACTATTTTTTCGAGATTTGAAAATTATTTTGAATTGTAAAATTATGACGAATGAGAATGAAATGCTCTTTCATTTTTCAAATGTTTTATCGCGCCAGTTAAAAAAACCTTTTAACATGCAGATATAAAGTGAACTTACTGAAATTGAAAACGATTCGGAAATACTCCGGAATGCAGCTGGATTACGCGTTCATCGAAATCATCGTTTAAAAAAAATACTAGCAGGAAACAATTAGCAGTTGCAGAAGAATGGACACACAATAAAAAAAAAATATCACTATGCAACAAATATACTGGCAAAAGTTATAAAATTTATATACAAAAGGAGCTGAAAATAAAAAAAAAAACCTGAATGTAACGAAAAGGAAAGAAGAAACCGGAAGAAGTGTTGTAATTTTATTTCTATAAGTAATCGAGTTTTAATTTTCAACCGATCTTGGCAAATTGGTAACAAACAAGAGCAATGAAATTTTATTTTAAAAAAATTGAAGAATATTGATAAAAAAAAGTAGAAGCCGGTCAAATTTACAACCGCAGACGTGTTTTCGAGAGTGCTATTTAGGATTGACTGGCCTAAATGGAAACAGGATAGATAATGAAGTATGAGATGGATTGAAGATTACTTTGAAATGGGATAACACAACTCATTTTAAAGGAGGAAGAAACGAAAAAATTTTAAACGATGTCATCGATCAAGTTGAATCGTACTACACTCGCAAACATACCAGCAAAATAACTAAAAATGTACCAAATTGTGCTAAAATGTTCCGACCGTACAGTGAAGAGCTATACCATTCGCCAATTATCGCATTTTCAATTCGGAATTTTAATATATCTTTTTTGAGCCGCGTCAATGTACTGATTGCGCAGTTTTTGAAAACTTAAACTATCATGAAAAAGGATCTGTAAAGGCTCAGCATGAAAACAACTAGAAATACGAGTCCAAAATGGAAAGCAAAAGGCAAATAAAGATGAAGATAAACGACAAGTGGAGGAACGATTTTGAGAAAATTGTAACAGATTGCAATGCTGAAGTAGACGCGTTGTATGTAATTGTTTTAATACAACTGAACATATTCCGTGCTTTTATAAAATTTGCAATAATATAGTGAGTATGTATCTCGTACCATATTAAGCGATCGTGTAACAAAAAATTTCGTTCTTAAATTTATGTTTCGGAATCGTTACGTTTACATTATCTAAAATTGTTTTGTATGAATGTTTCTTTCGATGATTTTAAGAAATTATTAGGCTTGTTTGCAACAATTAGAGATGAAAAAGAAAGAGACATCACATGAAATAAATGAAATAAATTGGAAAATGTAAACTTGGCAAACATAAACAACAAGAAAATTTAAACAAATTCAATACATCTCCGAGACAACTGAATGAATTCCTGTTTAACCACTGTACTCTTTTACACATGTATCAGATTGAGCCGATTTACGAAAAAACAAAAATTAATAAGTTTTGGAACTCGACTCAGATCTAAACAGTAAACAAAACATAAATTCTAAATAAAATTATTTCCAGCATAGAACATAAAATGAAATCGAAAGCTCAAGTAAAAAAAAAATCATAAACCAACGAAAGCACAAATACAAGTACTGAAATTGAAGGAAAACCAGAAAGTCCCGTTTTTAAATTTTTTGCTTTGCGTAATGTTTGACACTATTTCTTCAATTCAAGTAAATAATTTATTATATGCAATTTAAACTAAATTACAGTTAGAAAAAAAGCCAAATGAAAAGCGCCATAAAAACTTATTCGTTGTTTTATATAATTATAGAATATTAAAGCACTTACCGAAAAGTTCATTTATAAAAGTTCGTTTATGGCGTCGCTCTATATTTTATATTATCACTACACAAACCAATAAATATTTAAAAAAAAACACGTATTAAGTTAAAAAAGTATTACACTTTTCACAAAAATACTAAACACAACACTCACTATACTTAAATTTACACTAGACTTTAAAAGACAAAATTTTGTTGCGCTTACAAATAAAATCGCGACGCGACGTGCAAATTCGAATACACAACTGAAGTCAAATTATGGTAATTAATCGCAGTGGCATAAACCGGAAATTTGTTTTTTTTGATTTTCTCGTTTTGCATTCGTAAGTCGTTTTGTATTGATTTTAAACGATTGCTCCACGAGTGCATTGCATTATCATAGAAAACTAGGGTAAAATTACACTCGTGATAGTAAAATTTATATCAAGGTTTAGTATTATACTTTTCGCACTGTCGGTATTTGCATTGACATGAACTTTTAGATGTTCTTCGACCAGAATGTATTAAGAGTAAAATACAATTTCTAGCTCTTACAGCCACTACCCGTTTGTTGAATCGGATTTGTGTACTTAAATTTGTAGGACGTGATTTAAGTCATTTAATAAAAACCAATGTTTATTCTCTAAGATGATAAAAAAAAATTTTCAGAAATGTGGTCGGAACTCCATATGGAACCTATATAATCATTTCCAGTAAACTTCCCTTTCGAATACTGATGCGCTTAATAACCATGTTACTCGGGTAACAGGAGGCTGCTTGAAAGCTTGGTTATGAAAATTGAATCTAGAAATCAGGTAATAATAAATCATCAAGTGCATATGATGTTCATTAAAAACGACAAAATATGGCGGCGAGGGGAAGTGGAAGGGCAGAGGAATGGAAAACAGCTTTTATCTATCCACTATAAAAAAATTGATTCAGCTAGATCGCCACGAATATCCCGGCAGAACACAGATAACATGGCTCTGTTTTAATTATTCTCATCGGAATGTGGTTAACACAGTAAAACGAAATCACACCTTTTCGCTATTACTTGAACCCCGAGGCACTTGGAAAAATATTAACAGAAAATTGTGTTATTGCTGGAGAATTAGTCCAGCAATAACACAATTTTCTGCTAATATTTTTCCAAGTTTGACTTCATTTTTTATCAAACTACATAATTTTCCATTATTTTTGTAATATCAGGTTCGTCGTCTTTTCATTTTATTTGTTTAGGGATTGATGTCTTTGGTTTTAAGTTGTATTGTAAAACGTAGTTGTTATTTATTTTAAATATATAAATTGAATAACAAATAAAATGCAAACATAAAATATATAATTAAGGAACTAAAATTATTAAATAATTCCACAATTCTTACCTGTACGAGTAATTCTGCACATGCGCAAACCACTGAGAACAAAAAATATTATATACAAAATATATCTGCATCTAAGACGTTACGAACCACCAAAAGCCCATTTTTATTTACATATAAATACACGAAAATGTATATGAGTATGGCCAAACTCATGAGGTAGGAATGTGATTATCCTAATATGTGCCTAACAATGATTTAGGCTCAACAAGTATGTACTTTAGAATGGTTAGTTCCAAAAAAAAGACTATTTCTGAATAAGAAGATAAAATTATTAACAAACCACCATTAGTTGTTGGCAAGATTTGGATGTTAATTGCTGATAGCTGCTCCTCAATTACTTGAGAAATTGAACTTCATCTTTCGGTTTACTATTCCGGTGTTCATCTAACACTGCAACCATTTTATAAAGATAGTTTGTGTTATTGTGAGTGGTATTGTCAGTGATGTGCGTTGATGTTTTTGAAATTCGCCAAGTATGTAGACCAGAAGAAATACTCAAACTAAACGAAAGTATTAAAAAGTTTATTTTGAAATTGCCAACTGCCACCTGCAAAAAACAGAAATACAGTAAAGTAGCAGTTGAAAAACCATCAGTTTTACATGCCACTGGTAATTCAAACCAAAACGCGAATTAGTTTGAAATGTTTGCAAAATTTAATATACTGTTCTGCTTAAATTGACATAGAATATTCAGCATTTAAATATTTACCTAATCATGCAATTTTTTTGGTACGCTAATACACGACACAACCTCCAGCAATCATTTAACTGAACACAATATTGCATAAATTTGTTAAAGACAGCTGTGTACTAGAATTTTTCCTGTTTTTTATTAGAATTCAGAGTATTCGTTTTCAGCTGTGACTCGGACGTTTGGTTCAAAAAGTATTTACTCGGTAAATTAGCGTACACCGTAGAATCAGCAGTTCGCGTATTTACATATCGATAAATAAGCGGTAACTTATTTTATTTTAATCGCAGGAGTTTGTCGATACTGCACTGTCATCGATGTAATCCGCTTCTTGCAATTAGTCAAGGAACCTGGAAGATGAAAGCAACTTTAAAGAAATTTTCCGTACCCTGCGCTCCTACTGCATTAAAGAAATTAAATGAGCCGAATTTTAGCCGAATTTTTTATGAGACCAAACGACTGCTTATTGTTTCACGTCACGGATCTTACCGTAATCTCAACAAAACTTTATTGCTAATCTTGCAACTTTGAACTGCAAGGAGTTAAGTTACTATTGCATTGATTTGCACACTCGATTCAACCGTAATTACGATGATTTTTATGTACATAGCGCTCATCTTAATGAAAAATCAGTCAGCTCCACATTAGCCAACAAATTCTGGTTGCTTAATCGGGTGTACTAAAGTTTGTAAACTTATCTTTTTTTGAGTTAAAAATTAATTAAGTATGTGACCTAGGTCTGGTACAAAGGATTGGGATCTTTCGTGCCATTTTGACAAATGTCGCCACAATCTTTTAAAGAAATGATTCTGATTTACTTATCACCTTACCCCTTACGTCATTTTATATAAGCATTAAAACTATTTAGTTATTGAATTACTCAATAAGCAAAGTTGCAGAGGCTTAATAAATTTGATTTTAAATCGATTATTAAGATTTTAGTTGAATCGGTTAAAGCAATAAATACACAAGGCTTTTACAAAATTCATTGCTCAAAATACTGAGCTTTGCTAGCAGTTTATTAAGGTGTCATTTGGTTTAATTCTGTCACATTCTTGCATAAAAGAAGTTCCAACGAATACCCTTTTGTGGTGAGAAAGAAGCCATGTATTCGTGAGTTGAAACTCAATTCGTCTGCTTGATGTTTAAATTAGCAACAATGTAAAACGGGTAAGTTTGGGATGGAGCACATGGTATCCATTCAGCGGCAGAGATGTTACACAACTCTGAGTGTTCTGTAGAATCTGTAATTAACATAGTAAATGTTTTGCTAATAAGGAAAAAATACCACCATTCGTTAGCCAGGTAGGGTAACAAGAGAATCGGTCAATACACGAAGGTTTATGGTGAAGCTGTCAAAACCTCGCTGACGAAGCCGCAAGCGCTAATTTATTTATAGAACATCCAAAAAGTGCAAATCGCAAAACAGTTTCGAATTTCCATTGGACTTTACTTGAGCTATAGGACAGTTTTAACATCGGCTCTGCACCCAATTAAAAAAAATTTAAAAACGGTTTAAATAGAATAGTCTTTGAATTAGGGCCGAATTCGAAAATATCGTATTACTTTTGACAAACTCAAAGAATTGAAAAGTACCACAGTATCGACAATATCATACCTTGTGTACAGTCTAGCACCGCATTTGCATGTTCAAGAACCCAAATCGATAATCGAACCAAACTCAAAATTAGAACGAATATGAAGGTTTTAACAAAACCATGTATGTACAAAAAATTTGTTAAATTATAAAAAAATTTAAATGCATTTGTGAAAGAGTGGGTAACAGCAATTTCTAACATTTCATAAAATAAAAAATTCATTTAATGAAAATTGTGAATTTTAATCGGACAAGTGGTGTAGTGGTTAAAGCTTTGGCACTTGGACCGGAAGGTACTGGGTTCGAATTCCACCAGAGGCAAGAATTTTTGTCATGGTGATGTTAATAAGCACAACTAACACCCTCCGATGGAGTATGGAATTCCTCTACGCAAAATATGCAAAAATGGATTTTTCATCATTTGTTTGCGTTTGGTGGCGAAAATTTTTCCAACTATGACTCTCTGTTGGACCCATTCAGAACAAATTGCAACGATTAAAAACAAACAAGTAAACCATTGCAATATATAAATAAAGATAGGACCCTAACATTCAAAGTTTAGGAACCATCAATTACATTTATTTAAAATACAGGTGACTTTAACTTTTCCAAATTCAAATTATTCATAGAAGTGCCACAACTAGATTAATAATTTAACCCATTCATATGAAATCTATACTGATATTTTGATTCAGATCAAACCATTACATTCGTGATTCAGAGCTATTGACAATATTTCTGTGATGCACATTCCTAAGTTTTGAGAAAATAATCTCCAGGGGAATATGAATTGGATTCCAGAAATTAAATTTAAGTTTGATGGGTTTTACATATAAAATAGAAGGTTACAATGAAACCAGACCTGAAGTTAAAGAGAAGGCCCTAATGTTCAAACTTTAGAAAAAAGCAATTGCGTTGATTTGATAAACAGATGGCGCCAGCGTTTAATTAGAAATTTCAGAGAAAATGTTTTCCAGTAGTCCTGCAAATAAATTATTAATTAGCACTGAAAATTTGATTTTATTTCTGTAGGTGGATGTACAGTACCTGGCAATTGAATTAGAGCCACTTTCTGATTTTGGTATTATTTCAAATTTATCAGAAAAAAATTTATAGTCGAGATATTACATCAATATTTTGTTAAACCTCCTTTGGCTTTAATGACTGCACTAATTCTTTCTGGCATACAGGAAATATAAATTTTTACCACTTCAAGCAGTTTTGCGTTCTCTCACCAATGTTTGTAAATATTATCTTTCAGAACAGTTATTGTTGGGTTCGAGTATGATTACACATTTTTTTTGAACATATTCCATATATTTTTGTCCGGATTTAGATCAGGTGAATTTTCGACCATGACAAAAGGGGTATACTATGCACTTGAAACAGAGTTTTTATCTGTTTTGCTGTATGACACGGTACTCCATCCTGCATGAAGGTTTATGGTTCTTCTTCTTCATTTAGTGAGTTTTGGAAAGGCAAAAAGACAGTCGCAACAACCTTTTTATATTGCACTTGTTTCATGGCGCCCTCCACCAAATAGAGAGGTCCGGTGCCATTCGCGCTTATGCCTGACCAGAATGACTGACGATGGGAGTTTTACCTTTTGTATACTGCTTTATCACTATAATGTTCCTTGGATATTCGTCTAACGAAATAAACACTATGTTATTGCTTCAAGTTGGAATTCATCGCTTAAGATCAGCTGTTGCAAACAAAATGTGAGTTGTAAAATTGAAATTTATTATAAAAATTGATACTTTGAAGAAACGATTTATTAATGATAAAATTTGTACTCATTTCCCTTTTATCAATTTAAAAACAATAAAATTTCTGTACATTTTTTCCCATTGCAGGCGTGCTTTCTTCATTTTTGGTGTCAGCCTGGGCTTCTTGGCTGGTCTGCGAAATTTCAGTCTGTCTACTCAGATATGTTAATATTATTCACTTTTGATTTATTTAGCAACTGCAATGACTGCAACCGCCCGATGTGGACGGAATATTTTTTCGAATTAATGCGGTTATTCAGTCGACTGTATATGCCGAAAAACTTTTTGCATTATTGCAATTTGTCGGTTCGAATGCATACATATTTTTAATGGTGTCTCTATTTTAATTTTTCTCCACGCTACTAATGTCTTGCATTTTTCGCATTCCGAATCAATTACAAGCATAAAAAGTCACCAAATAATTTATAAAGTTCATACATTATATTGTTAAAATACTTTATTACACTTCTTAACACGAGCACGTACACATTTCAACTAAATTTGGTTATTATTGGCACCCCTTTTACATGTTTAATTATCTGTGTCTAGACTCTAATAGCAGGCAACTGACCCACAATCGGTAATACTGGAACTACCCTAAAAATATAAGGGTTGCTGTTTATATAAATAGATACTCTTTGAACAACTAAATCCCTTTACAAACAGAAATTTGAAATATATTTCAATACAAACTGCTTGTATTACAAATAACTTGATACGAAAGGATAGCAATTGGATTGCCAGGTACTGTAGGTTAACGATTTACTTCGAGTATGTAAGTACAATATTTTTAAGTGTTAAAAATATTATTTGAAATAAAATTATTACGAAAAAAAATCCCGTTTCCGAGATGGCAGTCACCACATGTTATACAAAAGTTTGTGTCGTTGAAAATTAAATTGCGTAATCTGGTTCAACCGCCCGTAAAAATACGCAAGGCCAATCCAATTATAAAACCAAATCCCCTAAAATTCGTAAATTAATTTTCTACAAATTTTAATAAAATTAAATTTTAAATGACTCACGATTTAAAAACCCAAATGAAATTTATCGTCTATATAAAGATACACAATCTCGTACATATCCTAACTAACTGCCATCAATTAGTAGACCAAAGATACAAATAAACAAAGTTTTATGTACATACATAGTTTATACACATATGTATATTTTGTACATGAAGATGAATTTACGAAGAATATGTGATATGTTATATTTGCTAGTACACACATACGAATATATCCCTAAAAACAAGATAATCCAATTTACACAGCAACATATTCTTAATTAAAAAGCAGCAAAGCAAATCCAAAGTTAAAAGAGAAAAACTCTGTAAAAGTTTTATTCTCATTAATATTCAAAAATCAAATCCAAAAATTATTAATAGAAAAAACTATTTTATTTGGTTTGTTTTCATTTTAGATATCGTTTGCGAAGAATTAAGAAACATTTTTATCTTTTATCCTTTTTCTTCTTCTTCGTAATATTTGTTTTTTATATGTTTATTTTAATCCACTGTACACGACTTACAAATTATTCGGGTTTTTTACAAATTTAATACATTTCGGGGTATTGCACCGTTCTGTAACTGAAATTATAATTTAGCGGTGTGGCGTTGCGTTACTCATTGAAACAAGAAAGACAGAGATGTGTTTTTGTTGTACTGGTCAGATGGTGGTAATATTAATACTAGCAATTTTCTATAAGTACCCTTGATATTTCAATGTTGTGCTGTCCCAAATCACAGATGGCAAGAATTCGAAACGCACAAATAAAATTATGAAGATGGCCATTTGACATTGTGGATATTTTATTTCCTGGCGTAAAATATTATATAAGGGGAAGATAGCTTGGTATCGCTAGAATTGGTAAGTAAAAGGGACAGATAAGTTACCACTAGAAGCTGCTCATCAAAATCTTGACGATTGTGATAATAGAAATAATATGCAAGACCGAGCTACTATTCTTGTATAAGACGAGGAAGCGGTCGCATTAAAAGTGCTAGACTACGCGAAAAGTTTGTAGTAAAGAGGCAGTGTTTGGATAAATAAGCATACTCCACCAAAGTTTGTGCTTATTTGTATTGACGATAACCGAATCCTGTGATTGAAGTTAGGAAAAGCCAGCGCATTTCACATCATTGTTAAGCAAAGTGGAGAATATATTTATTATTCGTTCTATTTCTTTTGTTTTGTAAATAAAATAATAACGTGCAAAAACTTGGATTTTGTAATTAATTTTGCAATTTAGGAGTAAGGAAAAATCCAATATTTGTTTAATAGTAGTGAGAAATATTAAAATGATGTCCAAAGTAGGACCCTGATGAATAAAACCTACTATTAGACATTTGGATAATCACCGAATTAGAACTTTTTAAACTACGTGTGTGCGTAGTTGAAAGGAACCTTGGAAACAATTTGCGGTCGGATTCATGATTTCGCATTCTTGCGTTATTCTGATATAAATGATAAATTTGACCCTTTTCGGTAATTTTGGAATAAATATTTTTGAAATATTTTGGATTTGCACACCTGCAGTTAATAATTGATCAAACAGAAACGCGAAAACCATAGTAGACGAATTAGCCGGAATTTGTAAACGGTTCAATGAAGTTCGATAAGGTATCTACCACTAAGATAGTACCAGTACCATGGTGTATTCACGCCGGTAAATTGGAACAATTCAACACAGGAGATTTTGCATAAAATAGCTCCTAATACAACAAATAAAGTGGCTCTTTCCGCTCCGGTTTACTGGCAGAACTGTTTCATCGAAGATTAAGACAATAAAGTAAGTTGCAGTAACTTTAAAATTATAGAGAAAATTAAAAAATTATATGAAAAAATTAAAAAAAAAAAACAAATCAATAACTACAAAAAATAAATTAATATATGAATCTGGTATAAAGCCTATATTGGATTTTTAATTATTTATTAATGTATGCCGACGTTTCGAGTATAATTCATACTCATTTTCAAGGAAAATCTCTAAAACAAAAAATTAAATATGAACATATGTAGTTTTAAATTAAATTAAAAAAAAAAAATAAAAAAAATATTAAAATTAAAAGATGACCATCAAGTAGATGGAAAAAACATTTTTGGGAAACACAAACATTCAAAAAAAATACAATTATAATAAAAATACTAAAAGAGGTATTTTTATTATAATTGTCTTTTAGTATTTTTATTATAATTGTATTTTTTTTGAATGTTTGTGTTTATCAAAAATGTTTTTTCCATCTACTTGATGGTCATCTTTTAATTTTAATATTTTTTTTTATTTTTTTTTTTAATTTAATTTAAAACTACATATGTTCATATTTAATTTTTTGTTTTAGAGATTTTCCTTGAAAATGAGTATGAATTATACTCGAAACGTCGGCATACATTAATAAATAATTAAAAAAACCAATATAGGCTTTATACCAGATTCATATATTAATTACAACATTATAGCCTAATAACCATATTAATAGAAAATGAATTATTATCAATTATATTGGAAAATTAACAAAAAATGTTATGCAACCAACCCGATATAAAAGAATTGTGACAGGTATGGTGAACACACTACCGAAGTAAAGCCAGGCTCCAATTATAAAAGACTTGTACATATATTCCAAACTACCCATTACGACTGAACAACATCTCGCTTTATTGAATACATAGTTATCTTCGCAACTCTACATGGGATAATGAATTGCTATGAATTGCTTTTACAGTATTCATGGTCAAGGCGGAATTCGCTCGCCAAAGGTAAAATTTTAACGAAATTCTCATAACCCTATCAATTTTTTTTATTCCAGTTATAACTAAGAAAATATTTGTGAAGCTGAATGAATTGCTTTTACAGTATTCATGGTCAAGGCGGAATTCGCTCGCCAAAGGTAAAATTTTAACGAAATTCTCATAACCCTATATCAATTTTTTTTATTCCAGTTATAACTAAGAAAATATTTGTGAAGCTTCCAAATATTAGAGAGCTGCCCGGAAACGTCACAACCGAGGCACAAAATCTTAGTATAGGCATTTTTAAAGCGGATCAATCATCTATTACATATTAATTTTTTCTTAATTAATTAATCTGTAGTTTTAACTCTACTTTAGTAGTACTGTCCAATTGATGAAGACAATATAATTTTTTTTACTTTTTAATTAAGACGCTGAATTTTACTATAGGGATTGAATTATTTTAATAACCGAATTTTATAATATATTTAGAAATACCGCTAATTTTGAAATTTGGTATTTTTGTTATGAATTTGAATTTTATAATGAATAGAGCAATGTGAAATGTTTTCGTGAAAACAAATACGATGTAATAATAATTTTTTTTGTCCGTTGACTTCTACCAACCTTATTAGGAAGGCGCGAAGGTCATGCTCTGCAGGGCATGGACACCCTGTAATTGAAGTATTTCAGCTTGCCATGACAAAGCCGGCTAAGGTCATGAAAGTTTAAGGATCGGTATTATACCTAAGATAAGATGTGTTAGTAATTTTTTATAACACCTAATTAATTAATTCTCGATGTTAACCTAACTTAATATAAACTTTTAACGGCAAGCAGATAATTTTGTCTTCCGTCCATCTACTCTCACCTGCCCAGGAATAATTATTGTATCCAACAGCTTCATTGGGCTGATAAAACGATTGATTTTAACGATTGATTTGAAACCCGAAAAACAATTTATGACCATAAGCTTGGATATAGTTTAATAACTGAATAATGTCAGTTATAAAAAATAGCAACAAAAAACTAAAAAAACTGAATTGACCGAAAAAATGCTAAATATTCCACGTGCTCATCAAATTTTTGTTCGGTTAAAACTTAAATTGATCTGAATGGATTTCGCTAAAATTTAAATATATTATACATCGGTTGAACCTCGATCACAAACTCAGTTTTTTATTGGTTTTTTCTCTAATCGCTCAGTCAAAGCAAGCAGATAAGCGTGCATAAATGTACAATCAAAAATATACCTTTCTATTTACAGTATTTTAATGGTGCTACGTCTGTGTTTTATCAATTAAAAATACGAATAAAAAAACGAATCAAAAAAAAACAATTATCAAGAAATGTTCGGCTTCACTTATCGAAAACAATAAAAATAATGTTTTTTATATGTTTCTCGTCAGTTAAAAAGAGATTACACAAAAACGATCGTTACAGGCGAACACAAAAAAACCAATTACGAAAAAATGTTCGTTTTTATTTAACCTGAAAATAACAGATTGAAAACAACAAAACCACCATACATTCTCGTATTCGTAGATATCTTAAAATAGGCGATCGTTTTTTTCAGCTTAACCAAAAAAATACAGATGTTAGACTTATAAAAAATTTGCAAATTACATTGTCTTATATCAAATACAGTAAACGATCAATTTTTAGCAAGTTTGTTATTGGTCCTTTATCTGTAATTTTTCGGTTACCATAAATCACATATAAAAACGATCGCCTCTTTTAAGATGCATACGAATACGAATAGGAATCGTTTTTTTATTGTTTTCAACCTGTAATATTTCAGTTAAATTGAAACAATGGAAAACGAACAAGATCGAAAGTAGCAGAATAAGTAAATGTTAAGGACGATATTGCTTTGTCAACTTTTTATTGGTTTACCATCTGTTATTCGTTGGTTTAAAAAAACCGAAAATTTCCGATTAGACGAAAAATATTGTTGAAAAATATTGTGATACTTATTGTTATTAGTAAGTTATTGAAAAACATCCGCGTCAGTTCAATTTAGAGTTTTAAACAGAGATGTTTATTAGTGTTATATATAGAAGAAAAAAAAATTGTTAAATAGTGCGCAAAAGACAATCCAATTGAAAAGAATAACCTAATAAATAAGGTAAGATTTTAATAAATATTACAATTAATTAGTCTAATTAAGTAGATTATTTGTTCTGTTTCTATTTAATAACATACTTGGTCTATCCACGTGCAATAGAAAATAAATTTTTAATAAAACCAATAAACATTGGAAAATCTTAACTAATTAACATCATCGACTTTTCAAAAATGCCAAAATATAAAACAATTCGAGAGCTCTCTAAACAATCAATAAAAAGAAGACTATTTCAAATTCCTGTTGAGAAATCTAATACGTTAGAAATCCAAAATCAAACGTTATCTATTGATACTAAATTAAATGAATATTTTGTGAATATCCCGGAAATGGAAAACGTTAGTGAGCATGTTGAAACTTTGTCGAACATAGACGACGAGAATATGGACGGTTCTTGCGTGTATTCTTCCAGTTTACGTGAATTTCTCCGTAGCTGGGCACCGAAGTATAAAATCAAAGCCAATGCGCTTAACGAATTGTTATATATTTTCAAACATAATTAAGGGCATAACGTACCACTAGATAGTCGCACCCTTCTTCAAACACCAAAAACGAGAGAAGTCATGAGTTGTTTTCCTGGCCAATATGTTCCTATTGGGTTCAAAACCGGCTTGGAATCTGTCTTAAACTACGTAAAAAATCCTCCGACATTAATTGATATAGACATTAATATAGATGGCATTCGAATTTCTAGAAGCAATCAAAGCTGCTTTTGGCCAATTTTAGCACGAATTTATAATGTGAACTACGGAAAAATCTTTGTCGTGGGAATCTACCACTGATTAAATAAACCAAATGATTTTAATCAGTATTTAAGGCCACTGGTCGACGAGTTAAAAAACTTACTATCTACTGGATATTTGTATAATGGTTCTAAAATATCTATTAGCATTCGATCTTTTATTTGTGACGCCCCTGCTAGATCCAGTTTACTAGGAACAAAATCTCATACAGGATATTTTGGTTGCCTAAAGTGCACCGAAGAGGGCGAATTTATCCAAACCCGAATGACTTTTCCAGTTAGCGAAAATCCAGATCTGAGAACCAATGAAACTTTTAGACACAGAATACAGGAAGAACACCATAAATTCAATTCAATTCTTGAAGAACTTGATATCGACATGGTCAAGACTTTTCCTTTGGAATATTTACATTTAGTATGCCTTGGCGTAGTAAAAAAAATGATACAAATGTGGATCGGTGGGGACTCTAAATCACCACTCAACCGTCTGATTTTCAGAGAAAAATTAGAGTATTGGATGAAGTGCCTTATTTTAAAGCAACGGAATTCAGAGTATTTGTACTGTATACTGGCCCAATTGCCCTAAAACAAATTTTATCAACTGAAAAATATAACCATTTTATTCTTCTACATGTTGGGCTTCTGTTGTTGTACCATAAAGAATATTATAAAAGTAAAGCAGCCATTGCGGAAAAAATCTTATTCAAATTTGTTGAAGGCACGGCTCTTATTTACGGAGCCCACCATTTAACATATAATATGCATTGCTTAATACATTTATTTCAGGACGTTATACAATTTGGGCAGTTAGATAACTTTTCAGCATTCCCATTTGAGAGTTTCATGCAAATTGTAAAAGCTTTGTTAAAGAAACCTGGCGAACCTTTAGCCCAGATATGTAATAGATTAATTGAATTGGGAAACGCAAAGTTGTATGAAGAAAATCTTGAAGATAACAAAACATATCCAATTTTCAAAGGCAAAACTTTAAGAAACGGCAAAATCATATTTACTAAGGTATGCTTCCAAAATGTTGATTTAAAAAATGACGAAAAAAATTGTTGGCTATTAACAAGCAACCAAATTATTATAAAATTTAACTTCATTGAAAAAACAGGAGAAGATTTTTTTTTATTTGGGGAAAAGAAGCAAAGAATCGCAGAAATTTGTACGAGTTGCCTATTGCATCAAGTAAATTTGACATATATGAAGCTACTTTTATTGATGAATGTCTTTTAGATTTCGAAAAATGGAATTTAAACTTAGTTGCAAAAAAACTTTTCGGAATGAAAAGTCAAATTTCCTACAACACATATGCGTAGTTTCCTATTCTTCATTCAACAATGTAAATTTTGTAAAAACTGTTGTTTTTGTGAAATATGATAGGAAAATATGGTTGATCTTGGTGCGTAATTCGGCTATTACAATAATACATAAATTTAATAAAGTTGCACTAGTACATTAATAAAAAATAAAAAATTTGAATAAGAAGTTTATAAGATTTCATCAAATCATTTTATATTATTTTTACTAATTGTTGTATTTTTGAAACAATCAAATCTTATCTAGATCATGTACTCGATAGTTGAAACCTCCAGTAACAACGAAGCCAAAGAAGTTTCGATTGTGTTATCTAAATGGATTATCGGAGACATCGTTTATTGGCCGCCAAATTATAAAAAAGCGTTAAAAAAGTTATTGGATATTGCCTGATTGGTGAACGTACCATTGTACTTTGCTTAAGACAGGGATAGAGGATATTCTAACTGCCAAAAAACCAGAGAGAACCTTCGAAAAATTTTCTAACTCTAAAGCAGAGGAATTATCAAACAAAAGATCGAAAAAAATTAAATTAAATATGCCAAATTTGAATAACGAATTTATCAATTCGGTCTCAGAAAATAACAACCAACAATGTATAAACAATAATATTTCTGGAGATAGTTTTGAAATCACTTCGTTTATCAATTTTGATGCTGCAAAAAAAGCGGAAAACAACAAAGAAAATGAAAATGTTAGTGCCCCACCTTTAAGTAACATCGATAGTCAGCAAAATAAAGAAAACGATCTAAATACCGTACGGCTAGACAACGTTGATACTAATATAGTGGTACTTAGTTATGATTTTCGAAATATTCCGCCACCGTTAACGCCAATTCAAATTAATTCATCAGCTGCGACACCAGTCTTCAGGCAAAACTATTTTGTCGATGACAACCAGTATGCCAATAGAGATCATCAACTCCACAAAATAAAATCAACTTTAAAAGTACATACAGATTCCATTAATAGAATTGAAAAAAAACAGGAGCAAATGCTTTTAAAGTTTACCTCGATTGACCAGCAAATAAAACAGATGCAGGAGTTCTTGCATCTTCTAGTCAATGCGCTGCCAAAAAAAAACGATTCCATTACTAAAGACAACTCAATCATAATTCCAAAATTCCCCTTTGAAGAAGTCGAGCAGGTCATTATATGTAATAATAAATTGTCACAGAAGGAATACATGGAGCAATTGGTAATATTTAAATACATAGTATCATTTTTGATTAAGTGTTAATTATTTGAATATTTTTATAGATATTGAATTGGCCAATTTTAATTTAATTAAAATAAACAAAACCGTAAGAAACATTTTTATGCACATCTTCACAACGGATATGATTTCAAAATATTCTTGGTCTGGTCAAACGTCACTTGCGAAACTTAAGTATCATATAACATATTTTATCAACTATTTATTTTAATCAGATTCTGCATTCGAAATAATACTTTTTGCAAACCATAGTCAACTTCTTACAAATTAGATTGAACCATTTAATTTAATTGGCACCTCCTAAGTGGTAATAGTAAATTCACGTATTAAATGATTTAAATATTTTATCGGTATTACTGGCAATTATTGCATACTTACTGCTATGAATGTAATTTATAAGCGAGTTGATTTTGGATTTCAATAGGTAGACTTCAAATTTAGTGTAACTCTCAGGACTTTAAATCGCAAGACCATAAATAATTCTGAACAATAAGTACCATCACATCGTATGTTTATGAACCACGGTGCATGTGTTATTGAAACTTTACTTTACAAATTAAATATTTTGAATTTTTTATCGTAACGGGAAATTTTCAAATCACAATGCATAAGTTAAAGTCATTAACCTACAATTAGTAAATATAAATTAATTGTGTTTGTAACCAAATGATGGTCAGTTATCCTATTTCAAAACCAAATGAGACCAAAATTCTTAACCAAATCAAAAAATTCAAAATTAAATACTTTTTGTAACGAAGATTTGAGATTAACATTGAATTTTTATATAATTTCAAGATCAAGTAGTATTACGAAATACAAATTAAATTATTTTGACAAATAAAAACTAAGACCTGGTCTTTATACTAGTTTTCTGTTTCTCAAAACCAAACCATTCAAAATAATTTTGTTCGCTTGCTCAAAAAATAATTATCTTATCTATTTAACTATATAACTGAATTCTCGATCGGCATGTTTTTTTAAATGAGTTAAAAATCGTGTTGAGTTCGATTACTTATTTTGACCACATTTGAGCATACAAACGGCTTGATTGACTGTTCTTTTAAAAAATTGTTTTCAAATAATAAATAAGGGCTAATTTTAAGTGGGACTAACATTTTCCAGTTACCAGTAAAATTCAAAATATAAATTCTTACAATAAAACATCGATAATTATTCTGCTTCGTGGTACATGTGTTTTGTTACTTCATATTTTTATTCTCCATTCGTGTTTGAAGTTCTTGGCTGGTGTTCCATTATAAATAAGTTATTATATAAATTATTTAATCACAATTGAACTGGTTATGTATTTCAGATAAAACCAAATTGGTTTTTGCGGAAAACTTAAATATTATGGAGTTAATTAAACAAACACATAATTATCAAAAGGACATTTTGGAGCCATTCGAGGCCGTAAAACTCGCAGTTCAAACGTGTTTAAAACGTATTAACTTTCAAAACAAAAAACTAAAATAAAAAATATGTACTTTAATATGTTAATATGTACGCAAACGCCGGTTAATGGCACTACATAAGTCAATAAAGTGACTTTATTTTAACTGTTTACATCGTAGTTAAACAACCGTCGAATGTGAACAGTTTATGATAAAAATTCCGATTGATTGTCGGTGAAGAACTAGATTTGTTGGACGAAAAATTACAGTCGTAAATGGTATAATAGGTTTACAAAATTAATAATTTTTCAGGTGATTTGACCGTTAAAACACCTTCAATTTTACATGTGGATAAAAACAAACATGACGTAATAAAAACTTGTAAATGATGGTTATTCAATAGTCACTTTAGGGTAAAAATAACTGATGAGATACAGTCTATAGCCTCATAAGTTTTTTTACAGACAAATGTGACGCCCCAAAGTCTTCTAAAACTTGGATATTCTGCAGTCAAATGACCAATTTTGTCTATAAAGTAACCACACGGTCCTCGGTTTAATTTTGGGTTCTTTGCAGTTCAAAAAAACCACTTTGTTTTTCAGGAAAGTTATTGTACGAGACGCGGTACCAGTAATAGCCTATATGCCACACATTAGTCTCCTGACATACAATTGAATTATTTGAATTTTAAATTAGCCGGTGTGGGACTGAAGAGTCGACAAGTTTTTTGTCAGATTTATCTTTCCTCAAATACTATAAAAAATAAGTTTTGGAACATATTTTTCAATCCCTATTACCTGGAGGGCGACCATAGCTTGCTTTGCAGTTCATTTGACGGTACAGTAATGTGTAAGTCAACTTTATTGACTATTTTTCACTGTTTTAGAATATTAGTTGAGTTAAAGTTCATTTATCGTTAACTTGTAAGTTTACTTTTCCGATTTTTAACCACCGTGTTATTTATAATTTTGTTTATTGGTTAATGGCCGGTAACTCTTAATCCCTCTTTAATGACTATTGACCGTCGTTTACATACGGTTTTCTTTTATAGTCCAATTGCCGGAGACTTATAAGTTCACTTTGAAGACTATTAATAATTTTTGAAAATATTAAATTTAATATTATAAAGAAATTATAAATGAAAGTGGCCAATTAAAATCCGACAATTATTTTCCTACTGTAAAATAAAATGATGGCTAATATAAACAACACGGTGGTTATTAGTTATTATTAAAGTAGATTAGGATACGGTCAATTGGACAGTAACATAAAACGGTGACTAATAATATAAACGGAACGGCTGTTTATAATCTTCAAAAAAGGAAACGAAACGGTATCTAATACAAACTAAACGGCAGGTAATGATCGTTAAAGTCAACGTACAAGTTACCGGTAATTGGACTGTATATCGACGGTGAAAAACATAAACAACACGGTGGTTTAAATCCGGAAAAGTTGACTTATATGTTACCGGCAATTAAACCGTAAAACGGTGTCTAGTACAAACAACATGCTGTTTAAAAGTCAGAAAGGTTGATGTACGGATGTGTACTAATTCCAATGTATATTGTAGAAAACACAAAAAAACTACTGTGGTATTTTTCGTTATAATTATACTTTTTATTTTATTCACAAAATTATATTTATTGACAAAATTGCTGCAAAGCAGCGGTCAGAAAGTAAGTAACGAGAAAGGTAAATTTCAACAGCTTGAGTTTATCAGCATATGAAAAAGCGGTAATCTTAATTCAAATAAATATGTTGAATTCTTGTGCTGCCAATTCATAGTTTAACTATTAAAACAGAGAGCGCACCTTCCAATATCAACTGCCGATAAAACAATTTCCTACATTATCTACATTCATCATGACAATTCTAAATGTCAACACAACATCTGACTTCATTCAACATGTTTAGGTAAGTAAAATTGATTTAACAACAATTCATAAACAAATGCATAATAACTAATTTACAATTTCAACTATTAAAGGAACATATTGAGAAGTACACCTACTCAACAACAAAAATATGGCTAAAGCCAAAAAATGGAATTCAATTACAAAGATTAAATTAGTAACATTAATTACGATACATTATGTTTAATTATGTTACATATTATTCAATAATTTTCTTTTCAGCTTCTGATCCTGAACAGTTGACTTACTTATTACTGATGATTGGATTGTAAATTAAGCTTGCGGTCTTTGTTCAAGCAATAGGGATCGCCCAAGGCGGTCATTCAGTCCAACACCGGTTATTTTACAATACGAAAAATTAAAATTGTTTGTCGGGTCGTGACTTACTATGCGGCAAAGTTACATCACATTTATTAGTAAATAAAATTAAAAATTTAAATGCGACTGTGCTCCAAAATATCGCAGTTTCGATAGTGAAAAATAAAAATCATAGGAATTATGGAATCATCATCATGGAATTTTATAGAATAATATGTTCACGAAACGAGCAAATCTGTACATGGACATAAAAAATGGACATTACTTTACAAAAAGTTTATTTACAGAAAATTTAGACAATAACACCGAAGAAGCAAAAGTGTGGCTCTTATACCATACCGAACAATGGGCACCTGTCGAGCGCAACTGGAAAACCATATCTTCTGCAAAACTGAGCTGTTTCCGTAATTCCTCTAATAAAAATTTATAAGAATTATAAAAGAATGGCTTCTATTGAAATGTCCTCGGGGGTACCATATTTGGTAAGTAAACATATGTAATTCTTGCAGTATCTATACATTTTTATAATATTTTTTTATTTAAAGATCGACATGAATTTAGGTCATCTCTATCCAGAACAGTTCAATGAGTTTGTTAAAAATTTCGGCAAGCGAGTTTTGCAACAAATTGTATATATGCTCATTTATGCTACGGAGTAAAGAATAAGATTGAACAAGAAGCTGGTAGAAAATTGAACTTTAAACCAATTGTTTGTATTAAGAATTAATAGGACATTACACAACTAAACCGCAAGTGGCATTTTCACAAAAGCGAAACTGGCTTTAATTCTAACCGACAAAATTTTAGCGAAGAACCGTTTATATTTTTCTTAATTCAAATGACTCAGGCTTGTTACAATGTAATTTTCATAGGTTCTTGTTTACAAACGAGACCCAAAATATTATATTCGAAACATTAAAATTTCATGTGAAACATTAATATTTATTAAATTTATTCGGCCTATTTTTATCGCATTTGTCATAAATTGCGCTTTAAAGTATTCAAATGATCATTAGGTCGAAACAAAATGGCCAGACCTCTTGGTAACATCATTCGAGGTGATGAGCTATTCTTTCGGCTCAATATACTCCTATAAAGGCTGCCGCATAAAAATTGTCTACGAGCTAGGTGCAACATAACAAAGTTAAAAATGTGTCATCTCAAAACGGCGTTACCATCTTTTATTTTTATTTTTTCTATTTCTGGTTGCTCTAAATAATTTTTTAGCCTTTTTGAAAATAGAAATTTCGTTGCTAGCATATTTACAACAACTATTTACATAACAAAAAATAAAAATAAAAGTTGTTACCGCCGTTTTGAAATCACACATTTTTAACTTTGTTATGTTGCACCTAGCTCGTAGACAATTTTCATACGGCAGCCCTGAGGTTCGTCGCTTACTCTGCTATATCAAATTAAAGACTAATGTTTTTTTTCGATTTCCCTAGAACTGTTGGGCAGCAGTGTAAATTATTTCGAAATCCAATTGTTGTTGTATTTTTCAATTTGTTTTTGTAACGAGGTTGTGCTGGTCCTTGTTTCCCATTTGTTACGGGGTTCGTCGTGCTGCCTTGGACATTGTTGGGTTGTTCGTTCTGCCATCATATGTCGTTGTGCAATTTAATTGTATGTAGTTTTTCTTTTTTTCATTTTGTAGGTTCATGGTTGTTTCATTTTTACAAAATATGAAGCTCTACTTTCTTGGTCTACGTTAATTAACGAGTGAAAGCAACGCTACATTTGTTTAGGCCAAGTGCTACATTCTGTCCATCTAGAACCTAAAAAGAGTGAAGTTTTGTAATTTTATTTGTGCCTCTTTTGTAGCATTTAATCTGTTGATAAATTTGCGTGTTCTATCGGCTGGTTGGGTATATTTAATGGATTTCTGGGCTCTATGTGAGTGACGTTTATTGTAGGCCTTGTGAAACCAGTGTATCTTATTTTTGAGAGTGACTATACGTATGGTGTAGGATTCTTCATCGCTTAGCATTAAAACATTTATTGTGTTTGGGTTATTTCCTTGGAACATGTTGAGGCTGGTAATATTTTCAGCAGCTCTTTTATGTATTGAAAAATATGGTTATTGTGACCCTACGTTTATGAATTTATTTGTTAGTACTGCCGCTTCAGGTGCTGTTGGATAAGGATTTGTCATAATGCGTTGTGAATTGTTAATGGTGCCATGGTGGTGTAGAATGTGCATGTGATATAGTAGAAGAGGTCGCTGATTGTATGAAGCTTAGCGTGGTATACATTAGTTAACTGTTTTTGACACTTAGATATCTTATGAAGACTTTGAAATGTTGTGAGGCACTGATCCATCGTTTAACTTGTTTTACTGATGATTAGGTGAATGTTTTAAACTATTTATTCGTAGAAGTGTTCTGGTGCCGTAAATTTAGCAACAGCAGGTCTAATGAAATTAAAATGTATTCATCGTGAAAGTTGTGTTTAGTGTGGTTACTGTACGGTTTGTGTTTTGTTAATTATGGAGCTCTTTGGGCTGTGTCATCAAAGATTTAACAATTATTTTTCAGTTAGTTGTTGAATTAAAAATAAATACAGCTTGTTTTCAAGTTAAACATTAAATTTGATTAATTATATTCTTTTGAAGCAGCAGGTATTAAATGTAATCTTTATCTAATATTGGATAATATTTTGCTGCACTATAAACCATAAAGCAGCATATCATTTCCAATAAGAATCTTTTAATAGTTCTTTCATTGTTGGCTGTACATAATATTGAGTAGGGTTTATTAAATAAAATCTAAACTTATTTTTAGCCAGATCGGCTTGCACCTCTGCTAAAATTACTAAAAAAATCATATAAAGGCTCAAATATGAAAAGAAAGTTATAAATTTCAAATAAAAAAGAAAGAAAAATATCAAAAGTTTTTCCTCTTCCTAATAATTTTTTTTATATTTTTTGTTTAGTTTTCCCATTTTATTCTGTTATTGGTGTACATATATGAAACATACATCTAATAAAGCCATATTCATAATCATACATTCGAGGCACGTTCCATCGTCGTCCATAGATCGGATCAGTCATTTAAAGGCAATTGGATAGGTGGTTATACCATATAATGTAAGGGATGGTAACAAATATACGATGAATTTTATATATTTAATCAAATATGATACCAAGCGAACCAAAATAAAAAATAGGAGTATAACTAACTAGGATCTTGATATGGGTTGCCAATATTATGTTGCGAACAACAATAATTCTCAGTAAAAGTTTATCGATGCATGTAGGTTCAAGTATATATATGGCGACACATACTCGTATGTATGATATAATTTTAAAGCAACAATAATCAAAAAAATTGTATGTTTCTTGAATCAGAGTAATGAACAAATTCTGTAATGTATTTTGATTTAATTTTCAGAAGAATGGTTCTGATAATTGCAAGGGCGGAAATTTTGTATCGGATGGGGTGCAGTCAATTTGTTACATATTAGAAACTTCAACTATTTAGAACACCCAATTAACTTTTAATCACGAAAGTCAATTTATATACAACTCCAACCTGTTCAAGTTTATTATCCTACTTCCACTGTTACTCCCTTCACTATATATGTATAGATGTTATTAATATTTCCTTCTCATAATAATGGCGAAAACTTTTCCAAACTGTGTACAAAATAATTTCTGTTAAAATCGAAAAGTAAAAGTACAAACTAGTAAATCAATTTTTATCAATAAAAATGAGCATCGCATACAAGCAACAAAAAAAAATTGAAAACTTCTCTCACATTTATGAAGCAACGTGATATAGAAAAAAAATCCTGTTAGTTAGAAAAAATAATATGTTCCAACAACAGCAATATGGTTCATGCCGAGCCAAGTACAAATAAAAGAAGAAATATGATAAATTAGTCCACCGAGGAATAACAAATAATTTTTGCAGCAACAGCAAACCTTAAAGTAAACGAATAAAGAAAAACTCTATCGGTGTAAAAACCATTAAAGAAAAAAGGAAAATCGAAATGGAAAGTAAAAATTTTGCGGAGATACTTTATAGATACACATACTGATATACTCTGGGATGTTTTTTATTTACTTATTCCAACAAAATCCATTTGAGAATTGATTAAGGATATTATTATGTCCAAAACAAAAATAAACAAATTCAATTTAGGAACGATATAGAGAGATCCCCAAAAGGAACAAAAAAAAGAAAATTGGAAGTTTTAATAGCAGCGTTTTGTGGACTGCTTAATCCAGGAGATTTAAGTTGTGGCTAGTTATTCGCGGACTGATAAAATAATATATTTTTTCTTTTCCTTTACATTTAGGGTGTAAATTAAATACTTTTGGTGCAACAAAGTTGGATGAAAATATTTTATACCATATTTGATACAGAAAACATCATTTTATGTCGTTTATCAACAAAATCATTAAAATACACAATTTTAAAGGTGAGTGAAAGCTGTTGTCTAAATTTTGTAAGAATGTTCTAATTTATGAAGAAAGTTTAAGTAATTTTATTCTGAATACTCAATCTGCCTGGATTGTGGAAATTTCGAACAACAAAACTATTTCTGGTAAAATTTAAACAAAAAATATTTGATATTTTGGTTTTTAATCGTTTTGTCAAAAATACTACAAACTTTTCAAAATATTTGCAAAAAGCGGAAAGCTCCTTTGAAAGCTGATACAGTTAACTTTTATGGAAAAGTGCTTAAGTATAAAGTTTGATCCAGATCAGTCAATTCGTCTGGGATGTAGAGAGGACGCAGACGATAGCACAGCAACGTATACACATGGATTTTTTTTTTTATAAACTACATTTTTGACTTCGACCATATAACAAATGGTAAATCTGTGAAAGTTTGGGGTAACGACTTTAGATGGTTTCTTAAGGTAATTTTACTACATCAAGTAAAGTATAAATAATTAATAAAATACTTTAAATGAATTTCAATTGTTGTTTGTGACACAACTGACGGATATTCATTACACTATTTACATTAATTACATTATTTATGTAGAAAATTAAAAAAGAAAATTTCTGTAAATTTGCATTACAAACGTGGGCAGTCTTGAAAGGAATAAAGAAGCCAAAAAATACTACAAAATTCAAGATAACAACAGTTCCACTAAGATGATCTAACTAAAATTTGATTACAAATCAGCTTTATGTGACATTCAACCTCCATCTCAATATTGGACGAATGAGGAGTAGTATTAGGCTACGGTCAAGAATTCAGTGATTGCGCAGTTTTTGCTGCAACTCGGTCAAAAATTCAGATTTGCAGCCAAACTAAATCAAACTGCGCATTTTATGCAACCACTTTCAAAAGGATGCAACTAGTGCAAATGTCATTTTGTTTTGTTTATAACCTCACTTACAATACAAGATGGATGACGATATGGAGTAAGTTTATAAAAAAAATCATTCTACTTAAATTTGGATTATTCTAATTAAATTAAATATTAATTAATTTAATTTAAACATGGTTTAATTTTCAACCGCAGCTTAGAAATGCTCTTCGAGTCGGATGTGGAAGAACTCGATGAAGATAGTGGCAATATAGAAAATAGAAATATTATTGATAGTGTTTTCTTCCGAGTATAGAGAGAGAGGGACAAATGGAATCCAGACTTAACCAAGCTACTAGTGGTTACTAGGCTAGGTATGGAAAAGATTTCATTGAAGGCAAAAAGAACAAAAACACATTATGGAGAAAATGTGTAAATGAGATGAAAAAAAATTATCCATATTTAACAACCTCTGTATTAGATGGCCGTAAAAAATTTAGCAACATGTTGGTTACCTATAATAGAATAAAAAACGGAAGGATAAAAGTGGTCGTGGTCCGGTATTTTAGCTTTATTTTGAAGAATTCGACTTAGTCTATGGCGTGCTTCATAATGCCTTCAAAAAAATTCTTTTTGACTCATTCCGTAAAGATAACGAAAGACAAAGAGAAGCTGAAAACGCAAAGAATAAAAATTAACCAGATAACTCCTGTGAACTGGAAAATAAATTCCAAAAAACAGGAACAAGCGGAAGAAAAAGGATGACGATGTTGGAGGTTTATTGGCGTATTTAAAACAGGAAGATGAAAAGGAACGAATGCGGCATAATGTTATAATGAGGGTCGAGAAAGAAAAAAACGATTTGGAGCGAGATAAGATCAGTTGTCTCAAGGAGATGATGGAGATGATAGAGCTGATGAAGCAGTAAAACGTGCAAAATCCAACGCAAATCATGAACAGAATCATGAAAAGTAACTGGAGCTGTGAAATATAAAGTACAAAACAATTTTTGCTATTTATAACCTTTATTGAATAAAGTTTAATTTTTAATTATTTTCATTGTTTCAATATTTCAGTGATATAATCTCTTTTAATTTTTCCAGCATGATTGGATGGAAAGGAGTTTGCATAGTAATCCCCTCTGAATTTATTTCACAATGACTATCTTCTACTGGATCCAACCAAAACTTCTTCAGTTTTTTTAATAAGAAAATTATGCAAAACCACTAATGCTTTCACAAAATAGATGGCATTAATTAAGTTTGATTCGTTCAAAAATTTTAATCTACGGAATCTCGTTTTTAACGTACCAAAAGCTTGTTCGATGACAGGCCTTTTTGAACTTAGCATCCAATTAAATTGATTTTGTTTCGCATTTAACATACCATTGTCTTTATAAGGTACCATTAAATATTTCCTTAGTGGGTATGCCGAATCACCAAGCAAATGGCAATCTGAATTCAGGTCTACATTTTTGTTATTGAAATTTTGGCATAGTGCACTGCTACTCCACACACTGGCGTCGTGACTTGTTCCTCGCCATCCAAAAAACACATCTCTAAATCTCAATTCACTATCACACACCCCCTTAAAATAGAAATAACTACTATGTTTATCAAAATGGTATTAACAATTATTTTACTTGTAATATTAAAAAGTGGAACCCTTTCCGATTGCAATAACTGGACACATCTTCAAATGGAGCGGGAATTGGGATGTGCGTCCCATCTATACACGCAATGACATTCGGGAAGTTATTGCCTCCTTGTAAATTATTAAATTTATCAATAACTACTTTGGCTTCTTCTCTTGATCGCCGCTTAATATAATCCCGAGACATTTTCGTTATGCATTTGCAAATAAACAGCACAGTGCCTACAGCAGCCTCTTTCGAAATTCCAAATCGATTGGCTATAGGTTTTTTTAGGTTTCAGTGGTTGACACTTAAACATTTTTGGCCCATTGTGATACCACGCATTCACGCCACATCATTAACCCATTCACCTATTCACCTACTCACACAACTACAGTATTACCACCTGCACATTGCAAGCTCCATGTCAACCTGTACATTGACATGGGCGGTGGGTCGGCGCTGAATTCTGCACTCCATCAGAGGGTCTTAGTTGTGTTTATTAACATCACCGATCGTAATCGATGATGAAAATTCGATTTGCATCTAGCCTCTGATGGGATTCGAACCCAGTACCTCCCGGTCCAAGTGCCGAAGCTTTAACCACTGCACCACTTGTCCGGTCGATTGGCTATATATCTGTAGCAATTTTGAATTCTCCATGACCAAATTGTCATTAACAAACTTAATTCAGTGCCAATCCTTGGTGTTCTCCATGTTGAACGAGTTGTGCGATCCAGTAACTGCAGAAACTTCTAAAATAATAAGGAATTTGACTACAAATAACATATTATTACATAACATTACCGGAAAGCTATTTCTCGATATACGAAAATGCGATTGGAATGTCTTTCCATCATACTGGTTCACAATATCTGCTATAACTTTTAATATTAACCTCCTTCTAAATTTTCTTAGTCTTGTTCGAAGGCCATTCAACCGTAATAATGTTTCAAGGGATTCTATTAATAATTCTAACACATTATTTGTTATTATTACGTTCATTTTATTTTCTAATTTTATTAAATAAAGATTTTTTTTGGCGTCTCAACACACACAATAAAAACTAACCAATAAATTTTTGATTGTCAAATATCCCTGCAAGCATGCATACTGTCGGTCACAATTTCAGTGGCAATTTTACGCATGCTGGCTGATTGTATGCAACGCGAGCTGCACAACGATTGAATTCTTGACCGCACCCTTATAACTAAATGTAGCAAATGGAACCCGTAAATTCAAATTTAGTGGATGATTATTGCTAAAATTTCGAAGAATTTATAAGAGCTGTATATGCGATTTGTCCGCATACATTGGGCTGCGGATGATATGCTGTTCCTTTTAATTTCTTTATTATGAACCTTTTTTACGAATTTGTCAAATAATTCACTCATGAAGTTAGAACCTTGGCCAGTGAGAATTATAATGTTGGTATACCGAAAAGACAAACAACTATCTCAGTTGCTTTATTTGGAATAGGCATGAGCCATGCCGCATGGCTAGAAAAAATTTAGTCTAATCATCTTAGATTGTCAGCAAAAATTTATTTTCTGAATAGGATGAATTCAAGAGACCAACGATATCCAGAAAGAGATTTTCAAATGGGCTCGATGATGTGTCAGTAATTTCCATAGGCATTTTTTATTAGGTAGCCCAGGTTTATTCAGTTGACAAGATTTGCAACTTTTTATCAGTTTAGTAGCTTGACTTAACATATTTGGGAAACTATGGAATTTTTGTAACCTATTATATGTTCGATAAATTCCTTCATGACCTCTGGATGCACTATTATGAAACTCGTCAATTACAGTTTATATTTCAAATTTTTCTGCCAATTCAAACATATCCGTTTTAGCGATAATCTTTTCGATCTATGATAAATGACTTTCATTAGCAACAGAAGTTTGACGTAATTTTTGCGCTCTAGAGTCGGCATCTTGACGTTAGTATTTTCATCGATTATTTCTAACCGGGTTCAATTCAAGCAATCAGCAACCATATTAAGTTTTCCAGCTTTTTTCAGATCAATGGTTTATGGTCGGTTACCACAACAAATTTTTACCATAAAGATATGGTCGAAAGCGATTAACAACGCAAACCACAAAAAGAAGTTGCTAACAATAGTGGAATAAATATTTTCTGATTTTGAATGAAACTCGGATGAAAGAGCAATTGTCATATTCATACTTTCTACCTCTTGTGATAATACGGAACCTATATAGCAACGTTGCTAGCATCAGAGATAACCGTGACTTTCTTAGTATAATGCGGTCGATTTAATATTGTTGCGGAGACCATAGCGCTTTCTTCAATTTATTAAAAATTTCATCGCAAAACGCATCCCACTTGTTGACAACGTCTGTTTTTAAAAGCTATATTATGGGTTTCGCAATATCGGTAAAATGAAATATAAAACGACGATAGCGACCGGCAAAACCTATATGAAAGGAGTTTTATTTCGGGAGTTGGGTAGTTTGTAACGGCTGCGATTTTGTTATAGGATCAGGTTTAACTCTAGAGGAACTGGCCTTTACTTCGATTATTATATGATTCGATAACGATGCGCCATTTGTTATCGTCCGTATTGGATTTTTTTTAGATCACTAAAAGGGGATAGTTCCAACGAGATTTGCTAGGATCAATTACTTTACTTTGGATGAGTTGGAATTTTATTTCTAGTAGTATCAGTAACCGTTAACTTATCACCAGACAGAAGAAACATGTCATTGTATTCGCGAGATAATTTTTCAGCATTCACAATTTAGGAGTTATGATGGTTGGAACGCCAATGTCACCAGACGAGATAATTCGAAACAAGTAAAACACACACACACACACACACCGTCACAAACACGGACAAACACATACGAAGAAATTTTGAAACCCACTTTTAAAAGATTTCGGCTAAATAGCGATTAGTAAATTCGTAATAATCTCAAGGTCGAAAATAAAGTTTTCATATACATACTTTCTGACGGGTGGCACGAAGCCAATCCGCAGATTTCATCTAAACATGTAGAGTATAGTATCACGGATATTTTGCCTACTAGATCTCAGGGTTTTGGGTAGTGGGAAAGTTGAGGCTTGCATGCTCTTGGCCTAATCAAATTAAAAAAACTGAAATTAAATTGAATTTATAGTCCAGAATCCATCGACCGAAATGTGAGGAACGTGAATTAATATAATAATAACCGGGTGTGCCCACCCAGGAATGTCTGCCAAAGAAACCCCCCGAATGAACCATCGACCCCTAGAGGCCTATGCCCAGCCACAAGAAACACCATAATAGGATAGGGACGTTTCTTCAACAGACAAAACCTCTTTCACCCGCAGAGACTTCTAGGTAATCTCCCACAATTCATACTCCGACATGAATGGACGACTCATATGCTGGAGCTTGTCGTAGGCCTGCCAAAGAAATGACGGCTGTTGACAAGCCCAGCATGCAACTATGGAACCGACACGAAATGAGATATCCTTCCCCTCATACCAATCCTAAAAATTGAGTCATTCAGTTTATGAGAAGAAAACATGGATAAGTACAAAAAAAGAAAAATCAAGGAAAAATAACTCGTGACCGATGAATGAGAAAAGAACATAAAACCATTATTAGCGTGTGTTCAATTTTGAGAAAATGATCGTTGAACTCGAATGATGGTTAAGCAAAAAAAAAAAAAGAAATTGAACGGAACCAATGTGCCCACTCGCGTGCCAATCGACCGCTATTACAAAAAAAATTAAAATTAGTAAAAAAACAAAATTGTAACAATTGCAACAATTGTTAGGTGTCTTCCCGTCTTTAACCAAAATTAATGTTGAGCGTCTCCCAACCGTTAACAATAGAATTCGTATCGCGTCTTAACGCCTTTAACCACAGCTATCGTTAAGCGTCCTCCCGCCTTTATGACGAATGGCCGTTTACAAGGTATCACCCGTAAATACTTGCGGCACTTTTGCCGATATACCAAAACAGATTAGGAATGGCCTCGTGGTTGTTTATTGGCTACCCGCTACAATGTCGGCACTAGCGCCGTTATTATAAATAGCCTCGTGGTTGGCCACCAATAATACGTTGCGGCAAACACATCTTGATAACAATTATTTACGCTCCGCCTTCAAAATTTTACCGCTGACACGAATTTAGACGCGACACGATTCGGCCTAAAATATAAAATACTACTCCGTTAGCCAATCATGTATATTGTGGATTAGATTATCTCACCGATGAAAATATTTCTGCGGTACTTCATCACTTCGTGTTATCTATCACACAAAACCACTGTATAATTTTCACAAAATAATCTAGTTCTAATTTTTGTTGTATTTTTGGTTTTGTTTTAGGTACAACATCGCATCTTCAACATAGACCACCCCGTTAACAACTCTAGTTGTTAACTAATTAGAAGTTTACATACTTTTGTGATTGGGCGCTTCATTATTGTGGATTGTGTTTTAATGGATACAATCCATATCAATCCATTTTCGTCTGCATGAACTTCAACAATTCTGCCTAATGCCCGTTTAGATGACTGTAAATTATCCTCTTTAACTAATATTAAGTTGTTGATTTTTAAATTCTCCTTTCTTTTCGGCCATTGGTTTCGCTGTTGAAGTGAATTTAAATACTCCTTGCTGAAACGATTCCAGAAGCCTCCGGCTCGTTGCTGTATTGACTGCCATTGAGATATTCGATATATTGGTATACGTTTTCCGGATCAATTTCCGGAATTGCTGATAATGTTGATCGGATTAAAAAGTGAGCGGGTATTAGTGCTTCAATTGTTATGTCATCTACAGATAAACGACAAAGTGGCCTCGACTTTAAAATTGCTTCTATTGGAGTTAACAGCGTGGATATCTCTTCGAATGTCAAATTGTAATTGTGTGTGGCCTTGTTTAAGTGTGATTTCATCGACTTCGCTGCAGCCTTCCATAGGCCACCAAAGTGAGGAGCTGGTGGTGGTATTGAATGTCATTTAATCGAATTTTGTCTCAAATGTTCTGCAACTATATCATTAACAACTTTAGATCTTAACATTTTAAATACCTCTTTTAGTTGTCGTTTTGCCCCAATATAATTCGTGCCATTGTCACTGAATATTTCGTTTGGTACCCCTCTTCTTGATGAAAAACGTTTCAAGATCTGTTGCTGCTTCCAAATGAAAGGCTTTTGTAACCATACAAACAAATTCGGCTATGTAGCCGTTTGTATTCTAGCTCCTCGACCTTGTTTGTTTGCAATTGAAATTGGACCCTACTCCACATTTACTGAAGGGTCTCGCCAACGTGATTCTGACTGCTGGTAAATTGCTCATAAGTTGTTTTGCAGTTGTGGCCCTTTGTCGGAAGCGTTTTACACATTTTTTCAGCTCCTCCCTCACCAGACTCTTACCGCTGACAATCCAATATTTTTGACGGATAAAATAGGATGTTAAGGAGCAGATGGGATTAATATGGGATTTGGGTAGAATGATGGGGTACTTCGAGTCGTATTAACTCAATGAATTTTGTAATGTAGCTATCAATCTGCAGTTTTGTTACCTCGATGAACTCTTGCTTCAGCTGATTCTATACCTTTGCAATGTCCTATGATAATTCGTCGTCCCATTCTAATTTTCGTAGCCAGAGCGTTTGAAACAACAATTTTGCGATTATTGTCGAAGGTGACACCCAGTCTAGCGGGTCAACTATTTTAGAGGCGTTGGAGATTAAAGTACGTTTCGTTGAAATTAAGGCTTTTGGCAACTTCACTGTAAAAGTGAAAGTATCCTTCAAGAGGTTCCATTGTGTGCTAAGAAGATTCGTACTTATTTCGGTTTCCTCGATTTCCAAAAAATCCGATGTATCTGCCAATTCCATAACTTGAACTTCGACAGCCCAATGACGTGCTAAATTTTGGTTTTTAGATCCATTGCCTGTCTGCTCCTATAATTAGGTCATCAACATAAAAATCATTTCTAAATACCTGAGCTACAACCGGGAATTGCTATGCCATGTCATACGCTGATTGATGTAGTGCTCTCATTGCTAGAAAAGCTGAACTTGCTAACCCAAAGGTTACTGTGGTAAGTACGAAGTGTTTTAGAGGTTCGTGATCATTCTCTCGCCACACGTCTCGCTGGCAATCTTGATTCACCTCAGCCACTTTCACCTGTCTTTCCATCTTTTTGATATCGGTGGCTAGAGCAATTTTATGATAATGAAAATTTAGTAAGGTTGCCCAAAAAGTGGGTTGAACTGTTGGACCACCAAGCATATTGTTGTTAAACGACAAAGCATTACTAGAGTTGCAAGACCCATCAAACACTACTCGAATTTCAGTTGTCTTCCTGGACTCTTTTACTACACAATGATGTGATAGAATCGCTTTTAGATTTATCAGTAAGGGAAATTTCGCGCATATGCCCTAACTCGATATATTCTTGCATAACCTTCACATATTTGCATTTTAAGTGTGGATTGCCATTCAGTTTTCGCTCCAAATTTTGGAAAGCGCTTCGTTGCAATGTAGAGCGAATTTCTTAACTTTTGATTTTCGTCTTTAAATGGGATTTTAACTATATATCAACCCTCTGAATCACGCCCTCAATTTGTTTTGAAGTACATCTCGCATCATTTCTCATCGTTGGTCAATAGTTCGCAACTTCGAATTTCTTCCAATTCCCAAAACTTTCTTAATGTGTCGTCAATATTGACATTAGCGTGGAAATTGTAGCTCAGCTCGTGGAAATTGAAGCATCACAATTGTTGATCCAATTTTCTCTACTAAAAAAAAAAAAATTTTCAACGCCAAAATAACACAGTTTTCTTATTTTTTTAAATATTTTTATTCTATCACAAATATAATAAATGGTTCCATTATTTTTATTTTGTATTATCAATTGATATAAAAAATTTTATTTATTCACTTTATAAGAGAAAAGGGACTTTCTACCCCAAAAATCAAAACTCACACATTTTACAGTCACTGTTTGAGTTATCAAAAATTTAAACTCGACTCGATAAATCCAAAACTGGGCTAAATAAAATTTTTCGCACCTATAAAATCTAGAAGAATATTTTCGTTTTTTCGTGCGCGTCACTCGCCTACTCCTTCACACCTCACATCAATCCACACGCCAAAACCAAAAACATACCACAATAATATTCTTCTATATTCTCACTGGTCGCACACACGCACAAGCTGCACATTGGTCTCGCTTTCAAAATTATTCGATCTTTACGCGATACAGCAAAGGCGAGCAAAACGTAAAACAGAATGTGAAGGCCAATTCGCAATCACACAAAAGTGTTAATGCTCGGGAACAGATGGCAATGCCATCAGTAAAAGGCATCATTTATTCGGTGGTAACGAAATTATAAATTAAAAAACAAAATTTTTACTAAATTTTAAGCCTCGAGAAATAGAGCCTGTGACGATTTATGTAAAATATTTTATTAAAAGTGTTATAAATCGCTATAAAAATAATTATTTTTGAAAACGTAAAATGATGTTAAAATGTAAAAAAGTTATATAAAATATTTTATAATCTTCTTACGTTTTGTCAAAACACCAACTCGCTACATTACATTAACGGATTTTCCTACGTCATGGGGTTTTAAAAAACATATTTGCTGTGTTTTTTTATTAGCGCCCGATAGCTGTATCCGGAGCAGCCAATTTTCTATGTGAAAACTTATATTTAGCGCGCTATTATTGCATTTAATTAATTTATTTAAATCTAAACTAAGATTTTTCATTCAACTTTTTAATTAAAAATCGATAAAAAAATATCTCGGCTCACTTATTTATCGAGAGCCGCTATCGGGAGCGCTATCCATTTCAATGGGAAATTTGAAAAGGCTTTTAATTTTGTAAACCCCTGAAACCATTAGAAACTAAATCTTACAATAAAAAATTAAAACGCAGCAAAATGAATTTTTGTTTATAACGTCATGTCAAAATAAATGTCAATTAATATATTTCAGGTGATAAATGTTTGTTTTATTGATGAATTTAGTTTTAATTTTTATAGTACACCGACACCAGTGAATAATAGCTGCAGTTTCAATAGAAAATTGCCATTTGGCTCCGGATAGTGCTCCAATATTAAAACACAGCAATTATTTACTATGGATTAATAAGGTGCTTAATCATTTGGGGTTAAAGCGAGGTAAATTTATAATTTCATATCGTTTTTACGAAGTCGACAGTTATATTCATTTGAGCAGTAACTTTAAACAAATTACAGCTGTGGCCAAATTATTATCACATTTAAATATTTGGAAGATTATTGCTTTAAAAAAATTAATTTTTCAAATAAATTTAAAAATTTTTATGATAACTATATTTAATAATACTTGTTGAACATTCCTCTAGCATTTTTTAATAATTTTATCCTACGAAGCATTTCATTAATTGCATTTTTGGCTTTGGTGAGTAGATCGGCGTCATTTTCCTAGACTTCCTTCATCGCTTCGATCAATTCTGATTGGGTGCGCGAGCACTTTTTTGCTACCTTTTCTTTAAGATATCCCAGATATTTTCGATGGGATTCATATCTGGCCTATTCGCTGGCCAATCATGGATTTGAATGCCGTTGGTCCTTAAATATTTGGTGATTTTTTTGCCGTATAGCTTGAAGCCTTGTCATGCATAAACACTCTGACCCCATTCTTTTTTTCATTCATAGTCGGTACCAGTTGTGATTGCATAACAGTTAAATATTGATTCGAGTTCAATATTCCGTTTACTACATAAAGTGAGAAGAGTCTTTTGATGATACTGCCGGTCAAACCATGACTCTAATTTGTTATTTGATCTGCTGTTGGACAGAGGAAGGTAAATATTCTTCTCCTTTTGATCTACGAACGGTCCAGGACATTCATAGTGTCAAAGTCATCATAGTCCTGTCACTGAATACAACCTAGTCTAGAAATAGAAAAAAATAAAGTTGAAGGAAACATTTATTGAAAATTGTAATTTTAAAATATTATTAAAAGAAGGACTTTTATTGTTTGTACCTTTTCCCAGCACTCTCGAAACCGTGGAAAATGTCCATTTGCCCATGTTTTTCTTTGTTGTATAATCCTAGCATTTAACCTTTGCTTCTTGCTAGGTCGTCTTGCACATAGCCCATATTGAAAAATTTTCCGTCTCACTATTCTCTCCAATAGTTCCGCACCAACGTTACGCATTGTACCCCTCAGAGACTTACTGGATAACGTTCGATCTTCTTTAGCTTCCCGCATTAAAAATCTGTCCTGACTGACTGTTGTTTTAGGATTGCAACCACATTTTCCTCTTCTTCTGGGACTTGTTGAAGACTGAGATGTTAATTTTTGCGAAAATTTGCTGCCGAACAATCGGCTCACTCCTTTTTTCTTGGCTATTTGCGCATGCGTATACTGGTCTACTTTCAAATACGTCGAAATTTTGGCTCTAATTACAGCACTGATGTCCTTTGCTTTACCCATAATGAATTTCACTAATATTACAAAAACCACTTTCACTTTTCAAAGTCACAAACGAGGCTGAAATTCTTCAATAAAATACTAATTCATAAATACTACCTAGTTGTCATAAAATCAAAACAATTCGGAGGTCAAAATAATTAACAGGGCAATAAAACTCGGAATCCATATTTTGTCGAAAAGGATTCACAGGTATTAGTGACTCATAAAAAGCTATTTTCTGGGTATATTAAATTTTTATTGGACGAATTCGTTGGATTGGTTGATATCTACCATAATGACGTGCCAACTATACATCGGCTGCAGGTGATACTAATTTGGCCACATCTGTATATGTTGAAATCGGAGTTTAACTTAAACTTTTAAAATTAATTTGAATAAATATCTGAAGGCGATGATTCATGTAGAAATTTTGTCTGACAGACATAAATAATATTCACTCTGATTGGTTAATGTACCTACAACAAAAATAAAAAATTGAACATTGCTTAATTTTGTATAAGATTAACATTTTGATGGCAATGAGAACAAAAGAATACATATTCCAAAAAATATAAGCTGATGAGCTGCAATCAACAAGGCTAATATTCAAGAAGTTTACAAACATTTAGATTTGAACCCCAATTTCACCATAAAACAAACAAACAATAAAATTGTTATAAAATAATTATCATTATATTTTTCAAATTGGATAAATGTTACCCTATAGGCCAAACTATTTGCACACTTGGGCGAACATTAATTTGGTCTAAGCCTAAAGGTAGAGCCACTCAACGAAAAATATACGAGTAGATTATTATTTGCTGAATAAGTGGCCTGGAATTGTGTTGTCATAGTGTTACAAACTCTTGGCTAAGTTTAAAAATAGTGTACGGTTGGCCCGATGTCGACCTTGAGATCCTGTGTTAAAACTTGGTCGTACCTCCAAATTCCTAAAATCAATCAATTAAGTAGGTGTTTAGGTAGTCAAAAAGCCATTGACATATATTAAACCTTTATCCTTCCTTTTAGCAGGTCGTTCTGTCTCCAAAAAAATGCTATTCATATCCTTCCTTCTTGTTATGTATAAATAGGCTATAGTAATAGGACAGGCGTTATCTGACACATTTTGCACACTTGGTACTATAGTTCAACCAACTAATCAATATTTATCAACTCGTCGGTTATAATATCATTTTGCTCAAGCCGGTTACACGGGCTGGAAGGATCAAACGCACATTTATAGTTAAATTAAGAATTATTATAAATAATTTTGGATTCGATATTAAATGAATATAAGTTTTTAATCGTATTACATTTATTATGCAGTAAGGTTTAAAAACGGAAAATCATTCGAATATTCGGCGTTCGCGTATATCGGCGAGATAAATAATAATTTTGAAAGCATTACGCCAGCTTATATCATATACACACTCGTATATCGCATTCGCAAGTTGTAATATTTAAAATTTATAAATTGAAAATTAAAAAATATAAATAAATAAAGTCGGATAAAGCCAATATAAAAATTAAAAATTGTTTTTGTTTTTGGCAATGTATCCCTTCCCCCCGCACCTCCAAAAATACGAGTACGAGTATATTCCGCATTTAAATATTTTTGGCGAATTAAATTTTCCAATTCATCAATTAATATTTATTTATTTATAAAATAATGTCCATACATATACTGAGCATTCATATATGTACATGCTGTAGCTGCTACTACATAAAAATGATTTGGTTTGTTTTGTTTGGACATTTTTTTTTTGTCGTAGTGGTTTTTATTAATTTAATTTGAAATCGTTCGTATAAATTTGATGGATACAGTAATTGAAGCGAATGTATACATTGCATGTATTATCTCCCACACATAATTTTGTTGTACAATTTAATTTTTTAGACATATTTTCGATGTAATTTTAATTATTATATATAAATTATTTATATGTAAAAAAAATTGCCGATTATAGGACGGTTGTGAAGAGCTTCGCTGCTATAAATTTTTAACGTAAAATTCGTTTAAAAAATCTCAACAGAAATACCCATAGGGACGGTATCGCCTTTCTATAAACACATTATTTTATGTTGTATTGGCCTGTTTTACATTAACATGACAGATTATATTGTTATGTATCGGCTGGGTATACATTTTTTATTTTTATTTTTTACAATGCATTTTTTATTATGTGCTGGAAAAATGTTTTTATGTTTATGCTTGTAAATATAAAAATAACTCAAATATTAAATAAATTATCGTATCGTAACATTTTTATTTTATGTATTAATATTATATTGTTAATTATATTGGTGTTAATTAATTAAAATTGATGTTTAATTTGTTTTAAAATATGTCAGATTCTGTTTTTTTTTTTAATTTTTTTTGGCATTTTTCATACCTTTAGGTAATTGTGAATTATGTACAATACACTTTTTTAATATTAATTATTGTGTGAAAAATTAAATTACTTGCTTATATATTAAATTTACAAATCTGCCTTTAAAGTTTGATTTATTTAAAGTCCGATTTAGTGGTACAAACTTATGGTAGCTATTGAGCTCTGCCGAAAATTTATTAGAAATTCAAAAAGAATCATATCTGTACCTTAGTGTTTTGGTAGATTTGTAAGGTAGATTTGAACGAGATACCTTCGAAATTGCGGTTTTCATAATCCCGGAATGATATCGATTTTAATAGAGATAATTTGTAGTATTCAACTCGTTCTTACTTAAACAAAAACCCTGTTTTAATAAAGTTATGAAAAGTAGTATAAAGTATGGGACTAGTTTTCAATAGGATTTTGGCTTTTGGAGTATAGCCTAAGCAATTCCATGCTCGTTTTTTTTCCCCTTGAAGATTGTCGTTCGCAATGCAACATAAATAAAACCTATAGTAAATTACTTTACGAACCAGCTCAGAATTTGCACCCATGATCTAGTAGATTTTCCATATTTGATTTTTAAGTGGTTATATCCGTAGTTTTTTTCAATAACGCGATTCGTTAATTTGTTGTGGTAATTATATGAAAAGCGGTTGAACACACTTGTACTTTTTATAGCATAGCTGCTGGCATTGGTTGTTACCGCAACCACCTGATCGTTGTAGAGCTACCCATATAGTGTACAACCACCAACATAGGGCTAAGATCGAGCCACGAGGTCTAGAAAATGCTGTGTTAGTACATTCGCATTCTAAATTAGTAATATATTACTAGTCTTCTTATCTTTCTAGCCATTTATGTATAATTTATAAACCAAGTTCTTGCTTTGTGAGACGTGTGTTTATTGATTCTATAGTTCAGAATATCGCATCATTAGATAACTGCTGCGATATTTGCGAGGAGCTTTTGGTCTCTGCTATGAGAGTGCCATGGACTGTGGCTGTTGCACACTACAGTTGTAGTTGGAATCCTCTCTCTTGTAATGTTAGAGTTATGAGTTGGCACGTTTTATTTCTTAATTGTTGTACTTGTATCGATACGAATCCTCTACAGCTGGCCATGTGTTAATACAGTTTACAGTTTATACGTTTGACACGGTCGTTTCGGCGTACTGTGGTGTTTTTCGCGTTGTATTTAACGGCTATTGCGTTTCTTATACTATATTTGAAACGATATTTAAGGATTTGGCTTTGCTACGTTATATTTCACCACTTCTTCAAATAATGGTTAGGTTCGTATTTGTAATAAAAAATTAATTATGTTCCATGTTCCGGAACTTAGATTTTTTTATGTAGGACTCGACTATACCGGTGTGAAGTTTTTAACGAAAAGTGTAGCTTCACAAATTAATGAAAAGTGTAGCTACACTAATTAACGAAAAGTGTAGCAATTGAAAATGTAAATAGCACACCTTAAAAAAAAAAAACCTGGAAAAAAATAACTACCTCAGAAATAAAATAAATTTAATTACCTGAAGAAAATTAAATGACCTGGGGTTGTTTCACGAAAATTTATATATCGGTAAATTTAATGAATATTCTAATATTGGTCAAAATACCTGCTACACTATGGCCGATTCCAAAAAACTCAGAGGTGTTATCAAGTGTAGGCAAAAAATTTCTGATAGTGGTTGAACCGTTCTGTTCGAAACAGTTAACCACATCAAAATAAAAACACCTGGGGTTGCTTTACGGTAATTTATATATCGGTAAATTTAATGAATATTCTAATATTGGTCAAAATACCTGATACACTTTGGCCGATCCCAACAAACTCAGAGATGTTATAACAGAGATGTTATGTTGTCATCATATCAACATACAAATCCCATCATTATCGGTTAACATTTAATTGAGTCTCGTCTTAGGTGGCCATATTCCAGAAATTCTTCTAAAAATCATTTGATATTGCCATTTACATCCAGCATACTTGATCCCATCATAATTGGTTAACGTTTGATACAGATCCGTCCCAGATGGCCATATTCGATAAATCATTACTCACATTCTTTAAGAATTCCATTTCTATCCAAAATACCCAATCCCATCACAATCGATTAAGAATTGATTGAGTTCCGCCTCAGGTGGCCATATTTTGGAACTTCTTCCAAAAATCATTTAAGAATCCCCTTTCCATACAACATACCCGATCCCAACATAATCGGATAATACTTTTTACGCTATTTGCCGTAGGCACTTGGCGAAACACACTTATACTTAATAAACACATTTTTTATTAATCACTTGTTTTTTGTTTCGCAGTTATTTTGAATAATTTTCAAAAAGGTTAAAAAATCACTCGATCGATTTCGACTTGTTAGGTCATCATCAGGAGTATCTACTGATTTGTATTAGTAAAAATTTTGTTATATAGCAGAAAAAAGCAAAATATAAATAAAAGAAGGAGGGACAGAAAATAAGCAATAAAAATTAATCTACGGATCGCGCAGGTAGGCGATGAGTCATAGATTGAGTAACAAAATTCAAGGTATATTATTGCGTACGTGAGAATAGAAAAGGGCGGGATCTGTAATTGGTGAGAACCGGATTTCTCTCTGTTCGTTAAGGATATTTTGGTTAAGAAATATTGATTTTAATTTTTCTATTTTTTAGCCGATTTTGGCTATATTGAGATTGTATGATGTGATCGGGATTGATATATATATATATATATATATATATATATATATATATATATATATATATATATATATATATATATACATATATATAGCTATTGAAACATTTTCTGGAAAAGAGACTTGCTGAGTCGATCTCAATTATTTATGAACAATACTGATTAGTTTTTTTGTATGAAACTTGGCCGTCGCTTAGTCGCTTATGATTAGATTCAGTTTTTAAGATAGAATGGATATTTAAAAAAAGTTAAAAGTTTTACAAGTACTGTAATTAGAATTCTATTGAATGAACTCTCTATCGATCATGTACATTTTTTCATTTAAGATAAATTTTGAGATTCTTTCAAAAACTTTGAATGAGGTCCAAGAATTTGATTATACTTAAATTGTTAACAAAATTCTAAAGTTTGGTCATGTAAGATAAATCACGTCAATTTTTATTCTTTATTGTTGTATAAATAAGGGAATTTAATTTCCGCAATTTGTTTAGTGTAAACCGGGTACTTTTATTAATATATTAGGGTGCTTTCACGGCAGCGAACATTTAGGAACATGTTGAGTAAAATCAAAGCCAACGTTATGAAAATTTTTAGCACTATAAAATTTTCAAATAAAATTGGCGATGATTTTACTAATTAGAGGCTTGCGTGCTCTTGACCTACATCGTGGAACAAAAAAATCAAAATCAAAGCAAATTATAACAACTGAAATTAAATTGAAGACATCAGAATTCGTTGAACGAAATTTGAGGAACATGATAATTAAAATAATCACCGAGTGTGTCCATCCGGTGGCGACCGGATCTCCCCGAGTGATAAGTACCTTGTCTGCTGAAGAAACCTCCCCGAATGACACATCGACCCCGAAAGGCTGATGCCCAGCCCCAACGAAGCAGCATAAGACAGTAGGGACATCTCCTCATCAGACCAGGACTCTCTCCACTCGGAGCGATCTCCAACAAATCTTCAACAATCCACACTTCGAAAGCATAAGACCGCCGAAGTGCCACGGGAAGACCACGTGGATTTTACGGTCGCACCCGAATGGACGACACATTCGCTGTACGTATGGAACTGACAAAGAATGGAGTCTCCCCTCCCACCATACCGACCCGAAAAATATTTAGTAATTCATTTTATTTTTAGGAACAATCAAAACGTCAGGAAAATAATCACTGAAAGTGAGTGAAAGCGAGGCGACCGTTATGAAGTGCTTGGTTACACCAATATATATTTAATTGTAAAATAAATCGAAAATGAATCAAAAAACTAAAAAAAAAAAATATTAAATTTAAAATTTAAATTTAAATAAAAAGAATCAAAACCAAATTAATAAAAAAAAAAAGAAAAAGTTGTACCTGCGGTTGCCATGCCGTTGACGAATATTGGTTTGATGCTGACTCGCCAAAACCCGCATATGTTTTTTTATTAGCGACGTTTTTGCTTTTGAACAAATTAAGTGGCCTTAACTGGTCATCCCTAAACAATTTTGGTTGAGTGTTGACTCACCAATTATTCGTTGACGCCCGTTGTCTCGCCTTACCGCATACACAAAAAATTTGACCTGGATCGGCCACCAAAAATGGTTGGACGTTTTCTCTCCAAAACTGTAATATCAATGGTTGGGCGTTAGCTTGCCTTAAACCGAAGAAAAATAAAGTGGCCTCAATTGGCCACCCGTAAACCGTAATTAACAAAAACGTTGGGAGTCTTGGCTTCCATACCGCAGAACCACCACCGTAATATGAATGGCCTCAACTGGCCACGCAAAATGTCCAAAATGTCCAAAATGTATCCAACGTAAATTTGAATGCCCAAACCACCAAAATTAATATTTTTCCAGTGATTGTTATTTTATGATTTAATTATCTTTGTTTCTTGTATTTATTTTAAATTTTCACTCGTCAACACCACATGGTAGAAAAAATTTCCTCTAACAATTGTTTTTTCACTCACACAGGGAAAAAAATTTAATCAAAGTTTAATTTTTAGAAACAATTTTTATAATATTGATTTTGTTACCCTTTTCATACAAAAATGTTTTATTTTATATTATTGAAAATCAAAAACTCGACTTTAAACGATTTAACCCTACCGGGTAAATTAAACTTTTTACAACATCAAAAAAAAATCAGACTCATCAAAACTAGAACTTATTTTTTTTATATTCCAGACAAGACTCTATTATTCGAAAATCTAAACTCTCTTCAATTTATGACCACCAAAACGAGACTAAACAAGAATTCTCGCACTACACAAGAATACAGAAAAATATTTTTGTTGTATTTGCGCGCATCACTCTCTCTCACCCGTATCAGCTGCACGCACCAAAACAAGAAAACACAACAAAAATACTTGTCTATATCCCAGTCGCTCGCACACACGCACAAAGGGTACACATTGGTCTCGCTCCAAAATTAACTGTCGTACACGTTAACAAAAGAAATGGACAAAAAAAAATAGAACGCAAAATGCCACGGTGGAACAAATGACTTCAGTCTTACACATACCAATGCCATAAGAAAAATGCATTTTGAAATAATCAATAAAAATTAAAAAATTGAAAATGAAACAGGAAAATAAATTAATGTTATGACTAGTATGAGCCGCAACAATCATTGCTATAGGAGACCTAGAAAGCGCCCATTCAGCATAACCCCTTTTTGGGATATTTTGGCAGCGATAAAACGGGTGCACCAAAAGTTTGCAGAGTCGATAATTAAGAAATTATAAAAAGTTATCTTTAGCCAAAAAAAACAGCTACTTTAGAAGTACACTAGAATTTCCTAAATTTAACTTACTAAAACTCGTTGACAAGGCCATTTTACATAAATTTTCTATCTAAAATCCTTCGAATTTTGAAATACTGAGACTAACAAAACCCAGTAGGCTCTACAAGTGCAGATTGTCACAAGTTTTTTAAAGGATAATTTAAAAAAAATAAATTAGGCAACGGGTAAATCGGACAAATATCGTTAAACAAATTTATGATAGCCATTCCATTGGGATAGTGGACCGAGCACGTCCATGTGAATATGATCAAATTACAAAGGATAGAAGATTTCGTCCAACTGTTTGAATCAGTATCCATTCCTGACCAAAAATGAAGAAGCAATAAATTTTCGTGTAGCACAAATGACGAGATGTGATACTCCATGAAAACTCTCAACGATTTTTCAGCGCATATTGAAGGGAACGCAGAGTTGGTAGCTGAATGGCAATACCGAAAATATTTGTTTTTACAATATCAACGGAATATTTACGAGGGTATATCAAAAAGTCTTGCAATATCATATGAAAAAACAGAGTGAGTGAGACAACAATATATTTTTCAAAACCATTTTTTATCGCGATGAAACTTCTAGAAGAACATTTCGATGTAAATTTTACAGTTCGTTTGTTTTTGTCAATTTAGTAACATGTGTTTTGAATTTTTCTTAAAATGAATGAAATTGAATATCGCGCCGTTATTAAATTTTTCTGTAAAGATGGGCGAAATGCAATTTATATATTCAACTATATATCAAAAGTTTACGGCGAATCTGCACCATCATATGCCACAGTAACAAGGTGGGTAAAATTATTCAAAAGTGGTCGGGAGTCATTAGAAGACGACAACCGCTCGGGTCAGCCAGCAGATGCCATTAGCCATGAAAACGTAATTTTGCCCGAATCTATTGTATTGGAGGACCGGCGTATTTCTGTTCCGCAGTTAGCGTGGAGACTTTCTCTTTCATACGGTATCACATATACCATATTACATGACCACCTTCACATGTCGAAAGTAAGTGCGCGATGGGCTCCCCGTTTGTTGAATGCAGAACAAAAAAAATGCGCATTCAAACTTCAAAGGCGATTTTAGATATGTACAAAGAAGATCCAGAAAATTTCTTGGATAACATAATAACAGGCGATGAAACATGGCTTCATCACTGGGATCCGGAATCCAAACAAGAATCGATGCAATGGATTAAACGTAGTGAACCACCACCAAAGAAATTCAAAACTCAACCGTCTGCTGGTAAGGTTTTGGCAACAATTTTTTGGGATGCTGAAGGAATTTTGATAATCGATTATATGCCAACGAAAACCACAATCACAGGCATATATTACGCAGAGATTTTGCGAAAATTGAAAAAAGCGATCCGGAAAAAACGGCCAAGGAAAGTTAGGAAAAAATCTTGCTTGTTCACGACAATGCACCCGTGCACAAGGCTAATATTGCTCAAGCTGCATTAAAGGACTGCGGCTTCGTGGAAATTCCGCATCCACCGTAAAATCCAGACTTGGCACCCAGTGACTACTTTCTGTTTCCCAATTTGAAAAAAACACTAAGGGGCCGGAAATTTTCCAGTGACTATGAAGTACAGTCTGTTGTAAATGAATATTTTATGGAGCAAAAGAAATCTTTTTTTTTAGAGGGTTTAGGCAAGTTAATTGATCGATGTGACAAATGTATAAACCTTAAAGGAGATTATGTCGAAAAATAAAAATATTGCTGTCTCACTCACTCTTTTTTTTCATATGATATTGCAAGACTTTTTGATTTGCCCTCGTAGGTCATCATATGTATGATAATGCTGTCGAGTCATGACGAACGTGAAATCCCTCGGTTAGATGGTGTTGGGTGGGAAGATAGGGTAAAAGAATAAAGTTACAAACAGCAAATGATGAGATGACCCGTAGATGTGAATTAAATAACCTAATCAGTTCATTATGACTGATGCCGAATACATCTGATGGATATTAGTATCTTTTACCTCAACCACAGCTAACCCAAATTAATAAACTAACAAAATCTATCTAGAGTGTGAATTTAATGGAGACTAACATTTTAATATATTTATTAAGTAGTTAGAAAACGACTTTGCTGCGGTTCGCCCTAGTTGTTTCTGTGACTAACATTCTTTCCTAAATAACCTTATCTGTTAAGGATGCAGGCAAGGCCTGGGTTCGCATGATGCTGAAATATTTGTGTCGATTCAATGTAAACCTTCTATTTTTTCTTTCTTCTGTGCTGCTATTTTGTAACGACCGCCATCGAAGTTGGCTGCCGTTACCAAAAAAAATTAATAATAATAATGTATTTTTATTTTTAAGGAAAAAAATAAAGTTCACCAGAGCACGCCATGACTTCCGGTGCTAGCTCAGTGGTGGAGGTAATAATGGCCGTGGGGTGGTGCTCTGGCCGACTCAACACAATCATGGCATAAAATTACACTCTACGCAAGCTCTCTCCAACCCAACTCACCTTTTTCCCTCACTCCATTTGGTCGAATTTTTACTCACTCATGATAAATAATAAATAGACTGAATGATTTAAATTGTACATAATTCAATAATCCAAAAATTTTATTACAAAAAAATTGACTACGATTAAACATTATACAATGTTATTAAAGAAAAGGAAATAAAACAAAGTATGACTTCAAATCAAGATTGAATAAACTTATTGTTAGACAAATTCAAAGTTAATCAGCATTACCCGAAAAATAATTGACCAACTTTGGGTTGCAATACTCCACCCTCGCTTGACTGTGTATTATTAAGCGAGTCTTTTTTTTCCCCAAAAACAAATCACCATAATGTTTAGATGACTAAGACACACACTTTATTTCACTAACCTTAATTTGTCTCTACAGAACAAAGCAAACAAAATTTTGTATGCGTAACCAAACAGCACCAATAACACTTTTAATAATTTAAAAAAAAATAGTAAATCACCTTGTATTGGTCTTGGCTTTTCTAAGCACAATTTTCTGATGAATCGTATCTTGGGGTGTTTCAAATTATCCCAACACTATATCAGCATTAACAAAAAAAATTTATCACCAAAATGTTTGATAACATGGACATTTTTCAAAGTCCCACCCTTTCAATAATTAAATTTGTAATTTTTTTTTTACAAACACAGGAGAAGGCCGCTCATGCAACAACAATAAAAAACCATCGTACGATTTGCAGACTGTGTACGGTGCATACACCCAAAAATGCAAATCATACTAATAATATTACTTCGCTGAATGTGTGTTATGGTATGGCATTACCTGCCTAACTCGCAGGCGTAAGAACAATCCGAATGGTATTATAGTTGTGTGTAATAGTCGTTTAGGCGCAACGCAATTTTATACACTGCACAAGAGTTGCAAGCGATATACCCTGTAGCGGCCCTGTCTTTCTTCTTGAAATACTTACTATTTCGTTAAAACAATAAAATCATTTTATGACCTATCGAACCACTTTTGTAGACCAATCAAAATCGAATAACCGAAAACTCAGTACATAAAATTTTGTAATTATTGTATTATTATAAAATATTTATCATTAAGTAAAAATCTGTGGTCGGGTCAAAAACCCAAAAATAAATATTATATATATAATTTAAAAGCTTTTTGTGAGAAGTGTAAAAATTATTCTATTATAAATATACTAAAATAAATAATGAAATAAATTCTTTCTAATAAACATTTTTGGTACGAAATATAAACTTAATATCTAAAATAAAATGTTGAGTTTAATTGTGTTATTTTAATACCTAATTGAACCCCAACAAGTGGTGACCCTAACAGTGAAAATGAACAGAACATAAAATTCAATAGATCAGTGCAAATAAATTCACTATAGTTTATATAAGATAACGTGCCGAATGTATAAATTTAATGAATGAATGTGAACTGTGAATAAATCAAAATCAAGTGTATACGTATATTAATATCCATTGTGCGCAATATCAGTGTGCACCATATATAAAAATTTAAGGCGAATCCAAAATGAGTTACTAAAATTTGCCAATAAAGCACACAACATATAAAGTTAACCGCAAAATATATGTAACGCATTTTATCATAAATTCACGAGAACACATCACGTAACAAATAAATGAAAAACGTGATCTGCTAAAAAAACATACGACCAAATTACCAGCACATTCCGTTAATTGTGCATACATCACACACCGGATTTATTCGACCTTGCATCTTTAACAACAGTTCAACCAAAATACATTAACGTTCGAGTTGGATTAAACCATATGTATTAATTGGATTAGCAGTGGACTATCAGATCATCAACCCGTTGCAGTATGGATATGAGCAAGTATGCCCAGAGCATATGTAAGTAATACAAATTTATACACCATTTAATTAATTTGATATTCTAATAAAATTTATAAGAAATTTATATATCTAAATTAATAAACAACCGAATGACTAATTTTAATTAAGGAAATTTATAATTTTACAAAACACAATCATAAAATTATATTATACAATTATAGTCATAAAACCATAAAATTTATTAGTTACTAAAAAAAAAAAAAAAAATTTTAATCATAAAATATAATAATATATATTAATAATTGTTTATTATCAATATAATATTATAAGAATGAATTAACACAATTACATAATATTGGTGTACGTACAATACAATATTAGAAACTACAATTAATATATCAATTCTAACATTAGTTGATAAAGTAAAACTTATAAAAAAAAAATTTTTATTTATATTGAAACCATAAAAATATATTAGAATTTACAATAAGTATAACACAGTTACAAGTAAATTTTCATAATATTTCCTGCATGTCTACAAATTTAAATTTAATTTTATTACCTTATTTATTATTTTACAACATAAAATTCAAAAATAATAATCTTCATTCATCATTCAATACCGAATGAATTCTGATAATAAAATTGTAAACATTTCAAATTTTATTAATTATATAAAATTATTTAATATAAAAACAAATTTTATTGCTTTAATTACATTATTATCTTCTAAAATACATTTATCATAATTCTATATACGGTTGTAAACTGAATTTTCGTTTGTGTTGATTGGTACTTAAATTTCACATTCCAAAAGTCTCGAATACATTGGTTATTTAAAAAAAAAAAATTTATTTTGCTAATTAATATCGTGCTAAATAGTGAAAACAATGAGTGACAACGAAGAAAGGACGCCTAAGACTGAAAAACTGTATCAAACAGCTCAGGTCCAGTCCACTCGCATTAAACTCCCCGATTTTTTTTAAAAAAAACCCTCAGTCGTGGTTTATTCAAATCGAGATGCAATTCCAACTCTGTCAAATTACAACTGACCAAAAAAAGTTTTGGACTGTGGCAAGCTCTTTACCTACTGACGTTTTTGATTCAGTAGCTGAATTAATATATCCACCTCCAGACAAAGACAAATACAATACGCTAAAACAAGCAATCATTAAGATGTATTCGCTGTCTCAAGAAAAACGCTTGGAGGAATTAGTCGAAAAAAAAGATATCGGCGAAGACAAACCATCCGAAGTTTACAGGACAATGAAGAGGTTAGCGGGTGACAACATTAGCGAAGAGACCGTGAGAAAACTTTGGATAAGGAGAATGCCAAAAATCATTAAAGTTGGATTAATCGGATTTGAGGAAAAACCAACCAACGAATTAATAGAAAAGGCGGATCGAATGTATGAAGCTTCGGAACCGAATAATATTTCACAAGTAGATCCCACCTTGGCTGCAACCTCTGATAATCAATCAAAAAAAAATATTCGGCGGAGATTACAGAGTTGAAGAAACAAATTTCACAATTGCAGCAGTCAATTTTAAACTTCGCTTCTGATAGACGTCATCGCTCTAAAAGCCCGCGATCTTCGACAGCGCCAAAATTTCGATCGAGAAGCGGCAATAGATTCTCCAAAAATTATAGATATTGCTGGTATCACTATAAATTTGGTGGAAGAGCACTCAAATGTATAAAACCGTGCGAATTTTCATCTTCAAATAATATATCCACAAAGTCAAGTCCTTTAAACGAATAAATTCGACTGTCATTACGGCAGATAGTCGAATGCATACGAATCGCCGTCTTTTTCTTCGAGATCAAAATAATAATTTCCTTTTCCTTGTAGATACTGGGGCCGACCTTTCGGTTGTTCCAAATAAATTTTTCCAAGGAAATCGATCTCTCGATCCAGTGTTGTGTCTTTCGGCAGCGAATGGCACAACCATTAATACTTTTGGGACTAAATTACTATCGATCGATATTGGGCTTCGGCGCACCTTTACCCATCCTTTTGTACTAGCGTCAGTTAACCGACCAATTATCGGAGCTGACTTTTTAATTAAATTTGGTCTTCTTGTTGACTTGCGTGGAAAACGCATCCTAGATCCGACCACCAAATTAACTGTCGCGGCAATGACAGTTACTGATAATACTCCAACACCGAAACACTGGGGGATTGATAATATTTTTGGACAATTATTAAAAGAATTTCCGACCCTTACCGAATCCCTAAATTTTAATGTCCCGGTCAAACACAGTGTGGTTCATCACATATATACGAACGGTCAACTTTCGTATTCTAAACCACGACGACTTGATCCTACGAAACATAAGGCAGCGTATAACGAGTTCGCACATATGATCGAATTAGGGATATGTCAACCGTCGTCATCCCCGGTTTCATCTCCACTCCATATGGTTCAAAAGAGAGACAGTACAGATTGGCGTCCATGTGGAGACTACCGTCGACTTAATGCCATTACGGTACCGGATCGCTATCCGATACCGCATATCCATAATTTTTCCGTGCACCTGCAGGGATGCACGATTTTTACAAAAATTGACCTAATCAGGGCATACCACGCAATACCTGTAGCTTCTGAAGACGTTCCTAAAACGGCCATTACGACGCCATTTGGGTTATTTGAATATAAACGAATGCCTTTTGGACTTCGGAACGCAGCTCAAACGTTTCAGCGTTTTATGAATGAAGTATGTAAAGACCTTGATTCCGTTTTCGTTTATATTGATGACATATTGATTGCAAGTAAAACGGAGGAAACACATTTATCCCACTTAAGGAAAATTTTTGAAAGGCTTGCAAAGTACGATGTCAAAATTAAAACATCAAAATGTGTTTTTGGTGTTACATCACTGGAATTCCTCAGCCACTCTATTACTCCAGATGGCATTAAACCTTCGCCGCTGCGAGTAGAAGCCATAACAAAGTTTCCCCAACCACATTCAATTAAATCAATTCAGAAATTCGTCGGGATGGTGAATTTTTATCATCGGTTCATTCCACGATTAGCCGAATTTCTTCAACCGATTCACGCGCAGTTAGCACTTTTATCAAAGAAGCCCAAAACTGCCAAAAATTTCGATTGGCCTGATGAATGCATAAACGCATTTATTAATGTTAAACGAGCGCTTGCTGAAGCAACGTTATTGGCACATCCAATTGAAAATTCTAAATACAATATTACATGTGACGCATCAAATATTGCCGTAGCTGCAGTATTACAGCAATATAATAAAGGTAATTGGGAACCATTAGGTTTTTTTTCTAAGAAACTCTCGCAAACTGAAGCCAAGTATTCCGCATTCGATCGCGAATTATTAGCTATATACTTAGCGCATAAACATTTTCGCTATTTCGTAGAAGGTCGTACGTTTTCAATCTTCACGGACCATAAGCCGTTGATAAACGCAATCTACTCGAAGGCGGAACGCAGTCCACGTCAAAGCCGACATTTAGATTACATATCCCAATTTACGACTGATATTCGCCACATTTCAGGCAAACATAATGTGGTCGCAGACACTTTGTCACGCTCATGCGATCCACAAGCAGCCTCCATAAGCGAAATTCCAAATATTCATAAGATATCAGAGCTACAACGTACGGACGAAGAATTAAAAACCCTGATAAATAGAAATATTTCGAAAAATACAAAATACAAACTGGAACTTGTTCAATTCGCTGGCAACGAACTGTATTGTGAAACCTCCACAGGTAATTAACGAGTTTACATTCCTCAATCATTACGACAGGTAGTTTTCGATTCATTACACTGTCTTTCACATGCCGGAATCCGCGCTTCACGCAAACTTATTTCTACTCGATATTTTTGGCCCAAGTTAAATCAAGATGTTAAAAATTGGGTTACAAACTGTTTGTCATGCCAAAAATCGAAAGTTGTGCAACATACCAAGTCACTGCATGGCAAATTCAAAATTCCGGAAATGCGGTTCCAACACATGTTGGTCCGTTACCACCCTCGAATAACAACCGTTATTTGCTAACTATCGTGGACAGATTTACCCGTTGGCCGGAGGCCTACCCAATTCCAGACATGACCGCTACTACAATTGCGAAGACATTTGTCGAGCAATACGTATCAAGATTCGGTGTCCCTCTGGAAATTACGACAGATCAAGGCAGCCAATTTGAATCGAAACTTTTCTCAGAACTTACAAAAATCCTGGGTTCGCATAGAATCCGCACCACAGCATACCATCCTCAGGCGAATGGTATGGTGGAGCGTTTTCACAAGACATTAAAAACTTCACTTAAAGCTCGAGGAAACACTAAATATTGGAGTTCTGAGTTACCAATTATTTTGCTGGGCATCAGAGCATGCGTAAAAGAGGACCTTAGATGTAGTCCGGCGGATTTAGTTTATGGCCAAAGCCTCAAACTTCCTGGCGATATATTTTTAGGTCACGGTTCAGAACCTCTTCCATCCCCTGATGAGTTCATAAACCAACTTCGAACAAATATGCAACATTTAATTCCAGTTGATACTCGAAAATCAACACAATCTGATATATTTGTTCCCAAAAACTTAAATAATTGTGAGTTTGTTTTTGTTCGTGTGGATAAAACACGAATAGGCCTCACTGCACCTTACGAGGGTCCTTTTAAGGTTATTCGAAGGCTACGAAAAATATTTATAGTTGACGTTAATGGAAAACCACAGCATATCTCAATTGATCGCCTGAAACCAGCGTATGGAATATTGTCAACTCTAGATTTGAATAAAAAGGTACAAAGGAATGTCACTTTCGCGTGAGGATTTTACTGCGAGGGGGGTACTGTAGCGGCCCTGTCTTTCTTCTTGAAATACTTACTATTTCGTTAAAACAATAAAATCATTTTATGACCTATCGAACCACTTTTGTAGACCAATCAAAATCGAGTAACCGAAAACTCAGTACATAAAATTTTGTAATTATTGTATTATTATAAAATATTTATCATTAAGTAAAAATCTGTGGTCGGGTCAAAAACCCAAAAATAAATATTATATATATAATTTAAAAGCTTTTTGTGAGAAGTGTAAAAATTATTCTATTATAAATATACTAAAATAAATAATGAAATAAATTCTTTCTAATAAACATTTTTGGTACGAAATATAAACTTAATATCTAAAATAAAATGTTGAGTTTAATTGTGTTATTTTAATACCTAATTGAACCCCAACACCCGCTGTGTCCATGTAGCACACGTAACAATTTTTGCTAGGAAAGCTCGATGCATTTAACCAAGCAAGCTATAAATTTAAATAAAAAATTTGAAATAAATATCGAGTGGCCTTGAAACAGTAGAAGAATAGAAGAAAAGATAAATAGAAGATGTACAAGGAGTCGACACCATTATTCGCATTCGGATAAAATTTGTTATTTGATTGTTGATATTTCAGGATTATGGTAACGTACCTAGGATCGCCGTTATGGTTGGTCTATTCGCCTCTATCATATCATGTTGAGGGGATCGCAGATTCGAGTTTTGCTAGTGGAAGTCTCATAGCAAGTTAGCTGCTGGCTCGGTCGTTTCAGCTTACTGTTTCTTGTAAGTCAATACATCAGATGCTAATGCTTGTTTTTGGTGTGCATGCTGAAATCAAGTTATGTAATTCATCTCCATATTATTATTGTAAAATAAATTCTTTCGTGCTGAAAGCGAAGATGCTGAGTTCTATGTTAAAAGTGTTTCACCAGAGCGAAACAAACACATTCGTTATTTCGATGAACTGTTAAATTCGGCAGATTCTTACAAGAAGTCACCTTTCGAAATTGTGTCGCTCGCTTCTACACCTTTTCCAATTGTAATTCAGCAAGTATCAGTTGTAATTCAGAAAGTATAAATTGTAATTCAGATTAGTCAATTGTAATTCAGAAAGTATCAATTGTAATTCCGATTAGTCAATTGTAATTCAGAAAGTATCAATTGTAATTCAGAAAGTATCAATTGTAGTTCAGAACATTTCGGCATTCGTCGAATTGTAGCAATTTCACAACAGGAATTTTATGTATTGAACGAATATGTTAATTTACTTCATAGTTAGCGAATTTTAGGTAAGAATCACTTGATAGGTTTTTAGAGATTGCGGAAGATAACACAACTTACCATTGAAATATATATGTACATAGTAATAAATGAGACGACAGTATGTGTTTTGCGGTGAGGAGGATATTTCTTCCGTAATGAAAGATTTAATTGAAAATATTTTGGGAATTTACTTTCTCAATTATATTAATAAATATTGAATTTTTCTGAATTATAATTAACAATTTATATTTTTACAAAGCACAAATAATAAACAAGCAAAGGTAACATTAATACAAACAACAACAGAAATTTAATTTTAATAAAATAAATAATTAAAGTAATAAACGAACTTTCACTTTAGCTACCAACAGACATGTCATTCATTGCCAAAGCGGCAACTTGATGGATTGAAGAATGTTGTATGGCACGAGCACAATCACCTCCGGCTACACTGTTCTTTGCTTGATCAATAATCCCTTCCAAGTATACCCATCTTTGTTCCATAACACCAGGACCTGTTACGCTTGGTATTCTAATATTATTTTTAGCGTAAGCCTTCACATTTGACCAAATAGTCTCAATAGGATTAAGCATTGGTGAATATGGCCCTAGCCGCAGCAGAGACGCTGTAGTCCCATTAATAATTGTTTCCAGGTTTGAATGGCAAGGTGCGTTGTCTGAAACAATTACCAAATCTTCAAGTTCATTTCCAATGTTTTGCCAGTGCTGCATCAGTCTTGTCACCTACGCATTTGCTAGATGGGTGGTAAATGAACCTCTTCTCCGCTCCATTACAACAACTCCTGCAGTAGAGATTGCTCCTATCAAATGGATGTTAGGGCCTCGTGCGGTTGGGATAAGTTGAACTGCTCTGGCACCAGCTACTGCACGGCCCCTTGTCCGGCGGCAAAATAAATTAAAATTGGTTTCATCTATCCAAACAATCTGTTTCCCTTGTTGAATATAGTTATTCAAACTTTGGACATATTCTGCTCTTTTCCTTTTATTTATATCAGAGTTCATAGTGCAAGGTTCATTATGAACTTTCTTCATAGTGAAGAGCCTGCCTTCTAGGTAATTGCCTACTGTTGACACAGATATCGATATGTTGAATTTGGTCAATATTTTTTGTTTTAATTTCTGCAATGTACAGCTGCAATCCTGTTCTACCCATGAAACAAGCGAATCAATTTGTGCCTCATTCAAAATTCGATGTTTTATACCTCCTCTTGCTAACATTTTGTGTTGCCCTGATCGAATCCAATGAAACGCGGTCTTGTACTTGATGTCCAACGTCGCAGCTAAGGACACCCAATCATCACCTCTATTGGCACAATTCACGACTCTTTCACGATCTGCATTAGTATTTTTTTTGTACTTTTTTCGTTCTGTGCTTTCAGTTGCAGTCAGAACAGCTCTGCAAATAGGACATATAGCAACCGGTACATTGTTCATATCTCTTTGACACTTTGTATGCAGTAGATGTCTGCATAATAGCCTTATTACTTTATTCCGTGTCATTGAAGTGCAACAAATAACGCAATTGTCTTTAAACTCCATTAAAAAATATGGGATAAAACGATTTAAGTTTTCAGAAGAAATAAAACAAATTAATTAAAAAGTCTTTTTTTTAAACATAGAATATGACACATATTTTTGGTTACTATGTTTAAAATGATCATTTTTTATGTATAATGCTAATGCAGTAAAATTAAGTACATATTGTAATTCAAATAACGTTAACATGTTCTGAACTACAATTGATACTTTCTGAATTACAATTGACTAATCTGAATTACATTTGATACTTTCTGAATTACAATTGGAAAAGGTGTAGAATAATAACACAAGTAATTAATAGCTAGACATCTTTTTAAACCGTTTCGTATTAACTAAAGAGAAAATAATGAGAAAATGGAGATTTTAATGTCACTGTCGATGACGTCTACATAATTGTCAACGTTAAAGACGCAACCAATTTGCTATGTAATCTACATATATTGCGCGTTGACAACCGCGTACATTACTTTGTGTATTCTACCTCACATATCCCAGATCGTCGAGGATAAATCATTCTGCAGGTTCTCATTCAAAAAAAGCATATTTTTCCATGGCATGTTGTAAATATTGATAGAGGCGGCCGATGCTATAATGTTCTAACATTATTTTCGTCTTTGGCTTTTTGTTGTTTCGGTGGAATTTTTTATTCTCACTTCACTCGCAGTTATGAACGGCGTAGCAGAAATATTTATTTAAAAATTGTCTATACATAGGTAGAGCAAAAAAAAAAATACCTTCACGGACGAACGAAATAGATGTGCTTTCCAACCTAGATAAATTACAAAAACGGGCTTATTGAAATTAAGAATTAACCGAGTAAAATATTTAACTTCGTTCGTTTTGTACAACGAAAATATATATTATAGAAATTACTAATCGTACACGTTCGATTTCACATTAAAGAAGTCAAAAAATGTATGTATGGGTGTGTGTGTGTGTGTGTTTGTGTGTGTCATATCCGTCCACGGGAAGTAGCAGCTTTCATAAAGGAGCTTTTTAATTTTTTGGAAATATTTTGAAAAGCTACAGCATTTACGAAGAAGCAATTAAAAATAAAAAGGATTTTAAATTCAATTTAAAACAAAATGAAATTATTTTTAAATTGAAATTTTTTAGAAATTTTTTTTATTTTACTAAAATCCGGCATTTGCAGTCTCCAAGTGGATTGACTATTCAGAATGAAACCATTTTTTGTGAGATCCATCCGAAATTTGGTGGAAATCGTAGATGAAATGCAAGCTTCACCCTTAAATTTTGAACCAAAAAGGGTTGGCTTTGTTGACTTTATGAAATTTAAGCGTAGACATAATATTTTCCTCTCTTTTACTTACCCTACGAAATCACATCCCGAATATTCTGCCAGTTGAATTGAGCAAAAATTGTGGAATAGCTAAAAATACATCAGATGTGAAAAATGGAAAAGACCAAATAGGGTCTTAAATGCCGTTTTGTGTACGTACTCGGCGTTAATTTAATGATACGCTCTGACGTTAATGAATTAAGTCGTCGATAGATCCTACATGCGTGTGGCTCTAACCATAATTATCAATCTTTCTTGCTATATGATAAAAGAGACGAGAGATACCGATGCTCGACAGATCCCTAGTTTGTAGAAATGTGTCCTGTTGAGACTGAAATCTTCGCAATATTTGTTCGTTGGTCTCCTCTTCCAAATCAAAATTGCTAAAAAATTACAGCATTGGGTGTTTCAATGAATCACAATTCTTGTTCTGAAAGAATGGTTCTTGTTTATTTTGTGGATTCTTATTCATAGGCGGGATAGTGGGCTACTGATTTCTGGGAATTTAACTACGCTGGATTTCGAAGTGCTCCCATTTGAAAGAAAAACTCTTGCGTGGTTGTATTCTTCTCCGTTGATTTCGGAACACTAAATTGCCTTTGCATATATAGGGTGTTTTTTAAGCCTGGTAGAATTTGAAGTTGTAAAAAATAAAACAAAAAATTAAATTTTTATTAAAAATATACTCTAAGTCGCAGATCTCAGGATAATCTGGCAAATCATCATGAATAGAATCACGCTTGAACAACGCTGCAAAATTATTAAAATTAACTTGAAAATTAGTCGTTGATTCGCACAACTTAAAGACAACTTCGTGATTTTGTGGCGCACATAATCGTCCATCTGAGCAAGCCACCTGTCGAACTGTGGGCAAATTTCGTAGCACATACTCCTCTAGAAGAAGATGCAATAATATCAACACGTCGAAGGAATGTGCGTACTGAAGAGAATATCGCCGCTGTAAACGAAAGTGTGGAAGAAGATTGCCTATACACTCGTACAAGATCTAGCTGGTGCAGGAATTAAAGCCACTATAGACTATTATGAGCGTTGTTCTTTCGCCGATTGGGCGCTAGAGCAGTTTGCGGTTTGTTAATAATCAAAATTGCCACATATGGAGCGAGACCAATCCACAAGAGACCCGACAGACTCCATTACATTCAGAAAAATGCACTATTTGGTGCGGTTTACATGCTGGTGGCACCATAGGGCCTTATTTCTTCAACAATAAGGCCGTGGATCGCGTTACGGTCAATGGAGATTGTTCCCGCCCCATGATCAATGATTTTTGTTTGAAAGTATGGATGACATTGATCCGGATGAGATGTGGTTTCAACAGGATGGCGGTACGTGCCATACGGCGACCGCAACCATTGGCTTATTAAAATCAAAATTAAGCTATAAACACCTGACACCTTTCAATTATTTCCTGTGGGGCTACGTGAAGTGACTGATTTATGCTGATAAACCAGTAGCTATTGACGTCTTGGCCAGCAGAGCTCGTAAAAGTGGCCCAAAATCTGGACGTCCAGAATGCGTTTCCTCTATATACCTGAAATCATTTTCACATATTAAGGCCATGTTTTGATCTTTCGAATAAAGGAAAAATTTTATTACAATTTAATTTGTGTTATTTTTTACAATTTCAAGTTCTATCGGGCTTAAATAAATACCCTATAGTTTCCGCATACCATTTTTCGTCGAATTTTTATTGTTGACTAACACACTTTCTTTTCTTTGTAGAAATTGAGCATCATATATACTATTAATTTTTTCAGAAAGAGAACTAGATATCACCGTTGGTGATAATGTTTCAGTGTCTCTGCAGGCTCTCCGCCAGTCACTCGACAATCCTAGAATTTAAACGGTCTTACTGTATTAGTAATTCTCCCAATTATGGCTTAAAAGTGAAGAGTGTAAGCACACATTTTAATAAGCATGTTTCGATTTCTTTATCAGGACTAAGTTAATCATGAGACAATTTAGGCAACATTGACTTAGCGCTCCGTGCAGTTATTATTACTATTAATGTGCAATTGGTTAGCGCCCGTCCCCGTAGAGGAAAATCCCTTATAACAGTACATTCAACATCCAATTCAGGTACGTTTAAATTTAGCCTCTATTAACCAAAAATCTATAGCGCGTGTCCCAAATTTTATAACTTAATAAAGTTTGAAAGACCTGGCTAGGAGACACGTAAAAATGTCTAATGGTTTTGTTAGAGCTTGATGAAGGATAAAACTATAATACTAATACAAGATGATGCTGCATCATCAGGTGGTGATGCTTCCATGGTAACTGTTTTTAGTGGCCGCGCACCCAATTAACAAAAGGTAATAAAAAAAGGATAAATCTAATTTGTTAGATACTCGTTTTAAATGATCCCAAAGTCTATAAATTCGAAGGATTAAGATGAATACAAAATACAATAAAGTGTGAAATGATGCTTTATAAAAAATAAAAAAAGCAAGTATTCATAAAAAATAAAAGAAGCGTCAAAAGCTTGAATAGAAAAATTATCGTCAAACAATAACTTAAAACAGTTTTCCTCCGAAACAAAGGATCAATGTTACGTTGCGTTTTTAATCATGGAGACAAAAAGGAAAATATAAAAGGAAAATATTAAATTTATAAAAGTTTAATCGTACCAAAAACAAATGACGCTACCGAGCACCATAAAGGGTTAAAAAATAAACGACGACTTAATAGAGTTACTTCATTTGTGTATTAGTGTGAGTTCCATGAAGGTGAAAATGAACAGGTTTTTAGGAAAACAGAAAAGTCAGCAAGAAAACATTCAGATAAAAAAATAATGATGAACTTTCTTTTGTTTTATGCTCCAGATACAGCGCATATACTATATAGAATTTTCCCTTTTTCATTTGTTTGAAATAGAAAATTGGAATACAAAACATGGGAATAATTATCAAATTTGAAAATGTTTGTTTGTTTTTTATTTTTGTGTTGCCTTATTACTAAATTTTGTGTATTTTGTGCTATCAATTTATATGTTTCGTGTGTATTTTTTTTTTTTATTTTTTTTTTAAATAATTTTCATTGTCAGTATTTTTCTGAAAGGAAGATTAATTAAAAGTTGATAGTCTTTGCTTTCGCTATTGTCAAGTTGTGTGTATATGTGTAGAATTTGTTTTTGTGTCTCCATTTAATAATTAATTAAATTTTTTAATTTATCTTATATTATGTTAGAAAGTTTAATGAGTTATTTGTTATTTAGGCAAAATTGTATAAACTTTGCTTGGCATGAATTATACATAACAAAAGTAACAACAACAACAACGGATTTAATTTTTTTTGTTTAAACAGATTAATTATAAAAGTAGTCCTAAATCACATGGATGGAACTCTTTCTTAGTTTTTTTTTACTGTGAGTGTATGCTTTGTACGAGTATGTGTATAGTATTCAAAGAAATGAATATGGGACGTCTTACAATCATTAATCAGACTCAAATACATAAAATGGGAAATCAGAAAATTAATTTTAGCATATGTAATGAATGTTTATTGTCATAATGGCTGGTTTGAAATGGCCAAAAAACATTTTTAGCTGTAACCTTTTTTAACAATTAACATATAAACATTTGAATATATTACATAAAGTTTTTACTAATAAACAATTTACAGTGCAATATTTTTACAGAGAACCAAGAGATATGAGGGTCGATCAATAAATGCCAGTGTTTCGAAACAGGTGGCGTTGCTGAGGAAAGTTGACTTAACTGTCGTGTACTGCCATCTGTTAAACGACACCATACTAAATTTCAGTCTAGTTCACAGATTAGTTTTTATTTGGCAGACAATCGTTGAAAAGGTCCGTCATGATTCTCGCTGATCGCCCAACTAAAGTGCGCGAGGTAGTAGAGGCCGTAGGTGTGTCATACGGAACGATTGCTCACAGTGGATACTAAGCGAATAAAAACTGTCACAGCCAAATGAACTGCGCTAGGATTTACTGGCGCAACCACCGTGAAAACATGGCATGAAGGGAAAAACTCAGCTCAAATGTGGAGGTTATCGCCGATATAGAAGCGTATTTTGAAGGGTTTGAGAAATCGTATTTTTTAGTTAAAGAAATTCCAGAAAAGTGGGAAAAGTGTTGGGAAAAGTGTATCGACCTAAAAGGAGATTTCGTTGTAAAATAAAAAAATAAAAATCTGGCGTTTCATTCCTTACACAATACAAAGTACTGCTGTAAAATAGGATAGTTGCTAAATTGTATTCCTCAAGCCGAATTTATTTGATTTTGTAGCAAAATTTTCTGCAGGAAACTTTGCTGCAGTTTGAAGTAAAGTAAGGAACTTATTTTTGTTAAAGTGCTTGCCTTCAGCAAATTTAACTACAAAATAAATAATTTTTATTCTTAATGGGCAATAAGATTTACAAACTGAAATGTTGGAGAAATTTGTTTACAAAAATATAACCAATTTAGCTATTTTGATTGGTTGTTTTGCTCTCTCTCTCTCTCTCTCTCTCTCTCTCTCTCTCTCTCTCTCTCTCTCTTCGACTTTTAATCTTCAGCAAATTTTTCTACAGAAAATTTTGCTACAGAGTCAAATAAATTCGGCTTCAAGGATGTGAATTTATTCAGACCGATTTACATACTGTTCTGCTTTTCTTTGGGAAAGGAAACATATGCTGTGTTTTTTTATTAGCGCCCGCTAGCTGTATCCGGAGCAGCAAATTTTCTATGTCAAAACTTATATTTAGCGCGCTATTATTGCATATAATTAATTTATTTAACTCTAAACTAAGATTTTTCATTCAACTTTTTAGTTAAAAATCGATAGACAAATAGTTTGCTCTACCTATTTATCGGGAGCCGCTATCGGGAGCGCTATCCATTTCAATGGGAAATTTGAAAAGGCTTTTATTTTGTAAACCCCTGAAACCATTAGAAACTAAATTTTACAATAAAAATTTAAAACGCAGCAAAATGAATTCTTGTTTATAACGTCATGTCAAAATAAATGTCAATTAATATATTTCAGGTGATAAATGTTTGTTTTATTGATGAATTTAGTTTTAATTTTTATAGTGCAGCGACACCAGTGAATAATAGCTGCAGTTTCAATAGAAAACTGCCATTTGGCTCCGGATAGTGCTCCAATATTAAAACACAGCAATAATCACCTCTAATGAACCCACGATACAATCATTTCCGGGATGCACTTCTATAACACGATCGATTGTCAATTGCATACGAGGGAGGTTTTTATCCTTTATTATAACAATGTCCATTTATTCCTTCTTTATATATAGGCTGGTTAGATAATCACGATGCCAACGCACCCAAGTATGTCGTTCTAGTTATTTAATTTGCTCTCATCTGCCATTAAACTGATAATGGTTTTTCGAATAGATCATCATCGGGTAACGTATGCAGTTGTCGCCCAATAGTAAAGTATGCTGGTGTAAATGTCTTCTCGTTAATTACATCGAACGCTGAATCTCTCCACAGAAAGGACGTGAATTTAAAATACTTTTTATGCTTGTCATCGCAGAGTGTTAAATCCTTCGAGTGACCTATGACCCGTTTAAAATGAATCTTGGTTAATGTAACAGCTGTTTCCCAAGGCCCATTCTTGTGAGGAGCACATACAAGATAAGAACTGATATTATATTGGTTTATTTTTAAAAATCGACACAATTCTCTCAATAGCTTGCTATAGCACCTATAAAATTTGAGCCATTATCATTAAACAGCGCTCTACAAAGGCCCCGCCTTTTATTGATAGTTCAGTAACAGTAAATACTTACTATATACACGACTAAAAAATGTACATGTATGCTTTGACTGACTGCGGTCCTCTTCGTCTAATGAGATTAAATCCAAATGACCCAGAGACTCTAAATTTGGATTTTATTTTATGCATTGCAAGCATTTGTGGACAATTTCCTGTACGACATCTTTGCCAATTAAAATACAATATTTATCACGTAAGAGGTTGTTAGTTAAGATGATATCGGCATTATAATATTTGATGTTGTAATGATTTTAATTTGCTTGCCTAGTAGATTGGCAAGCTTCTCTCCAAATTTCTAATGTCTTCTTCAAATATTATTGATTGCTGAAAATGAACTATGATACCGGTTGCCTCTTCGATGTTCATTAGTAATAATATTTTGATCTGTGCCTTTGGAACCTGACAATTTTGCGAAGACCATAACATTCTATTTTGCACGTTTTATAGAAGCTGGAGTATTTCTCAATGACGTGTTGAACGACGGCCATACCTTAAATGTGAATGTCTCACAAATTTTTACCTTTTCATTTGCTCCATATGCCGCATGTTGAGGTGGCCAAAATTCACTCTGTCTCTGTGGAACACATTCTGCGAGAGACGCAAAATCGGCAGGGTTCCCAGCTGGGCTTATATGTCTCCACTGTTGTCTCTTAAATGTTGTTAACATTTCGGGAGTCAAATTGGCGAGTGTTATATATTTATAGAGTAGAATTTGTAACCCACCCCCATCTTAATTCTGGTCATCCAGAACCTCACGTTGTAACGCCGAAATTTATCAATGTGCACCACTTTCATCTTATTTCTGGGGCATTCTGGAGTTTCTGGAATCCAATACACATGAATAAAACAATGTATTTAATGCTCTTTCAAATACGTTGTACCAAATTACATTGTTGAAAGTTGTTAGATTTATAACGCTGGTTTTGTTGCATCTTCCATTTATTCTTGGATCGATTGTTATTCTTTCTTCGTGATGGTTCTTCTACCTTGCATTACAGCCTATTTCTTACGGACTGAAGTACTCTATCTCCAGCGATCTTCTTTACTGACGGACTCAGCCTTATCAATCGTATTGGAATCCTTTACTGGGATACCCCAAGGATGTTTCCCATTCATATTAAACCAATTTGTTTCTCGTTTTCACTGGCCGTAAACTCCCTTCACGCAATCTTGCACTATCCGATATTTAACTAGGTGTTTATCTTTGGTATTAGTTGTTGCTTGAACTCTGTGGGGTTTTCTTTATTCTCGTTCACCTGTTCCTCCTGCTAGCTTTTATGTGGCATTCCTTAGTAGCCAGTGGCCAGTGGCTAAATTTGAGCTGTCAAATATTTGAACACCAAGCTATGCCAACACTATCCCAATCAATAAAGGTTTAACCTCTGGTATTGGTTCTCAAATAAATTTTTAGATGGTCATCCTTATTTTAACTCATCTAGTATAGTCATCTACTTCAACTCCGCTGGCAAGCCTCCGCTTACCAAATATTATTTTCAAGCTCCATAATATTAATCGATTAACGAATGACACATAACATTATTTATTTTGGTAATCATAACAGGCAACATTTTACAAAATGCCGTACCACATGTCAAAGTACTGCTACAATAATGCAGCAAAGTTAATTCGGGACAATATGACACAACAAACATGTCACAACAAAACGTAAACTTATGAAACATCACCATACAGAGTGTAAAAAGGTCTCCATAAGAATTCTTTAACAAATTTTTCCAAATTATTGGCTTACACAATCACATCTTTGTTCTCGAAATCCTCTAACAAAAACAAGCCGAGGCTTCAACAACTAAATAACTTTCTGTAAAATCTAGGTCACAGCAATTGCTTCCAAGCACATTACTCTCTTTTGTTATAAAAACCTCAAAACAAATTCTAGCCTATGAGCTAGAAGAGAAATCCCAGAAATCTCAGCTCCCCAAAGAAACCAACGTTTATGTAATGTTATGTCACCATTCGCCGCATAGTCAACAAAATCCATTATATATTTATATTCTCTGTTAATTACCTGTCAATGTTAGGATATGGGAAAGGGATTGCCGGCCGGGCGGGAAAATGTCTTTGAAAATTTCAAAATCGATTAAGTCGAGAGCCCAACAAAAGACAGAAAAAGGAGCCGAACTGTATAAGAATTGTTGTTGCCTATAAAGAACTAAATGGATATAATATTAAGAGAAATAAAATTATCTTGATTCCAGTTAAAAGTATTTAATTTGTTTTGTATATTTGATTTAAGAAAAGAAGGTGATTTGCGTATTTCAAATATCACACCCACACACATCAACCCACATCCGCACCCACCTAACCCCCTACACCCAGCCCAAACAACCCCAATCCACCGTAACTCATCCGACCCCAATCAAACCACCACATCTAAACATTATTACCACCCCCACCCACTATCCAATTAAAACCCCCAAAATCTATCTCACCCGCACTACTCTATACCGCAACATCCATATCATCACTCTTTAACACCTCCATACTCACTTCCATACACGCCACCCACACAAACCCTCATCCACCAAATCCCAAATTCCCCTACCAAACTCAAAACACCCCATCCCATCCCTCCACCTCCACCTCCCATACCATCACTCCTACAACCCCCATTCACATGCTCTGTTGAAACACGCTTTCTGTAAGTCCGGCAATATCACGATAATGGAATGTTTTTGTTTACACTACACGTGTTATTTCCAATATTTCAACAACAAGAGCGAGGGATTTGAGTTATAGGATAAGTGGTAATAACAAATACGAACAATTAGAATCAGCTCTCGTCAAAGAGGAACTACACTATCACAGACTAAAAATAAATTGTCCAAAGTAGTTTTAAACAAAAGCTTTTATTTAATTTGTTTTTTCCATTCAGCATAAAGGCATCCGTCTTTTTCAAATCATCAGGTGTTGCTTTACTTATTTGTAGGTCAGTTCAGCCGAATTTAATAGTATTTGCATGAACACTACAAGTCAAAAATTATTTTCTTCTACTATTCTCTGCCGATCGTAGTACACAGCCATAAACAAAAGTTTTCTTGTAAATCTTATAATTTATGTCTGACAATCGAAACACACAAATGTACCGTAAACAAGTTGTAGATGTATAGGATTAGCGCGAACCATTTTCCCCAAAATAAAAACCAGGGAGCCTATTATGAAATTTTTCCGACGTCGTAAAATCCGCCTTGCGTCGGATATTCGTATTATGAAACTAAAAAAATACAATCCGCCGCGGAAATTGCTATTATGAAATAAAAGTCCGAGTAACGTGGATTTTACGACAAAAATCAAATGTCAAATCCGACTGCTAGTTAGGTGACAAATATTATATTATACGCACGCGCGGAAAATAGTTCGTTTATAATTTTTATTTTTCTTAATTATTAAAAATAATTAATTTAAAAAAATAAAAATTAATTTAATTTTTAAAATGTAAGTACATATCTCTATTAAATTATTTTAATCAAATTTAAATAAAGTGACAAACAATTATATACTCAAAATTTCGTTGTTATACATAGGTGTTCAACAAATGGACGACAGTTCGAAATACTTATTTCATTTATGGAGAAGAATGAAGGCTAAGCAACCAGCCGGCTAAACACCCCACAGTATAAACAGACAATTATTGATTTATGGAAAGAATTGACGATTAAATTGAACGAAGCGGGTCCTCCAGAAAAAACACCAAATGGCTGGCAAAAAGTGAGGTTAAGTTTATGTTTATTTTATGTATGATAAATGAATTTTAAAATATATTACTAGGTTTGGAGAGACTATAAATATAACATAAAGAGCAAATTACGGCCAAACAAAACATCTTTATCGGGTACAGGAGGAGGGCCATTTAAAATTAAAAAGTTGAGTCCCTTTGAAGAACGCATCGTTAAATTATTACAGTTATCGAAAGAGGTTGAAGGGAACGACATTCCATATTACGGATTTAACGACGAACCAATAGAAAAGGAAGTTGAAACATTGATAGAAGGCGGTACTGAATCTATAATTAATATAGAAGATCAAGACATACCATTTAGTTCCACCATCCAATTGTTACCTACATCTACAAACAATAGTCCAGAAATAGTACCTTCAATTAGGCCACCTGTAAATAGTCATACCAAATCACAACCTCCAACCTCAAAAAGAGAGAGACTGCCAAAATGCTTCTTAAAAAGCAAGTAGCTACAAGAAGCATATCACAAGCGCTTCAAAAAATTTGTTGAAAATACAGAAAAACACCAACATGAAAAAAACATAATATCACGGGACATAAAGGTAAACAAAGAAAAATTAATATTTGAGAAAGAAAAGTGGGCCGCTAAACAAATAATTTTACTTGAAAGCAATAAATTAAAGGCTGAGGAATTGGAATTAAAAAATGGAATTACATACTAGAGAAGAAGAATTAAATAGAATAAGTTAGATTAGTTTTAAATACAATTTATTTTTTAATTAAACAAATGTTATGAATTAAACACAATGAACTGAATATAAATATCAAAAAATAAAAACCAATGTTATTTGAAGTTTATAAATTATTTTTTATTATATTTCGAAGTCCTTTAGCTTCTTCAGCAAAATTTTCAGTTGTCACTTCTTCGTTTGTACTTGGATTAATATTTTCCTCAGTTTCTATTAATGTTTCGTCTATTGGCACATTATACATCATACATAAGTTATGAAGCATACAGCACACATTAACTATTCGTCCGGCCTTTTCAGGTGTATAATGTAATTCACGAGTGTGCAGTATACATCTCCACCTCCCTTTTAGGATACCAAATACCCGTTCGATGATTGAACGAGCTTTTGAATGAACAGTGTTGTAAAGAGCTTCACTTGAACCTTCAGTGGTGAGCCGAAATAGAGTCATCATCCATGGTTCCAGTGTATAACCGGCGTCGCACTATATATTACCTAGTATCCAAGAAGATTTATCTCTGCTCTCCAATTTTGTTCCATTGCAATTCGATTTTTGCTAGTTTTCCAAATAACAGAATCGTGAGAGCAGCCTCCGAAACGTGCATCAACGGAATTGATGTGCATTCTATAATCACATGTCTGTAAATAACACTGTATTAAGTTTCATTTAAATCTAATAACTCATATATAATTACCATCATCACGTTTAGACTATGAGTACCCTTCCTATTAAAATAGTGATGCTCATTTACAATTGGCTTTATTATATTTATGTGGGTTCCGTCGATACATCCAATAACTCCGGGGAAGCCAGTTTTCTTCAAGAAATATTCCTTTGATTTTGATTTTCCTTCGTGTGTTAAATCAAAGTTAATATATCTGGCACATAATACTGACTCCAAAATGCTTAGCGTTTCATTTAATACAATGGATACTGTGGGCTGAGCCATTCCAATAAAGAAATCCTGTCCCATTGACTGTTGATATGATCCCTCTGCTAAAAATCGGAGAGTGGCTGCAAGTTTAAGGGTAGGTGAAATCGCATCTTTATTTTTGTTAAATTTAAAGTGTGATTCTATTTCACACAAAATAAAATTAAAGAGTCTCTTTCGACACTAAAAATAATTTTATAAATCTGAAAGAGAATGTCAATATTATTAAGGCAAAATTATATACATTTAATCATAATTACTACCTTTTGTTAGACTTAAAGTGGATTCGAAACAGTACGTATTCGTTTCCTTTGAATATATGCAGGTATTATTTCATCATCATCCGAATCATCGTCACTTGAATTAACGCGATCGTATCCATTTTAAATTTATTATATTATATTTTTATTAATAATAAAAAAGCACAAAATTTGAAAACGCAACTTTGACAGTAATGACAGCATTTATAAAAGCTATACGAACGTCACTCAATAAAATTTTGGAATTAGAACTAACTTCATTCATTCAAGTTTGACAGTAAAAATACATTTTTCATAATACGAATATCCGCCGCGGATCGGATATTACGACAACGGATTTTCCGACGGTGTCGTATTTTCCAACCAATTTCATAATAGGCCCCCTGGCTACCAATTTTAGAGGTTTTTAATTCACGTACTCGATGTCTGTTGCTACCTCTATGATTGAGATGCAATTTTTTTGGTTATTCTTTAATTCCGAACGACCCCTTTATCGCGAGATTCGGCCGGTCAGGATTAATTAAATCTTCAATTTGTTACTTTAAGTATTTTACTTCACCGTCTTCTTTAATTGAATAATTAAAGCGGCGACATAAATCTCTGCGGATGTTATTTGAATTCTGATCATCATTAAGACAGTTCACAAACAACATTTTTGAAATAAATTTCTTGTATTGCAGAATAAAAAATATCGTGTATTTATTGTAACTGGAGGCCGCGGTACCACCTCCGAAACTTATTATCGAGACCAATCGAGGCAAATATATATTTTAATCTTGTTTTTACTGTTTGGTTTCGTTTAATTGCTGCCAATCGTGCAGTTTTAAACTGATCGTACAGTTTTAAAATACATGTTTGGTGTATATTGGATATACCAGTTTTACCGTGCCTATGACGTAGCTATATTATACAGGTTAGATCGATGACAATTTAAGGTTGCCTGTGACATTTACTTTAACTTTATTTTTTTATAATTCAAGGTTAATTTTCTCTGTGCGGACCTACACATCTATTTAGATAACACGAAAGCTGAATTTTACCAATGCGTTTCAAAGACGAATCTTTTGAAACTTGGTAAAAAAAAATTCAACCAAAACAATTTTCTCTCTAGCTTTACATATATAATTTAATTACACTGTGCTAGTTGAAAAAGTGACAAGCTGGGCACCCAGGGGGTAAACCTATTTTGAGAACGCTGAATTCAATGGCACTAGTCCCATTTCAAATTAGTCCCCATTTTTGAGATATCGCTTTTGAAATGTTTTGGGTCTGAGTCAAAAATTTGTCAAATATACTCATTTTTACGTTGATAGCTTTTGAACCATTAAGGATTTCGTTTTGCTTTTGTTAGCAAAGTTGTTGCGCAAGTCAAGACAAACAACTTTGCTAACCATATAGAGACCGAAAAACCACATCCACCATATATAGTATGTCAGTTTTACTTAGGCCAATGTTAAGTGAGATTAGGTTTAAGTGGCTATACTTGTGCAAACTTAGACCAGTAGTGACCCGTTGTAATCTGATCAGGATCCTATTTCACTTTACCCCTGCCTTTACCCCCTTATGAAATTGGTCGGAAAAGACGGCAGCGTCGGAAAATACGTTTTCGTAAAATCCGATCCGCGGCGGATATTCGTATTATGAAATATGTATTTTTACTGTCAAAATTGAATGAATTAAATTAGTTTTAATTCCAAAATTTAGCCGGTTGGTTGCTTAACCTTCAATCCTTTCAATAAACGTGATAAGAATTTCGAACTGTTGTCCATTTGTTGAAGACCTATAAAATTGAGATTTTCAATATATATAGTACTTGTCACGTTATTTAAATTTGATTAAAATAATTTAATAGAAATATGAATTTACATTTTAAAATTTATTAAATTTTTAAATAATTAACTAACATATAAAAAGTATGAACTACGATCTACTATATTTTCCGTGCGAATACTACAATATAATAATATCCGTCACCTTACTAGCAGTCCGATTTGACATTTGATTTTTGTCGTAAAATCTGCATTACTCGCGATTTTTAATTCATAATAGCAGTTTCCGCAATATTTTAGTTTCATAATATGAATATCCAACGCGGGACGGATTTTTGGACGTTGAAAAAGTATAATATTAGGTGTCCTGTTCAAAACCACAACTCGCAGTCTACAGTCCGCAAGATCTGAAAGGCTGGTCATACTGTACACGCCCAAATACCTATGCCTGCTGTATGATAGTATCGAACACGAGTATAGGAAGTTTTTAAAGTCTCTTCCTCCTCGTCCATGCAACTTCCACAAAGTCATTTGTCTGCAAGTCCAGCCTTCTCACATCTACCGCTTTTCATAATATAGTATAAACGGTCGAATGTCATTGAAAATACATTTTTCGCATTGTCATGTGGAAAAATTCTCCGAACAATCTCCAGCTGAATCTGATCTCCAGCTGAAAGTGACGGAAACGCTCGGACATTGGTACAGCGGTAAAAAACTACATGTACTCTTGGATGACATTTGTTAGAATTTTCCAGAGGAAACTGATTTCGCAGATGACACAAACGAATCAGAAAATTATTATTAAAAAAAAATTAAGAAAAATCACCATAAATCAACTGAATCGATTTAATTTTCTGACAAAAAATGATACAAAAAGTGTTTTTCGTCGAAATAAAAAAAATAATAATAATAACACAAAAATGCGAATGTCGATGTGGTTTTTCGGTTTTGATATGTTTGGTTAAGTTGTTTGTCTTGGCTTGCGCAACAATCTCGCTGACAACAGCAAAACGAAAATCTTAATGGTTCAAGATCTATCAACGTAAAAATGAGTATATTTGGACCAATTTTTGACTCAGAGCCAAAACATTTTGAAAGCGATATCCCAAAAATGGAGGCTAACTTTGAAATGGAACTCGCACCATTGAATCCAGCATACTTGAATTACGTTTACTCCGTGGGTGCCCAGCTTGTCACAAAAAAAAGTTTATGATTCAAGGACAGTGTTATCTTTCGTTGGAATGCCTGAAAATTGTTTCCTTAGTCTCATAGTTTCTACCTGTATAGTTTTTGATGGCAATGGCAATGATAACAATGAAATTTATCAAATTTAAAATATAGGTTTGGGTTTTATCAAAACGAGTCACTTTTATTATTAATAATCAGATTATGTAAGATATAATGCGATTGATTGATTGATTGATTAGAATGTACGGCCAAGACTAAGCAAGGATTCCGGATACGCCGGGCCAACCGTACACCCCTTTTACATATAACAAGATGGAGGGATAGGTAAGGTTGTTAGGTATGATAGACTTGACCCGGTTACATACACCTAAGTAGTCAATAGTTAGTAAAGCACAAGACACCACAATTATTTTTGTTTTCCGGGATATAAATAATCAGCAATCAACATCCTACAAAGTAATTGATTAATTAGTAAATGTCCTGAAATAAAATTTCATTATTATGAGTGATTAAATTTTATTTAGCTACTGTTTATTGTTTCTATTATTATTGTTATTATTATTTTAATTGATAATATTTTGCGGTTTTACTCAAAAAAAAGAACTTGAGATTTCAGAGCAAATGGTCACGGCTTTGGGTAATTTATTAAGCATTAAGGGTGTTTTCTAAACACCGAATTATTACAGACTTATTGACTTATTTGACTCCTTCTTGAATAAGTTGGTCAGGCTGTTCTGATTGCTTTTACCGACTTGTTTTGACAACCACAAAACGAACCAAGTTTAAAAGTTTTTTTTTTAAAACGAAATAAATTTAGTCCTGTATTCATTTAGTGTGACAGAACTCATTTTAAAATGTTTATATGACCAAATAAGTATTTTGCTTCGAAGAACGAGATAGAAAATAAGTCATCTCGATAACGGACTTATTTGAAAAAGGCGGTATGAGCGGATGGGTCGGTGTTTGGAAAGGAACCTAAGACATAACTTTAGTATTGTATTTATAAGCTTGTTTACTAACTCTACTTTAATTATTTAACTTTACCAATTTATTTTCTGGTTCAGGTTAAATTTCATATCATGTCTACTTTAACATTATTCAACCCTTTCGCGGACACATTGGCATATACGAGTACCAACGTTTCAATTGACCTACCGTAGGACACGTAGGAAACGCGGCGGTAATAACAGACGTTGTTTTCATATGATTAATATTGAATGTGGTTTTCTGTGTCCCAGAGGAAGCGTTACTATTTTCATTGTACCCTGTAACAAACATTTTAAATAATTGTGCGTCCGCAAAAGGGTTAAATTAACTAACCAAGATTTTGGGTGGAGGCCTTCATAGTATTTTGCAAGTGGTTTTGATTATGGTTCGAATCAAAAATTTGATTTGCTGGGGAAGATAATTATGGTTTAAGTCTTAATTACGCCGAGATCTAAGTGTTTACTTATATCTAACACAATTTATTTAAAATTTGTATTAATTATTACTGAATTATATTATATTTTAACAGGTTTTATTCGGTAAAAGTGAAATTTATTTGCTACTTATTAATAATTCTAAATATATGCTTTAATGTTTTACTTTGTTTCGTATTTAGAAGAGTTGAAGTTCCTGAAATTATAATTTTGATTCTATTTAATCTTTATATTTAGATTTTAGCTGGATTTTCAGATGAGGGCAGTAACGAGTATTATTATATTGTACTACTTGTTTGGTGGTTTGAATTCAATTAATTTTATTTCATATTTGTCAGGAGAATTGAGTTGGATTAATACTAATTACATTTAACTGCTTAAATTTTATTATTTAATACTTAAATATTTACCATTTTTTATTAGTACTCCTAATAGTAAAAACGACCACTGGAAATAGTATTTTTTTTTCTTATTGCAGATAATTTAATATATTTTTAGGATTCTGACTGCTGGGTATTATACCATAATATATTAAATAATTATGTTGTCTTGTGCTAACCGTGTTACATTACAGTTCAACTAACAATTAACTAAGTATTGACTACTAAAGGTATCTGAAACCAGGTCAATTTCCATAATAATTAATTCGCTTTCCTGTCCCTCCATCTTGTTATATGTATTAGTCAAAATAACATGATCTCCAACTAACACTCCATATACCTGAGGTTGTATATGGATTTCTAGGGATATCATAATTGGCCAAGAAGAATTCTATTAATCTATTTGGTCAGAATACAAAATCCTATAAATTGTCCCCACCCCTCGATGGGAAGCCCTGATTAGTTTTTCTAACTGACATGGTCCTCAACAAATACACCAAAATTTCTTTAAACCGCCCATTTTTGTCAGGTAGAATTTTAAACACTGCGGTTATCTCATTTAATTTTTATAATTCATCCTTAGGTATTTTACCTTTTCAAAATTTATAAACCGGCACCGCGGTAGAAATGAAGTAATAAACGCGTCGTTTCCCTTAAATATTATTATTATTTATTTTATAATTCTATTTTTTTGTGTTTTTTTTTTATTAATAAATGTTCATATTATTTAGGTAAGAAGCAATATATTAATTTAGTATTAATTTTCAGGAATTATACATATTGTTTGTAAAAAATATTTCCTTATAACATTAGTTGCTGATTGTGTAGTTTAGAGTTGTATTGTCTTTGTGTTACTAACTATATCGTCTTTACCTAGGTGTATGTAATCGGGCCGATTCAATCCATCAGTTTTGTTTAGGAAATCGAAAAGTATTAATATAATATTCATTTTCAGGTAATTTCCAGATACATGTGGTGATTTCCAGATACATGTGAAATAATAACATTTTTTCTTAGGTTGCTGATTTAAAGAAGCAATTGTTGATGACCAATACCATCATTATCCATTTAACCTATTAAACTTTTATCCTTCCCCAAGTAGATTAGTTTTGTGCTGTCTTTGTGTTACTAACTATCGGCTATACCTAGGTGTCTGTTACCGGGCCGATTCTGTCCCACTTAACATACCTATCCAATCCTTCGGTTTTGTTATATGTAAAAAAGAGTATACGGTGGGCCCGGCGTCACCCGGGAGCTCCTGTGAAGACCTTGGTCGTACATTCAGAATCAATCAATCAATCAATCAATTATTATGAGTGATTAAATTTTATTTAATACCATTTCCTCCGCCATCCCCTCCCAAAAAAAAAAAAATTAAGCAATCAATGTTAATCTATGAGAGTCAATTAACATACATATCAATTTAGAATAACGCGACGCCAGGCCCTCCATACACCTTTATTATAGCATCTTAAAACAATTGATAATCAATAATGTTGGCAATTTAATGGTAAATTTCCTGAAATAAAATGTCATTATTATGCGTTAGAGAATCATTATTTTGTACGATATAATTAAATTATTCTTGAATAGAATAAATGTAATGTAATGATTATTATAACTAAATTAATTATAATTTGATTGTCGTAAAACAAATAAAATAAAATAAATCGAATCCAAATATTGTAGTATCAAACGGATGGATCTCCTCTCCTGGAATCTTATTCACTTTTAACCTTTACAAATAAGCTTTTGTTAACTACTTAAGTGATGGCTTTTTTCGAGAAGTGTGTCCATAAATTGTCAGGTTTATTTTTTACATTTCTTTAGAAAATAATTACCAAGTAATATGAATTCAATGTTTTTTTGTCCAATTTTTTTCAGGTCACAAAACAAGCTTTGCCCGAGCATCACTCAAAAAAACAAACGAACTACGCCCCGAGTCACGCTCGGGCAAATCAACCAAGTGGTTAAATTGTATAGTATTATGGTTCAATCCCGCAACAAAGTACAGCATTAAGCCATATTATCACTTCCTAAAATTCAAAAACTATACTCACCATTTTTAACCAATATCGTTAAAGTGGAAAAATAATTGTATAAAATGCCAAGAACTACTGAGGACCTTATCCAAATAATTTTTCCGAAAATAGAACACAGCTCTCAAGTTTTTAGCAAAAAATGACTGGACTCAGCCTCAACTATAAACGAGTTTTTTTTCGAAATCCGGACTCTCTCCTCTTCTGAATTCTTATCTCTTCGTTTAACAAAAATGTTTTTTAAAAGGTGACTAGTACTTCATAGTTTTTTTTTATTAGGCTTGACTTCGTAAAAAAGAGGCACGTTGTCAAAAATCATAACTACAAAATTTTAATATTTTAACTAACAAAACTTGGTAGTCCTACAAACATTTGTCATCTATTACTTATTTTATTATTAATTAATTATTCCACTTATCCTAATAAATTTAATATTTCTTTGTAAGCTAAACCTTCCTCATTCATTAGTTCTCTTATGTTTCTTGCATTCCAAAGGATGTGGAACTTGGATCTGCATTGGTTGTCAAGCCAGTAACAGATGTTAAACATCCTCCACACTTCCAAACAACTCACAATTTTTGACCTCACTCAATTGACGTTCCACACTTTCAGAAATTTCTATCAGAATCGATTAAAATGGCACGAGTCGTCGCGTAAATCGATTTTTTTTTTAAATCGGAAGCATCAATTTACTCGTAAACTCTTTTCCAGTCGTATTAATAATAACGTTTAAATAGATAGACGAGAATAATATTATAAAAATATCCCGCTATTACATTAAACTCGAAAATGCGGCAACTCGTTGATTGAAAACCCATTTTTCAATTTAGAATTACCATATTTTACTGAGCAAAGTGTTTTCCAACAAATTTTTTAAATGTGTCGATTTTAACGAAAGGGCATTTCCTTAGAATATTTTCTTTCGTGTACTAGTTTGTATCAAAATTCAACCAAATTTGAAATAGTTTTGGTTTCAATCTCATTGTGTATCATGAAATATAAAATTAAAACTGGTTGACTATCCTGATTACGAATAACAATTTTTAACAATATCACAAATTTTCCAAGTCCATTTTGCTCGAGTTGCAAATAATTTTTTTATAAATTCTGGTCCAAGAATAAAAAGTTACATTTTCCGAGTTACATACTCGTATTTTATATAATTTTTACTATCACGAGAGTATGATTTTTGCCCATTCGTCTATGTCAATACTATCGATACAATTACGTCGTAATCATTAAAAAATCAGTACGAACGCGACTTAAAAATCAAAACAATATTTCCGGTTTTACGCATACTAAAGCGATTTAATATTTTACTACGCAATTGACGAGATTACGAGAAAATTTATATTCAGTTGTGTATTTGAATTTGAATGTGTCGGGTCGGTGTATTTGTAAAACGCTACGGCAAATTAAATTTTCCGTGTTCAATTTAATTGTTTAATTTTATTAGTAAATCGGGGTGGTGAATGTGCCGTTTAGTGTTAAATTTAAATTTTTTCTTGTGAATAGTGTTTGTCTAGTTTCTTGTCGTACGCGTTATAAAACTTTTTCGTTTTTCTTGTGTAGTGCTTTTCCAATGCAAAATGGCAGGTGACGCCGTATATGAAAATGAACGGTAAGTGCTTTAATAATTTATTATAGAAACAGTTTTGCGGCGTTTTATTATATTGCTTTTAATAGAAAGCTCGTACCTTAATCGAATTGATAATTTATGCAAAATTTATATTTGTGCACATATTGCAATATTTCTAGTTTACACTACTAAATTCTTGAATGGTTACGTACACTACTAAACATTTTACGAAAGGTACTAATAACGGAAATTTTTTTGTTTTTTTTTTGTTTATGGCTATTAATTTATTTATGTGTTAACGGTATTTTAAAATTACGCTTTCGATTGCATTTTCTATTTATGTATTTCTTCATTTAGATTTTCTAACGTTATAGGCATTAAATAAATATTTAACCCTTGTAATATTGTCAAATTATAATTTTTTGATGAATAATAATTTAAGTACCCAGTTCTCTGTCGTAAGTTTGAACTGTTTTAAAAATTTGGTTTTCTCCCGAACCCTCGTAACTCAATCAGGCGCGCTGAGGTGTTATAGCAAAAATGTTTATACAGGGGTTTCGTGCGGTCAAATTGCTCGATTTCGTGCGGTCAAATTGCTCCAGCTAAAGCTTTTTTTTTTATTTTTATTTTTTTTTATTTTTATGTTTTAATCTATGCAATCTGTTCTGGGGCCGAAGCACTCCGAAATTTACGCATTGCTTGCCAAATCGAGGACGTACGGCTATAGGTCCGATTTACATAGAACCATATGCACATTGCGTTGCTCCATGCCAGCCTATGGTACTGACATGGAAGATGGGTCGGCCCATGAGTTGTGCACTCCGACAGGGGTCATAGTTGTGTTCATTTCCATCATCGATCGTAATCAAATGATGAAAAATCCCTTTTGCATCCTGCCCCTATCGGGATTCGAACCCGGTACCTCCCGATCCAAACGCCAACGCTTTAACCACTGTGCCATTTGGTCAGCTAAACCTTCTTGGGGTGGGGTTTTCAGAATTTGTATAGACATATCAAGTATGTTGCGCGGTTGTCAAATGTTGATTGATGAAAACCATACATTTATGATGTTGGTATGCAAAATAATAACGACACTTACATTAGTTTTTACTTATTCAACTATATTTATTTAATTATTATTTATTTATGCATTTCAATTTTAAAATTGATTTTTACGATTATTATTATTTATTGCTAGTTATGAATTTCACTGTAAACTTTTATCACATTTTATTGAATTTTATCAATTTAAACAGTTCCAGTTTTAACATACAGTACAGATCCGCAATTTTTTCAGTTTTATCACGAGTCCTTCCATTTTATGCACTATTCAATATATTTTGCTAATTATTATTTTTGGTCATTTAGGGTTAATTATTAATTATGTAGTTGCATACACTTATTAGTTTTAGATTAAAATCAAATTTCATTTTTATTACGCGATACTCGAAATATCTACTAAACTACTAGCTCGTATAAGAAAAAATCAGGTTATCTTGCAACATCGTTAACTGATCCACTTCTCTTATTAATTTATTAAGATTCCTAATACGGTTTTAATTTTCCGCCTATCATGTGTATTTTAGTTTTATTTTATTTCTCGACTATTCACTAACAGAAATTAATTTTTTTCTTTTTTAACTTTGATCACGATTATCGTATTTTTTATTTGACCAATACGCTTTAAAGTTAATTCCAGACTGACATTTTTAGAAAAACCCTCAAATTATAATTTTGATTCTCTTGTATCAAAACAAGTTGTAAAACCGGCATTATCATCATTTAAACAAAGAAGTAAAACGAGTACGAAGCATTGCGTTTAACTATATGATGATGGTGAATAAAAAAAAACAGAATGCCAACTGTCAATTTGAATGTTTTACTTGTGCCCACATACCCAGAAGAAAAGTTTTAAAGGCTGGGCATAGTCTAAGCTTACACAATTCACTGGGTTATTTCCATTTAGTTTGAAATAAAATTCTATCTAAACCAAACTAGTTACGGTTTTAAAAATTTATTTGGCTCAAGTAGGCCTCATATTACTTGCAAAGAGAACAAACCATATCTTTTATGAGGTATGGTCTAAAACTTTCCGTCTTGATCTACTAGTTTATCTAGTGTATCTGAAATTTTAGCATAAATTTAATAGACAACTTTTGAACAGAACTTTGACAAAAATTCCTAACGGATACCTGCTGACCAGCATAAAAATTTTGGTTTCGAGATGGTTATATTATGCAGAATATTGCCCTTATAAATTGAAGAATATGTTGTCAAAAGCTTACAAAGATTAATTATTGATTTTTTACTTTCAATCAGTACATTATAACAATGAAACAAATAATTTTTAATTATTTTGAAATTAAAAAAATACTAATTTTCCAATGTTATTAATAAGGTAAAATACAAGCATTTTGTGTCGCTTATTTGTGACGTGGTTTATCCTTAAACTTAAAAACCTTAGAAATAAATTGAATACCATAATCATTTAGTATATTATATGTGCTCTGGAACAGGGTATACATTTAATACACGATTTTCTAAGAGTTTTACATCCTTATGGCAGTTAGCATCCGATGAGGGATTAAGAATGAAGAAACGACTGACGTGATCCAAAACTACCAAAGGTTCGTTAAAATCAATACATACTAGTTAAAAATATCTCGAAATTTTAGTGTTTTACCCATTGAGAGTCCAGGAGTACTATTTGTGGCTTTATTGGATTAACATACCTCACAATTCACCAAATTGATGTACATCAATTGCAATTATTGACCAATAGTAATGTATCCTTAGAAGTTGCAGTGTCCTGCAAACTCCTAAATGAGTGGTATTACATCCTTGATACGAAGATTCGATTTAATACCAAAATGGTTTTGTATCCGACTTATTTGTTTCAGATATTCTGGATCAAGGAAGTGGTGAAAATCAAAACCTAAACGGCAGTCCACCGTGAAATCATTCTGTGACAACTCATCTTACTGATGTGAATGAGCTTCTGCAACAATGCTATCTTTTCCCTTCCAGTATTCAATTTTAAATTTGAACTCTCGCAGTTTAAGGCTCCAGCGAGCGAGACGCCCTCAAAACTCTTTCTGTTCCACCAACCACTTCAAACTCGCGTGACCTGTGATGACAGAATAGTATTCAACGTATTGCCTGAACTTCTTAACTCAACAGCCGCCTAACATTCCAACTCAGTGTTACTGTAGTTACGCTAAATGACTTTTGGAATAACACCGAGATGATTCAAAAACGGTTGACTCTAATCAGGAGTGGGAAGCACGAAAAACGGACAGTGTTTAGCTTCTCAAAAGGCTCCTGGGATCTGATGATTCCATTCCAACTTTTAGTTCATGTGTAATCGTTTTGTTAGCGGGGTTGTTACATCATCCGGCCATGCCCAAGAATCTTCTGAGTTTTCGGAAGGTAAATAGCTATCAGATAGGAAATGATGGATGACCTTGGATTGGTCTAGTTTAAGAACACCGTCACCGATAATGTAACCATGTTATTTGGTCTCTTTCTCAAATCAGCTACTCGACCAAACAGTTCCAGGTTCTCTTCAAAACTCTTGTTAAGAAATACAAACACTTGTATGTGCATGCCTGTAAATTGATACAACGGAATTCTAGCCACGATGAAAGCTGCCTTATCCCTCGCCCTAGATCAGACGCCCTAGCAAGCCATCGATAAGTAGTAAAGGGTAAGTATCTTTCATCGTGACGGATTTTACTTTCCGTGTATCTAACCACAGTCGGACTCTGCCACCTGCCTTGCGGACGGTGGTAGTCGGAGAACTCTACGAGCTGGCTCTTTCCTCTATAACACAAAATAATACATCCCAGCGGAATAGAATATTTAAAAAAAGTGTTCATTAAAATAGGAAATTGTTTGTTATCGGGGTTCGGTATATGAAATGCTATAATTTAATAATGTTCCGTCTTTCTCCGCCATTTCTTAACGAATTACGTTGGAATTCGGTTTGTAGTATTGGTTAGTGATTCTGAAATGAGTGTTAAACAAAACCCTGGGGTCTGTTCATGTTAGATTTAACTTGGCCATTTCATAAGCAATCCTTATGAAATTAGGTTTCTCGATTGAGTTTAGGTTGAAACATAAATTTTATATGAAAATATGGCGTCTGTACATTCTACATGATTAAATTCGATTTTGAGCTTTAGAAAGAGTTGGTTAATTCTTAATTAATAATTGTAAAATTTGCAACGCAGTTTTATATTATTATAAATCCAACGTGTATTTCGACCAAGGTTCTAAAATTAGTTAATGATAGGCGGTAATCGTCTACTTACAAGTAAATATAAAGAAAGTTATATTGGGTTGCATAGGAATTTTGGATTTGAAACTTACGAATCGAACAAGAAAACTAAAGGAGATTATAATGTTTAGAATTGTGTTAGTAATATTTTGATTTTTTACAGACAAATAATTGAGAAAAAATGAGAAACTCAGAGAAAAATGAGAAATTTTTCGTTTAGAATTTTCACAATGTTTTCTTGATTTTCTGTGGGCATCTATGTTCTTTTAGTTTATGGCCATATTATCTTGAAAACTTCAACTAGTAACCAATACTTTCTACTATATCTGGACAACACCCCATCCTGCATGTTGATATTTAAAAAGTTGACGTTAAAAGTTTCATTATAATGTCATGAAAATAATACATCCGTTGCGATAGGATAAAATTTACAAAATAAATTTTTCTCGCACTGCATGTAATGCACGTCACTGAGCAAAATATTTATAGGCCAATTCAACTTCATATTTTTGTTTTTATTTTGACCAAATTTCAGGAAATCTTTTTTTATGTTTTTGTAGATTTTTTTTTTTTGTTATGCGACTTTTGAAGAAGAAAATTGTGTTTATCTTTATACTACCTGACACAGATTTAATTGTCTAAATTTCATACTAACTAAATTTATGTTTAGTGCAGTCGTTTAAAGATTTTGTCTTATGTAGAATTAAAAATTGTAAAATAAAGTAAAAAGGTTCTATCTCCATAACATTTTTATTCTGCGATTAATAAATCCGAACTTTCTCTTCAGTTTAGAACTAAATGTCTGCCACAGTTTTTTTCTTTTTCTTTTTAATACCTGATATTTTTTCTGGGGCCAAAGCACTCCCTGCCCTTTCGCGGTTTGGTTTCCCCGTCCTACTTTATGTAATTCCTACTAAATCGGAGAAGCATGGCTATAGTACCGATTTAAGGAAGCCACAGTTTGTTATATGGACTTTAGTCGAAAATTTAGAAAAAATTGGTGTCATACAGTATAGGCCATACATTAACGTTTAATGCCGTGTTTCGCGAATACATATTTGTCTTAATTCCAGACTAATCATCAATTAAGGTTAGATCGTAACAGTTGTTAATGGATCTATGTAATATTTATAAACCAAAGATATCCTCGTATTTAATTGAAACATTCTAATTTATTTAAGAAATTTTAATTAGACAATGAAAATCATTACAATCATTACAATGAAATTTATCAATTGTCGAAATGTTTGTGAGTGGTAAATTAGCAAATTGTATGTGCAATTAAGGATTAAATCATAGGCACTGTACATTTTATGGATAACATGTTTAAGTATCAATTTCAATATAATTAAATATTTACTGACCATATTAGTTCATCAGTTCATAATCCTAATAACTGTGCAAGTTTTGCTGAAGGCTCGATGGATATTTTGGCAATATAAAAATATAGTGAAAAAGAATTATGAAAATAATCGTTGATTGCTTATAAATTGACAAATTTGTCGGTCAAATGTAATTCTCACTTGATCAGAATAAAATGGATTATAAAGCTTCCTCTCTCTGGTGTGGTCGCCATACTTGTAGGCAACCCGCGTTGCTCAAAAATAAATTTATAGTTAGCAATGAACCTTAGAATTCTACATTATCGTTTGGAAGGTGTACGTGAGCTTCAAATTACAAAGAGAATTTCATTTAACGCTGATTTATTATTTTCTAGAGACGCTCCTATGACGAACCTTCTGTCCAATAGTTTATAATACATCAATCTAGGACCAAGATTACGTGAGCTTCCAGCTTAAGTTACCTTACCGATTGATATGCATAAAATAATTTTAGAACACACTCTACGCTTCAAGAATTATGCTAATGCTAAATAAATACTAATTAAGGAAAATATAATATATATTATTGGTTTTGGATTTGTCAAACGAATTAATTCGAATCAATTCACGGAGGGTTAATAATCGATTTTCGTTCTACCAGTGTCGAAGCATCGGGTAAACAAAGATTTGGTGACAGAAATTTAGAAATATTTTAGGCTACTGCTAGTTCTAGGCGAATTAAACCTGTACGATTAAAAAGACTGTCCCTTTGCATACTTATTTTCGTGGATTAAGAGTTTTCCTCTGCGACCAGTGAAAAATATAAATAGTGTGAATAATGCTCCCAATAACTGAATATCAATCGATAACGGTGGAAACAAATTTTAGGACACAACGGTGACAATTTCATACAGTTATGTATAAATGTTCTCGATATCGATAATATTAATAATTGGTGGAAATATTAGCGCTATTATAATCTGCATAATTTTAGGAGATATTGATTGAAAAACTTCCGAAACTATAGACACTATTTAGCCGGCAGAATAATTTAAATGCTGGCACTGGTACAATTTCAAAAACCAACTTTAAGTAAAATACTTCAACTATACTAAACGTTACGTTAAGTTCGAATATTTTTTCGAAATTATTATACTTGCGAAAATGAATTGCCGTATAGTATCATCTATTGGAAAAAAATACTTCTCTCTCATAATTTGAAAAATTTGGAAATTAGTTTGAATATCTCACTTGCTTGGTTCGCAAAATTGGAGTTTATGGATTGCCCTAAATAAAACCTGAAAAATAGTAAGATAACGTCCACGCACTAAAAATGTAATTGGAAAATATCAGTAAAAACCATAATCTACATCGTCTACTAATTATCTACATATTTTACCAATCGTCTACATTTTTGCGCAAAATCAGTTGTCTATACTATTCTCGACACAAAAATGTAGACAATACTGGAAAAAGCGTAGAAGCACCTGCCTCCAATATCTAAAACCTCTGGATACAAGCTCAAAATATATAGATCATACAATCACTACTGCAGAAGATTACATGTATCTGTATAGAGGTTCTTTACGAGTATTCGGTGTTATCTGCGGGTTATAGACATTATTTACAATAAACCGACGTCGTCAACGAGTTATCGAACGATGACTTAAATATTAGTGGACAGCGTGTAAACGCCCAACCCTGACAGTTGACTTCCTCCGATAAGCGATTTTGCATTTATTCAGAGATCTATTTAACAATTTTATATCGGTGACAGACGGTTTACTACGATTTAAATATATTTTAACGGACAACGAAACAGTTTTAATAGAATCGATCGTGTATCCGTCCTCACGATACCTTGGACTGGCCTAGGCGAACTTTTGATGTTGGAGTTGAAGCCTCAACAATTTTTTTTGCAAACTAATGCTTAGTATCGCTATCGTCACCAAACCTTTTTATCAAAGCATTGATTAATTTGCGATTTTCAGCAACCCCGATTCAATTATTTTTAAATTTTCTGCTAAAGTTTGGACATGTTATTTACATTAGTTGGTAAAATTGTGTATACTTTGATATTTTTAAATCGAATTGATCGCAGCACGATCGATACCACTGCGATAATAGAAAAATAGCTGCGATAATACTAAAACTTGGTGGCTAAAAAATTATCACATTTTCCGGGTAAATTTTTACATTTTCATTTTTTTTTATGTCAAGTTAAAAAATAATATATAATAAGTCTTTAATAGATGTTGGAACTGTAAATTTATGGTGTAAAATTGGTGGAAGGTGTTGCGCGGAGGAGATGAATGTTAAGCGGCTTGGAGAGTTTCCAATTTTAGTATGCAAATTATCAAACAAATTTCGAAATATTTGGCGCGTAGGTGTTATTTTTTTGCGAAGGAGGTGAGTGCTAAGCGATTTGAGGAGTACGAAATTTTAGTATGTATATCAAATACATACTTACATAAAAACATATAAATTATTGAAACAAATTTGCAATCTTAGTATTTGCATTTTTAATATCAAAAAGCAGTTGAATTTTAATTTTTCCTTGAGAAGCGGGAGTTTGAAAGCCCCCCATCCTCATATAAAACGAATTAAAATAACGCATTTTTTCTGTTACATGATAGTGTAATTAATTTTGTTTTAATTCAAATTAAGATTTAATAAATAAAAACCGCTGATTTTTAATTTTTGAAGAAACTTTTTTTTTAAATTTTTATCTTAGCCGATTTCGGCGAGGTGTACGTCATCGCCAAATTGGTTTTCTTATATAGGTTACATAAATTGATGTCCATATACATGTAGCAGTAAATATTTTGTACATGCGTTGCAAGACTTTTTCAGTGTTGTATTCATTATTCTTCTATTATACTAAATCACTAGTACAGTCAGAAACGAAAATGTCATACTGAGTATTAAAATTTTTTTTGCAGTTTTTATTAAATTAAATAATTTTATAAATTAGAACAAATCCAAAAATATAAAATAAAAATCATTTACCGTTTATAATAAAAGAAAAAATCAAGAATTTTTCACAATGAAAATGATCATACACTTATAGTATGATCATCGATTTTTTTTTAAATCATTTACATAAATTATGTTTCATAATTATTGTAATATCCAATTAATCTTCCTTAATTTTTTATTATCTCTTTCAGTATTCTAAGCATTGATTCTACTAAGTTCTTGGTTACTTCCGGTGAAATTTTATTCCATTGTTTCTTTCAAGGTCGTTTTTCTGGTAATCCTGTATTTTCAAGTTTGGCGTTCCAGGTGATTCCATAAATGTTCATTGGTGGTATTCATGTCAGGCGATTGGGGGCCAATGTAACTGGTTTGGAACGTTATTCAGAATCCACTCGTTGACAATGTTCACCGTTTGCTTAGCATCGTTGTCTTACTGGAAGATTCGTGATGGCACTGGAATGGAAATTTCCATTTATAAAAACAAGTTTACCTAACCCACTCGCCGACATTGAGCCCCATTGCATAACCGAACCACCATCATGTTTAATAGTTAGGATGATGTGTTTTGGCTCCAGTACTGTAGCAGATTTTCTCTAAATTTATCTTCTCCCATCGGCTCCAATAATGTTGAATTTACTTTTATCCGTAAAAACAACCATATTACAAAAGTTAAAATCTTTTGTTTTTATTTTTCTGCAAATTCACTTCTTTTCATTCGAAATTTATGGCTTCTTGAGTTAAGCACGGGCATTATATCCATGTTTCCACAAAACCCTTATACTATTTTGGGAGTGGGTAGCTTTATTAAATATCTTCTCCATTTCTGAAGCTAGTTTTGTTGGAGTGCTTGTTTTTGTACATTCCCTCACCAAATCCAAAATGTTCCGCTCGTTCCGATTGGAAAATGTTGCTTTTCGCCCTGTTTGCTTCCCATTTTCAACCGATTGTTTGACCTTGAATCTGGATATTATTTGGGCCAACTAATTTTCAAATGTCACGCACAGATTTTCCAGTACGTTTCATATTAATTATTATTTGGCGTTCTTCGTTGGTAGTTTCATTAAAATAATTATGAAACATAATTTATGTAAATGATTTAAAAAAAATCAAGGATCATACTAAAAAGGCAGATTCAGTGTTGCGTTCGTTCGTTCCTTCCTTCACTTCTGATTTTTTTTTTAAATAAATCAAAGTTGCTGAAAAAAATTCACAGGAAGAAACGTCATTTTTAACCAATGAAATTGGTTTAAAAAATTTTCAGAACGAAGGAAGAACGAAAGAACGCAACACTAAAACCGCTTCAAGTGTATATGATCATTTTCATTGTAAAAAAATTCTCGATTTTTTTTTTATTAGAAGCGGTAAGCGAATTTTTATTTTGTAGTTTTGGATTTGTTAATTTGTAAAATTATTTAATTTAATAAACAGTGTATATCATTTTCGTTACCAACTGTATATGAAGCGCGAAATTATTCGTTGGCTTGCAGTGTATACAGGGTGAGTTTTAAAAAAAATGACAAGCTTTCATCTCGAGATTCGGGTTAAATAGGTATAATTTATTTATAATGAAATTTATTAAGGATCTAGGGGGGCGTCTACATAGTGGAGATCTTGAACTCAGTAGTTTCGGGGATAAAAACTAAAGTTAGGTTTTTTTAATCAGAACCTCAACTTTTGTATGCTTTTTGTTAAGTTTGTTAAGTCTATACATGATTTCAGAGATATAAGCCAAACTTGATATTCACTAAAGCAAACAAGTTTTCACTAAGTTCTACATTATTAAATAAAAATTTAATTAATTAGAAGAAAAAAATGTTTCATAAAAATGTTTATTTATTTAATAAATGTCCGCCATTTGATTTAAAACATTTTTCTACTCGTCCTACATAATTTAGCTGAATTGAAACTAATACAGCTTCTGAAACATGAACTCTAAAAGTATGCTTGACTCTTTGTCTCACATATTCTGTAGTGTTCTGTAGGCTGATTAAAATAGGCTAAGACTTTCACGTTTCCCCATAAGTGTAAATCCATAATGTCAAATCAAGCTGGTCGTGCTGGAAAAGAAGAAGGGCCCTTTTTTCGAGAACGTTAAATTTAGTTGTTGTTGGGAAGCTGTACTAAAATGGAGAGGTGCACCATACAACTGAAGTCACTTTTTCTGTCTTTTTCGCAATGTCCTGTCTTCCACTATATTGGGAACATCTTCTAATAAAAAATTATTTTTTTTTTGTAGATAGTCTTACATAAAAACAGGTCCCACTAGACGAGATCCAACTGTTCCAGTTCAAGCATTTACACTCCAACGATGTTGATGATCAACGTAACGCATTGAATGTGGATTTACTATTAAAAATTGCCTCGTCTGTCCAAGGGAAGCGACTTTGGATTTTTTTAATTTGTTCCCTCGCTCAATGACAAAATTGAATTCTTCATCTAAAATCATTTGCAGATAACTCTTATAGCAATGATATGAGGTATGCATGGAATATTTTCTCCCAAAACTGGAGGCAGCTTATCTACAAACCATTTTCTCAGGAAACTCACTATACGATTCTTTGGTTTTTTATGCTTTCGGTAGTGCAAATCTTGTCTGCTAAACGGTTAAGGGCCTTTCCCAAAGTGCCGACGATCTGGATATCGTTCAAAGTAAGCATTTACTTTAAATTATTTTATAAAAAACACTCAGAGTATAGTTTATAATTATTAAAGACCTAAATTTAGTTTTTATCTCTGTAACTAATGCATTCAAACGTCATTTAAGATCACCACTATTTTAGATGTCTCTCTCAACCCTTAACACATTAAATTATAAGTAAATATAGTACCGTTCTCAAGATAAAAGCTTGGCATTTTTTTAAAACTCACCCTGTTTATAGGTGTCAATCTTAACATAGAGGGAACAGCCCTCTATATTTAGATATTCACCAATTCAATTTTAAATCAAAGAACCAAACTCATGTCGTATCATTAAGGTTTCAGTAGCATGCTTTCATGGTCTTTCCACGAAAACAACAAAGCACATTCTTAAATTACAAAAAATATTAATTCAAAATTCAACCAAAGCATTCAGACGATTTTTAAAAGTACAGTGAAACACCTCCGGCTATCTTCCCGGATATTATACAACAAGAAAAAAAATGTATTATAAGTCTTTAAAAAAAATTATAACGAGAAAAATCTCTCGTATAATGGCATTACATATTTTTTTGTGTGTCATACAGCATACAGCTACTTTAATCTAACCTTTAATTTCCCTAATTTAATGATGAAATTTATCTTGCATGCAATACAGCACCCATGTCATCCTTTTTTATATTTTTTAAATCGCTTGTATCATTTTTGTACCAACGAGTACTAATATTTATTTTTTTTAAGAAAGAAACCAAAAGCAAGAAAATATCAAAAAGCTCGAAAATTTATTGTGATATCATTAAGCTTTGAAAATATTTTTTTTCCGCATATACCGGAGAGCTTGGTACATTTATATATTTATTGCTAACAAAGGAAAATCGTTATTTAATAATGCAGCCTCAAGGAACATCAAAAATATAATGTATATACTTTGTGTGTATATATGTATTTGTTTGTGCGTGTGTGTGTGGGTTAACATTTATTTACATTACGCTGGTATCAAAGTATGTACACACAAAAAAATCATATCTATCATGAGTCAAGTAGGTAGTAGCCCTCACTCATCATCGCCATCATCATCATCGTCATATAATCATCGAGTGCAAAAGAAAATTGTATCAATGTAATCATATAAATTTTTTCACTATTGTGATACATCGAGATGAATAACAAAACAAAAAAAAAATATCTCGTTGCTCTAAAAACCGTAAAATTCCTATATTTAGAAAATTTTGGTACAGCCAATTGAGATAAAAGAGAGAGAGAGGGTAATCTACGTAGGGGAAAATCAAGGATATTTTCATTATACAGAACTGCACAGTTGCGCTTCTCTCATACGCTTACTCTCTCGCTCGTTATATATATATATATATATATATAGTTTCCGGTTCATATAAATTTATTGTTTTGCTTTTTGCGGTTCATGTTTCACACCGTATCGATGTGTGAGTGTAAAATGTGTGTGCAGAGAAGAAAATCCGAGGAAAGTCGAGAAAAAGCACAATACAAAAACAAATTTTTATTTTTGTGATTTCAGTCAAAGTTTGTATCTCAAACTTATGGTTTTGTCTTAGACCGGTGTTGTCAATTTTTTCGAATTTCGTGTGAAAAAAATAATCTTTTTTTTGTGGTGTTGTGTATGGTGTTGATAATTTTTGGTGTTGTGTGTGCTTTTAAAATTTTCTTGTGTGTGATTTAATAAAATTTATTTTTTTTTTAAGAATTTCACTAATTTGATATAAGAAAATAAAAAATTTGTTCGCGAGCACATACATCGCGCGCGTGGTATGTGTGATTTTAATTTAATAATTTTTTTTTATGTGTTTGATAAAAATGTATAAGTTTGAGTGAAATTTGAGTTTAGCAAAATAAAGCTTTATATTATTATATAAATAAGTGAGGAAAATACGTGTTTTGTATAAAATTGGTGGAAAGTTTTAAAAGTGTCAGAAATATATAATATAAGAAAGTGTAAAGTGATAATTAAGTCAAGAGAAAAAAAAACTACTTGCTTAATATTTCATTTATTGTTTTGTTGCTGCTAACTCATTTCTTTGGATATACCAAGTATATTGTCCATTTCCGTTTCCTTCCCAGCATAACTTGTATATATGTACTACATACATATATATAATTTATGCTGGGAAAGTTGAAATTATTTATACCTAACAAAAAATACGCAACCGAAATACATAACAACACTTTGAATAATTTTCAATATAAATTTTCTAGGGTTTCCCACATATACATACTAATATATTATACACTACGTATGTATAGAATACTCAAAAGTTTCATTGTTATTGTGCTGTTTATGTGAAATACATAATTTTGTTATTCTTATGGGTACGAGAAGACTAAAAAGTTTTCAGCTTTAAAAAATAAACATTTTTTATGTTGATTTCCGTTTTTATTTTTCGAAAGATAATGAAAATCGAATTATTATTCCGCTTCTTCGTATAACTTTTATATAAATTCGTCGCTATTGATTTACTGTTTTTGAGTGAAAATTTTAATTATTTTCCTCCGTCTTCTTTCTTAGAAAGATACACCGTCATAGTGGTACCCTTTATGGCGATTAATTATTAGAAGTTAATTTTTTTGTAGGATCTTCCTAATTTATCTTCTAAGAAGATGGGTTGGTTTAGACTCAATTTGTTTTGGAAAATTTTTTACGGGGTGCCAGATGTTCAGGAACTCGTTTTATTTTATATCATTGATATAGTAAATTCAAAGAAATAATCAATTTACTTAATACTTTGAGATTACGTTAAAATGACGTTAAGAAGTTTTCTCAAAATTTTTGTGTCAAAGAAATTTTTTTCATGTTAAAAAGCCTAATTACTTTTTACATTATGAAATATAATCTAAAGTGTCATTTGCACGAATGTAGGTCAAACTATTAAAATTGTTTGTCCTGGATAAAGCCTGCCTCTCATATTCATTTTAATGCTAATTTCATTGGAAAAAATCTAAATAGTCGAGATTTTTCGCCGAATTTTACTTCAATGAAAATGATAACATAATATATGTTGCAGGATAGACAGTGAACACGTTCATTAAAATTTTAAATAAATTTTTATGTGTTATGAGAATTGGTGTAACTTGATTCGACGAACGAAATATAAAAAAAATAGATTAGAGACTTCCAGTCTGCTTAATATGTACCTGCTTTTTCCAAGAAGTCATTTTGTAATTGCATGGTGTATCGGACACGTTTTAATCACGAATAATGAAATATTTAAAGCTCGTTATATTTAGAAAATATTTTAAGCTTTTTTGTATAATTCTAAGAAAAATGTAATAACTCGCTATTTTCATACAGTATTTTTTATTTGTGGTATGAAGATTTTATAAAAATGAAAGCAGCAAAATTCTTAGTGTTTTCATTTCAAAAGTTATTATTATGAATCTGTATAAGGTTCCAGACATTTTTCTCGAGAAACTTAGTGATCAAATTGTATCTGAGATACCATTTTAACTGAGATACAATATTTATTTTTATTTTTTACTGTAGTTGAATCCGTTACCAATGAATATTTTTTGTCTATGGACCCCAATATCTCGGATAGTTAATCTCAGTACGATAACCAGCTGAACCGCACCACGTACGATTTGTGGAGATACGTTCACTCAAATTTCATACATGTTTAAAAAAAAATTAAGAACGTGTCCTGACCCACAAATTTGCTTAATAATTAGTGAAGAAAACGTATATAAGGTAATCTAGGGTGCAATGAAGCAGTTCAAAATTTAATAAAATTAAAATCAAAATATTATAAAATTTTCAGAAATAAAAATTTTATTTATGAAGAAAGCTTATTTACTTATGAATTAATTAACAACCATGCAAAATTTAAAAGTTAATTAAAAAACAACCAGACAGATTCTCAGATTTATTCAAATTGCAAACCATTAAAAATACAGCTTCTCATTATTTTTGCATTAAGAAAATTTCGTATATTTGTGGGCTGCTCATCTAGTAAAATGATTTAATAAGCTTGGTGCTATAAAATCGTTAAATCTAAAACAATCCTTCTTCCTCCGGGTAAAGGGTACCAAATATAATTCTGTTTTACGTAAATTACAGGCTCTGATAATCCATATTTTGGAAATCTACCAACCATAATTTTAGCTTGAATATGAGATTGTCGTATCATCTGCAGCCGCCACAAAGTTATCTGTATAGTTTAAGTCCCAAAGGTAGTAGCCCTTAGGCTAGTTCCCTTTACAGTTTTATTATATTTTTAATCGATTCAGATTGGATCTGTAGGTCACAGCATTTTGATGTAGATGTAGATTAGTACGTTGTATGTGTTTGCTCATATCTTCTATGGAGGTTATCATTCCTGATGTACCACGGTGCATTAACTATTCCACATAGGACTTTGCTTTGGATGCCATTGCCATTAGTTTTCTTTGTACAGCCTCAGATCTGAATACCGTAGGTCCACACAGATTTTAGAATTGGCCGGTATAGTAGCAATTTATTATATGTAAAGTTAGGCTTATAATTTTTTCCTAAGAGCTAATCCTTCTTCCTGTATTTATTGTTTGTGTTGCTTTTTATTTTTAGCATGTTCTTTCCATTTTAGTTTCATACCTAGAGTCTTGTCTAGATATTGTACCGTGTTTGCATTGTCTGAGGTATATATAACATATAGAGTTGGTCCCAGAACGATCCTTGTGGTACTCCTGCTAATATTTTCTTAATTCCTGAGTATGTACCATTTAATTTACCATGAAAGTATCGGTTAGGTATAAGTCAGATTTTAGTAGTTCATAAAACTGCTTTGGCAAATCTCTTTGTAATTTATATTCCAAACCTTTGTGGCATACTTTTTCAAACGCCTGTGCTTCATCTAAGAAAATTTTGATCATACTTTCTTATTTTCTAATTTTATGATCAAAGTTGAAGCTAAATTTTTTTTCGATGAAGTTTTGTAACAGAAGTAATATCCAGTTTCGATCTGATAAGATCATGAAAAAATTCAATCATCTCATCTTTCTTATTTTCTAGTACATCTTAAATTATGTTTATAATTTAATGTACTTGTTTTATTGTTGAATGGTTTTTTGAAACCAAATTGATGTAGAGGAATACGATTTCTTTCTTTTATTATTGGTTTGAGTCACTTTAGGAGTAGTTTCTTGAATATTTTTGAGATTATTGGGAGTAAGGATGTCGGACTAAACGGATTGTGGTTATTTAGTGGTTTATTTGGTTTAGGTATCATGATTACTTCTGCGACTTTCCATTGGTTTCTGCAGTAGTTGACTTAGTCTTTTTTAGGAAGAGCTTTTACTATTTGACCTATAATTAAGTCATATCCTATTGATTTCTTTGGATTTAGGTTAAGATGGATTTTCTTTTTTAATTCCTGTAATGTGATAGGAGACATATTGCACTTATCCATTTTATTTACTGGTGGTGTGTTTACCTCTCCAGTTTGTCTAGTTAGAGGCTGAAATGTGCTCTCGAGGTGGGTTGCAAACAACGAAGTTTTTTGCTTCACACTTATAGCCCATGTTCCATCTACATTTTTACTTGGTGGAATTTGTAGTTTAGCTTAGTAGCTTTCCAAAGAGAGTGTTCGGTATCTTTTTTCCCAGTAAGACCACTTAGGTATTTATTAATGGATTCGTTCTTGATTTCTTTAATTAGCAACTTCAGTTTATTGGACAAAAAAATTAGATTTGATTTATATTCTGGCGCTAGAATTTTTTGCCAGGCCTTTCTTGCTTTTCGTTTAGCTGCAACCGGTTCCCGAACTTCCAAAGGGTAAATAGCATTTCGGCGCATTTCCTTTGAACTCGAGGGGGTACTACGCCACGCCGCTTTTTTGTATATTGTTGAGTTGTTGTTCTTGTTGTAGCTGTATCGGATTTTTAATTGGCATCTGAAGATCAATATTATTCTCAGCTAGTTTCTGGAATGTCTCCCAGCAGTTTTTTTTATTAGTTAGCGAAGGTGGACCAGTCTAGGTATATGTAGTTTTCATTTCAAAATATCCTGGTATTTTTTTCTATCCGTAGGCCAATAAGTTGGTTGATCTTCGGAATGAAAATCGCAACTTCATAGTCTTCCTGCTGCAAACAGCTCTCTTCCTTTTTTAGAGGTTACTCTTGATCCGCAGTAGGTATTTTTTGCATTAAAATCACCTCCTATTATGAAACTTGATCTAAGTGATTCAAATAATGTGGGGGGGGGGGGGGGGCAACTACTATAGGCATGTAGGCATATATCTATTTTCTCAGTATTTAGGAAAATTTCTAATTCTGCAATAGGTCGCACTAGCCCGTTTGCATTCCAGGTTACTAGTCTTATTGTGTTATTTGTTGTTGTTCGCATCATTTTAATAGAGTATGGATTTTTTTTTTCATTTAGGGACTCTTGCTTATCTAACCTGTTGTTTAGAGCTTGAAAGCATTTCTCTTGTTTAGCTAGACGAATATTAAGAGTTCCCTGCTTCTTAGTATCTTTTGGAGCACTGTTGTATAATCGGTAGTGCCCTTCGAAATTACTGGTTTTGACAAAACCACTTCCGAGTATAGGTTTTGTTTTCCCGTTTTACTAGAATGAGGTTACAGTTGCTCTTCAATGAAAGTTTGACTAATTTTTTTCGAATAATTTTTTTATTTCTTATTCTTTGTAGCTCCTTAGCTATTTCACTTCCCCGGTAGTCTGCAGGATGTAGTTTCTTGCAATATGTCCGGCATATTTTACGCATCTAGTCTGTCGTTAGCAATATTTCATCCTATGATTAAAACCTTTAATTAAATCGCTATTTTTTTCAATGGCTTTATTTTAGATCTCATGTTTAGTATTGCCTTGATATTATACACATTCTACCACTTTTTATTTTTTTCATTAAAAGTGAACATAAATAGTGGAAGCCTTTTTTTTGTTAATTTGAACTCCTTGTTCAGTTTCGATTTTTTCTTTCTTAATGATGTTGATAGCATTTTCTATTTGATAATCCTTTTGCTTGACATCTTCAAAAACTTCCTCTTTTGCGCAGGTTGGGTTAAGACCACTAACCATCACTTGGATTGGGTGATCATTCTTATCCTCATATAGGTAAACCATTGATGTCCCTCGGAATCAAGCTTTGTAGCCAAAACTCTATAGGTTTCAGAGTCTGCAACATTAATAACCAGACGCCATTATTTAGAGATGCGAGTTTGTATTCGGCCACTGTAATCGATTGTATAGTGGAGAAATTTGATTTCTCTAGCGTTCAACATCCAATTTGTTTCTCTTTCTAATTCTTCTTCATCCGTATGAACTTTACATGATTTAAATTTTAATTATAAAAAATAATGTCAGATAGATGACTACCATTTACAACAACGCACAATTGGGCTCTTAAACGGGCTTTTTGCATAACAGCACGCAAAGTATCATGTATAGCTTAAGGTTTGTTCACATGCACTCGTTGTTTGCGAGATGACCCCATAAGAAATAACCAGATTCATTTAAATCTGGTAAACGTGCTGACCAATTGAATCCTGAATTTCTTAACATAATTCAGTCATCAAAAATTTCACTTAGAACAGTAATTGTGGCACGGGCCATGTGTGCTGTTGCTCTATCCTACTGGTATCAATTGTTATCTGCCACAGGGCGTACAAAATTAGTAATCATAGTACAATACGTGTCCCCATTCACCGTCACTGCATTACCAACTTCATTTTCAAAGACCCTATCTTATGTCACTCTTCACCATACTGTACATATAAGCGAGTGCAATTTGCGCTGATGAATAACGCTGGGGTTTGCAGCACCCCAAAATCGCATATCTTGCTTCTTCACATATCCATTAAGATCCAAATGTGCATCATCACTCATAATTAAATTGTTGGAAAACTCGTTATTTTCTGCGCACAACTCGAGGAAGCGTGTTGCCCAAATTGGTCGTTGCTGGTATAGTCAACTGGTAAAAGTTGTTGGGCCAACTGAACTTTGTATGGATGCATGTGTGGTGTTCAATGAATAAAATCTGAAAATAAAAAAAAAATAATAATAATAAACAAAAAAGTTATTCAATTTTTTACAAGCAGGCGTGACTTTTGGCCACATCGTGGGCTCTTTAGAAATTGATGGTAAAGTCTCTGCCTGTTTTGGTGAGCTTTCATTTTATTGTTTGATGTTTTATTCCGATTTTACATCCAATTTGTTTTTCTTTGTTTTTCTTCTTCCTCCATAAGGAATGGATTAATGGTGCAGGGTCATTCCAAGCATTGCACATGTTTAATCTGCTGTTTTGAGTTCTTCATTCTCTTTCTTTCAAAGTGTAAATTCTTCTTTTAATTCTCTCAATTCTTCACGAAGTTCGGAGTTTCGACAACGTCAAAAATAACATCAATCCTAAATAACATTGAAACGCCATTTTGTTTAAGTTCATGACTGATATTAATTGTTTATTTTCTTATTAAATTTCACGATTTACGATTTATTACGTTAAATCTTTTATTTACGATACCGCAATAGCGGTCGTATAATTTTCGTTTTCATCTAAAATATTGGGCGTCGCAATTTCGTAATAGGAAAATTTGTGATCTGGTAGAAAAAAAGCGTGCCGAAAAAATTTCATAATAGACGTACCCCTGGTTAGTATTCGTACCGTTATATACTGATGCGGGAAAATTTATCAGAGCATCTTCAGTGCTGACACTTTTTTATATCAGTATTAGGTTTTGTTAAAAATTTCACTTTCCCTAAAAAATTCTATATATGTATAAGAGATTTTTTGAAAATTTTAGAAAATTTAAGAAGCAACCAGATTGGTCTGTATTAAGTTAGTTGCTGCCGATCACTTTTTTGAATGCAAAAATAACAATTACTTTTTTAAAATTACATCGGAGATGGAAATTCTCCAATTGAAAGGCTCCAATTAAAAATATTAACAGGTAGCAAAATAGCATCTGATTCACACGGAGCATCTGATCCACACGGATTCGATTACAGCAGGTTCAATATTCTCCTTTACTAATTTTGACGGTATATGAATAAAAAAAACTCGTTAAAAATATTAGCTACCATATCGATAGAGTAGCTATTATCAGGATTCGTGACAGCTAATCGAAATTTTTGTTTGGAAAAAAAAATCAAATTTCGCACTATTAATTTCTTTTGAAACAGATTTTTTTAAATTTCTGTAGTAAAGTTCTAAGTTTTTATTATTCGGGAGTTTAAGTTTTTTAATTTAATGTTTTTTAGGAGTTTAGATGACTTTTTTCTATAATTGTTTGGCACAGTCACAAGTTCTAGGTAGGGAGCACCTAATATAGCTTGACAAAGTATTGATATTCGTCAATATTAAATTGATAATCGTCAATAATTTCCTTATGGCTATAAAGGTCGCACCAAGTTTCACATTGTTAAAATTCGGTTAGTGTAATACTATTCAATATAAAGTTCAACATTAGCATGAAGGACAGCTAAACAATGATCCGTAACTTCTGTATTAATAACTTGTCTTCTAGTTGGCTCGTTTAAGAAGAGAGTTGAGCAACATTCTCTCTAACAGTAGCCGTATCTTTTTGAAATATGAATATTGGTATCTCCAATCAGAATGATGTTGTTTGAAATAAGTATATACATTGAAGTGATAAGGTCTGTTAAGACAAAATAAGGTGAAAAATTTAATCATCTCGATAATTTTGAAAATCATTCTTCAAAGAACTGTAAATATAGGCAGTAACGCCGCCACGCTCCTGTTAATTGGATTACAGTTATAAAAAGCTTTAAAAATTTCATTTAGGAGAATAATCATTGGTTTTATTAACAAACCGTCCAAATGATTCAGAAACATGTCAATATTTTTGCTGATGCAGCGAATGTTTCTATGAACGATAAATGTAGAATATTCGGGAGTGTCCTTTATAAGGAGAGCCTGAATAAATATCGGAAAAATAGTATTTAAAATACAATAAAAATAAAAAATTATATTGACTTTATAATTTACAAGGTCCTCTTCCGATTTATTGTAACGAGTAGGCCCCCCTTCTCTTTTTCTCATCATTTTGGTTGAATTTTTTTCCCCAAAAGTATTTATTTCACTTCGTTGAATTATTAATTTTTGCCATATACTCGTATAGGGTGTTCCATTAAAACAGCCTATTTTAACCTTCAACTTGAGCTATTTCATTGTTTCGTTTGCTGAGTTTCGGGTTGTGCCGTCCTGTTGAAACCATACATATTTTAGAGATCTATTTCAGTAATTTGAGACCAGCCACATTTTTCAAGAATGGTGCAATCAACTCTATCAATACAAAATGCGAAACAAACAGTGGCTCTTGGTGGATGCATGGGACATGAAAAGATCACTATACTGGATTTTCAGCTCTCCAATTGTGACAATTTTTTTTGTTGACATTCCCATTGAGATGCGGCTCATTGTAGAAGGTGATTTTCTATGGATAGTGCGTCCGTGTATTCCTCCATGACTAAACCTTAACGTTCACAAAGGACATTGGCAAAAAAGTCGTAACACAAAAAAATGGCGCTTAATTCAAAATAAGCAATCTTAATGGGAAACTCTATATACAATAATTCTTTCTTGTAAGCAATTATTAATATGAATATAGGAACATAGCTTCTATTTGTGTTCTGAAGTTTCTATCGTTGAACTGTCCTCTCTAATATATGTTATTCAAATTTATTGAGACGATGCTTTAATCTTGAGGTTTTCATTTTCCTTATGTAAGTGTTTCATTTTTCGGAGATTCTTCTAACACAGCGTTTCTCTGTGTGTTCCGCGGAGCCCTGGGACTCCACGAGTCAACTCGAATGGGTCTGCGAATCTCATAAGCAAATTCTCATACTATGACATATGACGGCCAAAGCCAAATTGTTTCAACTTTCAAAACTAGAAATGAAAAGGCCACTGAAGCATCATATATCGTTAGTTATGGATAGAGCAGAAGCTCATACAATAACTCAGACATTGATAAAGCTCTGTTCAGTCGATATAGGTAAACGTATTGGATGAAAAGGCGGCAAAAGAAATAGGTACGCTATCCAATGACATGGGGTATCTCGTCGAATTAAAGATTTAGCAGCTAACGTGAAGTCTTAATTGATATTTCGCCTTAAAAATTGTAATTTTTCTCTGAACAAGGGCTAAAGCACGGATGTAGCTGGACTTGCAATCTTCCTTGTTTTTGTTCGATACCAGCATATAAATTTGACTGAAGAGATCTTCTCTTGTATGAACCATTGCCAAATAATACAACAGGTGCTAAAATATTTAATGTCGTGAATGATTTTCTAAGACTAATGATTTAGGTTGGAAAAACTGTGATGATATCTGTACAGATGGTGCAAAGGCAATGGTAGGAAAACCCACTGGCGCTGTTGCTAAAACCAAGAATTTAACACCAAACTGTACTAGTAGCCATTGCATTCGTCACCACCAAGCACTTACTACAGTAAAAACAATGTCAATATCTTTGAAAAATGTCCTTCATAAGTCGATATAGGTCATACATACGATAAGGTCATACATTCATCCAATCAAGACCCTTGCAAACGCGGATTTTTAATATTCTTGGCGAAGATATGGATACATTCACAAAGCTTTATTTCTCCATAGTTGAGTACGATGGTTGTCACGAGGGGAAGTTCTTGTTCGACTATTCTAGCTCCATTCAATTTACAAGAAATACTGACACATAAACTGTGTTTTTTTCCACTTGGATACCTCGCCGATATTTTCTCAAAGCTATCAAAGTGAATTTGTCATTACTTTAAGGAAAACAAGTAACAGTCAACGATAAGATTCAAGCTTTTAACAAAAAAGTAGAGTTTTGGATCATTTGTATTCGCGCTCGTGACCTAGATAGCTCCACAACACTTAAATAATTTTTCGATGAAATTAATGTTGGCATTAAAGAAAGTGACTGTTTAATATTTTGCGATGAAATTCGACTACGCATTCGGAAGATAATCTAAACTCAGTTAAACAGCATTATCCAGATGAGCAGAATGAAAAGCCGTTTGCCCATATTTAAAAAAGTATCTTTGTATGAATTTTGATGCACTTTAAGAGACGAATTTCAGATTTATCAATGAAAGCTGTTAAAATACTTCTCCCTTTCGCTTCGACTTATCTGTATGAGTTCGCATTTTCTTCGTATGTTGCAACAAAAACAAAATACCATAATAGACTCAATGCGGAGGATTCACCTCACACCTACAAAGCCAAACATACAAGAATAATGTTAAAATAGGAAACAAGTTTACTCGTCCCACTAACAATGTTCAAACTACTCTTCGGTGTTAGCCTTTATCGATTGGCACATACACACAATTAGTTATTACTGAGCCACTGGAGTCCCGCGTAAATTAGTATGCTTTTGAAGGGCTTCGCAGCTGAAAAAGTTTGAGAACCGCTGCACATCAAATTATTTATTAAAATTTGTAGAGTGTGCTTTTAATTTCAGATAAATATTTTTCCAACACCTAATCCGAATTATATTTATCCGATTCGAGATTCTGGTTTGATCTTTTCTTGAATTTGTACAAAACCTAGTCCTTTGGTTTTTATAGTACGAACTTTATACTTAACTGACAATTTCTGTTTATAAATTTAGTTACAAAATAGATAAATTCATTCAGAAAACGCAATGATAACAAGAACTTAGTGTGAGGAGTGAAATATTGAAGATTTAATTGTGTTTCTCCGCTTGAATAACTTATGACTGATTGTTAGATCTGGTTATAAAACAAGTTGTACTGGGGCAGCCTAAATTGGATTTATAATTTATTTGCACTTTGTGTTTTGCTCTTTACCTTTCCAGCCAAAATAGTTATTATACATTCTTTGGTTACCAACTTATTTAAACACAGCCATATCTGCTACTAAATAGGCTAAGTACATCCAGGTACGATTACAATAAAACCGGCATAACATTAAGGCGAATTTGGTAGTAGAATAAATTTTGGCGAGTAATAGTTGGCTGGCCACCACCGCTGTTTCATTTTTCGTTGTCAGGATGGTCCAGTCGTACAACAGCAAATGTATTATGTCCAGACAGGTAAACGACCGTTCACAATTTCCCGAAGATTAATTTCGCTGTTATGTTAATTTTGCTTATAAGTGTTGTAGCCAAAAATTACTACCATGCTCTCTACTATTAATTATGTTACTAATTTCAATGACTTTACACTCTAAACTGAATTTAAGCAGGTGTGAATTTCACTTAGTGGTGTCGACTTGCGAATGACTAAAAGAAATTGTCTAAAGTTGCCACAAAGTTTTAAATAAGTTTACTATTCCGTCCTTTAGAAAGGAAATATTCTAGAAGAATTTATTGTTCCGAAGTAATTCCGATGGAGTTTGAGAATTTGCAGCACGGCACTTCTTTGTCTAAAATAACGGAAGATTATAACCGTGCTTTTCTCCCTCATGCATCAAAGTTGCTGCGACGTCTAAAAAAATCGTGGAAGAATAATAGAGCGTTTACAAATATTTAAATTTTTTGCCAAAAATCTAATTTAATAATCAAGTAGGGTGATTAGTTTATTGGAATTTTTTAATAAATCAAAAACAAAACACACGGTACTATTGGATCGCTTATAATGAATAAGCTGCAACTGAGACATCACCTTGCAAACCACCGTCAAAAGAATTTATCGCGAAGAAAATTCAACAAAATTATTCGCAGTGACCAACTTTGAAAAAATCCATGTTGCTGTGGAATGATTATCTTAAAACTTTTGGAGTAGCTGACAAAATTGATATTGGCTATTAACTGTTAATCTGTTACCACCATTGTAAATTGAAAAAACAGAACACGATTTCCAGCGTTCAGCAACAAAAGACTTCCAATGATCTTTTAGAGTGATTGTGCCATTCGTTTAAGATAATGGCGGGAATTATGGCGGATCTGGGTTGCGGTTTTTATTTAATCTTAAAATGTAATTAAAAATTTCATCTGCATCAAAATTAATTGAACCCAAATTACGAATTGTTTATGACAATCAACATGTCTTCAACCGATACAGATCTGTTGGTCAAAATAAGAAAGTTTGACGACGAAAATTTTAAAGCATTTTGGCAATATTACGAATAAAATCAGATTCCATTTATACTAACTTCATTGTGGAAGGTTAGCCGAGAGTTCCTCTATTGGAATTGACAAATGACCAAAAAAAATTTAGGTAGTACTTTGGTCTAAGCATTTTTTTTAAATTGCGCCGGACTTTATTAAACAATACATGCACCGAAAATTAGAAAATCAAAGGGTCTTACATTTTTGACGAAGACTTTCCATTTTATATTTGGGATGATGCATCTCTCCAAATCGCAGTAATGAAAACCATCCAAATCGACAATGTAAACAAAGTCGACATGATTAGCCGGTGTGATGAAGTTACTGTCTAACTATTAATTAAGGTAATTGTCTAATTATCCTAAGGATCAAATAATTTTCAAATTTTTTCAAACGTCAAAAATGGAATTGTTATGAGAAAGCACACCAAATTAATTTGGGATACTCAATTAAATTCGTAAATGGAATTTTTATTTTTTTTTTTTTTGTTAGGTAATTCACATTCGTCCGATTCCTCCGCCTAACTTTAACATTCCAATTTTAAAGTGAAATACGGATCAATATAATGGTTTTGTATCGACAAATTTCATTTTGTTACTATTAATGTGATGTGATGGTCATATAATGATATTTCCTTGTCTCGCTTTTACAATCATACATTAATTGTATTTGAATTTCAACACAATTTCATTCTCGTTAGTACTATTGTTTTATTCGAATTCAATTCAAGTAATACAATTGAATTAATAACTTACCTCATTTTGCGTAATGTGGCAGCTTTTTAAATTCACAAAATTATACTTCACTTTTATAAGTTCTTTGTTCAATTGAAATGAAAACATTTTCAATATGAATTTTCAATTCATTAATCTCAAATATTAATTAAATTTGTGTAAACAAAATTAAAATTTGTTTCGCTATATTTTTAATAAAACTCTATCAGAATAATTAAATTGAACAGCATGTCCTGTTTTTTAGAATTATGCAATTATTTTCCCAAAATGTATCATCTACAATTCTGAAGAAAATCGTGAATTTAATAATATCTGCCACAGCACTGTTGAACTGCTTCTCATTTTGCTTCAATTCTTCTAATTAATTGAAAAATGATGCCACCCCACAGAAACCACACCAATAAAATAATTAAAATTTTTATGAAAATAATTTCATTTAATATCGATTTCCGTTTTTGTTGCTGTATTCAACCAAACCACGACAATATCATTTTATTTTTGCGTTATGAAAATTATTTCCTTTGACACAGTACGCCACAAAATCAATACCAATCTACGGTATATGAATACCCGATTCCGGAAATATGTATTATAATAAGATTAAAACTTCCGTTACTTCATCTTTTATCATATATATTTTAATACATTATTTGGTTTTCCTGCCATTCAAAATCTTGAGAATTTTGTTTTTTTAACACTACCAACTCACCCAGTCTAAACCAACCCACATGACACCCCGCAAAAAACCGACGAATTATAAAAATTATAATTAATAAACTCGGGAGAAACATTTTTTTTTTGGTTTTCCGTTCCCGGGATAGTCTAGGTCAAAATAATTATTAAAGCACTTTATTATAATATCTCGCCAGTTTAAAGTTTCAAAGCTTTCTTCTCCTTATAAAACGAGAAAAAAAATAAAATTCTGTATCAAATCATTTCATAAAAAAATCTCTATTAAACCGCACAATTTTCCATACATCTAAAATATGTACCAAAAAGGAAAATCTATATAAAGTGGAACAGTAAAAACGAACAAAAAATAAAAGTTTCAAGTTTCCCTTTAAAACAAAAAAAAAAAAAAAAGACTTTAAGCGTAAATATAAATAACAACGGAAAAATATAATATATACATAGATATAAATAAATAATAATCTCATTTGTATTTTTATTTGTAGCTCATAAGACATTACTATTATATTGCATACATAAAAATATTTTAATAATATTTAAAAATATTTAATTTTTATTATTAATAAATTTTTTTATTTATTTATTTAAAGTGAATTAAATATAAAAAAGCTCCACATATTATATAAAAAAAAAATTAAACTGTTTTTAAAGTGAGGTTATATGTTTGTGTAATAAAAAGTGCTATTTATTTTTTATTTTTTAAAATATTATTAAATAAATAATAAATATTAAAATTGAATAAAATATTTTTGTTGTGGGAGTTCAAAGTAAAATTTTTTTGTGTTACTACCAGTATATTATTTATTAATATTTATATGTTATTTCTATATTCATGGTGTAATTAATATTCAGAATATAAAAAATATCATTGTTTCGGTTTTATAATTGAAATAACTACATAAATAAATAGTTTTAAAAAAGTGAAATAATTAATACTGTAAAATATTGGTGTGGGCTTTAGTGAATGAATTGTTGTTATCGAAATTCATCAAGTTCGAGAAAAGGATAATATAAATTGGACCGAAAGTTTAGTACTGTAAGTTTATATAAAAATATTTTTATCACGATTATACATAGTTTCAAGTTTGAGTGGTTTTTGAAATTTCACTCAAATTTTTTTGAGTCGTATAAAAACCACTCAAAAAAAATTGCGTATGTACTTCCGACACATAACTTATGTTACTGATTTTACTGAAAAATTAAAAAATGTTATTAACATTTAAAATCAAACTCTTATTGTTATAAAATTGGTGACAGTCGATTTAAAATTGATTTGTCGTTCTAATTAAGAATTTAGTAGTTTTCCGTTGACAGAATAAAAACTGGTTCGAATGTTTCTAATTTTTTAAAATTATCTAATCTAATCTAATATAATACTCGTAACAGGTAGGAATAGGTTCAGGTCATCCGGTTTAGTTCGGGGTTCCATGTGTAATTTTTTTTGGTTCACACGATTTTATTAAAAATTATTGAAATTGGGATTTCATTTGCCATTAATCGGTTACGGTTGGTCCAGATTTCTGGATTATTCGTTCAAAAGGTGGAACGGTGGACGCGAGATTTCTTTGTTTAATTTGCTTTTATTTCGCACGATTTTTATAACAAAATGCGTTTATTTCGATTTTATTATATATTGCGGCACATCCGTTAAACAGTTCTTCCGGTAGGAAGAATATGAAAAATATTTGCTTATAACGATTTAGATAAAAATTGGTAAGGGGGAAATCCCTGAGTTCCAGCAATCGATTCCGATGGGTCCTCCTTATTAATGTTGGTTCTTAGACTCGGGCCCACCTTTTAACATTTTGTTTGACTTGAACGAGTTTGATGAAATTTGGAGAGTCAGGATTTTCACATGCAAGGAAACGATTAAAAGTAATTTTGATTTCTAGATATTTCATGTAGGAGTCCTCCGGTTGGCCGGCATGCTGCACTATGTCGTCAAGTTGCGTATTGTTGCACCAACTTGCTTAATATTTCATCTTTTCGCAGGATATCATATGAGGTTCTACTATATTGCGTTGTGTTCGCTGGAAATGATTGCATTATGTTGTGGAATGTTAAACTATGTTTTGGGATATTGATTCATGTTGCGTCATATTGCACCATTTTCCGTGATGTCGAATGGTGTTGCTTGATGTTGCATTTTGTTGAGGGATATTGTGTGATGTTCCATTATGTTTCGTCATATTACTGAATGTTGCATGTTCTGTGATGTTTCACCATGCTGCATCATGATTCATTGCGTTGCGCGAATTTGTACTTCGGTGCGTCATTTTGCTTCGTATTGGGTCTTGTGTTTTTCTATAATTAAATTTCTGGCGTTATTTTAAATCATACTGCGGAATGTTATACTAAGTTGTATTTTTTGCATTACGGAGTCATTGTATGGTTGTACAGTAATCGCGTTCTTTAAAAAATGGCGATTGCTATTAGTAAAAATATGGATTTGTAGCTTTTGTTATGTAATTAACGTTTTGAACTTGGTCTCCTTTGCTCATTTTCTTCTATTTCTAACGATGTTGACGTCATCTGGTGGGCTCAGTTTTTTTTAATTACCAATTTTTTTGAATCACAAGGTTTTGATAAAATTGTATGTATAGGGAAAGCTACGAAATTGATGTCGATGGGTGCTAAGATAAGAAAATTTTGTAAAGGGGGTCCTCTGATTGAACCCGTTTCCTTTTTTTACATTTGCTGCTGCTTGCTTTACTGCTATAAGCGGAAAATTTTCATTTGTAATACAATGCGTCTACGTCAGCATTGAGACAAGTTACAGTTTTTGCAACATCCAAACAAGTTGTTAAAACTGCTCCGTTACTCTCAATTGCTAGTCGTTCATCTTCATCTATAAGCCTTCTGCTTTTCATTGTGAGCCCTAAGTGTTTCTCATGCTGATTATTCACTGATTCTTTTTCACGATCGTTTAAGTTTTCTAAAATAATGCAATCATTGCATCGATCCGCTTTTGGAACAAAAAAAAATTTAAATTCCGAATGAAAATGTCTCGATATTTTCCAATGGTAGCCGTTCAAATATTCTTGCAAATATTGACGGAATAGATATTGTTTGAAAATTTCTGAGTTCATTGGAGCTAGTCAACCTTCTCTACAACCACTGCTTTAACAAACTTCGGTAAAAATTTCGCACATTAGTATTTTGATACATCGTTAAAGGTTAATTCACGAGGTCGGAAATTTTTACCCTACCTATTTTTTTCCGTGCTCGAACCAATAAAAATTTCTTAATCGCAAAAGAAAAGCCCCTTTTTCGCCGTGCTCGAGATAAAAAAAAAATTATCTTTGAGCAAAATTTCCGACAATCGTACCAATTATTTCATAAAAAAAAATTAAGCAATTAGCTATTATGCTCAATATAATTTTGTAGCTATTTTTCTGACGCTTTATTTCATTTTATTTTTGTTGTTATAGGTGCGAAATTGTGTTTTTATGAAAAAAATAATTTTTTGTGAATAAATTAATTCAAAATTGATATAAAGTGTTTAGCAATAACAAATCGCCGTTTAATATGTTCATCGTTTCTTGTCGGGATGAAAACATTTTTAATCCCATACCAAAATTTAAAGAAAACCGAAACAAAAAAAAATTAAAAATTTGAACAAAATGTTTAAACCCGAATGAAAAATGCTAACAAATTACAAAGACGCGTCAAAAATTGATTTGAAACTATAAAAGATGCTATGTAGACATTTTGTCCAGGGCTAACCGTAACTAGCCTAGTTCTTAAATTGTACTTAGCAGCTATTAGCTTTTGTATCTTAAAAGAGATTTTCGCAAGTTTCGCGCTACAGAACTAATATCAATTAGAATATTATTAATCGTTCGTTAATGAGGAGTGGTGGTTCGACATCTTTATTTAAATACTTCACCTCTCTCAGTACATTCTACGATTTTCACTCAGGGATCATGTTATACCCGAACATTGGGAAATACGAAGATAATTGTGTAGAGTGGTGGGTTGCAGTTCTCAACACGCAAGCTACTTCGGGTAAGTAGTTATCCTTGGTTTTATGACCTCCTTTGATAAACGCACTAATGAAGGCTATGGCTTATCTGTTTATACGTTCCGAGACATTCGCCTGCGGCCGTAAAACAAAACGTTCTTCAATGTTGAACATTAAAGTCATTTAACAGTTGCGTAAAACGTTTGCTGACAAATCGTTGCCACTGTATTTGAGCGAATATGGTTTAAACTTATGGCGGTTTTAATAAAACGTTTCCATTTTTTAAAATCTTGCAAACGATACAGTGGAAGACATAGTCATAAATTTGTTTATACATCCCTGGCCAATAATAAAGACTATAGTTGTACGTTATAAATTTTTTGGTTGCCGAAAAGAACAATACCATCATGAAATATAGCAACCAACCATCGAAAATCTGTATCAAATAGTTCAATCGGATAGAGAGTGATTCAATCATTTGAACAAATAAGAACAAAATAATTTATTTGTCTTAAATTTTTATTTCAAACTGTCTCACGTCAAACTGCCATAAAAGATTTTAGTTTTCAAACACACTCATAGACAAATTTATTATTTTAATTATAGTTTTGTCAGAAAAAAATTGCGGTTAGAATATGTCTCGATGTTTTATTTAGCTATCTCGCCTTCCTTTGCTAATGTTCATCGGGGTTATTGTTTTTCTATAAAATGTACAGTTTAAAGGTTATTGTACCATGCATATACATAAATCAAAATAATCTATAATAAGAATTGCTGCGTTTATTCCCCAACAAAATTCCACAAACCAAAATTCCAATAAAAAAATTCCAAAAAAGCTAAATTCCTGTACAAAATGCCAAATTTCAAAATTCCAATACACAAAATTCCAAAAAATAATCCATTTTATGCCCATGGAAATATAAAAGGCCTTTCAGACCCAATAGCCGCCCCGGTGGCAAAGTGGTCCGCATGCTTGCTCCAGCGACCGCAGGTCCCGGGTTCGATTCCCGGTGGTGACAAGGAAAAAATTTCACGGCTGGTTTAGGATCAATGAATTAATAACTCATTATCCGAAATGAAAATATGATTATGGAACTTCATTTGAGGCGGCCAAATCCCTTGATGGAATATAGTGCCAGAGAAAGAGAAAGAAATTGTCATAAAATGGAATTTATTTTGGAAATTTTATTATAATTTATATAAAAAAAAAAAATCGATTAAGGTTTATTCAATGGTATCTTGTAATTTGCTAAAACCGTTACTGTGCTTATTTATTAATGACTGTACCATACACAAACAAGTTTGTTTGTATAGATTGGTATGTTTGTAGGGGAACGGTTCGATATTCCAAAAAATCCCAACCCTGTTTTCTAGAATCACAACACACGTTATTCAATCTAGTAAACAATGATAATCATTTTTGTGTAATAATTTTTCACAACAATTAAATTAAATTTAATTATTAATTAATTGAAATAAACCAATTAGATTTTTTGCGAAATGCTGCAAATATTATTAATCTAATGAAATAACGGAATTTTGTATATGGGATTTTTTTCTAAAATAAATAAATTTTGGAATTTTCTGAATTAGAACTTTGATTTTTGATTTTTATGTTATGGTACTTTGTAAAGTGGAATTTTATAATTGGGGGTTTTGGAAATTTAGGCTAGTTGGATTTTTTTTTTGGATAACCGACCTGTTCCCATTTCATACAATAATATGTGCAGATAAATGATTGCTTTAATATGAAAATGCCGAAACGTCTAGACAGATTTAAGCGGAAATTTCATTAAATTTTGTAAAAGTTTCAATTCGCAAAAATTATTAACTAATGTTTTGAGTTAAATTTCTAAACGCAAGTAAATCAGGTGGTTTTTGACCTGTCAGAATTTCAGTTTTTTCTTGTGGTAGTTGACAATTTCAAAAGAAAGTTTTTCAAGCAGTTTAAGTTGGTTCGAGTATTTTTTAGTCCGAGTATTAAATTATGTTTTAGAAAGAAATCGCCAAATGGTGACATCTAAAAAGTGACATTGCAAATAAAAAAATTCAAAATGAATTCGAATATTTTGAATTATTTAAACAAAATAACTTTCACAATATTTTCAATTAGCAATTTTAACTGGAAAACTGTGAGAAGGTAACTCCGGTAACGAAATAATCAATCTGAAGTGTCTAATAATATTCTACATATTCGATGAATTATCGATATTATCTACTCGAAAATTAATTGTCTATACTTGTTTCGCGCCATCGTAGTCCATAGGTCTTTTTCTGCTATGTATACGCCGAATGGTTGTAGATGTGACACTTTACTTATTGTTCATTGTGCTGGGGATCGTTAAACTTGGTCCGTTAAATTGCGGAAACCTTAATGCTGTTGTTTGGTCGCATCCTGATCCCACCAAAATTTTATCAGACGATACATCTCTCTCTCTGAGTTCTTCTATAGTCGACAATCTAACGTTATTGATCCAAACACGAGCCCACTAACGATATTTACACTCTTCTTTTACTTCTATCTGGGTAACATATGTTGATAATTTCACTTTGATTTAACACTACGTTATTGAGTATCCCAACTAACAATTTTGGTAGTTTATTCCATCATTTGGTGTAATATGTGCTATTTACGTAGAAATTACGTGATTTTCGGCTATTCTTCAACTATCAAGCAGTTTTTCCTATAATTGGTAACAATTTAGGGCAATTTTTCGAATATTTTTTAGCGGTTTTTATGTTTTGAACGATTTTTTATAGTTTGCGCTAATTTGTACCAGTGAATCGTGTTCTTACTTGAAAAGAGTGTAAGTAGAAAATATTGTTTAATATAAGGAAAATATTGCACTTTCTCTACCTATTGACAACTTGTCATCAGAAATTCTAAGAGATTTCGTTAATTATATTTCACCAATTATCAACCTTGAAAACGATTAACCTTTAAAAACGAAAAATAAAGATCTTTTCTATATTTTCTCTGTTTTTTATACCTTGACATTAAAATTTCTTAAAAGAAATATTACGATAGAAATTTAATTTTGCTGATCGACTATAAAGAAGCAAATCACCTGAAAATTTCCTTTACGAATTTCTTAAAAGCTCTTCTAACACTTTTTTTATAGTCGAAAATAAGCAAATATTTACCAAACTAAGACATTTAAATTTTATTACATCACCATCTTTTATCGTAAAATTTTCTTTTGATAATTATTTAGTAAAACTCGTGTTTTCAAAGTAAAAGGTTAAAAAGATCAATAAATCCAAGTCGAAAGAACACCTTATCGTTATATACTTCTAGTTATTTTAGAAAAGTGAAGTGTTATAAAGATAGAAATAAAAGAAATATATGTTTGGTTCTCTCGATCTTTAAATTATTCATAATCTGTCAATTTGGCAAAGTTAAAACAGCCTCAGATTCAGAATCAGCAATTTATCATGACAGTGATACAGAAAATATTTTTTAAAGGGTTTAATTTTGACGACTATTTTTTTGATGAAGATGTTTGTACTAAATTGAAAGAGAAGTGCTTTTCCGAAAAAAATCATCTACAACAAAAGTTAATGCAATGGGATTTACTAAAAATATTAAAAGATCATGTACATCCAGATTGGAAGGCAGCCGAACGCTATTCAAAACTCCGACTACATTATCGATATGGGAATTGGACAATATTGGTATTATGGTGTAAATGTAATATTGAAAGAGTATTATCTTATATTAACGAATCGGTGTCGATTTGCATAATTTTCAATGCTGATGCAATATTGCCTTTATCTCTAGTCATTTTCTGACGTAGTCATGTGCTGTAACAATCCTACCTTGCCATGAATATTTAAAATGCATTCTACTAGCCGAAGAACTACTAAATGATTATTTACAAAGGTTTACTGAACTTTATGGAATTGACTGAGTAAGCAGTAACATTCATAACTTGTGTCACGTAATCGATGATGTAAAGAATTTCGGACCATTACCGGATATCAGCTCTTACCCATTCGAAAATTTTTTCGGTCACATCAAGTCTTTGGTTGGCTTCTCGGTCTCATAAAGAGCCTTTACATCAGATTGCAATGTAAGTTATAGAATTATCTTAAAAAAAAAAACAATAGCATTACATTATCAAGTAAGTTGGCAGCAATTTGTTGTAAAGATGAAGTTGGTATAATTCATGAGAACCTGACTGTAAAAATATTTACAAGGAAAATTGCAAAGGAACTTATTACAATACAAAAAATAAATGTTTTCTAACAAAACAGCAAAATATAGTTTCTATGAAAAACGCACCCTACTTCAAAAAGAAGTTATACATTTATGGTGAGGTTATTAAATTCAAATATAATTTCTTTACTGAACCATCTGATTCATCAAACTTCGATATTCATGCATAGAAAAATACGGCAATCTGAAGTTGAACAGCACAAAAAAAAATAAGTAAAAATCACAAAGAAATATAATAACAACATAAAATCTTCAGCGTCATACTCATGACCACTTCCTGCGTCATTCTCAGTGTGGGAAACTATTGGTGGATTCGCAACCAGGTTTTAATGAACACTTCTTCTCGCTATCTTCTGAGGCACTATTTTTGGTTAATTTTTTTTTAAATCTGCTGCGTTTTGCTTATTACAATTTATCAAAGGCTTCTCCCGAAGAAATGTTTCGGTTTCTGTTTTTGACCAGCGATTATTCTGCGCTGATTACGTCAATTACAGATCACAGCTTGGTGCGAAAAGAAAACTTTTAGTCACACTTTTCAGAAAGAGAAATTCCTGTTTAAGACGATAAGGTCAGAAGATATTTTGTAAAAATTATACCAGATACCAATTTTATACCTAGTGTATCTCCTCGTTGCAAGCCATCAGGTCCACAAATTCGCAAAAAATAATTAATCGGACCGAACGTCGACCGTATTTTTAGGAAATTTAAGTCGGTTTGCCAATATTTCGTCGCCGTTGCCAAATTTTTCTATTCTTCAATTTTCTTGGGCTCCGCAACTTTCGATAGAAAATCTTCAATCTTTCCAATATAACATATTGCGATACCAACTGCCTTGTATTCGTGCAATTTTTTCGTTGAACAAGTCATTCCGTTTATTACAGCCTTTAACAAAAGTCAATTTTATAGAATTTAGGTAGAGTATCATTATTTAAGCTTAAAATTTTTACTTTCGGAACAGGGGGTTACTGAAAAAACAGGTATCGCTAACAACTACCACCAAGAATTTCGTTGTTGGTCTTCATTTTCGGTAGTTAAAACATAATCTTCTCCTGTTCTAAATGTAATTGGTGATGTTACTTCGAAATAGGAATTGTAATCCTTTGATGCTCAGCGAGCAACTGAAATTGCTTTGCTATTTTGCTATATACTACTATAAACAACGTAGTAGAATAAAAATATTACTGGTATTTGAATTTATTAGAACTAAATATTATCGTACTCACTTTGTTTCGTCCTCATTATTAGTTGTAATATAGTACTCTTCGTAGAGTAACCCTTCCTCGAAGGTAGTTATATTCGATTGTTTAATAACACTTCAACTTTAGGCCCACTCTTCAACAACCGATTGATTGCTAGAATATTTTTGTAATGTAATTAAACTAATATTTTGCCAAAACAAAAATCGATTAACACCGATCTTGTTCAGACAAATCTCACCTAAATAAGTAGGATTTGATAACAGATTTTGAAATTGATCTAAAAGTAGCAATTCATTAAACCGAAGAATACTTCTTCGTTAAGGTCGAATATTTAGTAATTATGGAAAATAAAAACGATTTTTAAGAATCAGCCATATGCATTTTTTAAAAGTGGTCATGACCTTAAGTTGGACTTCCGAAATGACAAAAAAAAAATATGTTTCTAATAGTTAGACCGCTTCAATTTTTAGGCAGAAAGTGGGTTTTTATCGGAAAAGGTCCAATAGTACTATGTTTTATATTGACACAATTTCGTGCATATTAAAAATGTAATTTTGCCATGATTTCCGATTTAATTACAATAAAACAATATGTATTTTTTAGAAAAATTATATATTAAAATTTATCAACATGTTTCATTACTATTTGAAATAGGTAGAAAATGAGAAGAAAACAACTTATATTTTCCGTCGAATCGACGTAGGACCTACCAAAGGTAAGACTTACCAAAAAAAGGTAGAATGGGTATATGCGAAAATTTACCTAAATAGCCCTGTTCGTCAAAATTTACGTCGATTCTCAGCTCATTCGATGTAGCTTTACACTTATTTGGTTAGTGTTTCTCGTCTTCAAAGACTATTTTTAGATATAAATTTACCTATAATCGAGCGGATTTGTTAGTTGGGACTAACTCCTACTCCAGCTCTAAATTACGATTTCGGGGTACTTCGAAATAACATTCGTGTATGTTGTTGTCCGTATCTACTCTATGCAGCGTTAACATATTAAAACTATATATAACCTAGTGGCCTAGTAGCTTAAACATTCGTCGAACCTTCCAAAGAATATTTACCCTTTTGTGGAATTGAGTTTTTCTTTAAATTTAATCTACAATTTTATTTAACCAATATAAAAGAACACTAAAACTAAAACATAAAAGAATCGTCAGAAAAACAAAAAAAATGAATTCGAATCTTTATAGAAGCATCCCCAATAAAATACAGATCCATCATTACGTCGTACAGTATCTTCCAATCTTTATTGGAGCCACTTCTCAGCATATATATCATGAAAGTATCAATCAATTTTATCTGACACCAATTTCATCAAACAAATCTGTTTTCATGTTAATATTCTTCTATTGTTTTCTATGACCATATCTATGTATTCAAATTATTTATGTATACAATACAAACATTCGTCATGTATATACAGAAGAAAAGTTTTCCAAACCAAACTCGAGTTGAAAATGAAATCAAGATGAAAAACAACAAAAATTAAATAAAAGAAAAAATTTGGAATAACAAAACTAGGGAAAAGTTTTTTTTTTTTGGTTTAGTTTTTCCAAATATTTTGTGTGTTACCATTGTTATCTATAACACAATGGGTCTTCATATTTACACAAATACTCAAATACATTCATGCATAGGCTTCGATAAGCGGTTGAATATTTTTTTTTTTTGTGTCATTGTTCGGATGTGTGCTGAAACTTGGTTTCTGTTTGTCACTCTTTATGGATGAAATCATTTATCTTCATTTCATATTTTGATATGATTAACTGCTTTTTGAATAAATATTTTTTATTTAGTCTTAATACAGTGGCGTGCATTATTAATTTTGATGAAAATTCGTTTCGATATTGTTGTATCGATTCACGATACGATAATAATCGACATAATTTTTATGACATTTATATTACAAAATTATGTTTGTAATTTATTACGAATATTTTCGACTGTCGCAAATATTAATAGGAAGATGTGTGTTTGCATAATGGAAGAGTAAAATTATGTCGAAAATGCTTTTAAGGTTAAATTTTCTTGGCAAATAAAGTTTGAAAGAGCTTTAAATAAATAATTGTGATAAATTTTTAAAAACTAATCAAATTCAAGATAATAAAAAATTTGGAAATCCAAAATCATAATTATTAAATTTTTTCAAGCATCGAGCGTATATGTATTTATGAGAAAAATAATATTTGAGTGTGTGTGTATAACCGTTGCCGAAGCCAAAAAACAAATTCTTGATCATAAAAACAAACAAAAAATTTAATTCAATTCTAAATAATTATGTATACTTCAAAACCACAGAAACGCTTTTCGTTCAGAGAAACCAACATAAAAAAATTTGGAAATAAAATAATTTAATTTTTGAAATAAAAGTTTTCCATTTGCTCTGGCTTTGGTTGTACAGCAGCAGTATGTACACATCATCTATGGAAGATTGACTTTTTATTTGGAATAAAATATTCGCAATAAAAAATAGACGAAAAAGTTTTAAATATTTGCTTAAAATATATAAAAAGTTAATTTTTTCATTATATTGTTTAAAAATTAGCTTTCGATGTAGCTTTATGTGTTCTTGTTTTGGTTCAGAAAAGGTTTAAAACTGTTGGGTATCATTATTGGTTTTGGTGGTATTGTTGGCAATGGACATCGAGCGAGTATACCAAACATTCCCGACATGCATAAATCTAGCGAAAATAGAAATTGCTTAATTTACAATCATCTTTTAAATTCGCGAATCAATTTCTAATAGTTTTATGGACACAAAACGTTTTATACTATTGTGGAGTATAAATAATGATTGTTTCACTGTACGGAAGTTGAAATTTGGAAGGAAAGCTGTTACTGAAAAGCTCAAATGCTGCTATAGCAAAACAGAAATTTTTCTAGTATTTTTAGCTAGCGGACGTTTTTAATTAATGTCGTAGTTTATTCTGTCGTAGTTTTTTAATGTCGTAGTTTAGATGTGGATTTATAATCGTTTCAGTGCCAATGCAACCATTGGCAAAGTCACTTTCATTGGTTGAGAAAGTCGTTCGGGGAAATTGAAAATATAACCAATTGAATATCGAAATTTCTTCGTAAACCTTAGAAAATTCGCAATATGTGGGAAGGATTGAGCACCGTAGCAATATCCAAAACTAATCCATCAAATTTTACTAAGTACATCGTAAACTAGTCGTAGGTGTAGTCTTAGGTCGAAACCTAAAAATTTTTGGCCGTTGGAATTTTAAGATCTCGCAACCAGAACCAATAAGCTTAATGATTAAACAGAATCAGAGCCTACCAACAATTGCCAACCACGCTAGGGTTGATAACATCGAACCCAGTTCTCTTAGAAGGAGAGGTGGTTATCTAACGAGTAGACCTCTGAGCGTGAGACTCGTCGATTCACTGAACGTACCGAGCGTTGAATTTGCAATGGGAATACATTAATTCGAAATCACATTTTGGTATTTTCAAAAAAAACTTACTATGTCCAATATTAAGCATTTTCGTCTTTTCGCATTTTTTGCTATGAAATCACGATCGTCAAAAAAGTTTCCCATGTATTGTAATTTTTTTTTAAAATACCAAAATGTGATTTTCAAAACTATAAAAAAACAATTTCAATGAATTCCCACTTGAAATTTAAACTCTCAAGGATAGATTTCTTAAGTCAAATAAATAGAAATCTTATGAGAAAATATGCATACACAACTGCAAACTATGACACTGCAAAATAATATTCGATCACTAGAACAGTATCGTCGGTATGCTATGAGTAGGAATAATTGTGAACCAGCTCACAATTCAACATGCGTGATTCGTAAGAATAGGTAAATACCTCACAAGATTGTAGATTCCCGGATTCTTTAGGAGCCAACCCCACCAAATTTTATAATGCCTTCTCTCACACGACACTATTACTTAAGATTATCACTAGCCAAATTCCTTAAATAAACTTCACCAATTCCTCCGTGCGTAAAAATGAAATTGACCCGACGAATCAAGTTTGTTATCTAAAAGAAAATTTTTATCAGGTTTTCCTGGTAAATTTAAACGACTTTTATTGAGTAAAATGGTCTAGGACAAATATCCTCAAACTTGACATTGATATAGGCGTACATCTTCATATTGTAAAATAGGAGCACTACGATATGTCACAGTCTAGCTTCTGATCTACACTGTGCTCGACATTATGTTGGCGATGTACGTGATTGAGCAGCGCTCTAGCTCCTGGAACTTCCTCGGCATTCTATAGGAAGCCATATCTTCTCGCCTGCATGAAACAAAGTACATGCCACAGCCTTACAGCCTTTGATAAACTGGTCGCACTAAAAAGCTAGAAAAAATACAGGTGACAGTGATCCAGGTATAAATTTAAAGCGATCTGCAAATTTTTGGCTACAACGAGTATGAAAGAGGTACGCCGCATACGAATGACTGGGTTGTATCGCAGGTTCATATCTAACTTCTCTCACATAACTGCCCACATTACCAACTTTACAAAAAACGAAGCGGTCTGAATGGAATGTGGAATGTGACAAGACATATATTTATCAGTGCTCTAGTTCTCGTAAACCCTATAGGTTTTAGTTGTTGACACTTAGGCCATTTTTGGCCTGTTGTGATACCATGAATTCACGCCGTTGCACATTGCAAGCTCCACGTCAACATGTACAATGACATGGACCGTGTGTCGGCGTTGAATTGCTTCACTCCATCAGAGGGTCTTGATGGTTGTGTTTATTAACATCACCGATTGTAATTGATGATGAAAATTCGATTTGCATCTAGCCTCTGATGGCATTCAAAACCAGTACCTCCCGGTCCACTTGTCCGGTTCGTGAACCCTAACTACGTCAATATAATTTCACTTACGTTGCGATGCAAGCACGACGGAAATAGGAAGAGTTCTGCACCAACTCAATGATGAAGAAAGCGAACGGCCTATTTCTGTTATCTCCGAGAAACGAATTGGCGTCAAAAAATGTTCCCATCATGGAACTGGAAAGTGTCGCAGCCAATAAATCGAATTGTTTCATTTCACGGCAAAACCGACCATGCATCCCTAAGATGGCTTAAGTCCCTAAAGGATGTACATGGCAGGCTCGCACGATGGGGCCTGGATCTCCAACAGTAATTCATCATTCTTTACGTGAATGGTTTACTTAATGTCGTCTTCGACTCCGTTTCCCAGGCCGGAATTTATCGTTATCTGTGGAAGATAAATGATAAATTTTTGTGATCTCGAATACGTACCATTATTTGAGAAAGCTAACGAACCGCTCATATGAAGCCTCAAAATCTAAAAATTCAAAATGGAAAAATTTATTATTTCGTGAATTTACCTAGCACGCGGAAATCTTTTCAAAATTATTTAATAATACAAGAACACTGTGAACTGATCTAAAAAATTATCGAGCGGATTAGCCCATATTACTTCTGACCTGGCCTTAACAAGCATATTAGAAACTTTATTAACTCTTGCAACACTTGTAAGAAAGTCGCTGAAGTTGGCCAGAAATAATGGCAGGTAGGTCTTAGTTATTCTGATCTACCCTGAGCAGCTCAGGTCCATATCATGAACAGAAAATACTATTTTTAAATTATTTTTGTGAGTGATTTGTGATTTTACCAGGTAGGCTTTAATGTCTCTGGTGTCAATCCTAGAAATAAATCTAAGTGGTGGCATATATTGGCAGGTAGGTCTTGGTTATTCCGATCTACCCTGAGTAGCCCAGGTCCATATCATGAACAGAAAATACTATTTTTAAATTAATTTTGTGAGCGATTTTGTGATTTTACCAGGTAGGCTTTAATTTCTCTGGTGTCAATTCTAGAGATAAATCCAAGTGGTGGCGTATATTGGAAGGTAGGTCTTGGTTATTCCAATCTATCCTGAGCAGCCCAGGTCCATATCATGAATAGAAAATACTACTTTTAAATTATTTTTGTGAGCGATTTTGTGATTTTACCAGGTAGGCTTTAATTTCTCTGGTGTCAATTCTAGAGATAAATCTAAGTGGTGGCATATATTGGCAGATAGGTCTTGGTTATTCCGATCTATTTTGAGCAGCCCAGGTCCATATCATGAACAGAAAATACTATTTTTAAATTATTTTTGTGAGCGATTTTGTGATTTTACCAGGTAGGCTTTAATTTCTCTAGTGTCAATCCTAGAGATAAATAAGTGATGGCATATATTGGCAGGTAGGTCTTGGTTATTCCGATCTACCCTGAGCAGCCCAGGTCCATATCATGAACAGAAAATACTATTTTTAAATTATTTTTGTGAGCGATTTTGTGATTTTACCAGGTAGGCTTTAATTTCTCTGGTGTCAATTCTAGAGATAAATCCAAGTGATGGCGTATGTTGGCAGGTAGGTCTTGGATAATTCCGATTTACCCTGAGCAGCCCAGGTCCATATCATGAACAGAAAAGACCTACCTGCCAATATATGCCACCACTTAGATTTATCTCTAGGATTGACACCAAAGGAATTAAAGCCTATACCTGGTAAAATCACAAAATCGCTCACAAAAATGATTAAAAAAATATTTTCTATTCATGATATGGACCTGGGCTGCTCAGGGTAGATCGGAATAACCAAGACCTACCTGCCAATATATGCCACCACTTGGATTTATCTATAGAATACACACCAGAGAAAAAAGCCTACTTGGTAAAATCACAAAATCGCTCACAAAAATAATTTAAAAGTAGTATTTTCTATTCATGATATGGACCTGGGCTGCTCAGGATAGATTGGAATAACCAAGACCTACCTTCCAATATACGCCACCACTTGGATTTATCTCTAGAATTGACACCAGAGAAATTAAAGCCTACCTGGTAAAATCACAAAATCGCTCACAAAATTAATTTAAAAATAGTATTTTCTGTTCATGATATGGACCTGGGCTACTCAGGGTGGATCGGAATAACCAAGACCTACCTGCCAATATATGCCACCACTTGGATTTATCTCTAGGATTGACACCAGAGGAAAGCCTACCTGGTAAAATCACAAAATCGCTCACTAAAAGAATTATATAACACGGTTTCATATTCATTAAATAAAGCAGCCGTGCAATGATTCATTATATTAATCACGTAGGAGTCTTTCATGCTCGTATATATATTTATAAATACATATAAATCAACATTTCCATTTTTTATATATGATAAAAAAATGGGTCTCTGAAGGATCATTTACTTAATCCCTAGCTATTCGTCACTAGTGTCATTTATAGCGTTGGGTCCATTAAGAATTACGCTTTACAAACATTTCTATATTGTTTTTATAAATTTTTCAATATATTTGATTGTTATATTATGTTTTAATCCGTTTACATAAAGAAATTATGCACTCATATAGCTTTTCGTCACAAATTATTTTATATTTCTCCTAATTAAAGCTTTTAACTTTATAATATTTTTTATATTTTACCGTTTGTTTTAGATTTTAAAAAATATTATCAAATTTCATTTCTACTCTAATATAACTTTAGAATTAGAAAACAAAAAATGATAATAATATAGTGGTAGTCTACACTAAATAAACATTAATTTTTTTCTTAAAGTGTACGCCAACACTATGCATATTATATTTTTCGGGATGAGACTACACTTTTTCTACACGTAATTTTTTTTTCGGGATGGTTACACTTTAGCGAAGAAACAAACCAAAAATTTCGGGCTGATATTTCGGGCCAACTTCAGCGACTTCTTGTAAGATAACAAACGCGCTAACTAGAACTTGTACGGACTATTGGTGGTTATTCCTGCACTTGCGGTCCTGGATAGGCAGCATTATGATTTTAATATTAATGGATATACTTAACCTATTTTTGATGAGGAATACTATTTTCTTATTACGTTGAAACAACAACTTTCAAACGGAGGTGGTGATAAAATTTCGATTGCAAGATTCGACAAACGGAAAACTGTAAAGTAGAAAATTTAACCATTACAAAAAAAAAAATGTTTCTTTTAATATCTTACATTTTTATTATGAACTAAAAAAACTAACAATTTTCGCTTCATTCAACACATCAAGAGATTCCACACTTGCGGCTGTGTATGAGCGTGCATATCAAGCAACGCAGGTTATAAATATCAGCAGAGAGCAGTAAATTGAAGCTGATGGGTGTGGAACTGATGTGATTCAACTTCATTCGATTTATTGTAATTTCTTTAAATTTCAATTTTTCTATTAATATTACTAAATATTTGATTTCTTTTATTGGAAATATCCAAAGCACCTATATTTAAGCGAATAAGCTAATATTTAAATTTCCTGTTCGTTGTTGCTGCGTGGTGTGTTTCATCCTTAACTCTATGGAACTTATAAGCAATTATAAAAAAATGTCTATAAATTTTATATCTATAGCCTAGTACGCAGCTGACGTGAAATGAAATTTTTCATACAAAATGACACAAGCGAAAACAAAACTGAGTATTTCGGTGCTAAATTTTATTTGGCGGTACGCATAGTTTAGCTAGTGAAATTGGTATGTTTCGTATTAAAATATAGATCTCTCTGTTTAACTCTACACATTTTCACTGGGTTTTTATAAGTAAGCTAGGCATCCAGCTCTCGCTAAGATAAATTTTAACGCGGTCTCCACAAGTCTCCACTAAATTACAGATAAATTAGTAAGCTAAAAGGTTTATGTAGAAATAAATAATACCATTGGTTTTATTTGTCCTACAACAGTCAAAAATATAGTTCGAAACTATTTTCATAGTCTAAAAAACTATTTTGTTCATACATTTTAAAAAAAATAAATTTTCACGGTTTGCTGTCAAAACTTTTTTAATTGTAATGTTCTAGGCAGATAAATTGCTGCGAAAACGTTTGTAGAGTTTTCACTAGCGTAGTATATACGTGAATGAGACAACTACAAGCTTTTCACTTGTTATTTCGCTAGTTTAATTTTACGTCAAATTTGTATGTAAAATTTACCTTAGCGCGAGCTGGAACCGACCTGATAACAGATTGCTAACATTTTGACATTTTGTTGTCGTGCTGTGCTTCAAAAATTATATTCAAGAGTTTTAAAATATGATGCAGGAAAATTTTGTGGATGTTGTTTAATTGAATGAACCTATGTGCGTTAGAATTTTACGAAATTCTACAATCTAATTTTTCGAGGAATATTTATCTAATTAATTTTGAAGACCGTTGAGTAATTTTCAACTTATGGATAACACTAAAGTAACAAGGAAATTGTAAACTATACCCCTGTAATAATAATGTTACCAAACGGATCAACCTAGAAAATTGACATTAATAATGGAATCTTTTAAATCTCTGATTTTGTGCCCTACAATGTGCGAAACATATCAGTATATAGTAATGAGAAATTATAAAACTCCATAAATCGCTGATATTAGAGCCAGTCGTACCAAAAAGATAACCGTAAATTAGCGTGAATCAAATCTTTGTACCCCACAAATATATAAATTTTACAGAAAATGTTTATTTATAATTATTAACAGATTCGTAGAATTTAGCGAACATTATTTTTGCCTTTTGTAATAAGTATTATTATTTCTCCGTCTGAAAATTTTAAAATCATTCTTAGTATTTTCCTGGCAATCAGCATAGAAAAATCTCTGTTTAACATAACGAAACTTTCCGTCCGAAACCAATTAGAAAATCATGTCACTAGCTAACGACAATCTTTTGGGTTTTATCATATTTTCAATATCATTGAAGTTGAAGGTCTGGAAAATACTTATAATGACTATAGAATGTACATATGTAAGTGCTAATTATAAACAAATTAACCTGTTTGAAGATCAATTTATAAAATTTATCTATAAGGCAGTCCAGAAATATTACTGAAGCTGTTGCGGAATACCTGAAAAATACTTCGAATGCCTTTGGAATATCCACGCGGTTTATTGAAAATTAATACGTTTTAATCTGATGAGACACCCTATCAGATTCATTGACTCAAAATCAAGTAAGAACATCAAATTTAGGTCGAAACAGTTCGACAGTATCACCGAAGTCGATGGTTCGTGCCTGAAATATTGAAATATATTTAAATCGCTAAAATATATTAAACAATAAATACATTTTACAAAATAAATACAAATTAAGAAACCTGCAGAACTAACCCTTCTCCGACCTTGTATAACTGGAAAAATAGTTAATGCAGAAATATAAACAATTATGAGCTTTTTAAATCCACAAAAAAATTATTAAGCCTATTCAGTTAAGCAGGAATATAAGTAACAGTTATTTACCCCCCGATTCTAACGTACAGTCAAAGACGTATTTTCAGTCTTAGTAAAAACTTTTGTCTTAGCGAAGACTATAAACTTTCAATTCTTATTCTGCACTCAGTTTTATCTGTCACTAGTCTTAAAAAATTGTCTTCGTTAATATCAGCAAAATAGGTGGTCTTTAGGAATCATATAGTTTTGAGTTTTTCACATTAAAAAGAAACAATAATTATATGTATTTCGATTTGAACTGTCGCTTTTCGTTCATAAATTTGAAACAATATGGTGTAAATTTGGTTTGGCAGCTCTACAAAAGTGTTTGGAGAGTTTATAATATATTATTTAAGACTACTGCCTTCAGAATTTCAATGAAGACTTTAGTCTTAAAAAAAAAGTCTTTACAATAAAGTTTTAGCTAAGATAGTCTTAGTAGTGTTATCGTCAGAATCGGGGGGTTAGTCCAGTTATGTTAATCCAGACACCAAAAAGAGGGTATTTTGAACAAATTTTTATATTAGAATTAGAAGCTATTTATGAGCTTTCAATTTAATAGTACTTCGATTTTAATGGTCTTTATCAATGGTACACGGTTAAAAATAAAAATATGAAACCAATCCTTTTCCTATCCTTCTGCGGAATAAATATACGTCCATCCTTTTCTAAGGATTAAAATTATACTTCCCAAATAAATAAAATTTATACGTTCAAAATTAAAATAACTTTGTCCTAATTTTATCAAATTTTATTTTTGTCTAAAAGATTAAAATTCATCTAACGGATAATGATAATTTTATTCTTTGGCCGAGTGTCAAAAGCACTCAAATATAAAATAGAGTTTGCTCTTTGAAAATGACTAAATTTGCTCTTTTTGGCATATAAAAAATAAGTCACAAAGAATAATATTTATCAAATTAAAAGATTAAAATAAACACTTATCATTACCATATTTTATACAATTCAGGGAAAAATTTAATTCTTTTTACAAATCAAATTCAATGTTTTTTTAAATAAAATTTCAGTTAAAAACGAGTAGAAATTATGAAAATAAAATATAGTTTTTTATTTAAAATACTGGTAATTTATAATTATATGTATACAATAGTTTATGAAAATTACGATGATTATATCCTATCCACATGTAATAAACTACGGATCCACGAATTTCCTAGCATGTTCCTAAATGTTGCATGAAATATCAAGCCGATTACATACTCCGTGTTACTAACTCGTGGTTTAGTTCCATCTTACTAGTTTCTGGCCTAAATAAATTAAATGTTTATAAGAAAAAATTTGTTTGTTTATTTACCCCTACATTTGTTGTATTGTTTATTTACCCCTACATTTTCAAACAATAGAAAATTTACATCCGTGTTCCTGTATCGTAACTGAGTGTGGGCTCGCTATAGATGTATCTGGATGTGTTTCTGTTGAGAGAAAATAAATATTTAAAAATAAGTGTTGTCTATTATAATTATTATTATAATTATAAAACCACATAAATTGTGTAGGAACAAAAACTTAATACACAGCAGAACCATTTCAAATGATCGGCAATTGATAACTAAATTTTTAACTCGAAATAACTTAAAAAAAATCAAAATAATTTTTCCAAAAAGAGTGCTATCTCTTACTTCCCCACAAGAGTAATATAAAAGATAAAGACATACTATTTTAAATTTTGAATGACTCCTGTGCTGAAAAACACGCAAAATTATTTTTTTAAAGCTAAATAATTTTTTCAGATTTTTATGCAAAATTAAATAAAACTGACAAAAAATGTTATGTAATAAAAAGGACAAAATGTCTGTTCAATTTTTAGTTAATTAAGTACGAATATGAGTTATTACCAGGCGTTTTATCAAAATATTGAAGATAATTCCATTATTATGGCCCGTTGCACGTTTCAGCTAAGCTAAGCGAGAAACGTAGTTTCTATTAGCATGGTTTAGCTCGCACAGTTCATTCCGCTGGACGTTTGAACTAATTATACATCGCTTTACATCGCTTACCCATACATTTCAATACAAATAAAATGCTGTGTCTGCCAAAATATTATTAGAATCACATAGGCGGGAACAACAATACTCAAATGTCATCTAAATTCAATAATATTATGTACACAATATAACAATGTATGCGTGTGCGATATAACTGACTTTTGCAATCCAAAGACAATGCGAGCTAAGTGTGTTTGCATCGCTCAAAACAGAAAAATAAAGCTTCCATAGTTTAGCTCAAGTGTGCATCGTTCCATTAAAACTCTTTATTTACAACCAAGAGCGATGGACATAGCTCATGTCGCGTAGCTTAGCTTAGCTGGAATGTTCAACGAGCCTATACCTTACCCATGTCATTATTTGACATTTGCGGTAGTATTAAAATAATATTGAAAGCCTCCGTCACTCCGTCAGGTTTAAAGACTCTGACAATTTTTGCTGCGTTGAGTGAAATGTGTATTTTATTTTAAAGATACTGTAATGCCATCGTAACATTATGCAATAAGCACGAAACGTTCTTAAATTGCCTATTGTTCAGTAACACTCGTAGTACATCTTTAAGTTTGAGTTGGGTTGATAAGTTTAAATTTCTTAATGTTTTATATGTGGGGAAAAATGTTTTATCGTCAAAATGGCTATATCTGTAAAATCATATCACAATGATATTAATTTGATTGATTTAATCACAATGATATTAGTTGTATGTTGTAGTTTACGATATATGTTCTCACCTCAATATTTTATTTTCCTAGCCGTTTTGTTACTTAAAATTATTTAGTTTCAGACGTTGAGCTTGAAATGACATAGTTTAAAATTACAGGATGTCAAGAATTACAGCATACGTGTTATACAGTATCAACCATTTTTATCTGTATTTACATATCCATTTGTTCTACTCGAGGCGTCTAATTTCGAAAATCATGCGTTAAGTTTTTTGAGGTTAACGTAATAGTCTCTGGGAAGTTTATGGATGAAAAAAATTATTAAAAAATGTTTTCCTTGGCACACAGAGGCTGCCATTTGAACTATAAGTTTTTAAGTTAGTTCATCTGATAGCATTAACCAATTTATGGGTAGACAGTGAAAGATTCATTTGTAGTTGAGGTATACAAAAATGACGAATTCGTTCACTGTGTATCGTTAAATTAGTTTGAAAAAGAGAAAGCATTATATGACCTGAACAGAATAAAGCACAATATATCATGTTTCAAAATCAGATGCCTTTTGACACAACATTTCAATTAAGGAATCCTTATTGCAACAATAAAGGATTTGCTCAATAACCTGCAGTTGTGAATTAATTTAGCATCAACAGTTCCGATAAAATAATAAACTATTATGATGCGGTCGATATTGACATGCAAATTAGTTGGGATCCCTGGGACATGCGTTAGGGATGCGTATATAAATTTTGGATTAAAAATAACACTTCATGATTTGGTTACTAAAAATGGAAGAAAAATTCATTATTTATACTTTTAAGGTTAAACTATTTTGTTGAGTTTGTAATTTTGCAAACATTTAAAATATTTTCGGTTTAATATAGATAAACATCATCATTAAAAGGAGACATTTTTATTTGTGCAAAGAATAGCACGAAAGAATAAAATTTGTTTTTTATAAAAAGGATAAACAATAAACAAAACAAGAATGAAAATCATTTAATAAGCGAGAATAATATTTAGGTTAACGAAAAGAATGAATTTTATGTTCCAAACTAAATAAAATTTATTCAAAATAATTTCATACTTGGGCTAAAACTAATTTTTATCCTTTCATTTTTAACCGTGTATATTGTATGCTTGTACGTATAAAAAAAATACTTTTAAAATTGTTAAAATCAAATATTTCAATGTTGAAAATGTGCACCGACTTATGAGTTCACGAAATACGTGGATTTTGAATTTTGAGCCACTAGCCTTCGTAATGTACCACTCCCAATTTCTTAATAAAAAGCTTTTAATTCAGAAATATATAATTGTATTCTTGAAAAGGGGAAGCACATCAAAATTCAAAATTCATGCGACAAATCGGCACACCAAAACTAACTTTGAAATACTTAATTTTTACAGTTTGAAAATAAATTGTTTTTTCGGTATACCGAATCGGTAATCTGTTTAGACTCCAAAAATTTAAAAATTTTATATTGGATATGATGCACCGATGTATGAGTTTATGAAATATGCACAGTTTGAATTTTGAGCAGCTACTCCTTGAACGAATACCATTAATACCCCCCAATTTGTCGAATGTGGTGTACTGATATGGTGCATTTATGAGCTCACAAAATACGTGTAGTTTGGTTTTTACGGTGTGACCAATTTGCACGAACACCACACACAACTACTGAAGTTTAAATGAAAATACTTTTAATTGCAAAAATTTGAAAACATTGAAAACATATTTCAATGTTAAAAATGGCGTATGAGCTCAAGAAATACGTTCAGTTTCAATTTTGGCCAGGTTCCCCTTAGCACTAACACCATTACTTATTTCTCAAGTACAAACGAAAAATTCTTCTAACATTCAAAAAACAAATATTTTAATGTTTGTATGGTGTACCGACACTGAGCTAATTGAGCTTAAATTTTGAAATACGACCCATTTGCACGAATGCCATCAAGTTCTGCATTTACTAAACTAAATAGTAACAACTCGTCATTATACTCTCTATATACACCATACGAATTTCGAATCAATCGAACCGTTAAGATGAAATGTATTGCTTCATGGTAACCAAAAACCGCTAGTTATGGAAGCCAAATGTTCGTTACGGACTTGCATGCGGTATTTCATGATAATCATATCGTTGTGATTGGCGCTACAGGCTCATATTTGGATGGGCCAATATATTTAACAGGGATTTGCTTTAATAACTCCTCGGATGGTATGAATATAAACTTAATTGTTATGGTTGATGCAATGATTTATTTTTTCTGTGATGACTTTCTTCAACTCACATACATTCTTAAGGTCCATTATTTTATCGGCTATAATTGCTAGTTTTGATAAGTTATACACGACAAAACTGCTTGCGTATATGTGTTGGTAGCCATTATAACCACAAGTTCCTAGGCTCCAATTTCGTGATTTAATTTTCGGATAATGAATCTCTTTCCCGTGGAAGCTGCGATTGACGCGTACCCATTTTACCGTATTGGAATGGCCACCAATCTTGAATTGAGCCTCCTGCAGCGTAAAACAAATTTCCGGATTATCCCGATTGAAAGGTAAACATTTTATCGACACTGCAAATGTTAGTCGTATTTATAAAACCGAACAATTCGTTTTTGTTGTAATAAAACAGTTCGATTTAATTTGATTAAAAAATGTCGCAGCTTAACACGTCGGAGTCGGAAAATTTATTACTCCAAGATTTTTCAAATTTACCATTCACTGTATCGCCGAACATTGATAATACAGGTTTCAGAAGTTGTCTGTTTTGAATATAAGCAACATCGGTACTTTGCCGTAGGCCAGACAGTTCAAAATAACATACGTACGATAGAGATATACTTGCGCTTGCACTCTTCAATTTGGCACCAGTGTATCATCAACACCAGTTTTAGCCCGTTCGATTAGTCTCAAGATCGTGTTTATTTTCCTGCATCCCACTTCAACAGCACCTTACTATATTTTTTCTTGAACGTATCAGATATAAGAAAAATACTTTGCGTAAAAATGTTTTGGTAAAAGATCTGATTTTGAAACTCCACAGAACCAAGTAGAACAAGTTTTTCAATGAAACATAAATGTTGCATAATAAAAGTTACATCCAAAGTGCATTGTGTAGTGGAAGAGCCATCTACCTATGATTTAAAAATCCGTAATACTAAAAGGTACACTCTATTTAGAGGGTAAACTTTTACTATGTTTCCGTAAGAAACAAAGTAAAATAAACAATTTTTAAATTAATGTTTTAGGAATATAAATTGTACTGAGTAATTAAGCACATATTTAAAAATCAGCCAATATTATGTAATATTTAATAATTTCGTTTGTCTAATTATATTTATTTATTACAAATGATTTACCAATCGTCGAATAATTTATGTTTCTTAGAATATATTCTTGTTTGGTGGGTTGTATCCCTTAGGCTAGTTCCTTTTACAGTTTTATTTATATCAAAATCGTGCGAGCCGAACAAAATATTGCAACCCGGCTCCCACAGAATAAAATGATTTTCCCCCAAATCAGGACCCATCAATATCGAGTTCTGATACTCCAAAACTGGAGATTTTTATAAAAATTATGTTAGCCAAAAAAATTAAAGAAACAGACTCTCGCCCCACCCCCCACCCCCCCCCCCCCCCACCGAACGATCAACGATCGACCCACCAGAAACAGATTCTGGCACTCGAAAACCTTTCCCCACCAATTTTTATAAAAATCGTGCTAGCCGAAAAAAATTATATAAAGGGAGCTGCAGTTCATATATTTAGAGGTGCTACGTCTTAGAACGCATACTTTCTCAACTGTAAACAAGAAATTCATTTTAAATTGCAAAAAATAAATATAACAAGGTTGAATATACGGCACCGATTTATCAGCTCACTAAATTCAGTTTGAATTTTGAGCAGTTACAGCTTATCACCAATACCACCTCAAACTTCTTAATTACAAACATCAAATTTTTTAAAATTGCAAGAATGTGCATCGGCAGAACTAAAACAAAATCGTACAGTTTCAATTTAAAGTGCTGCCTCTTAACACGATATACTCGTACAATCCCAAATTTCTGAATTCCAAAAGAAAATTTTCTCTGGTCACAATAGGTGCAGTTATAATTTTGAACAGTTATTCGTTACACCACTCCAAATTTATCAATTACAAACGTCAACTTCTTTAAAAATTGCAGAATTGTGCACTTATAAAGCTTTAAAAATAGTAGCAGTTTAAATTTTGAGATCCTACCGCTTACCACGAAAACCTCCGTAAATTTCTGAAATATAAATGAAAATTCTTTATAAACATGTTGTGCCGATTTATGAGTTCACTAAATTCAGTTTAAGGTTTGAGCAGCTCAAAGCTCCATCTCAGATTTTCCATGTTGGGTATGATGAACCGATTTATGAACTTACAAAATACGTACGTTCGATTTTTGGGCACCTACTCTTCATATTAATTATCTCACCCAATTTCTCAGGTATAAACGAGAATTTTTTTTAAAATTACAAAGTCAATATTCCAATCTTGATATGTGCTGTGTTTTTTATTCGGTATCTGGGGCGGGTTATTGAAGTCGTTGAAGTTTTCCCGTAATATGTCAGCCCGAAAAAAATTGGAGCTTTTCTCGGATAAAGTGTATCATAAAGCAAAATATACATAAGAGGAATCATGTAGAGATTCCGAGGTTAATCTATTTTACTTTTGGCAACTTCTATAAGCCTAACAAGAACAATGACCTATAAAATAACTATGCCGATATGTTTATAAGATACGTATATATGGATTAAATATAGAAAAAAATTAAATTTGTGTATATAAATATATTAAAACTGTAAAATAAGATTAACCTCGGAAAAACCTGCTTATAAAGTTTGCACTGCTTGATTTCTCTTATATATTTATTGCTCGATGAGTGTATGTATCCCGAAAAAGTGTAAATGTAAGTAGAGAATAGCGCCATCCCGAATTAAAATTACATAACGAATAATAAGCTAATTTTGGTATTGAAGAAAATTGAATGATAATTTTTTATAAAAAAACTTTTTTCTGTATCTCGCACTTCCGTAGAAAAGCAGCTCTCATTACTTGCAGAGTTTTAGATTTACAAGCACGGTCAGTTTATTAATGAACGGTATAAATTCTCGTCAATCTACGAAAACAAATTTTTAGAATATAAAGCAAATATTCCTTTGGATGCATCTAATCAATATAGAAAACTAAGTTAAGTATTTCAGAAAACATTAAAAGTAAAATTCAATAATAATGAATATTTTGGACGAAAATGGAATCTTAAATTCGTTTGTACCTTTACTAGAGATAGGTATGTGTAGTGGTCTATACGGCCAGATAGATAGTGGATATAGATAATGGATAAATATACGCCACAAGAACGAGCAGAAATAGTGACAATATTTATTGAAAATAATCGTTCTGGAAGACAACGGACGTCTCGTAACGCTGAAAATGTGGCTCTGGTGCGCAGCAGTGTTGCAGAGTCTCCAGAAACATCAATTCGGAGAGGTGGTTTCCAGTTACACATTTCTGCACGCAGTTTAAGGCGAATTTTGAAAACTGATTTGAAAATGTTCCCGTACAAGATTCAATTAGTCCATAAATTGCTACCGAGTGATCATGATCAACGAGTTGAGTACAGTAATGCAATCCTAAGGCTGTCTGATGAAATTGAAGATTTTTCGTCTAAATTAATAATTAGCAATGAAGCCCATTTTCTTCTCAATGGCCACGTCAATAAACAGAACAGTCAGTTTTGGGGAACACACAATCCTCAATTAATTCATGAAACATCATTGCATCCATTAAAAACAACTGTATACGATGTGGTATTCATGCTGGTAACATTATTGGTTCCTATTTTTTTGAAAATGACCGAGGTGTTGAAGTTACTGTTACTGTTGAACGGGGTACCAAGACATGATTCGAAATTTTCAAAACGATTCTACATCTTAAAGACAATATTCGTCACGAAATTGAAGAAATTCAGCCTGAAATGTTGCAGGATGTCATGAAAAATGCCTTAAAAAGAGCCGAAAGTTGCATAGCGAATCGCGGTCACCATTTAGCTGATATAATTTTCCAATCATAACGAAAAAAAAAATGTAAAGACCAAATAAACTTTTTATGAAAACCAAACTTACTTATTTTTTTTTTAACAGAGTTCTAAGCAATCAAAATGGTAGCGGGACTTCTGCCCCACCTGTTATATATTTTGGTTTATGCTACACTTTCTCCGAGAAAATTTTTTGGGCTGACATATTTTGGGCTAACTTCAATGACTTGGGCTATTGGCCCCTCAAAGGGAAAATATCTATCTGAATTTCCGCTACTACCCGTATTGTCGCTGTATGATTCAAATTAAAAATAAATTCATCCATAAAAGAAACTTTTAACGACCTGAAATATAGCAATTGACATTTATTTTGACATGACGTTATAAATAAGAATTCATCTTGCTGGTTGTGCAAAACAACGGCCTTTTCAAATTTCCCATTGAAATGGATAAAGCTGCTCGCAATATCGGCACCCGATAAACAGATAGAGAACAATATTTTATATCGATTTTTAACTAAAAAGTTCAATGAAAAATATTAGTTTGGAGCTAAATAAATTAATTATATCGCTGATTTGCTGCACGAGTGACACACTCCAAAAATTTTAATTTTTTAGTAGCGCGATTTGAAAATATCACTCAAAAGTGTGTGTAAAAACGGCGTTTCATCCTTAATAGGATCTTCTTTTATAATTTTTTAATATTTTGCAAAACTTCCTAGGATAGTTTCAAATATCTGAAATTCGTTAATTTCTTTCGCGAATTGAGTGATTTTTTTGTAGAATTTTGCTTAATTTGCTGGAAATAACACTACATAAGAGAGTTTATTTTGATACAAAATAATTAAAAATATGATTTATTGGGAAATGAGTGAATTTTGAGTTGTATCCCATTTATGAGCTCACTAAAGGCAAATACTTTTAAAAATACATAAGGAAAAAATTCAATTTTGAATTTGATTTACTGATTTATGAGCTCACATAAGTTTGTTGTTTATACGTATACAAGTCTCCAATAATTCATTCATATAAACCAATTATTTGGATGTTTATAATTTTAACTTTCTTAAGTACTTTGGTCTATTTTCACTATTTTAGACTAAACACACAATCGTAGGAATATATACTCCATTTAGCGTCCATCTGACAAGTGGCAACAACTATAGTCGTATACATTTTTTACATTCACTATTTGAATTTTTGACTCCACTATATTTGGAGATTATTGATTTGAAAAAAAATAACTATGGAGAGACAGATGAGCTCAAAAATCGATGTTAACTTATATGAAATCTCATAAATAGCTAGTTCATACCTAATTCATGAATTTTTTTTTTGGTGAGGCCGATTCAACGTTGACTCAACCTTTTCTATACACGGTTATTTCTATTCCTGCTAAACTAAGTGAGCTCAATATCTTTTATTTCCGGTTTTAAGAGCTCGTAATTCTACATTAATTGTTTTTCTCATTTAATAAGGTGTGGGGGCTAGCTAGCTCAACAGGGTTCAGGGTAGGTTGAAATAATTGATCCTGATATTTGGCCTATTGGAGTTAATATTCGGCAATTTAATAATGTAAATTTTCGTACAAGATTGCCTCATCACACGAAGTTTTGAATTTCAGCTGCAATCAACACGTTAATTGTTTAAATTTCCTCTCATGTATCGTATGTAGTGATATTGCTGATCCAAGTGACAATCTGCAGGTAAATATTGCGGTTCTTGTTTAAAGTTCAGCCACTTAAATGTTCGAAGTCTAATCATCTCGCATTTTGATGACGTTACTGTTTTATTAAATTAGTACAAGTCACTTCGTATCAATAATTATAATATTATTCGTTTTGACCGAATTAATAATACGCGATGGGGTTGTGTTGCTATTTATTTTCGATCTGCATTAAATATCAAAAAATTATTCTGCGGTGCCTTTGGTAAAGTAGAAATTTTAGTGTTGGAGCTTACGGAATGTGTTGTTAAAATCCTTATTATTATTATTTATAATCCTCCACCTGCTTGTGCTGATGATGTTAATAATATTGAGTTGATTTTTTTAGAATTCCTACCACTATATGAGAAAGTTATTTGTTGTGGAGATTTTAATTTTAACATGTTGATAAATAAGTTAAGTGATTGCTTGAGGTTACTTAACTTGTGCTACTTACCTTTTAATCCAATTATGGATTAGACAGCACTTTATTAGATTTAATAATTTTATATGTGCCCGATAAATGCAATATAATTTCTTTTGGTCAAATAGTAGTTCCTGCCATATCGGATTATGATTTGATTTATGCTTGCCATAAGTTCTGTCGTACTAGAGACAAAATTTATTATTCCATAGTTTGTGATTATAACGCTGTAAGCTTTGAACATTTTATAGATCAGTTCTTTTCTTTAGGTTGTAGTGGAATCTATTTTTCTAATGACATCAACGATATTGTTCATGTATTTAATTCATATGTGTTAGAATTAGATTCTGCTTGTGTTCCTCGGAAACGAAGTATTAAAAAATGTCCTACTGCTCCTTGGTTAAATGTAAAGATTTTGGTCTTAATGGCGCGTAGAGATTTTGCTCACAAGAAATATAAAAGTTCAAAATTAGTGATTGATTGGGAATCTTTTAAATTTCTTAGAAATAAAACTAATGCTCGCGTCAATCAAGCGAAAAATAAGTTTTACTTTAGGAATATGCATAATCCTAAGCTGACATGGAACAATTTAAAATTGCTTGGCATTTCATGTTCGTCTACTGAAGGAATTATTACTTTTTCTGCTAATGACATTTTAGATTGTATAAGTAGTTTTAGGGAATCTTTAGGCGTTTTGCCTTTGCCGAATTCTAATTATTGTAGTTCTGATGGTTATACATTTTCTTTTGATTGTGTTGATGAGCATATGGTACTGAATGCTATAAAAGCTAGTAAATCAGATTCAATGGCATATGATATGGTTGATTTCAAAATATTAAAATTATTAATTGATTTATTTTTGCCAAATATCACATTCATTGTGAACCAGTGTTTAACGAAATCAGTATTTCCTGAGTTATGGAAAGTGGCTTCGATTATTCCTCTTCCTAAGAAGGATGTTATTTCTACTGTTTCTGACATTCGTCAAATTAGCATTTTGCCTGCCCTATCTAAGTTTTTGGAAAAAATTATGCAATTACAAATGCTTGAGCACCTTAATTGTTTTGATTTTCTTTGCAAATTCCAATCGGGTTTCAAACTGGTCATAGTACTACAACCTCACTTATTCATATATAGTTGATGATATGTCTGCTACTTTGGATAACTGTAACTCATTTGTGATTTTACTTCTTTTGGATCTGACTGTATCACAGTTGCTTCAAAAGCTTAAGTTGTATTATAAGTTCTCTAATTCTGCTATTTTATTGTTACATTCATATTTTGATAATCGTAAACAATTTGTAAAGCACGGTGATGATATTTCCGTCCTACGGGATGTTTTTGTTGGTATTCCCCAAGGTTCAATTTTAGGTCTTTTACTTTTTCTAGTTACATTAATGATCTACCCTGGTTTATTTTAAATTGTCGTTATCATTTTTATGCTGATGACTTGCAATTGTATATTGGTGGGGACTTGTCGAATTTAGATGAAACTGTGACATTTCGGAATTATGATCTTAACAGTGTTTCGCTATGGTCCAAGAATAATGTGCTCACCATAAATCCTTCTAAACGTAAAGCATTATTTTTCTCCAAAAATAGCTCCCATAGTATTGTACCTTATCTCTTCTTTAATAATGATACTATTTTATTTGTTCCAATTGTTAATAATCTAGGGCTTATCATGAATTCTAAGCTGAGATGGAGTGATCATGTAAGTTTATTGTGTCAGCGAGTTAATTATAGTTTGTACTCGTTGAGGCTAATAAAAAAAAATTGTCCAGTTGGCTTACGGATATACTTGGTGAAAAGTTTGATTATATCAATTTTCTCATATTGTGATGTGATATTTTCAAATTGTGATAGTTCGTCAAAACGTTTGCTTCAGATTACTTTTAATAACTGTGTACGTTATATTTACGACCTAAAGAAATTTGATCACGTTTCTGATTTTAAACATTCGGTTCTTGGTTGTGACTTGTTTGAGTTTTATCGTTATAGGACTGCTATTTTTATTTTTCGTGTTATTAAATCAGGTTTTCCTTTGTATTTGTATGATAAATTGGATGTCTCCAAAACTTACCCGTCAACAGAACTAATATTTATAATAATTCGGGGTTAACAAATGCGATTGTCACTTGGAACAGCTTGCCACCTGCGGTAAAAAATATAACCTCTGTTGATAATTTTAAAAACGTTATATTTATTTTAATTATGGGTAATTAATTTTTGCTGTTGTTATTGCACATATTTGTAAATATTTCATATCAGTTTTTGTTATTTTTATATTTGTATGTATTATTTCCATAGTTTTTAAGATGTTGCATAATTGTTTTTGTTATTATTGTAAATGTTCATGCACAAAAGCTAAGGCTTATGCATTAAAATAAAACATTATTGTTATAATTATTATTATTATTATTAAATAATTAAACATTCTTCTTTAGTCCCTGAATTACTATCCTTGAAAAATGAGGATTAATTGTATTCACATTTATTTTTTTTAAAATAAAATAAAAATGTTAAATTATAATATTTAAAATTTTATATTTTATGGGAGATATTTAAAATTTTAATTAAAAAGTAACAAAAGTTAACAGTAATGTTCAATTTTCCCTACATCTGAAAATCATTTATTATTCCATAAAATTCAATAATTTGTGTTTAAAAAATATTAACGTTTTAAATACTGAGTATTTGAATTAAAATACTAAACTAATTTTAAATTGTGGCAAAATGGAATTGTTTGAATCTAATAGCACTTCATTTGGAGCTCTTTATACTCAAGTCAATTGGCGTCAACCAGAATTTCATAACATGTGTCCTGCAACCGATTAATTTATATTTACGATTTCTTAAAAGAAACGCTTCAAAAATTATTTATAAATTGATACCTAAAAGCTAAAAATTTGATTTCATTGCAACATACGAAATAAATTGTCAAATTTAATGTCGTTCCAGAAAGAGACAGTTTAAAATTTAAATCTGAATAAAAATCCCAACATGTTGAAGTTCTTATAATGTCCGAAAACCAAAAAATCTTTTTAAAATTTCCTCAAACATATTTTGTACTTCCAAGTTATCACTATCTTGTATAAAATGTATATGTTGGTATAATATCTACTAAAAATTACTCTCCGTTTCTGTTATGATAGGGCTTTTCTAATCCAATCAGTTATTTTCTAACCCTCAAGGATATAAAATTTCTTTTTTATTATGTTTTATGTAGAAATATATATATAGGATAAATACAAAATTGACCACCGAAATTTTGTTTTGTTTTTCGAGATTATATCGGAATATTGGTAAATATGTATACGAGATGCTGCGGGTTGCGGTTCAAGAATTTGGAGAGTATAACTCGAACTCGTATATTTTTGTATATGTATCCATTATTTTGTCAATAATTTAATAAAAATAATATTTTTTTGACCTTTTTTTTTCGTTGTTAGATTATATCTCAACTGGGTACAGTACATAATACGTATATAAGGATATAGTTTCCAGTTTTATTCGAGATCACAGTAAAATATAAACCGATATGAAAACAAGCAGGTTATGATTGTGTACATATATCGTGTATACCTCATCTGCACTGTACATGTTATTTCTATATATGTATACGCTTTTGTTATATGTACATAAGATTATAATTTACAAAAATAAGAAAATGTTCGTCTTATTATTTTCTATCCTTAAGGAAAACCCAAACGTACATATATACATAGAGAGATCTTTTCATTTCTATTATTATTATTTTTTTGTTTATAAATATTATTTTTCCTCTCAGACAATATTCAGTTTTTGTTGTTTTAATTGAATAATATCAGCACACAAGAATAATAATAAGGAGCAGAATAAGAAAATACCGAATAATATCGTATATATTACAAGAGTCTAGTACTACACCATCAAGTTTATCATCACAAGGAAATTGTGAAGTAGTTAGAGAGCATATAGAAGTACGTTCTGTGGCAATGAAAGTATTGCTAGTTAATATTTACACAGTTCACCTGAAAATAGAAATACTAGAGTGGAGCTACATTTGGCAATAGTCGCAAAAAGCAAAAAAAAAAAGAAAACCAACATTAGTGATAATTATTGTATCACAACACTGGGAAAAACTACTTGTAGTTTTTGGGTGTGTATCTTTCCTTTATACATATATTTTGCTAAAATTATATCAAACCACAAGTGTATTTTTGGTTTACGTAATAAAGCCAGCTCCGCCTGTATTTACATGTACATGTATGTATACATACGTATATCTGTTGTTAGGTTTACGTAATAATAATACTTGGGACATTAATGTGTCAAAATTAATTGTAACTCTAGATAAAAAAAAAATAAAAAATAAACCAAATAGAAATAAGAAAAATTCTGAACAACATAACTATTTCATGGTTATAAGATAAGAGAACGAAAAACTTAGGAAGAAAATACTAGATTCATGTATCTGGAAAGAAATTAAATGGTTTTTGTCCTCGTTTTCATTTTTGCTGCTGGTTGTTGTCGGTTTACTGGTGAAATTTATAGAAAAATATCCAGAAGATAAGTTTTTCTAATTTGTAAAATTTGTTGTGTGTGGTATTTTCATTTTCAAAAACTTATTTCATCATTTTTGTTTGTTTTTGTTGGTTGGTTTCTTTATTGTTTTATATATGTATGTACGAGAGTATACAGTTGTTAAGCTTCATTCATCTTAGGTTTGGTTTTGTCAGTATACAATATCATATGTTACCTTGCAACACGTTTATAATTAATTTATTTTGGTATCTATAGCATGTTTGTGATTTCATTTGTGCGGTTCAACATATTTTGAACATATTGGTCCAGGAACTGCAAAGTATGGTATAGAATTCTATTCGTATACAGTGATTTATCTGTATATCTCATTTATATCTTATTTATTTATTTATACAATATTACAACTTATTCAGAGATCATCTAGTAATTTATCTATCTTAAATTAGTTTCGCGGATTAAGATGAGTAACCGATTGGTTATTTATTTTATAATACTTTCCTATTCTAATTCAAACTGCCCAGCTCCAGCGGTTTTTGCCTTTGAATTCTCCTGATTCCGTTAGTGGTATCCAACATACGACGGCTATCTCCATTTTCGTGTTAAGATAAGCGCTGGTCGTGTTTCTTTGCTTTGTCTCGATGAAGGTTGTCGTTCCTAATGTACCATGGGGCATTCACAATCTCTCGTAGCACTTTATTTTAGACGCATTGTATCATTTGTACATTGGTCTTCTTGGCCCAACCTCAAAGTTGGATACCATAGGCCCATACTGGTTTTAGCATTTGCCTATGCCTAGAAGCAATTTGTTGTGTATTGGGAGCTCAGAATTTCTACCCATTTCTATATTTGATGTTTAACACTTCTTTTTTCTTCTTGATGTGTTCCTTCCATCTTAGCTTAGCATCGAGAGTCATGTCAAGGTATTTCACCGGTACATTTGGTCACTGTGTTAACTGCATTTTTAAGTTTGTTTGTTGCTTCCGAAATATCTTTTCCAACTGTTAGAATAGCTGTACCATCTGCAAATGTTGCTACTGTAGTACCTTCAATATTCGGTAAGTCTCTACTGTAAAGAATAAACCGAATAGGTCCAAGTACGCTCCCTTGTGGTATATCTGCAGATATTCTTTTTATTTCAGAGTACTCATTTTCAAATTTGCCTCTAAAGTGTCGATCATCTATGTAGGATTTAGGAATTTGATAAAATTGCTTAGGCAGGTCTCGATGCAGTTTAAATTGAAGCTCTTGGTGCCAAACTTTGTCAAAAGCTTATGCTACATCTAAGAAAATACTGGAGCATTTTTTCTTATTCTCAAGTACATCCTCAATGATATCCGTTATTCTGTGAACTTGTTTAACTTTAGAGTGATTTTCTCTAAATCCAAATTGGTGTGGTGGATTTAAGCATCTCTCTTCTATTATAGGTTTGAGTCTCTAAATCAGCAGTTTTCAAATATTTTTGATATGACTGGAAGTAGTGATATCGGTCTATATAATTTTATATCGTTTCCTGGTTTGCCTGGTTTAGGAATCATTATTACTTCGGCCACCACCAATTTGTCCAGTAATTAGGTCATAGCCAAGAGCTTTTCTGATACTTGAGTTGTTTTTGATTTCAGTTTTAAGTTCCAATAAGGTCAGATGCCTTATGTTAAGATCATCTACTTTGTTTACTACTGTTGTATTTTCATTTGCTGATTGTCTCGAAAACGGTTAAAAATAAGCAGCAAACAGAGAGACTTTCTGTTTGTCACTTTTACTCTAGGATCCGTCATCGATTTTAATAGGCGTTACAAGCATTTTGGATCTTTTTAGTCCCTTCGTTGCTTTCCTTTTCCTGTATTAGTTTTTTTTTTAATTTATTGCACAAAAAATTAAGAATAATTTTGTGTTGTGGTGCACGAGAGTGCTGCCAGATTTTGCGGCTTTGCGTTTCTCTTTAAGTAGATCTCTGACTTCAAGAGGATAGTAATTTTGGTATGAAAAATCGTTGAACTTTCGCAAGCCGCTTGTTGGATATTGTTATTAAATATTTCTAGTTAATCTTCCAGTTGCATCGCCGAGGTTTGTTCGATCTTCCACTAATTTCTTGAATAGATCCTAATTGGTTTTATTGTTTGTTAACTTAGGTGAATTATCTTGTATTTATCTTATATTTACAATTATCATTGTACTCAGAGTCATGATCACAGGTGAGTGGTCAGATTATTTTCAATACACGAATAGTCCTCTAAAACTCCTTATGTTACAAAGAAGTCAAGAAGATCTGGAATTTTATGTATGTCAGCACGCCAATATGTTGGTTTATCGCCAAAGAGGAATTCACAGTTGTTCCCGCGAGCTGCATTAAATAACTCTTTCCCTTTAGAGGTTGTAAGTCTAAATCTCTAATAGGTATTCTTTGCATTAAAATCACCGCCTATGATAAAATTGGGTCCTAATGATTTAAAAAGTCGACTGCAGTCTTCTTTTTTAAATTGATAGCGTGGGGGACAGTAAATCGAGGAGATACTGAGTTCCTTATTATATTATTGATTGATTCAACTTTTATGGTTTTAACTTGCATAATTTCTTCTTCAATGCCGAGCACTTCATAATGTTTAATATTATTTTTAATAATTACGATAGACCCGCCTCTAGCATTTCCTCCTGGATAAATGGCACTCACGTATTTTAATAAATGAAGTTTCTGTTAAGTGAGTTTCCGAGACAAGACATATATCTATTTTTTCTAAGTTTAGAAAAATTTCTAGCTCTGGAACATGCTGTGGGTAATCCATTCGCGTTCCAAATCACAATCCTAAGTTTGTTATTCATTAGGTTAGTATAGCATTGATGTAAGCTCATTCGTAGCTTCTTGTCTATCCAGTCGATTATATATAGCTTCTAGACCACGTTCTTGTTTTGCTATTCTTTAATAGTATTCTGCTGCGTTATCTAAGAGTAGGATCTCCTCTCTAGCCCTGTGGGCTCCGGTTGTGACGGCACTCTAGTTGTAGTTGGAATCCTTTCTCTTTTAACATTACTGTTTTGAGTTGTACCTTTGCATTGAGGTATTAATCTCGTGTTCTTTCTCAGAGGTTCTATTTTAACCCTCAACTTTTGTTGAATGTGAGCATGAATAGCGGGAGCCCTTTCTTTTAACGATCTTGGTTCCTTGACTATTTTCAACTTTCTCTCGTTTAAGGATATTTACTGCGTCTTTAATTTGCAGTTCTTTCTTTTTGGGATCTTCTATTATATCCTCCTTCTTGCAAGGGGGATACCTTAGCCTAAATTTCTCGGTTATTTTTGTCTTCATTTTTTACCTTTTTCAGTGAGCTTTGTTGCTAAAGCTCTGTATATGCATCGGTATCTATTATGTTTATCTTCCAAACATTATTGTCTAGTGCAACTGCTCTATAGTCGTTTGTGGACACTGATTTCATTAGAGCTTGGATATTCGCAAACTCAGTTATGTCTATCACATAAATTAGTGGTGGTGCCTTATTCTTCATTACAACCTTGCGTTGTTGTTGTTGCTGGTGATAATGGGGTAAAGGCAATGGTTCGACAGTTTCATTAACTTTAGATTACGAGAACTCCTCAACTTCTGGCGACAATTCTGCCTTTCGTTTTTTCTTTGGTCTTTTCTTCTGTTTCTGTATCCAATCAGTTTCTCTTGCAAGTTCCTCCTCATCTGTATGAAACACATCGTCAGTACGGGCAATTATGCTGTTTTCGTTATAGCAAGTAAGAGGAGTTCCCACAACCTCTGACAGTTTGGTCTTCTTCAGTTCCTCATTTTCTTTCTTTAACTTAGCGATTTCATTGCTAAGTTGCGATGCGACTTTTTCTATTTCACTCAGTCTGCTGAGTTCCGAACTGTATTTGTCTAGGCGGTGATCTAGCAATTTTTACACTTCGATCGAATGGGCAAAGCAATGGTTGGCTCACCCCAAAATCCTTTGAGCTTGCCTCGTTAGAAGGTAGATTTACCAACTGAGCAGCTGGTGTACCACCTGGGGTAAAACTTCCTTTTTGTTGTAAACTCATTGCATTATTATGATTGGTTATTGAAGCAGCTACCAATCTAACCAGTGAAATTGTCATTTTGTCAGTGGAGAGAACCTCATTTGCTTGGTGCTTGGTGTTCGCAGTTATCACGCCGTTTCCAGGTCGCCAGAGCCTCGTTGGTTAATTAGCAGGGAGCACCACATGCAGGTGATGTTGACATTTTGGCTGGTTTATTGACCTTCTAGACCGATGCCACTTTCCCCGATCGATGCTTTTTACCGATGCCTCTTATCTTTAAAATGAAAAACCTTTTAAATAGTGCTATTTCAGTTAAATTGGGTACAGCATCAAAAAAAAATATTCAATCATTAGACGTTCATATAATTACTTTAATACAAAGTAGAAAACATTTTATGGAAACATTTCCGCAAAATGTTTTTAATATAAAGGGTGTTTTTTTAGAGGTTCGAATGTTTAATTTGGTGACACTCGTTTGTTTGACAACCAATTTGGCAGCTGACATTTGCTTTGTCATTAGTTTGATTTGCCATATTGAATGGACTCACGCCAGAGCTACGCTTGCAAATTGTCATTGAAGCCATTGAAGCATCTTATATCGTTAGTTATTACATATATTGCACTGGCAGAAGAAGCTCATACAATAGTTGAGGTATTGATCAAGCCCTGTACAGTCGGTATAAAAGGAATCACTGATGAGCCGCTATCCAACGACACAGTAGCTCGTCGAGTTAAAGATTAAAATACATATACAACTCAAAATGTCAAAAAATGTTAGTTACAACAGTGTAATTCTAAGGTCGCGATTTAGCAGCTAACGTGAAGTCTCATTTGATAAGTCGCCTGAAAATTTTTAATTTTTCTCTTCAAATGGGTGAAAGCACGGATGTAGCAGAACTTGCGATCTTGCTTGGTTTTGTCCGATATCAGCATATAATTTTGCTTGAAGAGGATTTTATTTTGTGTGAACCATTGCCAAATAATACAACTGGTGTCGAAATATTTAATGTCGTTAATGATTTTTTACGAATATTGATTTAGATTGGAAAAACTGAGTTGATATCTTCACGAATGATGCAAAGGAAATGGTAGGAAAAACCGCTGGCGCTGTTGCTAAAATCAAGAATTTAGCAGCAACCTGCACCAGTAGATATTTTATTCGTCACCGCGAAGCACTTGCAGTAAAAAATGCCAATGTCTTTGAAAAATGTCCTTGATGAGTCTAAAGATCATAAATTTCATCAAATCGAGACCCTTGCAAACACGGCTTTTGAAGGGCAACATTCATAAAGCTATACTTCTCCATACTGAAGTACGATGGTTGTCACGAGGGAAAGTTCTAATGCGACTATTCTAGCTCCATTCCGAATTGGGCACATTTTTCATGGCAAACCGAATCGATTTACAAGAAAGACGGACAGAAAAACAGTGGTTGTTTCAACTTGGATACCTTGTCGATATTTTCTCAAAGGAAACAAAGTGAATTTGTCACTTTAAGGAAAAGAATTTTCCAACACTTACAGAATTTTTCGATGAAATTAATGGGGACATTGAAGGAAGTGACTATTTTATGTTGTGTGATGAAAATCGGAAGATATTCTAAACTCAGTTCAGTATTTCCAGATGAGCATATTGAAAAGATTAAAGATTACCCATGTATTCGAAAACCTACCCATTCATATTTCAGAAAAGACTAAAAGAATTCGCATTTAAGGAGTATGAAGCCTTCATTATCAATGAAAACTGTTAAAATACTTCTCCCTTTCGCTACGACTTATCTGTGCGAGTCCGGATTTTCTTTGTGTGTTGCAATAAAAAACCAAATACCACAACAGACTCAATGCAAGCGGTAACATGAGGATTCAACTTACCACTATAAATCCAGACATACAAGAATTGTGTGAAAATTGGAAACAAGTCCACTCGTCCCACTAACAATGTTCGCTTTTTTACAATTTATTATATTTTGCAATAGATAAATAAGTTTTGTTGAGTTACAAATAATTTCATTTTTCCTTTTTATTTATTAATTTATAAATAAACGTATTGAAAATTAAACTACTCTTCGGTGTAAGGCATCATCAATTGGCACATACACACAATTAGTCATTACTGCAACACTGGGGTTCAGTGTAAATTCGTATGCCTTTAGAGGGCTCCGCAGATCAAAAAGTTTGAAAACCGCTGCTTTAAACTAAATGATAATACGCATCCAGTAAGACGTCGAAAAGTGCGTACCGAATAAGCGATAGACGCTGTATATAGTATTGAGGAAGATTCAATTCAATCAATTCGACGTTGTCTGAGAACTGGAGATGTGTTCATTCACTTTATTAAAGACTTTGACTAAGGATCTTGCTTAACGTGCTTACAAAATTCAACTTGTGCAAAAATTAAAGCCTTTCGACTATCGTACAAGCCGCCAATTTGGAAAAAATCCCAAAAAAGTTGCATGCAGTAAACGTTGCACAATTAATAGGTTTTTGCAACAAATTTAAATTAAAAAATTGGCTCAACAAATTTCAAAAGATTGACAAGTTGGTAGCTTTTCGAATCGAACGATTCCTGGGGTCGGTGGTATAAATAACGGGTTTTTTTTACACATAAGTTGTTGCAAAAATTTTCAATTAACATTTTTTGCACGTGTAGTGCACGTTTCCACCATAAAATTATTTATAAAACAAAAATTAAACAGGAGTAACATTTAATTTTAACCGTAATCTTTATCGCCGACGCAAGAAAATGATTGCCTTTGTTAATTGAAATTTGTTGCAACAACAACAACCCCTTTGTAAAAAACCGTTATTTAGCTATATTGGCGACCTCTGGATTTGTTCGGTTTATTTATCCCTGTAAGATACTATATAATATAACATTCCAGAAAACCTACCTCACATGTCAATCTTTTGAATTTTGTAAAACAGAGTTCAAAATTGAATTTTGAGGAATAAACCCTGTGTATGTGTGTCTTAGAAAAGAAATTTTGTTATTAGCATTCTAAAAACTTACTTGCGTATACTATACACTTTCCTTCTTTTTGTTGGTCAGTAGTACTCAAATTTAGAGTTTTTTGGCACTTATTTCACACGTGCAACATTTGCTGCATGCAACAAATTTGGGATTTTTTTTTTTGGGACACGCATAATTTTGTTCAGCGATGAAGCTCACTTTTCGTTGGATACCGTAGGTTAATAAACAGAAATGTTGGATTTGGAGTGAAGATAATCCACAAGCCTCTGCCGAAACACTATTACATCTAGAGAAAAATTACTGATTGGTACGCTTTATGGGCCAGCGGAATCATTATGGACCATTATGTCTAATATTATGTCTTGAAAAAAACGACAATGGGCGGAATGTTACAGTCAGCGGTGATCGGTATAGAGACATGAATTCTTACTTTTTGCACCCGAATTGGCTGGAATAAATCTTGATGATATGTGGTTCAAACAGGACGGTGACAGATGCCACGCAGAGTGGAATACAATTTGTTTACTCAAATAAACATTTAATAAAATACTAATTTAACATTACAACTGTTCATTGATCACCGAGATCGTGTGATCTAACTCCATTAGCTTATTTTCTTCACATTTTGTGTGCAAATTGGACACCCAGATTGCGCCAACGACGTGCAAGCTGCAGCGGTCACATGGCCGAAATCATATGCAAGAAATCATATAAAATTATATATCCAGTTAAGCTATTTATCGATATCCAAAATGTTTTTCTTCGTTCTATTTTAATTGAAAATTGTGAATTTCCAAAAAAACACCCTTTACAAAATGTGATTTTTACTATAAAATAGTATTTGAAACAAATAGCTAACATGTAAGAAGCTACCTACGAGTATATCGACATTAAAAAAAGGCCTTTATAAGAATCAGTAACAGGAGTGTTAGCAGACAACTAAGTCTTAACAACCAGATGAGTTGTATCCTGGAAGCTTGACTGGACTGATAGCTTGACAATGGTATGACTGGAAAATACTACCGAATGATGATACTAAAAATTTAAAACTGAAGTTAGAAATATTACAATTTTTAGTGCTCGTCGCGGCATCATTGTGCACTATCTGATTTTTCAGTAGGAACAATTTAAAACCAGCTGGCATAAGAGTTTTATTAACCAAAACCATAAGGAGTTTGCACAATCAACTTAAATAATTGTGAAAATTATTTGGTTTCAGCCGGAACCATAACAAGGTTAGCTGGGACAATTAAAATAAGAACCGAAATCTTATAAATGCAGCCGGAATTATAAGATAGCATAAGATAGTATAAGATAGCGGAATTTTGACAGCGGAAAATAAGAGACTACGCTACTCGCCGCAAGTGGCAGCACTATCACTAAAGAGAATTAATTTTGTTATGTAATTTTTCATTCAATATGTATCAATTTTTTCACTAAATAAAACATCCCAGCGAAATAAAATATTAAAAGAAAATATTAAATATCTTAAAATGGCAAATCGATACTCCGAAGTAAAGGAACTCGGTCTATGAAATCTTGAAATTTAACAATATTCTGTCTATCCGGCATTTCTTCCACCAGTAACCAATACTTTCGGTTGTTTTTTTAATAGCTTAGGTCATACTAGACTATATGGAAAGTTAGTGGAAAATGTATGGACTAGGATTTTCACTAGATTTTTTTGATTTTCTTGCGGCCAATGAAATTATTTCCAGTTTTTGGCCAATATCTCAAAAACTTCTAATAGTTTAATAGAAAAAATTGAAGAGCATTAACACATCAACTAAAAAGTTGGCGTAATCGCGAAAATATTAGTTTTTTATCAGAAAAAAAAAATAAAAGAAATTACGTCAAACAGTTACACTCCACTCGAAAACCATGTCGAATGCTAGTTAACGGGTGTACTACGAAATCCCGGTTTTCAAAATCCCGGTTTTCAATAACCTGGTTTCAAAATACCGGTTTTCAAAATCCCGGTTTTCATACATTTTGATGAAGAAAAACTTTATTAAGCAAATTCATTAATATATATTGTTGTTGCTAGTATAGCATAAAACTTAAACTTCTAGCCGAAGCTTGATTTTTTACAAACACAAAAACTCCACAACTTTTAAAACTACAGCTCATAACCGAAAGCAGCCGCAAAGTAATGTGCACATGTTCCATTGCTTCTAGAAAATTGCACAAGGCGGTTATTAATTAACTGTTTTGTGAATTTAGAGATTGAAGGTGAACCCGAAAAATTCTTGAATTCACGCAAAACATATTGGGACAAGGCTTGCGATTATAGTTGGAAAAAATTGCGTAAAATATTGTTGTGTTGTAGGCAAGGGTGGGCAAATTACATATGATCAGTAATTGAAATACTAATTACTAATTACTTTGATTCAGGTAATTGAAATATAAAATACATTAATTGTACATTACATTTTATTTGAGTAATGGAAATACAAAAAAAATTACAATTTTCGTTGGTAGAAATGTAATTAAATTACAATTACAAATTAATTTTGCAAAATTGAATTAAAATGTTACTGTTAAACTTCTTGTCGTAATTCAGAACTCACTGGCCCAGCCAGGTGTCAGACACGGCGGTATTACTGACTGAAAAGCGTAGAATTTGTGTTCGTTTTATAATCGAAATTAGCTTTTCCGCGTGGAGTGACGTACACGTGTACGTCATGACTTTATTTTAAATAAAAAATATCTGGGCTATGTGCTGGATGTACTTTAAACAAATAGCATCTAAAATAGATCACGGTGTCTTGTTAAAGTTCGTATTGTGTAATGTTATACACGTGTCCGACACTTCGCAGTAGAGATGATTTAATGCATGACGTACACGGTATGTCATTCCATGCAGAACGGTTACTGTGGTATCTAAAAAAACATGAGAAAGCTTGAGCCGTGGAATAAAATGTTTGAATTTATAATTTGGATTTAGATTCGGATTTAAAATTTGAATTTGAAATTTAGCGTGGTTTTAGATGACAACTACTACGGACGTGGCTTCAGACTACATTTCGTTAAATAAAAACCCCAATAAACCAAACAACAAAGAATTCGTATCTAAGTGGTAAATTAGAAAACTTTATTGTACATACATAATTTGTAATTTTTTATGGAATATAATTTTATGTAATGGAAATACCAAATACAATAATAGAAAAATATTGTAATTAAACTATCAAACGTCTGGAATTTAAAGTAATGAAAATTCTAATTATAAATTACATATTGGAAATATAAGTAATTTAACTACGTAATTGAATTACATGTATTTATTAATGCCCACCCTTGGTTGTAGGGCCTCTGTTCTTATTTACAAACAAACCTCACATAAACAAGAAAATACGATATACCCCTAAATGTTGTTTAAACAGAACGTGTACAAATGAACATTTATAATGTTCGCAATTAAAAATTCTTTGTTATTTACATTTTTGAACGAAACAAAAACAAATATTTTGTCAATCTTTCGATCAGTTGTTTCAGGAAAAGCTTTATCACCAAAAACACTCTTATTAGTCTGCAGAAATTCAACTTCATGCGGATTAAGCGGACAGTTATTTATAAAAGCGTCGCGATTTTTTTTACGGCGTGTGTGGTACACTGGCGTGCATACAAAATAAAAAGAATTAAAATTAAAAAATGAAAAATGAGAATTGGGTGTAGGAAAAATAGGAAAACATATATTTTATTCATGATGCGTGCAAGGAAAAAGTGCGATAGAGAGAAAAAAAAATGTTTGCACACCACACCAACGTGTTTTGCTACTCTCGTGTTTTTTCTTAACAGTAATGTACAACGTGAATCTTGGTTTTGGAAAATAATTTTCGTTTGCGACTGCGTTTTAAGTAAAATTCGGTTGTATTTTAGTGATTAAAGATATTTTATATTTATTTAGTAATTGCGTAATAGTATAGTATATGCGTCATTTTAGTAAAAGTGTGATTATTAGTGTATGTGTATTATTTTAGTGATTTATTTTATCAGGTGTTATAAAAAAAATTCAATATGTCAAAAAAAAATGATTTGTGCAGTGAAGTAGAAGTTTTTTTTTTGAGTATTCAGTGCGAAAAGAGCGCGTTACGAGGATACTGGTAAGTTCATTTACTACCAGATTTTTTAATTTTTGCTTAAAAATTATTCATTTTACGTTTACGTGGTTGCTAGAACCTTCAACAAAAATATCTTGATTAATTATAATTTGCAAGTTACTCATTTTCTTTAAAAGTGTCTAATTCTATTTATGTTACTGTATTGCTTTTACAGAAACCAGCCTGTGTTTATTGAGCAGAACGAAAAAAATTTAGAAATTAGGATAAAAAATTCATTCAATCAAATATTTGATGTCATGTAGTCAGAAAGTATGTGGCGAGGTCCAACGGGACGAACCACATACATTTTGTGGTACAAATCAAAACAGCTTTTCAAACAATATATAATCCAAAAATTAAATACATGTTTAAAATGCCTTTTTAAAATCAAACGGATTAAATGTACATAATTTCAATCTAAATAGTTAGCCGTCTGAGATAATGAACATTAATACTATATTTTATTTATAGTTTCCTGATTGGACAGTTATCAATACTGAGCTTTATTATTAGAAATTAATAAATTATAATTTGTACATAAGTAAACGTTTTAATCCTGGGTTGAGTTGGTTTAGATATACACTGCTTGTTAAAAAAACCCGGACACTACATTTTACAGTAAATATTTGTGTTAACGGTAACTTGTCGCATTATTCGCGTTATGGTTGTACGAAATAATATAATGTGCGCCAAAAAGCACTAACGGATCAAGTTTTCGTTTAATAAAAGTAACCACAGGATCAAAACATTTGAAATAACAAAATTACCGAAAAACGGATATTGATTATATCTTCATCTTTATTTAAATAAAAACCAACAATCAATCTAAATGGTCTAAGTGGCTGATAATTAGTATTTGTGACTTACCACTGGTGAGGGCACACAAATATATTACGAGGTTCTTGTTTTACAACTGGGTTCTTTATTATAATTTCTACGGTTTTTATACATAAATTTAGTTTACTAAGCATATTATTATGAATGAATATAATACGGCACATACGATGAGCGTATATTAGTTGACCAATCAAGTTATTATACTTGAAACTAAAGTACATACGATATTATGCACCTTGTTGAGTATCAACATTCTCCCGGGCCTGACTTCCTAACCTGTAGGATTCGTTTGGTGGAGACCTTCTGTGACTTCGGTATTTGTGGACCGTGAAGACGATTATGCCAAAGGCAATAATCGCATAGAGAACAGAATATTGAAGAATGTCATGATGTGATACTGCGATTTCTTCTCCTTGCAAGTGTTGTATGCGCTTGTGCAGCTCAGTTATCTCATTCCCTAAGTTTGAGTTTTCCAAATCGATTGAGATGTTTGTAGGCTTTTTAATCCACTGCTTGTATAAGTTGACTTTTGGGAGATATGATGAATCAATTACAGTTTCTTTGAATATTTTATGTGTTGTTAAAAGAATTGACCCTTCTTTTAACGTACATCCATTTTCAAGTGAAATTATTCCATTGCGCGGCAATTGTACTGCCACGAAGTCCCCATCGCAAACTATGGTAGCTTGCCGTACTTGTCGGATTGAGAAAATCCACTTATTGCCTTTCAATTTTATCCATGTATCTTGTTTATTTTGTGATACTCGTTTTACAATAAGACAGTTGGATGGTTGTTATGACGCTAATAAATTTAATTCGCATATAGAATTGTTCAATTTATATTTTTTCATGGTTATTTTTAAATTTGTGGTAGTGACATTGATAAGTGTGTGGTGTGACTAGTTGATAAGTGGTATAATATTAATAATATCTAATACGTGACCTTCCAATCAGTGGCAATATGGTTTTATTTAACTCATGTGACTCCTAGTTTTACGCTTGTGCATTTAATTTGAATCGTTTCTATGGTGCTAGATTTAGTCTGTGTTTATTTATCCTGTGCTTTTTTACATATATGTCATAGAGGCGCACATTCCGATAAGTATTGAACAGTAGCTTTAAATAATTTCTAATAACGGATATATTTTATAATTGTTACACATACATGTTATATTTTTGTGATTAGTTTGTGGTAAAATGTGCAGCGGTAAAAATCAGTGCATAATTCAATATTATTTATGAATTGAGTTATATTAATATACGTGTTTTTAACATACGAGTATAATATACATTTTTGAATTCATTTTTGAAACTTGTGTCGCTTAACATTTGTTTTGCTGCGCACTATTGCGCAACTTATTTACAATGAACTCAGTAATTAAATGTTGTTTCTGTAATACGTCATCCAATCATACATCTGAACGCGTTCCGTTATTACGTGTTGACTCCAATTTTATAAAAAAATTTGACTTTATTTGTATTGATTGTAAAAGCAATAATGTTAACGGACAACTTTTATTGCTAAACGACGGATGCAATTACTCGCAGTTTTGTTGAATATAAAACAGGGTTTAACGAAAATTGTAATCGAATGTTTAACTTGGAGAAGAAGTTAAATTTGTTGTGCAACAATTTTGACGAAATTTCTTCTTCCTTAGATCGTACCGAAGATTGCATTGCCGCTAACACCAAATCAATCGCGCTTTCCAATTTCGGTACCGAAAAATATTTTGCAAAAATTAACAAGTTTATCGACAATTTCGACTCGATCATTAATGAAGCGGTCAGTAATAAAATTGATTCAGTTATTTCCAGTATTAAGAACAATCTGACCAATATCCAACACAACAATGAACTTACAGCTGACAACATTAAGAACAATTTGCTCATAAATAAACAGCTGGCATCAAATACTGAATTAATTTTGAGGTTGTCCAACGATTTCAATACTCGTATATCAGCACGTACTACTTCAGATAGCTCGAGTAAAACCATTGATGACTCGCTAATCGTGCGACTTGAGCAGGAATTGAGAACTACAAGTGATGCTTGCTATGATCTAACAAACTCCCTCTTATTTCACAAACCAGCTGCAATTACAGATCGCGCTAATATTCTTAGTCTTCAACAGGAACTTTTTCCTGCCACAGCTATCAACCATTTAAATAGCAGCCCAGTCCGATCATCTCAAGTGGTTCCTGCTAACATTGATACCAACTCCAGCAACTCTCAACACAGCAACTCTCAACACAGCAACTCTCAACACAGCAACTCTCAACACAGCAGCAGCAGCAGCAATGTTAATCCTCCACGCATTCTTAGGGCTGTCCCTAAACCGAAAATCATATTTGTATCCCGGTTGTGTAACAATACAACTAGCGCCGATGTTATATCACACGTTAATTCTATATTAAATTCGCATAACATCCAAGGAGAAAATGTCAAATGTAAAAATATATCCCGCTTCAATGGACAAGTTGCGTCATTTAAATTAACCATTCCTGAAGCTACATTTGACCTATTACTTTCCCCAGAGTCATGGCCCGAAACAACGTATCTCAAAGAATTTGTCGATTTTCGAAATAATAATAATAATAACATGACAGTTCCAAAAAACTTAAACACTTGTCCCTCTACTACCAGAACGTAAGGGGACTTAGAACTAAATCTCGCGAAGTCTTTTTAGCAATTCAAAGACTTCCATTTGATGTTTTTGCCCTCACTGAGACCAATTTGAACAATGATTTCAACAGTAATGAGTTTTTTACCTCGGATTTTAACGTCTTCCGGAAAGATGGTTCTTATTGTCCAGACACGAGTTTAACAGGTAGAGGGGTTCTTATTGCAGTGCACATCAATTTTGATAGTCAAATTGTTATCATTCCCAACACTGATAATATCGAACTAGTGTGTGTCAAAATTAAAAATAATAAAAATAATATTTTTATTTTATGTTGCTATATTCGCCCACTAAGTCAGATTGTAAGCTATCAGCTTCATACTAATGCTGTTGACTTTGTCATTGACCTGATGAATACTCAAGATGACATCTTTGTTGTGGGTGATTTCAATCTCCCCGGGCTTAAGTGGAATTATTCAGACGATAACACTCATTATGTTGCTTCGAATGCACTAACCGCCAAAGAAACTTTATTCACTGACAATATGTTGAACTCTGGACTATTTCAGATTAGTAACGTTAAGAATAGTTTGAACAGGCAGCTCGATTTGGTGTTTTCCTCTGTTATCGACAATAGCGTCGCTTCTGAATCCAATCTAATCCTCTGTGCCATAGATGTATACCACCCTCCCATTTTGATCACTTTTGGTCTGGAACAAGACAATCCCAATGTCAACTCTATGACTCCATTACGTTTCAATTTTCGTAAGGCCGACTTTGTGAAGCTTAAACAATTATTGGCTAACGTTGACTTTAACACAATTTTAAATGATCATAACGATATAGAAACACAAACAGTCAATTTTTACTCTGCAGTTTTTGAATGTTTTAAACATTCCATTCCGTATACCCGCCAAAAAACTGTATCGCCATCACCTCCGTGGTATAATAAGGAATTACGAACGTTACGTAACCTTAGAAACAAACGTTGGCAAAGATTCATGAAAACCAAATCTGACTCTGATTACTCTAATTATTTAAATAGTTATAATGATTTCAGTAGTTTGTCTGACGAACTTTATGGGAATTATATCAGACTCATGCAATCCAATCTAATCGCTGAGCCTAAGTGTTTCTGGCGCTTTATCAATAGGAAAAAAAAGTCTGACGGATACCCTTCCACTTTCAAATATAAGGATCATTCCTCTAATGATCCCAAAGTCATACCAAATCATTTTGCTAACTTCTTCAGTTTGGCTTTCACAAATAGCGGTTTTGAGCCCGATGAAGGTTACTTTACACATATGAATAACTGTACTCAAACAACCTTAACTTCTATTCAAATCGATTATGAATCCGTGGTACATAAGATTTCCAAACTTAAAGATGATTTTTCATCCGGTCCTGACGGACTACCATCCATCGTCCTAAAAAACTGTAGTGATATTCTTGCTCAGCCACTGACTACACATTTCAAAAAGTCGCTTTCACTTGGCATTTTTCCATCTATTTGGAAAAGTTCGTTTATAGTTCCCATTCATAAGAACGGTTGCAAGTCAGACATTTGAAATTACAGACCGATTGCGAAATTATCTAGTATTCCTAAGCTGTTTGAAAGTATTGTGTATGACTCACTGTACTTTCATTGTAAACCGTTGTTTTCCGACAATCAGCATGGCTTTCTCAAAGCACGGTCCACGACAACAAACCTTATTGAATTCACATCACAAACTTTAGATACGTTGGAGGCAGGGAATGAGGTTGATGTCATTTTCACGGATTTTAGCAAGGCGTACGACAGGATTTCTCATGAAGTCATCTTGTTCAAGCTTAAGGCCCTTGGTTTTCCTCCCCAAATTCTCCGTTGGATCGGCTCTTACCTAAAAGAGCGTATATACCATGTACTGTTCAGGTCATTAGTATCAGCTCGTATCTCAGCAACATCTGGAGTGCCCCAAGGCAGCCATCTGGGTCCAATTTTTTTCATTTTGTCAATTAACGACGTTGAATGTTTGATTAAAAATTCATCCATATCTATATACGCCGATGACATGAAGATTTACAAACTGATTTCAAACACAACGGATAAGAGCCTATTACAATGCGACCTCAACAACTTCTCCACTTGGTGTGCTAAGAACAACCTCGATTTGAACGTGGGTAAATGCAAAACAATCACCTACTCTCGAAAACGTGCACAGTCTATCTTTCGCGACTATTACATTAACAGCGACGCCGTTACCAGAGCCAGTTCTGTTCGAGATTTGGGGGTCATTTGCGACAGTGAATTGAATTTTAGACATCACATCGATCGGATTATCAGCCAAGCCAATTCTGCGCTCGGTTTCATCAAGCGTTGGTCGAAAGAATTCGACGATCCTTATGTTACGAAGGCTCTCTATTCAACATTCGTTCGTCCCCTGCTCGAATATGCTAGCCAGGTGTGGTCGCCTTATCATGAGGTTCACATTAAAAGGATTGAAGCAGTCCAGCGTAGATTTCTTCGCTTTGCTTTACGCGGACTTCCATGGGTGGACATGTTTAACCTGCCTCCATATCAAGATCGTCTGCAGCTAATTAATTTACAATCACTTAGTAAGCGCCGAGTTGTTGCGGACGTGGCTTTCATCCATCAAATACTAACTGGGGGTATCGATTCTTCTGCTCTGTTAGGTAAAATCAATCTAAATATAAATTCTCGGGATTTAAGATCAGTACCTATGTTTAGAATCGACCCTCATCGAACTGATTACGGAAAGAATGAGCCCGTCTCTAGAATGTTGTACGAAGCTAATCAGCACTGCCATCTTATCGATTACAATATGACAAAACGTACGTTGAAAAAACGTCTTTATTTTTCTTGACTATAGTTTGATATTTTATTTAACTTATTTGTTTTTTGTTTTTTTGTGTCATTTTGCTTGACTTTATCTTTTACTATTTAAATTTTTTAAAATCTATCAAATCTGTTTGTACTAAGCAGACTCGACTTCCGTTTTCCTGCCGTCTGCGACGGGTATCATCTTGCTTAACTATTCATTTAGCTATCTATTTATAATCACATTTGACTTTTTTTTTTGCCGCTTTAAAATCCAATTTTTTAATTTCTCTGGTTAAGCATCTCGATATCCTTGTTTATAATTCACTTGAATTATACTCAAAAAAATAATAATAATACAGATGGAGACTCCCCGCGCGCGGTTGGGAGGGGTAATAGGTCGTCGGGATAATTTATTTATTATTATTATTATTATTATTATTATTATTATTTTGCGTATACGGAATAAATAGGATGGATCAACATACAAATATACTCATAGTTGCTATGTTTGCAGTGACTAAACTCGTCCTTTGACATCATGTAGTATTCATCACGATGTATCGAGGAAACTAAATAGTCCATTGGTGATTGAATGATGATGTCCTCGATTGTAGGAAGTGGTATTGGTTTAAATATTTGATACCTCGCTGTGTTCATTAATGGAATCTTCAACTCAAAGATCATATATTGACCACTTATATTTCCTCTGCATGACATTATTTGATACAAGCTCAATAGTTCATAGTTTTCATTTTGCGAGGGCAGCAGTACGTCAGGAGGCATATGATGTTTTATATCTTCCAGAGCCTTGCTGAGTTGATTTGGAGGTAATATTGATGTGCTCACTGCCTTATTGTGTGTGTTTTAAAAGGACATCAATTAGTTTTTGTTGAGTGTCTTTGAAGTCGAGCACTAGAAGAAGTGCATGCAGAGTTAAAGATGTCAACCTTTCGGTATTGTTAATGTCATTTAACGTAGCGCCTATTTGTTTATTAATAGCTTGCCAATGACGTCTATTGTCTTCATCAGCACGTTTTAAAATGTTTAGGGTTGCATCAGCAATCGAAGTTTGGTTCTCGGTTATCATTAAAAGGTGTTGTTGATTTAGTTTAATTTTTTGTATTTCCTCATCATAGTGCTTCGCATCACGGTCGCCAAGAACTCCAAATAAGTCACTTGCCAAGTTGCCCACAATATTTAGGATTCCTCGTTTTCTTCTCCTTTCTCTGTAGTGAAGTATTGCGTTCTTGTCCTCGATTTCAGTTAGAATGTGCATAAGCTGATTGTTAATTGCAGATCATAGCTGATGATTATCTTCAGCTGTTTCCGTACATAGTTGATGCATGTTCCTTGCCAGACTTCTGTATGACGCCAAATCTGAATAATAGGATGTGAGGTTAAAATAAACTACTATTTTTCACTGCTGGTTGGTGAATCGGAGGTTTCCTAGGTTTTCTAGATACAGTCCAGGAAGAAGACTAAAGGTGGTGATGTTGTATTTCGGCAGTTTGGCCGAGGTTACTTGATTAGGCAATGCAGTGAATGCTATTAAGCTTAGTAGAATCAATGGTAAAGCCAACTTGGTGATCCTAGGAACCCTTATGGTGCGGGACTCGCTCACTAAATCACTCGCTGACTCATTTTGCGTCCTTTCGGTGTCGAGAGGTAAGACACTTATTTTGGCGGTGGGGCTTTTGAACACAGAACCATTACCAGCTTTTACTGTGACTACCCTTGTCAAACCATCGCTGCCGGGATGTAGGTCGACGATCCTTGCCAAGGGCCAGTTTGTTGGCGGTAAGTTGTTATCCTTTATTAAAACAATGTCATCTACTTTGACCATTGGCTGTTTTCCCGTCCACTTAGTTCTTTGTTGTAATTCGGTGTAGTAATCATTTGACCAACGCTTCCAAAAATCTTGAACCAGTTTTTGTAGTAGTCTCCAACGATTACTGACGGAAATGTTTTCATCCAACAGGTTCGATTCTGGGATAGTAATTAACGAATCAACAACTAAAAAATGTGACGGTGTTAATATCAATGCAGTTGGGTCGGATGATACTGTTGTAAGCGGCCTTGAATTGAGACATGCTTCTATCTGCGATGTGACAGTTGCTAATTCTTCGTATGTGAGCGTTGTATCTCCAATTACCCGTTGTAGGTGGAATTTTAAAGACTGCACCGCCGCTTTCCAAAGTCCCCCAAAGTGCGGAGCAGATGGTGGTATGAATTGCCATTGAGGAGTCCTGTCAGCTAGCATTCGTTGGATCTTATGATTTGCTTGTTGTAGAGCTTGCTCTTTATCCTTTTCTATAGCATTGACCGGGCTCCAACAAGGGCCGCGATAAAGGCAGGGGTAGTCATATCACTGACAACCTCTATGTGTACAGCTTTAGTAGCAAGGCATACGAATAATGCGATGTATCCTTTGTATGACTTATTCCCACGTTCCTTCGAAACTCTTACTGATATAGGTCCAGCGTAGTCAACTCCTGTGTTGGTAAACGGACGTGATGGCGTAATTCGTTCTTTGGGTAAGCTGCCCATTATTTGGTGTTTTGTTGAAGCGTTGAATCGAAAGCACGTGATGCATTTTGCTATTTCAGGACGTATGTTGCTTCTGCCGTTGGTAATCCAATATTTGTTTCTTAGATGTGACAAAGTTAGCTGGATTCCCTCATAGTTTTCATATAAGCATCTTTGATTAACAGCTTAGTGAATCTATGTTTTGGTGGCAATATTTTTTAATGTCGGGTATCATAGCTCAGGTTGCAGTTAGTTATTCTTCCTCCTACTCTCAACATGTTATGTTCATCGATAAATGGATTGAGGGGAAGGAGGTTGTTGCATTTTGTTGATACTGAGCCTGCTTTGATAATCTGCACGATTTCTTTCTGGAACTCCGCGTGTTGAATCATTCTAATTAGCTCATTACCGGCATCATTACTTAATGGCAGATAATAAAATTGAAGACCCAATATCCTGTTTTTTTAAACATTTATTTATAAATCGTCGACAGAAGCCAACAACACGATTGTTTTGTTGCGTCATCGTGCAAAATATGATTTTTCAGCCGGAACCTTGTAGTTCCACCAGCCAGCTAAAACCATTTAAAGCCAGCCAGAACCGTTTAGAGTCAGCCATCACCATAGTTTTATTAACCGAAACTATTAGGATTTCTACAACGGGCACAATGTTCTTTAAATAGTCGTGAAAAATATTCGGTTTCAGCCGGAACCATAAAAAGGTTAGCCGGAACCCCTACAATAGCATCTAGAACCATATAAAGCCAGCCGGAATCATACCCTCTACAATCAATTCAACTGTGACAAAAAAGCAGATTGTATATATTGTGCATCATTGTGGACTATATGATTTTTCGGCTGGTACCCTATAATTCTGATTGGAACTTTATAAAGCCAGCAGGAGCCATGCCAGCTGGAACCAAACAAACTTGACACAAGTAGCACATCATTGTGCACAATCTGATTTATCAGCTGTGACTAGTATTAAGCCAGCCGGAACCAGAGATTCATTAGCCGGAACCATTAGGAGTTTTCACATTGAGAAAAATGCACTTAAATCGTAATGAGACATATTCGCTTTATGCCGGAACCATAACAAAGTAAGCCGGAGCCCCTGCAACAGCATCTAGAACTACACAGAGTCAGCCGGAATCATACCTACTACAGCCAAACCAACTAGTTCACAATGACCATCAACCATGCTTATTGAGCATTGCTCCGCAGCGCTGACACCGACTATATATGGTTTCGACTGGCCTTGCTGGTTCTGGTTGGGTTGGTGGCATTGTAGTGGATATCGTTCCGACTGAAACTTTATGTGTTACATATTATTGCATCTAAATTGCACTGTTACCATTGTGGCTATATTTTTATAGGGCCGGCTGGCGTGACGGCCACGATTTCTAACTATAAAATGATTTTTAAAAATTTCGTTAAGAATTTTCCATCGTATATTTTCACCTGCACATTCTTATTGCAAACTACATTGTCAACCGAGGAATATAAAAATGTTAGGGGCGCGGAATGATGCTTCAAATTTGGCTGGGAATTTGTACCATGTACATAATACGCGTTGTCTTGTCCGGCCAAAAAATGAATCACGTTGCGCCAGGGTATGATGTTATCACTCCCCCTTGCCAGGATTGTTGAATTGTTGAATTGTCGGTCACATGTGTATGAAAACATTATGCCATTTAGGAATTAATTTTTGAAGAAACGTTTGGTATTATAACATTTCCAACTAACAGATGTTGAAAGTGATGTTTTTATTCCTATTTGAAACAGTGACCTATATTCGAATGCCTATCGAACCAATAGTATATTTTATTTAATTCCAAATGCGACTTGAAACCGTGATGCCGACATAGTATAGTCTAAGACTTTACCATATAGGCTTCTTTTGGGCGCCACTTAAAACGCGTTAGTTTCTATTTAAAACAAACCCAGCTTAAGTAGGAGAGGGAGCTGAATACCAAGACTGCTGATGGCAAGAAGTCAATGCAGTGGATTTGCGGTGGGATCAGATCGGAGTGATCTACTTTGAGTTACTTCAGCATAACGAAACCATCATTGGAGAACGTTATTAACAACAATTGTTGAGTCGTCAAGGAAAATTTTCAGGCGCTTCAAACAAAGGGATGGCGTGCCCCACCTGTCGTATTCACCAGACATTAATCCTTCCAACAACCACTTAAGAAGCCATAAATTGTACCGATTCTTTTCAAAGCATGAGGAATTTTTTCGACGCGGAATCCATATGCTGTTTGAAAGATGGGAAAAGGTTGCAGTTAACCATGGACGATACTTTGAATAAAATACATTGTACCAATTTATCTGAATAAAAGGCTTCAAAGTTCTAAAAAAACCTCAAAACTTATTTGTACCCCTAATACTTAAATCGTAGAAAAAGGTATACCTTCCCAAAATAATCAGCCGGAACCATTATGTATTGCTTGATTCAACGCTATAACTGCTAGAATCGTGTCCAATTGAATAATTTTTTTTTGAAAATCAAATCAAATTGGAAAGTTGACTAATTTATCAGTGTAATTTTTTATTGATTTGTTTAGTAAAATTTCTATATTCTATAATTTTCGAGAGTGTTTTAATTTTTTTTGAAAAATATTAAATGCCCGTGGTTTTACACTGACTGTTTTTCTAAGCGTTATGCTTTCTGTTAGTCTTATATGCTATTAGATTCAGATTATCTCCGATCCTTGTATATAAAGAATTAAAACCGTATATCTGTAACAAATATTGAGCAACTTTTAATGAAGCCAAGACATTCTTCTCACTCTAATCACAATAAGTTGGTACCATCTACCCTGTTCCCAATTTACAGTTTTTACAATTTTTTATTTTTGCTATTATTGACCTTTCACATATGCATCCGAGACACCCTTTGAAATCTCTTCGATTCAATCTCATCCGTTCCATCGTGTGCTTATCATGTTAGTGATTCCCTTGAGTGCCTATAAACGAACAGTTTCCTTAAAGAAAAACTAACCAACTTAAAGAACTTCTTGCCTTTCACCTGACATTTTTCAACAATTTGGCCTATTCAATACCTTCAATCTGTTGCATCGCGACTTATTAGTGTGAACCCACTTCGAGAATTAGAAAATAACACTCTTCTATTTTTACTATCAATCCTGCAACCATTTTACTGATATTCATATTCTGTCATGTCCTCTCACCATTTTTTCTTTTTTCATAGAAGGTTTTAAAAATCTTACACTCGCGCATTGTTAGATTGCACGGACGGACTTTCGGATTTACGGAACGAATCTTGTAAAGTATATATGTATGTATATCTTCCAATAATCACCCAATTCAACCCACAGAGTGCTTATTGAGGTAGAACTAATCGCAACTAACACTACTCAGGTACAAGGATTTTTCACGGTCATTAGATTTTGGGTGAGAAATAGCGCCTTTCGTGACATTTTAGTCACACCTAAATAATGTCCCTTTACAGTTTGCTCCCCTTTTTAATAATATTCAACCGTCTCTTGCAATTATCGGCTAATTTGTCCATATTCGCGTTTAAAATTAAATCACTTATCAACCAGAATCCGAATAACCTAGTCAAATATATTCACTCAATTCTCTCAATAAGCATTTCCACATGAACCATGTGATAGTCTAATCGCAAATTCTTTTCAGTCAAATATTCTGTCAGCTGTCGAAGTGCAACATACTTTTTTTTCTTTCGTACTTTCCACACAAACTTTCCTACACAGTGGTTGCGATGCAACGCAAAGCTGGTTTCCGACAGCAAAATATGCTCCTTCAAAAATTTAATCATTCGTCCTTTTATCATACCATATTCGCGATTTTAACAAAACCATTCAATAACTTACATATTCCGTAATCTACCAGGTTTCTACCCGATCCCTTTTAGAAATTGGTACCACTCTGCTTTTTTAATGTTTCCAGTATTTTAATACTCATCCAAACTTGATGGAAAATTCAAAGCAAAGCCATCATTTTAAAACTCATTCATGGTAAATTTCAATGTTTGTAAAAACCCCTCGGGGGGTTTGATGATGGTTTAACAATGAGTTGATCTTATCGCTCAAATTGCCACGAACTTTCATCATTATTTGTGAAAACTCACCTTTCTTCAGATCACAGGAAATCAAACACTGCTTTTCTGTATGGCGCTCTATAATCTCTCATTCTATTAAACATATTCAACAGATCCATAGGTGTGGTCAGTTTGAACACATAGTCCCGCTAACTATTCCTTTTCGCTGTCACTTGCGTGAAATCAGAAAGCGTTGTTTTTTATAACCTGCAAACTCGTATGAATCTCAATGGAGCATTTTAACCAGCTCCCCATAACGCAAATAAATAATCGGGCATATCTTGAGGTGTTTAACACTCAGCAGAACAATTTAAAATCACATAAAAAATGATACACTTACACATAATATTTAAAATTCGACGCCAGCATTGGGTATTTAATTTATACGGTTTACCACGTTATACAATCATGCTTGGTTTACCAAGTTTCCACAAAAAATACAAAAAAGTTCTACACCGTTTTATTTTGGTGTTAGGTAGGTAGGTGCACAGCGTACGTAAAACAGCGGAACAAAATTCGTTTTTTTAATCCTCCTGTCGATGTACTTTCTCATGTGTAATGCTTAACTGTACAACAACATTAAATACAAACAACAACAAAAAAAAACAGGAATGTTACACCACACGATATTTTTTATATACTCCTTAATTCCTTATTTTACGCGTGATTCTACATTAAATACGTATTTGAATCTAGAGGGATCTGTACCTGCACGCATCAAGCAAGGCTTATACTGTTTACCTATAATTTGTTGTTACAAAATAATTTATTTTATGTGTGCTTTTTTACATGTTTAATATATTTTTTAATATAATGGTTGATATATGAACATACTATATACAAATAACGTGTGTGTATACAACATTAATTTTCATATATAAAATGAAAAACATTTTTCAAAAAGATTTTCATTTTACTTTATGATTTGTTGTTGTTTTCCGAACTACAGGAAACCATATTTGCATATAATACTTACTCGTGTTTATGTGATTTGTTCATGTTGACGGTTCTTGATAATACTACGTTGATGGGTTTCGATACATATATGTTATAAATATATACATACTGGGTACCTCAATGAAAAGTGCCCAACTGTATTACTCACATTAACGGTTATACGAGAATTAAAATGGCCAGGTTAAGAATATAAAAATCCGGACAAATTAAAAAAAGGTTAAACCAGATCATTTTGACTGTTAAAAACTAGTACAAAGCCAGGACAATCATTTTGGAAGTAAAAAGCATAACAACGGAAACGTAGGGCCATATAAATGAAAGAACTACCTGTATATCTACAAATGAAATTTCAGTTTTAACTTGATAATTAACACAAATTAGAAATAAATTGTTTCGTCGAATTTTTTACTAGACACTTTAAATGGCAAATCTTCAAAAATTTCGAGGCCGAAAATTTTCGAGATTGTTATGCTTCAGTAAATGAAAGTAATAAAGTATGGTATAACAGTTATGAAAATTTTCGACTTAGAGATTTTTGCAGATTTACCAATTTACCATTCACTATAATACAGAAGTCCAGACGGGTTTTCTGGTCCGAATGGAAGTTTATCCGTGAGTTAAATTTATAGATTTGAAGATCTCAGTGGTTTGTGACCGAAATTGGTTTCTCTATAGGAGCTTTTTCGTTTTTAACAAATAGTTTTAAAAGTATATCCCCTCATGAAAAAACAACTATAAACTAAACGATTCTAAATTACATTTGCAACAATATCAGTCCGTAACAGATTTCTAAAATTTAAGCCGAAATAACGATTTTTGAGAAAAAACTGGGTTTCAACAAAAATTTCGGCCTCTTTACACCCCAGAATGAATGACTAATGGGAGTGAAATTTCAAAATTAATTTTCTCATATAAAATCATGAATAGTCTTTCGGCTGTAATCGGAGTATGACAAATAAAAATGCTTTATCCCATATACGTAAGGCACAAGGATTTTTTGAAAATGACCAATTTTCCTCATTAACCTTTTGGGCAGTTTCTGCTTCAACAACCCATAAGTCCGCTCAAAGTCGTACTCAATAAAAACCAATCACACCGTTGTAAAGATGAGATTCCAATCTATGGCTCAAGTAACTAACAAGTTCTGTAACAAATCAAAGTTCGTTACCAAAAGTATATTTGATCGCGCGCTGTACTTCAATGGTTAATGGGTAATACCAGTTGACAGTATTATGGCAAGTTGCTCAAATTATAATATAGTTGCTTGTTGGGTTTATTTTTTTTGTTGAGTTGGTATGGTTAGTAAGAGAAAAAAAAAGTTATAAAAACGAGGAAAAAGAGGTGCGTGGGGGAGAATGGTTTGAGGATAGATCGAGACATGATCATAAAAAAAAACAAACGGAAAAAAAATATTCATCGAAAGATAGTGGATAAAGAGATTATAAGTGTTGAGAGTTATAAGGAATTATTGTTAGTGTGCTAGAAAAAAAATAAAATAAAAGAAAGATAAAAAAATCACAAACTGTATACCATTTATTGGTGTTTTCCGGTTGTTGGTGTACAAGGCACAATAATAATTGTAGTTGTCGTCTTTTTTCGTTTTAACTGGTGATAATGAACGACATATATGTATATATGTATAATAGTTATATGTAATTCCAAATTATGGATAAATAACATAAATTAAAAGTAAAATAACAAAAAAAAAAAAAAACCAAAGAAAGAAAAATTCCTGCATGTAAGTTGCGTTGCTGTTTTCCGGCGCTACACATAGAGGTTGTTATACACCGTAACGACCGTTACGTAGAACTATTCCGGTGCACAAAATAAAAGTAAAAATAAAAACCAAGGCGGGTTGCATGCCACGGGTTGGTATAAATAAATCATCGATTATTTCGTTGCGTCACGTACCCGACGCGTAAGGCCAGCTTCGATTCCGTGAGAGATTGCTGCTACGGATGACACTCCGAAACATTTACAATTGGAAATAATAATAGAGACAGGAAAGGCTAACCCTAACAGGAGATCGTTTATATTGGACACCATCAGTTCCCGCATCAATAAGGTGAAGTAACCCATTCTGTGTTGTTTATATTATATATATTTTTAAAAATTTTCATATTAGCTATATTTTTTTGATTTGTGTTAATTTATATATATAATTACATTTGTAAATATTTAGTGCGGCTACTCTCCCTTTTCTTAATTAATTTAGTTTGTTTTTCGTTAGTAGTCGCAGTGATAGGTTACCATATTTATTATTGTTGTGAATGAATATTTTTTTTTCTCCTCCAGTTTTCTTTTGAGATATTCGGGTTAAACATTAGATTAATAATATTAATTTTTTTATGATAGTACATACTAGAAATTCCTCCTTTTTATTCATATAAAATGACGATGTAAATGAAGTAAATTAGATGGGGTGATTGTGTTCGCGGACGTGATTATATCTTAACAAACTTTATATGTGAACGCACACGTAGTAAATCATTGTAAAGTGGCGGCTGATGTCCGGTGTAAATTTAGAACCTCCCAGACCACTGACGGCTATCCTGGCATTCGGACGTGTGCCATCGGATATCGGTACAACCGCAAGCCACAAGTTACAGTACTTATCTCATCTATGTAAGGTACAAGGATTTTTTGAAAGTGACCAATTTTCCTCATTAACCTTTTGGGCAGTTTCTGCTTCAACAACCCATAAGTCCGCTCAAAGTCGTATCCAATAAAAAACAATTATACCGTTGTTAAGATGAGATTTCAATCTATGGCTCATGTAAATTACAAGTAATTATCCCATCTAAATAAGGCACAATGATTTTTTGAAAATGACCAATTTCCCTCATTAACCTTTTGGGCAATTTCTACTTCAACAACCCATAAGTCCGCTCAAAGTCGTACCCAATAAAAACCAATCACACCGTTGTAAAGATGAGATTCCAATCTGTGGTTCAAGTAAATAACAAGTACTTATCTCATCTACGTAAGACACAAGCATTTTTTGAAAATGACCAATTTTCCTCATTAACCTTTTGGACAGTTTCAGCTTCAACAACCTATAAGTCCGCTCAAAGTCGTACTCAATAAAAACCAATCACACCGTTGTAAAGATGAAAATCCAATCTATGGTTCAAGTAAATAACAAGTACTTATCTCATCTACCCATAAATCCGCTCAAAGTCGTACCCGATAAAAACCAATCACACTGTTGTAAAGATGAGATTTTAATCTATGGCTCAAGTAAGTAACAAGTACTTATCTCATCTTCGTAAGGCACAAGGATTTTTTGAAAATGACCAATTTTCCTCATTAACCTTTTGGGCAGTTTCTGCTTCAACAACCCATAAGTCCGCATAATTTCATACCCGACAAAAACCAATAACACCGTTGTAAAGATGGGATTTTAATCTACGGCTCATGTAAATTACAAGTACTTATCTCATCTACGTAAGGCACAAGGATGTTTTGAAAATGACCAATTTCCCTCATTAACCTTTTGGTCAGTTTCTGCTTCAACAACCCATTAGTCCGCTCAAGGTCGTACCCGATAAAAACCAATCACACTGTTGTAAAGATGAGATTTTAATCTATGGTTCAAGTAAGTAACAAGTACTTATCTCATCTACGTAAGGCACAAGGATTTTTTGAAAATGACCAATTTTCCTCATTAACCTTTTGGGCAGTTTCTGCTTCAACAACCCATAAGTCCGCATAATTTCATACCCGACAAAAACCAATAACACCGTTGTAAAGATGAGATTTTAATCTACGGCTCATGTAAATTACAAGTACTTATCTCATCTACGTAAGGCACAAGGATGTTTTGAAAATGACCAATTTCCCTCATTAACCTTTTGGTCAGTTTCTGCTTCAACAACCCATTAGTCCGCTCAAGGTCGTACCCGATAAAAACCAATCACACTGTTGTAAAGATGAGATTTTAATCTATGGTTCAAGTAAGTAACAAGTACTTATCTCATCTACGTAAGGCACAAGGATTTTTTGAAAATGACCAATTTTCCTCATTAACCTTTTGGGCAGTTTCTGCTTCAACAACCCATAAGTCCGCATAATTTCATACCCGACAAAAACCAATAACACCGTTGTAAAGATGAGATTTTAATCTACGGCTCATGTAAATTACAAGTACTTATCTCATCTACGTAAGGCACAAGGATGTTTTGAAAATGACCAATTTCCCTCATTAACCTTTTGGTCAGTTTCTGCTTCAACAACCCATTAGTCCGCTCAAGGTCGTACCCGATAAAAACCAATCACACCGTTGTAAAGATGCGATTCCAATCTATGGTTCAAGTAAATAACAAGTACTTATCTCATCTACCCATAAATCCGCTCAAAGTCGTACCCGATAAAAACCAATCACACTGTTGTAAAGATGAGATTTTAATCTATGGTTCAAGTAAGTAACAAGTACTTATCTCATCTACGTAAGGCACAAGGATTTTTTGAAAATGACCAATTTTCCTCATTAACCTTTTGGGCAGTTTCTGCTTCAACAACCCATAAGTCCGCTCAAAGTCGTACCCAATAAAAACCAATCACACCGTTGTAAAGATGAGATTCCAATCTATGGTTCAAGTAAATAACAAGTACTTATCTCATCTACCCATAAATCCGCTCAAAGTCGTACCCGATAAAAAACAATTATACCGTTGTTAAGATGAGATTTCAATCTATGGCTCATGTAAATTACAAGTAATTATCCCATCTAAATAAGGCACAATGATTTTTTGAAAATGACCAATTTCCCTCATTAACCTTTTGGGCAATTTCTACTTCAACAACCCATAAGTCCGCTCAAAGTCGTACCCAATAAAAACCAATCACACCGTTGTAAAGATGAGATTCCAATCTGTGGTTCAAGTAAATAACAAGTACTTATCTCATCTACGTAAGACACAAGCATTTTTTGAAAATGACCAATTTTCCTCATTAACCTTTTGGACAGTTTCAGCTTCAACAACCTATAAGTCCGCTCAAAGTCGTACTCAATAAAAACCAATCACACCGTTGTAAAGATGAAAATCCAATCTATGGTTCAAGTAAATAACAAGTACTTATCTCATCTACCCATAAATCCGCTCAAAGTCGTACCCGATAAAAACCAATCACACTGTTGTAAAGATGAGATTTTAATCTATGGCTCAAGTAAGTAACAAGTACTTATCTCATCTTCGTAAGGCACAAGGATTTTTTGAAAATGACCAATTTTCCTCATTAACCTTTTGGGCAGTTTCTGCTTCAACAACCCATAAGTCCGCATAATTTCATACCCGACAAAAACCAATAACACCGTTGTAAAGATGGGATTTTAATCTACGGCTCATGTAAATTACAAGTACTTATCTCATCTACGTAAGGCACAAGGATGTTTTGAAAATGACCAATTTCCCTCATTAACCTTTTGGTCAGTTTCTGCTTCAACAACCCATTAGTCCGCTCAAGGTCGTACCCGATAAAAACCAATCACACTGTTGTAAAGATGAGATTTTAATCTATGGTTCAAGTAAGTAACAAGTACTTATCTCATCTACGTAAGGCACAAGGATTTTTTGAAAATGACCAATTTTCCTCATTAACCTTTTGGGCAGTTTCTGCTTCAACAACCCATAAGTCCGCTCAAAGTCGTACCCAATAAAAACCAATCACACCGTTGTAAAGATGAGATTCCAATCTATGGTTCAAGTAAATAACAAGTACTTATCTCATCTACCCATAAATCCGCTCAAAGTCGTACCCGATAAAAACCAATCACACTGTTGTAAAGATGAGATTTTAATCTATGGTTCAAGTAAGTAACAAGTACTTATCTCATCTACGTAAGGCACAAGGATTTTTTGAAAATGACCAATTTTCCTCATTAACCTTTTGGGCAGTTTCTGCTTCAACAACCCATAAGTCCGCATAATTTCATACCCGACAAAAACCAATAACACCGTTGTAAAGATGAGATTTTAATCTACGGCTCATGTAAATTACAAGTACTTATCTCATCTACGTAAGGCACAAGGATGTTTTGAAAATGACCAATTTCCCTCATTAACCTTTTGGTCAGTTTCTGCTTCAACAACCCATTAGTCCGCTCAAGGTCGTACCCGATAAAAACCAATCACACTGTTGTAAAGATGAGATTTTAATCTATGGTTCAAGTAAGTAACAAGTACTTATCTCATCTACGTAAGGCACAAGGATTTTTTGAAAATGACCAATTTTCCTCATTAACCTTTTGGGCAGTTTCTGCTTCAACAACCCATAAGTCCGCATAATTTCATACCCGACAAAAACCAATAACACCGTTGTAAAGATGAGATTTTAATCTACGGCTCATGTAAATTACAAGTACTTATCTCATCTACGTAAGGCACAAGGATGTTTTGAAAATGACCAATTTCCCTCATTAACCTTTTGGTCAGTTTCTGCTTCAACAACCCATTAGTCCGCTCAAGGTCGTACCCGATAAAAACCAATCACACCGTTGTAAAGATGCGATTCCAATCTATGGTTCAAGTAAATAACAAGTACTTATCTCATCTACCCATAAATCCGCTCAAAGTCGTACCCGATAAAAACCAATCACACTGTTGTAAAGATGAGATTTTAATCTATGGTTCAAGTAAGTAACAAGTACTTATCTCATCTACGTAAGGCACAAGGATTTTTTGAAAATGACCAATTTTCCTCATTAACCTTTTGGGCAGTTTCTGCTTCAACAACCCATAAGTCCGCTCAAAGTCGTACCCAATAAAAACCAATCACACCGTTGTAAAGATGAGATTCCAATCTATGGTTCAAGTAAATAACAAGTACTTATCTCATCTACCCATAAATCCGCTCAAAGTCGTACCCGATAAAAACCAATCACACTGTTGTAAAGATGAGATTTTAATCTATGGCTCAAGTAAGTAACAAGTACTTATCTCATCTTCGTAAGGCACAAGGATTTTTTGAAAATGACCAATTTTCCTCATTAACCTTTTGGGCAGTTTCTGCTTCAACAACCCATAAGTCCGCATAATTTCATACCCGACAAAAACCAATAACACCGTTGTAAAGATGGGATTTTAATCTACGGCTCATGTAAATTACAAGTACTTATCTCATCTACGTAAGGCACAAGGAGGTTTTGAAAATGACCAATTTCCCTCATTAACCTTTTGGTCAGTTTCTGCTTCAACAACCCATTAGTCCGCTCAAGGTCGTACCCGATAAAAACCAATCACACTGTTGTAAAGATGAGATTTTAATCTATGGTTCAAGTAAGTAACAAGTACTTATCTCATCTACGTAAGGCACAAGGATTTTTTGAAAATGACCAATTTTCCTCATTAACCTTTTGGGCAGTTTCTGCTTCAACAACCCATAAGTCCGCTCAAAGTCGTACCCAATAAAAACCAATCACACCGTTGTAAAGATGAGATTCCAATCTATGGTTCAAGTAAATAACAAGTACTTATCTCATCTACCCATAAATCCGCTCAAAGTCGTACCCGATAAAAACCAATCACACTGTTGTAAACAGGAGATTTTAATCTATGGTTCAAGTAAGTAACAAGTACTTATCTCATCTACGTAAGGCACAAGGATTTTTTGAAAATGACCAATTTTCCTCATTAACCTTTTGGGCAGTTTCTGCTTCAACAACCCATAAGTCCGCATAATTTCATACCCGACAAAAACCAATAACACCGTTGTAAAGATGAGATTTTAATCTACGGCTCATGTAAATTACAAGTACTTATCTCATCTACGTAAGGCACAAGGATTTTTTGAAAATGACCAATTTCCCTCATTAACCTTTTGGTCAGTTTCTGCTTCAACAACCCATTAGTCCGCTCAAGGTCGTACCCGATAAAAACCAATCACACCGTTGTAAAGATGAGATTCCAATCTATGGTTCAAGTAAATAACAAGTACTTATCTCATCTACCCATAAATCCGCTCAAAGTCGTACCCGATAAAAACCAATCACACTGTTGTAAAGATGAGATTTTAATCTATGGTTCAAGTAAGTAACAAGTACTTATCTCATCTACGTAAGGCACAAGTATTTTTTGAAAATGACCAATTTCCCTCATTAACCTTTTGGTCAGTTTCTGCTTCAACAACCCATTAGTCCGCTCAAGGTCGTACCCGATAAAAACCAATCACACCGTTGTAAAGATGAGATTCCAATCTATGGTTCAAGTAAATAACAAGTACTTATCTCATCTACCCATAAATCCGCTCAAAGTCGTACCCGATAAAAACCAATCACACTGTTGTAAAGATGAGATTTTAATCTATGGCTCAAGTAAGTAACAAGTACTTATCTCATCTTCGTAAGGCACAAGGATTTTTTGAAAATGACCAATTTTCCTCATTAACCTTTTGGGCAGTTTCTGCTTCAACAACCCATAAGTCCGCTCAAAGTCGTACCCAATAAAAACCAATCACACCGTTGTAAAGATGAGATTCCAATCTATGGTTCAAGTAAATAACAAGTACTTATCTCATCTACCCATAAATCCGCTCAAAGTCGTACCCGATAAAAACCAATAACACCGTTGTAAAGATGGGATTTTAATCTACGGCTCATGTAAATTACAAGTACTTATCTCATCTACGTAAGGCACAAGGATGTTTTGAAAATGACCAATTTCCCTCATTAACCTTTTGGTCAGTTTCTGCTTCAACAACCCATTAGTCCGCTCAAGGTCGTACCCGATAAAAACCAATCACACTGTTGTAAAGATGAGATTTTAATCTATGGTTCAAGTAAGTAACAAGTACTTATCTCATCTACGTAAGGCACAAGGATTTTTTGAAAATGACCAATTTTCCTCATTAACCTTTTGGGCAGTTTCTGCTTCAACAACCCATAAGTCCGCTCAAAGTCGTACCCAATAAAAACCAATCACACCGTTGTAAAGATGAGATTCCAATCTATGGTTCAAGTAAATAACAAGTACTTATCTCATCTACCCATAAATCCGCTCAAAGTCGTACCCGATAAAAACCAATCACACTGTTGTAAAGATGAGATTTTAATCTATGGCTCAAGTAAGTAACAAGTACTTATCTCATCTTCGTAAGGCACAAGGATTTTTTGAAAATGACCAATTTTCCTCATTAACCTTTTGGGCAGTTTCTGCTTCAACAACCCATAAGTCCGCATAATTTCATACCCGACAAAAACCAATAACACCGTTGTAAAGATGGGATTTTAATCTACGGCTCATGTAAATTACAAGTACTTATCTCATCTACGTAAGGCACAAGGAGGTTTTGAAAATGACCAATTTCCCTCATTAACCTTTTGGTCAGTTTCTGCTTCAACAACCCATTAGTCCGCTCAAGGTCGTACCCGATAAAAACCAATCACACTGTTGTAAAGATGAGATTTTAATCTATGGTTCAAGTAAGTAACAAGTACTTATCTCATCTACGTAAGGCACAAGGATTTTTTGAAAATGACCAATTTTCCTCATTAACCTTTTGGGCAGTTTCTGCTTCAACAACCCATAAGTCCGCTCAAAGTCGTACCCAATAAAAACCAATCACACCGTTGTAAAGATGAGATTCCAATCTATGGTTCAAGTAAATAACAAGTACTTATCTCATCTACCCATAAATCCGCTCAAAGTCGTACCCGATAAAAACCAATCACACTGTTGTAAAGATGAGATTTTAATCTATGGTTCAAGTAAGTAACAAGTACTTATCTCATCTACGTAAGGCACAAGGATTTTTTGAAAATGACCAATTTTCCTCATTAACCTTTTGGGCAGTTTCTGCTTCAACAACCCATAAGTCCGCATAATTTCATACCCGACAAAAACCAATAACACCGTTGTAAAGATGAGATTTTAATCTACGGCTCATGTAAATTACAAGTACTTATCTCATCTACGTAAGGCACAAGGATTTTTTGAAAATGACCAATTTCCCTCATTAACCTTTTGGTCAGTTTCTGCTTCAACAACCCATTAGTCCGCTCAAGGTCGTACCCGATAAAAACCAATCACACCGTTGTAAAGATGAGATTCCAATCTATGGTTCAAGTAAATAACAAGTACTTATCTCATCTACCCATAAATCCGCTCAAAGTCGTACCCGATAAAAACCAATCACACTGTTGTAAAGATGAGATTTTAATCTATGGTTCAAGTAAGTAACAAGTACTTATCTCATCTACGTAAGGCACAAGTATTTTTTGAAAATGACCAATTTTCCTCATTAACCTTTTGGGCAGTTTCTGCTTCAACAACCCATAAGTACGCTCAAAGTCGTACCCAATAAAAACCAATCACACCGTTGTAAAGATGAGATTCCAATCTATGGTTCAAGTAAATAACAAGTACTTATCTCATCTACCCATAAATCCGCTCAAAGTCGTACCCGATAAAAACGAATCACACTGTTGTAAAGATGAGATTTTAATCTATGGCTCAAGTAAGTAACAAGTACTTATCTCATCTTCGTAAGGCACAAGGATTTTTTGAAAATGACCAATTTTCCTCATTAACCTTTTGGTCAGTTTCTGCTTCAACAACCCATTAGTCCGCTCAAGGTCGTACCCGATAAAAACCAATCACACTATTGTAAAGATGAGATTTTAATCTATGGTTCAAGTAAGTAACAAGTACTTATCTCATCTACGTAAGGCACAAGGATTTTTTGAAAATGACCAATTTTCCTCATTAACCTTTTGGTCAGTTTCTGCTTCAACAACCCATTAGTCCGCTCAAGGTCGTACCCGATAAAAACCAATCACACTGTTGTAAAGATGAGATTTTAATCTATGGCTCAAGTAAGTAACAAGTACTTATCTCATCTACGTAAGGCACAAGGATTTTTTGAAAATGACCAATTTTCCTCATTAACCTTTTGGGCAGTTTCTGCTTCAACAACCCATAAGTCCGCATAATTTCATACCCGACAAAAACCAATAACACCGTTGTAAAGATGGGATTTTAATCTACGGCTCATGTAAATTACAAGTACTTATCTCATCTACGTAAGGCACAAGGATTTTTTGAAAATGACCAATTTCCCTCATTAACCTTTTGGTCAGTTTCTGCTTCAACAACCCATTAGTCCGCTCAAGGTCGTACCCGATAAAAACTAATCACACTGTTGTTAAGATGAGATTTTAATCTATGGTTCAAGTAAGTAACAAGTACTTATCTCATCTACGTAAGGCACAAGGATTTTTTGAAAATGACCAATTTTCCTCATTAACCTTTTGGGCAGTTTCTGCTTCAACAACCCATAAGTCCGCCCAAAGTCGTACCCAATAAAAACCAATCACACCGTTGTAAAGATGAGATTTTAATCTATAGTTCAAGTAAGTAACAAGTACTTATCTCATCTACGTAAGGCACAAGGATTTTTTGAAAATGACCAATTTTCCTCATTAACCTTTTGGGCAGTTTCTGCTTCAACAACCCATAAGTCCGCATAATTTCATACCCGACAAAAACCAATAACACCGTTGTAAAGATGAGATTTTAATCTACGGCTCATGTAAATTACAAGTACTTATCTCATCTACGTAAGGCACAAGGATGTTTTGAAAATGACCAATTTCCCTCATTAACCTTTTGGTCAGTTTCTGCTTCAACAACCCATTAGTCCGCTCAAGGTCGTACCCGATAAAAACCAATCACACTGTTGTAAAGATGAGATTTTAATCTATGGTTCAAGTAAGTAACAAGTACTTATCTCATCTACGTAAGGCACAAGGATTTTTTGAAAATGACCAATTTTCCTCATTAACCTTTTGGGCAGTTTCTGCTTCAACAACCCATAGGTCCGCATAATTTCATACCCGACAAAAACCAATAACACCGTTGTAAAGATGAGATTTCAATCTACGGCTCATGTAAATTACAAGTACTTATCTCATCTACGTAAGGCACAAGAATGTTTTGAAAATGACCAATTTCCCTCATTAACCTTTTGGTCAGTTTCTGCTTCAACAACCCATTAGTCCGCTCAAGGTCGTACCCGATAAAAACCAATCACACTGTTGTAAAGATGAGATTCCAATCTATGGTTCAAGTAAATAACAAGTACTTATCTCATCTACCCATAAATCCGCTCAAAGTCGTACCCGATAAAAACCAATCACACTGTTGTAAAGATGAGATTTTAATCTATGGCTCAAGTAAGTAACAAGTACTTATCTCATCTTCGTAAGGCACAAGGATTTTTTGAAAATGACCAATTTTCCTCATTAACCTTTTGGGCAGTTTCTGCTTCAACAACCCATAAGTCCGCATAATTTCATACCCGACAAAAACCAATAACACCGTTGTAAAGATGAGATTTTAATCTACGGCTCATGTAAATTACAAGTACTTATCTCATCTACGTAAGGCACAAGGATGTTTTGAAAATGACCAATTTCCCTCATTAACCTTTTGGTCAGTTTCTGCTTCAACAACCCATTAGTCCGCTCAAGGTCGTACCCGATAAAAACCAATCACACTGTTGTAAAGATGAGATTTTAATCTATGGTTCAAGTAAGTAACAAGTACTTATCTCATCTACGTAAGGCACAAGGATTTTTTGAAAATGACCAATTTTCCTCATTAACCTTTTGGGCAGTTTCTGCTTCAACAACCCATAAGTCCGCATAATTTCATACCCGACAAAAACCAATAACACCGTTGTAAAGATGAGATTTCAATCTACGGCTCATGTAAATTACAAGTACTTATCTCATCTACGTAAGGCACAAGGATGTTTTGAAAATGACCAATTTCCCTCATTAACCTTTTGGTCAGTTTCTGCTTCAACAACCCATTAGTCCGCTCAAGGTCGTACCCGATAAAAACCAATCACACTGTTGTAAAGATGAGATTCCAATCTATGGTTCAAGTAAATAACAAGTACTTATCTCATCTACCCATAAATCCGCTCAAAGTCGTACCCGATAAAAACCAATCACACTGTTGTAAAGATGAGATTTTAATCTATGGCTCAAGTAAGTAACAAGTACTTATCTCATCTTCGTAAGGCACAAGGATTTTTTGAAAATGACCAATTTTCCTCATTAACCTTTTGGGCAGTTTCTGCTTCAACAACCCATAAGTCCGCATAATTTCATACCCGACAAAAACCAATAACACCGTTGTAAAGATGGGATTTTAATCTACGGCTCATGTAAATTACAAGTACTTATCTCATCTACGTAAGGCACAAGGATGTTTTGAAAATGACCAATTTCCCTCATTAACCTTTTGGTCAGTTTCTGCTTCAACAACCCATTAGTCCGCTCAAGGTCGTACCCGATAAAAACCAATCACACTGTTGTAAAGATGAGATTTTAATCTATGGTTCAAGTAAGTAACAAGTACTTATCTCATCTACGTAAGGCACAAGGATTTTTTGAAAATGACCAATTTTCCTCATTAACCTTTTGGGCAGTTTCTGCTTCAACAACCCATAAGTCCGCATAATTTCATACCCGACAAAAACCAATAACACCGTTGTAAAGATGGGATTTTAATCTACGGCTCATGTAAATTACAAGTACTTATCTCATCTACGTAAGGCACAAGGATGTTTTGAAAATGACCAATTTCCCTCATTAACCTTTTGGTCAGTTTCTGCTTCAACAACCCATTAGTCCGCTCAAGGTCGTACCCGATAAAAACCAATCACACTGTTGTAAAGATGAGATTTTAATCTATGGTTCAAGTAAGTAACAAGTACTTATCTCATCTACGTAAGGCACAAGGATTTTTTGAAAATGACCAATTTTCCTCATTAACCTTTTGGGCAGTTTCTGCTTCAACAACCCATAAGTCCGCATAATTTCATACCCGACAAAAACCAATAACACCGTTGTAAAGATGGGATTTTAATCTACGGTTCATGTAAATTACAAGTACTTATCTCATCTACGTAAGGCACAAGGATGTTTTGAAAATGACCAATTTCCCTCATTAACCTTTTGGTCAGTTTCTGCTTCAACAACCCATTAGTCCGCTCAAGGTCGTACCCGATAAAAACCAATCACACTGTTGTAAAGATGAGATTTTAATCTATGGTTCAAGTAAGTAACAAGTACTTATCTCATCTACGTAAGGCACAAGGATTTTTTGAAAATGACCAATTTTCCTCATTAACCTTTTGGGCAGTTTCTGCTTCAACAACCCATAAGTCCGCTCAAAGTCGTACCCAATAAAAACCAATCACACCGTTGTAAAGATGAGATTCCAATCTATGGTTCAAGTAAATAACAAGTACTTATCTCATCTACCCATAAATCCGCTCAAAGTCGTACCCGATAAAAACCAATCACACTGTTGTAAAGATGAGATTTTAATCTATAGTTCAAGTAAGTAACAAGTACTTATCTCATCTACGTAAGGCACAAGGATGTTTTGAAAATGACCAATTTCCCTCATTAACCTTTTGGTCAGTTTCTGCTTCAACAACCCATTAGTCCGCTCAAGGTCGTACCCGATAAAAACCAATCACACTGTTGTAAAGATGAGATTTTAATCTATAGTTCAAGTAAGTAACAAGTTTACTTATCTCATCTACGTAAGACACAAGGATGTTTTGAAAATGACCAATTTTCCTCATTAACCTTTTGGGCAGTTTCTGCTTCAACAACCCATAAGTCCGCGCAAAGTCGTACCCAATAAAAACCAATCACACCGTTGTAAAGATGAGATTCCAATCTATAGTTCAAGTAAACAACAAGTACTTATCTCATCTACGTAAGGCACAAGGATTTTTTGAAAATGACCAATTTTCCTCATTAACCTTTTGGGCAGTTTCTGCTTCAACAACCCATAAGTCCGCGTTTGTGTCCCGTTCACTTTGAATCGGCTCTGTGAGAGAAAGTACAGAGTAAGCGCTGTATGTCGAAATAAAATAAATATGTTGTAAAAAATCACAATTTCCCTTTCAATTTAAGAAAACTGTTGTCGGAAATCTATTGTTGCAAATTTAATCAAGAAGTTTTTAGTTCCTAGTAGTTTTCCTTATAAATGATAAATGATTTTCTGATAATTGATATTTTCAAAATATTTGCAAAAAATTAAAAAGCTCCTATGGAATCTGTCCAATCTTGTGAATCGATTTCGGCCAAATATAACAGATCTCCCACTTGATGAGAAAGATAAGAATGAAATTTCACTCCAATTAGTCACTCTGCCTGGGCTGTAGAGAGACTAAACCTAAATATTTATACTTCACAGATCCCACTGATTCTTGGCCAAAGTCGGGTCCATCGAAAGTGCCAGCTTCCATAAGAGCTTTTCGTTTATTTCAAATAAAACTAAAATATTTTAACTAATTGAAATGACCGTTACGGCTTAACTGTTAAACTGTTTTTCAACAAATATCACCGGCTGTAAAACCTAGCCCGAATTGATTGATCGGAATTAAACGCCACATTTAAAATTTCCCATTAATTGAGAGTTCCCAGTTTTCAACAAAAAGTCGACCACTGTATCATCGCCTAGACGGATTGTTCGATAGGGATAAAGCTTTTTACTTTAGTTTTTTTTACAAATTGAGACCTTAGTGATTTTTACGAGCTTTTCGTTTTTAATAATATTTAATATTTTTTTATTTAGATTCAAATTTAATTTTGCAACAATATCGGTCCAGAGCAGTTTTCGAAACTTAGCTTTTTCTACAAATTGGAATATCCCAGTGATTTTGGGACGAAATAACTCTTACGAAAGTGCCAGATTCCATAGAAAGTGTATAATTTACTAGAATAACGACTAAGTATTAAAAATTTCTAAATTTTGACTTAACATTCTTCCATGACTTATTCGAACAATCCTTTACGTTTAATTTGTCACTCTAGAAATTAACGGTGGTGTATTCGAAATCTATTTATAAATTCATGAGAAAAGAATTCGGGTGTTGCCTATAACATATTAACAAACTATTTTATTAAAATTCAAATTACTGTTTTAACTAAAGTAAAATGTTTTATTTTTTGCAGAAACCCGGATTGACCAGCTAGGAAAGTAGGTATGAAATTAGAAATATGTACTTTCTGTTAATTAAGAGAAACTAAGATTTATTAATTTCCAATCCTGCGGCTCACTAAATAAAAAAGCTTAGTTTGCATCAAGTTCATAAATATAATAGCAAACGATTAAAATCTGTAATTATTTGATTTAAGGAATATCTGGGGATAGCTTTCGTTGGGATACCCATTATGTCCTGAACAGTAAGCAATAAAAATTTATTTTCATTTTGTATAATATTTAAAAACTGTATTTAATACGGTTTTAATAGAAAAGTATTACGTATTCCTCCGACATGAGTAATTGTCTATCTATACTCGAATCTGCATATTATAAATATGATATACATCTGTACATATATCACAACAATATATTATGGTACGAGTATATTACCATCATTATTGCAACACACAAAAATAAAACCAGGGATAAATTATATGATTTTGTAAATTGCAGATTTATTTTGGTTTGCATTTATATAATATTTTATCGATATATATCGTATCGATTATTTAAACATACTCGTATTTACATATGTGCTGGACATTCACCACATAACCAAGTGCATACATTTCGACAGATAATAATACCACATAGTGTGATTGCCTTCTCTCGTTTATATAATAACGAATCGGTGAACTATACATTTTATTGGTCGAGTCAATTTTCAACACTCTTATTTATAGCCTCTAGTGTTAGGCAACCATTGAGAATCCGTTTTAATTGTAAATGTTAGAGATACATATTCGGATTGTTGGATCATCAGATTTGATTTTTTGCGTTATTTAACATGAGAATACACAGTTGTCACAGTTGCTTTTGAAGGCTTTAAGAGGCCGTTGTTAAATATCTCTGGGAATACTAATATACCTGAATAGAACACCCACGTTTATTTATTAATCACCTTTTTACAAAAATGTATGATATGTAAATTCATTTTAACGGTCCCTTTTCATATTTAATTTTCTTTTTTAATTATGGTTTTATGAAAAATGTATGCTCCAGTTTTGAAAAAAACTTTCATTAGAAAGGAATGAAAATTTGCCCCGATTTTAGAATTTTAGAAAACTGCTTCATATTATGCGATTTTCTAGAAAACAATCTTAAGACTTCTTAAATAACGCATATGAAGCAGTTTTCTAAAATTCTAAATTTGGGGTGAATTTTCATTCCTTTCTAATAAAGTTTTGTCAAAATTCGAGCATGCAATTTTTCTTAAAACCATAATAAAAAATAAAATTAAATGCGATTTAAAATAAATTTATTTAAATAAATTTAAATATTAAAAGGAAGTGCGGTTCAATAATTTTGGATAAGTTATATAATTTTTCAGTTAAAATAAATAATAAAAATTAAATTAAAATATTCGTTAGAAAAATTAAAATCAACTCTATGAAAAGTAATGACCAAATTTTTTTTTTTTTGTAATGAGGAGAAAATGTTTTTGAACAGATTTTCAACTGCTCCTTTAGCGAAACAACACACTAGCGGGACATTAATGGCATTAGAAATTAATTTTTTAAAGATTCACGTTTTACTAAAACCGTTAAAGAAAAATTTTCTTGGTTCGTTTTGCATCCGACTACCGAGTCTTAATTCCATACAAATTCATAAATATCACGTGGCCTCATAAGTCCCGAGGCTAACTACGACTCTTATATTTTTTTTTTCCAAAATTCGACCTTGTTTATTATCATAATTTCGTTCATGAGTGATCAGTTCATTCCAACACTTCTCTAAATCCAATTTGTCTGCAAATAAGTAGTAGTCGCTGGGAGCTAAATCCAAAGAATACTGTGGATGAGGAAGGAATGCAAACTACAACTCGTGCAGTTTAGCCGTCGTAGCCAACGAATTGTAACACGATACATTGTCTTGGTGAAAAGGCACTTTATTTTGAATTTGGGGCCATTTCAACATTCGCTTGCTGATGGTTTTTCCTTTCTCAATATAATCGTAGAATAAATACCTCGTGCATTTCAAAATACTAAAGCAATGCAGCCAACATTTGAGTTGTTGGTTGATTCGAACGGCTTTCACCAGGTGCAGTCTATTGAGCGTCGTTTTAATTATTGTCACATACCACTGCGAAACCTGTTTATTAAGCTCAAAACAGAACAAGAGCGAAGGCGGCGAGCGAAATCGCCTGTCATATTAGAAAACACCGAAATCATGCAAAACAAACACAACCATCAACGCAGGCGACGACGATTTTTTCGTTGAAAAAAATTTAGAGTCTATTTCTATTTTTGTTGCCGACGAAACAATGTTGCCAACTGTTTTTTATATATGTATAAGTTGGCATCAATTAACCGTCATATTATTAACCATTTTTTTTCAATCTAGTAGCCTAATGCCACAACGTCATGTGTCAAAAACACAGAAGGTTATGCCGTTTGGTTGTTTTTTTATCGCCATACGCTGACGCTTTTGTTCTGTTAGCTACAGCGATATAGCGGCGATATTTTTTATTTATTCGTCGACGCTTGCCGTCGTCGCTCTTGTTCTGTTTAGCTTTATGCTTAAGGAGTGCGAAGCAGCAATCGGAATTACGTCGGTGATAATGCATTAGTTTTATGTATTTTGAAGGAAACCGTTTAAATGTTTGATTTAAAACTAAGAAGATTTCCCAAAAACAAATTAACAGATATCATTTAAATAAAATGGTTGAAATTGAATTTAAGCCAAATATTTCAAAATAATTAATAATTGTAATTAAACATGTACTATAGGTATAATACTCACTTATGAAACGAAAAATTTGTAATGCATAAGTATGCATCTGCATTAAAATTAAATTAAAACAGCTATTTCTTATGTTTTAGCGCTCGCTCTTGCGAGCAAGCTTATACAAAGACTTAGGCCGTCTTTCTGTTGGCACTATCACAGCAAAAACTATACATACCAGGGAGCTCACTTTGCACAATTTGCACACAGATAGATACTACTCTAAAAAGGTCACATTTAAAATTTGGGAACTCAAGGTCAAGTAGTTTTCGAGATATTCAACTTTTTCTAAAAATAGAGGTCACACAGATGCGGCTGTCTACTTTTTTTTTTTAATTTTCAATTATTATTCTAGGCTACTATTCAATTATTTTTCTTTTCTATAATAAAAAGAGTGTTATTTCAAAACTAGGTAGTTTCTGTAATTTTTTTTTGATTTGCTTAAGATTATATTCATTTTTTGTCTATTGGGCTAATTTGTTGTATTAGCACTTTAGTTGTTTCAGAGATTTTACACCTCTGTCCGTCCGTCTGTTGCATTTTTCCTATTTTATCGAGCGCTTGTCGGACAATTGTCCGCTTCTACTAATTTTATTATAATTAATAATCAGATTCATCGACATTTCACAGCTATTTAGCACCATATGCATTAAATACATTAATTTATTTTATAAAAATTGGCATTAAAAAAAGGAACACAAATCTAACAAGAAATAAAATAAACTTTCTAATTCAGTCTTAATAGAATTCAGTTTAAACTTAATATTCGCCAATAATTAATATTCGTTAAAATCCCCAATAATTTCGATGAATATGAATTTTCATACTTTGCAAGTCATTAAATTTTCTGGCAGATGTTTTTACGAGCTGAAAACAATTGCGGAAAATTTGCAGTTTTTTTTTAGTTCGGCTAATTTATATTCAAACTTAATTTAGTAAGATATGTATTACTCCGTCCGACGTGCATTGCAACGGTCGTAAATTTGTAAGGACATTATTACGATCCGGCCGTATAGTACATTTGATTTGACGAAAAGTCCCGGAACAAATTAAATTCAGGAGAAAAAATTCGATATGGAAACGGTTTATTTCTTGCATCGACTTATGATAATCGTTAGGAATTTCATTGGTTTTGTTTTTCAATTTCTGCTCAATTTTGAAATGAACGCTATCATATACTTCATGTCATTACGAAATATTTTTGTACTATTATTACTTTAAATTCCATTGCCAGGGTCACCAGGGCATTTGAAAGAATTAAATGAAATTTTTTCCGACGTTAGTAATACCTTAATTACTGGCGATGGTTAATTATTTTCAATACTAAGTGATGTATCACCGTCATAAACAAATGTAGCATTGTCAAAAATTGATGAGGAATCCACCGTAGTTTTGGTTTCTGGTACAATAATAAATTCAGATGTATGATTGATATGTTTACAACCTTCATAGGTGCTGCTGTCTATTAGGTCGGACATTTCCGTCATTGCTGGTACGATTAAGATAACATTTGAATTATCCAAAATATATTGGCTATAGTCAGATGTCGGACATGTATCAGTAAATATCGATGGTATAGGGTCAGTAGATGAGGGAAGATATTGATGCTTGTTCTAGATGATCGGTTTTCTTTTAATTTTTGCAGTGCGAGTTTAACTAAAATTTTGCACCTTTCTCCCATAATTATAATTTGTTTAAATCAATCTAAAGGGCACAAACTTTATTGTTTTACAAATTAAATTATGAAGTTTAACTATAATTACAGTATGTACCTATAAATAACAAAATGTTGTCGCATTTCATTTTCGTTTATCTACAAAATATAAACAAACATATCTACAAAGAAAAACACAATTTTGATATTTCAATGTTGTTTAACTACAACACATTTTAATATTACTTATTTTAGATAAAATTATACGTTTACAAACAATTGAATTAGTAGAAGATGCTTAGTAAATAATAAATATGTAACTAATAAATCACCAGTTTATTTAACGTGTAACTCACTTTATGGTAAGCAAGAAGCGCGAGCACAAAATTGAGTTTTATATACGTCTGGAAACTTTGCGATCAACAATGGTACTAACGAGACTTAGTCTGTATTTATTACTATGTATTATTTACTTATGAAAAACACAAAAACTAGTTTTTATGAAATTTGTACATAGAAACTAATGCATTGTCACTGACGCATTGACGTATTGCTATTTTTCGTCCAATTTGCACAATTTCGGCACCCACTTTTAACACAGCAACCAATGTTAAGCAAAATAGTGTATACACTATCTTCTGATACCCTTATGTCAGCTATATTACGCAACTAAAAAGCATTCAGTGTAATCGAGAAACAAAAAAAAATAAATCTAAAAATTAAATACTACATGCTATTTTTGCATTATATCTGAAAATAATATCAGTTAAATCAGAACCATTTTCTCGAACTTAAAAATCTGCTTTTTTATGACATTTTCCACAACTTGGTGAAGTGTCTCTTGTGGTATAAGACCACATTTTAATGAATGTTTTCATTATAGTAAAAGTTTGGGGCTTATTTACATACACCTTTTTCAGATAGCTTCACATGAAACAGTGTGCGGCTTTCAGATCATGCGATTTTGGTGGCCATCTCAAATCGCCGTGTTTGGAAATTGGTGCCTAAATATTGGGCTATTGAACCGAATCGACTTGCTGAAACCATATATTAGCGTTTGGTGGCAATTACAGAAATAAGAAAATCTGAAGCATTGCCTTGTGACGTTCTCCGTTTAATGCTAGGCTTGCACGTCGATCATTTTCGAAAAAAATTGACCAAAAATCTTTTCGTCGGTAATGCCTCACCAAACTGTATAACGAATGGCATGTAATGTGGCCTTTGGTGAAGATTTTTGGGATATTTTAATTCTCACAACCACACATAAAAAATAGCACATAAAATGCCACGTTTCCCATACAAAAGTTATCAGAAATCTCTTTCCAAGAGGAATTTAATAAAATGAAGGTAAATCCCTCTTTAATAAATAAGTATTCTTATTATTAAAAGAAGATTTCTTATTAAATATGTATCCGAATTTCTGAATAATATGTCTAGTTCAAAGTGCAGATCTGATTGTATTTTATATAGTCACATTTATTAGGAATAAAATAAAATGCTTTTCGTAATTTGTTTAATTCATTATTAAATTTATTTTTAATTAATTACAATAATTTACAAACGAGTATAAATTTCAAAGCTAGTAGAGTATACTTTTCGACAAAATTCCTCGTCATCATTGAGCAATGAATTTTGTTTGGAAAGGAACAACTTTTGAAAATCAATGTCAATCTATTCAAAATACAAAAGCATATGTTTATATGTATAACATTATTTACTCAGTATATTACCAGTTGGTATCCAATGAGGTCATCAAACCGAGGCCATTCCTTTAATAAGTCACAAATGGGTTGACTGGAGTTTTAAAATTGTGGAATTGTGGACGATGCTGTCTTTTCCCATTTATCGCATGGTTCACAACTATTCATTAATTAACAATTCAAATCCTCTAGATCTTCTGTTAATAAAAAAGGCAAAAATATTATCCCAATAGTTCTAATAAAAACTATCAGTAACAAACCTAAATCTTCATCATCAACCATTTCTATGTATTCCGCTTCTACGTCTAATGTTTTTGCGACTTTTTTAATGACGTTAACTCATCGCGAATGCAACTTTCCCGTAAGGTTCTTTTTTCCAGGTTTTCTTGCCATGAAGTTAATAGACCGGGTAAAGAGACAAAGTAAATATACATACATAACACATGCATTATACACTACCTACTGATTTTTCATTCGGAAATAAAATCTCAATGCTGTTTGCTCAGTTTTGCATATCTGCATAGGACATTCGCAGTTTCTTAGAATTATGGAAATCGCAGATTAAATGACATATTTCTCTCTGATGTAATGATTCTAAAGAGCTATACTGTTCGTAAAATGCTAA